>JAEUYN010000579.1:0-730182 GCA_018257835.1 Euura lappo
GAACACAAATTTGAGAGGCCTGTGTGACAAGAAGCAGCGTATGGAATCAATTTGTATACTTTTCATTGAAGGGCAATATTCGCATCTCTGATGGACAATGATGGACAGATTTCAAGCAAACGCTTCTACGAGTTGGGGATGGTGTATTTGGCGATTCTTTCAAACGTAACAACGAAGTTCTCAACGATTTCCTACGGAATTCTGCTCGAATGGTAAAATTGTGCGAGAAATATTTGGAAAAAGCGTCGGTCCTCAAGATACCTCAAATTATGGAAAGGTTATATTAGCTCGAACCAATATGGATGTCATTGCCATCAACAACGAAATATTGTCAGAAAATTAAAAATGTTGGAGTAGAATAAATGACTGTCGATGCAGGCGAAGACGAAGATGATACTGATATGAGTAATATTCTCGCGACAGAATTCATGAATTCATTGACACCCAATGGTCTTCCACCTAATAACCGAACGCTAAAAGTGGGCAGTATCTTTATTCAATCCTCTACCGATTTCAATTGCACAGCGTGATAGTATACACTCCCAAAATATTTGAAATACCACTGACAACCGAGCGAGCGAAGCGAGTGAGGAACAACGCTCTCTTCCGACCGAGTGAGCGAGCGAAGCGAGCGAATGAGGAACAACGCCTTCTAGTATCTAATATTTACCGCTGAAATTTTGTGTGCGCGCTTAATCTAATGTCGCGAACAATCAAACGTGGCAGATTTTTTATATCTCACTTTGGGCTGCGTACGAAAATTTGTCGTGGTTAAAAGGGCCTTTATTCCGTTGGCCCGCTGCCAAATAGTGCGATGATAGTATAACGTATGCTCTCTAGGGTTTTGACAGTTCTAAGTATAGTGATCAATGAACAAGCAAAATTAGCGCGTCCCCGTGGACCATTGCATTTAAGGGCGTTTTTTGACTCTTAGGACTACATGTATGCCGATCGTTTTCCGATGGATGTTTATAATGAAATATCGTTTAGTATGCTCTGCATACGCTATACTATCATTTAAAAACTTTATTTTATTCTATAAAAAATGCAATGTTCTACGGGGATGCGCTAATTTTACATGTTTATTGATCACTATATTTAGAGCTGCCAAAACCCTAGAGAACATACGTTATACTATCATCGCACTTTTTGGACTACTAGCTGGGGTTCCATATGAAATGTGCCCCTAAACCGATTTGGTCTCACTATGCGCCAAATTCGAGCGCTTCGTAACAATCTAGGAGTAGATAAAATACGAGAGTTCTGGAACAGCCCAATTAGATTTTTATGACTTTTCATAACTTTAAAAAAATCTGATTTTTTCCCCCTTTCTTTTAATATATTTTGTTTCCAACTCTCTTATTGTGAAGGTCAGGGAGAGGTGTTGAGGACGGGGGTGAAGGTGTGGATGGAGATCTAGTTTTCGGGGTATTCAAGAAATTGATGCATTTATTCATAAATTCATTTTATTTATGTTTTGTTGACTCTATCGTTCGCTGTCTTATACATTCACATATTTGAATTTATCGGACGAGACGAACCAAATTAATTAATTATTGGTACCCACCAAAGAGAGATTCTTCCTCTATTCGAGCGTGCAAACCTTGGTGGGACCGAAAAAAACCTATGGAAACAATCAAATTTTTATTTTTAATTCAAACAAACAAAAACACCTTAATTTAAACAAACACCTGATACTGGGACAATGACGTGTCTAGTATACCATAATACAAGTTTCGAGTAAAGATTCCTTCAGCCCCTCAGTGGTCTAATTGGACAAGGCGTCACAGTACAAATGCGAAGGTCTCGGTTCAAACCCGAGCCGAGGGAATTTTTACTCTAAGAATTAAAAATAAAAATTTGATTTTTCTGTAGGTTTTTTTCGGTCCCACCAAGGTTTGCACGCTCGAATAGAGAAAGAATCTCTCCTTGGTGGGTACCAATAATTAATTAATTTGGTTCCCCTCGTCCGATAAATTCAAATATGTGAATTCATTTTATTTAATTTTTTTATTCTCTACGCGAAATCATGAGGAGGGGCCTCATGTCTTTCCAGTTCTGATGACATAACAGATACTGTTAGAAACAGGGGGCAGTCACCAGCTCTCACCACCACTGCTTTAGGGTAGATATCAAACCACAGCGGGTCACTTTCATAAGTCATTAGTAAATACTCTATTCTGTATAAGGGGAAAGTTATTGATGATATCGAATTTAATGGTGAGGTGTGTGTACATATAAGGTCAGCTCAATGAGTAATGTGAGCATTATAACATAGGGTAGACTGGGTACGCTTGTAACAGGGTACGGTTGTAACATTGTTAATATCTCGAAAACTAAGGGTATGACATTTACATGCCGCCGCCTGATAATCTATGCAAGTGGTCCGAACTAGCACATTAGTAGGTGGCTGTCCTCTGCGCAAAGCGGAAGTGGGTAGCGGGGCCCATTGTTATTTTCGGGCCTAAAGTAAGTTCTTACAATCTTAGTTAAACATCGATAATGAGACTTCTATGATAGCGGGGCCCATTGTTATTTTCGGGCCTAAAGTAAGTTCTTACAATCTTAGTTAAACATCGATAATTAGACTTCTATGATAGAAATCTTCAATTTTTCTTTTGTTCATATGTTTCCTTGGCCAATTCTGTGTCAGTATTCACAGTATTTTGAGTTGATAGATTCAAGAGAATAAATGAAATTTTGACTTGAAGTAAAAAAAACTCATCTGGGGTCAGTTGTAACAGTTCGTCCAGGGGACATTGCAACCATTTGATGGCGGATGATTACAGCTAACAACATTCCTTTTCCTTTTTTTATTCAGGCATTATCGTAGTTTATGTTATGAAATAATAATAATAATAATAATATAAAAAAACATTATATTTATAAGATTTTATCCAAACGAAAATATTCGGCCATCAAGAGGTGATGAAAAGTTTTTTTTATATTTTCTAGTTCCTGAAACACTTATTCGTTATGGGAATGTGTGCAGATACTAATCATCAAAATCCTGATAAATAATCTAATTTTGTGAAAAAATCTTGTGTTACAACTGACCCTGGGGTTGGGGTCAGTTGTAACACTTTTCCGATTTCTTTTGACAGGCCCATACTTTTTTTCTATTCATGCTAAAGAGTCCTACTTAGCGCCATTTTGTCAGGAATTGAATGCTCTTTGCTATGGTATTTGGAACATTGTTGTGTTCACTGTAGTTTGAACTCAGTATTAGGGCAAAACCGAAAACTGTTACATCCATACCCACCCACACGGAACACATACCAAAATGATATGTACATGAGACGTAATAATTTAGACGTTATACGTCTGATTTACGTAATTTAGAGGTATAGTTTTCGGTTACGAAAGGGCTTTATGTCCGGCTATTCTACGTATATTAAACGAAGATGAGACGATTGTTCCAACGTACAGTATACAGATTTTAGACGTGTATGGCACCACTTTTTTACGTATATATTACGTTTCTTTGTCTACGTAGTATACAGATTTAATGCGTGTACGTTTACTGAACCAATGTGATACGTATCCAATATTGACCAAATACTATACGTATAATATGAAACCAATGCTTAACGTATGTGGAACGCATTTTGGACGTTTAATACACGTTGAATATACGTAATTTAAAATCCTAAGGAATCGAACAAAAAGTATTTCATAGAATAGATTGATTTTTTACTTTTTACCGGCTATTTTATCGTGTTTCAGGTTATCATAACTTATATTTGAGTACGCATGATACTTAAAACGCATTTTGAGATCGTTTAAATTTTTTCGCTTCTCTAAGACCTAGCCGTGGTTTGAACCCGGAACGCTCGCCGCTGTTCGTATTACTAGTCGCGCGCCCTAGCCACTACGCTATACCCCCGCTTGACTAATATTGCAACATTTCGATATATGATGTCACCGGGGATACGGATGAATTCAGAAATCTAGATTGGCTCAACTTTGCTGGAATATCCTTGCGACCAAACTCGTCCACTGTATGTACCTTACTTCTTGTTGAAACGCCAAAGACGGACAGAGTGACACAGTATCGTTGGAATTAACAAATAATTCTCGAACTTCTGCTGTACGTATACCGTACGTAGAATGGCAATGCGGCGAAATGTGCATTCATACTAACTAAATTAATACGTCTGATTTACGTATACGAAGCGTCGAAATCAGGTGAGTTTTCAGACCGTCTACTATGTATGTGCATCGTGTATAGCAGAAATGTTTAACTTATAATGGTATCGGACGCGACCGAAACATTTACAAACGATATATATATGTATGTACATACGTATAACGTACGTATGACGGGTAAGCGGTAGCTAGGTTGCCTCGACCTACTGAACTAATAAGTCTGATTTACGTATACGAAACGTATAAGAAATCAAGGCGAGTCTGCAGGCCGTCTGCTGTACGTATATCTTTTGTAATGTATCGGTTGCGTGCGATACCAAGTTACACACCTCTGCTATATACATATATAGCGTACGTATGACAGAAAAGTGGTAGCTAGGTGGACTTCGACCTCCTCGTCTAATGCATTTGATTTACGTATACGAAACGTAGAAATTAGGATCGTTTGCGGACCATCCGCTGTACGTATATATTTCGTATTACACGGGGAAAAATGCGGGTAGCCTAGCTCCCCGCCGGTGTTGTAGGCTCCTCACGAACGAGCGAACTTTTTCACCAGATATTTGGGCAGCTCAGCTCCCCGCACGGGCGAGCAATCGTACCACATTGTATGCGTTTGAGGAAGTACCAATACTATACATGAGCGGGAGTTCAGTCTCCCCGCAAGTTTGGGAAGCTAGCGCGCCCAAAATGGCTCAAACGGTGTCAAACACGGCCCAAAATGACGGGGAGGAAAGATTCTCGCAATGGGGCGCCACTGAGCTCGCATTTCTTCCCGTGTACTTCGGTTGCGTCCGAAACTAAGGTAATCCTCTCCTGTACGTATAACGTACGTGTGAATGGAAGCGGGACCTGGATGCGTTCCAGTCTACTAAATTAGTCTTTTTAGTTTACGTATGCGAAACATCGAAACCGGGCAAGTTTGCAGGCCGTTTGTTGTACGTATGTCTTTCATATCAGTTTTATTGCATCCGCAACGCGAAGATACGTACTTTTTCTTCACGTATAACGTACTTAATGTTAGAATCAGAGAATTTACACTACGTCAATAGTACGTATGCGATACGTATGCGAAATATATCTTTCGTATAGTTCAACTTGCTACCAATACGAAAATCACACCTTTGCTTTATGTTTATCGTACGTAAATCGAAGGCTTTTCAAAGATCTAATTCGGCAACCTAACTGATACGTCTTTCGGATGTATAGTAAACAGTCGTAAAGCGTTGTTTTGAGTGACGAGAAAAATATGTACATAATGCGTATAGGCTATGTTTCTCGAAACACTCAAATAATCACCAATTATGTACGTTGATGATATCATATAAAATAGGTTCAATAATTGTGGTAATACCGTACACAATATAGACGTACCTCATACGTATATGTGATACGTGAAAAACAGCTTCGAAATTTACATAAATAATATATGTATGATACGTATATACTTTGTATAGAAAATATGTCTTGATTGTATACATCGTGTATAGATATAACGTACGTATCTTTTTAGCTGTATACGTAGTCAGACGTAAGAAAGTATTTCATACGTAAAATCCACGAAGTGTTCCGTGTGGGCAGTCTACCCTACTAGTTTAACGCGTAAAACTTCATTTTTACTGTGCTCTCGGTAATCATAAATCGCGAAGAATACGCTAATATTTCCAAATTGATGTAGAGTGCTTGCAATACACTGCATTCACAACCGGTCAGTCAAAAAGACGATGATATTATTGCTTTATGGTGTAATATTGCAAGTAAAGAGACTAAATCATTTACTAATGACTTATGAAAGTGACCCGCTGGGGTTTGAATTCTACCCTAAAGCGGTGGTGGTGAGAGCTGGTGACTGCCCCCTGTCTCTAACAGTATCTGATTTGTCATTAGAACTGGAAACACATGAGTTCGCGTAGAGAATAAGAAAATTAAATAAAATAAATTTATGAATAAATGCATCAATTTCTGGAATAGCCCAAAAACTAGAAAACTCCATCCATACCTTCACCCCCGTCCTCAACCCCCCTTCCTGACCTTTACAATACGAGGGTTGGAGATAAAATATATTGGAAGAAAGGGCGGGAAAAATTAGATTTTTTTATTAAAGTCATACAAAAGTCATGCAAAACTAATTGGGCTGTTCCAGAACTCTCATATTTTATCTACTTCTAGGTTCCCCAAATTTCAACCTCCTATCTTCACTATTACGCTGGGAACCTAAGAAAACGTCAATTTTCGTTTTTTTTTTCGCGATTTTTGCGTCATTTCCACTCCGAAAAATCTAAAAAAAAAAAATTCACATCCGACGAACATTGACCCGCGTGTAACAGAATTTTTTCCAATTTTTTTGTAGTAAACTTGACCTGTTAAAAAATCTTTGAAGGTGTAAATTGTCGATTTCCGACCTAACTCGAAGAGTGACTAACTTCTTTTTTTTTACATTATGAACATCTATCTGTGCTTGATTTTCTGTGATTTTTTTTCAGATTTTTCGTAAGAGTGTGCCATTTTTGAAAAAATCTAGAACTGATTTTTCAATCTTTTCTCATGGAAAAGATGACTTATCCATCTGGACTGCATATTTTCGTGATTCTATGATGTGCCGATACAATTACAAATACTTGTTTAATCGCTAAGCCAGTAAACGTTTTGGTTCCACTATAACGTCTCAACTTTTGATAACTTCTCTCACAGTTTATAATGGATATGAGAATATTGTAAGGTAAAACACATAATAATCTCAGATAGCCTTCATCGCTATCATCATTGATGACAGAATTGACTAGTTCAGTCTCAAAAATCGTACTCAATACACTGTAAAAAATAAGGGTAAATTTAACGATCACATGGGTAGGCAAATTTACTTCATGTCACGGTAAATCAATTTTCTCTACCCAAGAGACTTTCCCACCTAATTGTCTACCCAAGAGGTGGGTAATTTTACAAGCAGGGAAATGCATTCGCCAAAATGTAAGTGCTCAACAGTAAATTTTGTCTGAATTGGGTATACTTTTTGTCTTTACGCAACCAGAGTAATAAATTCATGTACCCACGGTGGGTAAAATTTTGTGTACTCATAAACTTTCTAGCAGTCTACCATGTGCAGTGATTCAATGGCGCAGTCGGTAGCACATCAGCGAGCAAAGCTGGCGCCCTAGGTTCGCGTCCCGAGCTGGTGAAGTTTTTTTTTTTTTTACATTTGACCTATATTTTATACTTTACCCGTATGGGTTGTGAAATTGACATACCTATCAATTTGTATTTACCCATCCATGTACCGCGTAAATTCATCTACCCAAAAAAATGTAAAATTTTGTACCCATGGGTAGGCATATTTCTCTACCCCGACTGAGCAATAGGGCGTTGCACTACCCAGACGGGTAAATTTACCCAATTTTTTTTTTACAGTGTACCTTGGCAGGCCTTATAGTTTTCGGGTGACCTTTTAGCTTCAGTCATAGCACAAAGAGTACTCTCTAGATTCGCTTTGAGTGACTATTCACTTCTTTTCGACTGGTACGATTTTCATTCTTGAATGAGTGACTTTTTCACTTTTATGGAGTAAATAGTCCCTCTCACGGAGTGGAAGAGTCACTCTTTCAAGTCACTCCCGTCCCACTGGCACAATTTTCACTCTAGTACAGTAACTTATTTCCGGCGAAGAAAAAAAACAGGCGACTGAAAATTGTACCATATCTTTTGTGACACGTTGAACTATGTTCGATGAAATTTTAAAGTGAATCCAGTAGACCCTAAAACGATTCCTTTAATCGCGTCTCACGGGAAATTAAGTATCAATCAGGGTCTAAGACTCCGGAAAACTCGTCGCAAGGTAGTAAGGAATGAGATTCTAGACGGGCGTCAAATCAACCGACCCACGGCCGAAACCTTTTCTGTGTCGCATGGAATAATACTACACCTATGCGGAAAAAAATGTAAATAAAAATAAATTCAGTTACAAAAAAGAATTATTTAAGAAAAATATGAAGTACTTTGCGTTATAACATATTAAAAAACGATTGTATATAATAAATTATCAATCAATAGATACATCAAATTGCAGATACTTTCAACATCTGCCATTGTTGACCTTCAGTACGAGACGGCGAAATATAATTGGTTGATCGTTTGAATTTACCTGTATAAGTGATGGTCTATCTATAGGTAATATTTTATGTAAACCGTCTTGTCCGATAAGATCAACTACCCTCCCAATACAAAAAATACGCCAGTAGTAAACTTTAAAAGAAATGATAGCCATAACAGTGGTGACACCAAAGAAGATGATACGGCGGGGGGGGTAAGGGTACACAGGAGGTAGACATTTGAACTTTGAAACGAGATCTGTGGAACCGGACTGGTAGAAACGTTCCTACCTACATTGTTGATATTTTTGGATGAGATGGCTCATATATAATCTCTAGATCGACTTTCACGGATAGGTAAGTTTCATCGGTCAACCAAATATCCTTGTTTCCTTCGTTCTTAGCTTTGATAATCACGTGGTCGAATGGAAGGTGGAGGAAGAATTATATTTGCCCACCTCTTATATTCGATATCGCCGATTGCTGGAAAAAGTCTGTAACCAGTGGAGAGAACCATGAACGATGGGTTATTTATTAATAACAAATATTAAATACTGATTGAATGTTAATTTCTATTACTTTATTCGTCATTCACTGATGCATTGTTTTTTTTTTTTTTCACATTGCTTCTGAATATTACTGCCGTTTAGTCGTCGTACGACGGATTTCGCAAGTATATGCTTGATTTTTTTTCCAATGTAACATGAGTAGCAATTAATTCGTAATTTTTATTAATTTATTTATTCATTTATTTTCTTAATTTCATACTTATATGTCATTTCGATTTCATTCCATTCTGTACAATTTTCATACTACCTAGGATTCAATTTCCACCATTAACATGAAATTATTACTTGAGGTTTATACTTATTTGCTCGAAATCATGGATTTCGACCAAATGAATTACATCGTAATTGATAACTGTTTTTAAACTCTCTTTTCTCCTCACTATCGATAAGATAAGCGACTAAGTCACGGTAAAAGCGTGAAATCCATTCAATATTCCGTTGAGCTTCTCTTATCAACAATGTTACTACTATTGCTTTTTATCATGGCACTATCCTCGGAGCAGAGGTTCTCATTCATTACCATCGGCCTTCAAATCATTGATGTTCAATGTTACGATGATGAATAATTACTAATTCAATTTCACACCTTTACCTACTAAATCTCTAAATATTTCCTTTGTAACAGTTGTTCATTAAGGGTCAGAGAGCAGAACCAATCTTGACAACATTGCACGAACAATTCTGAATTTATTTTTCGCAATAAGATGTCAAATTTCTTTACCATTCATTATAATTTAAAAATTTCAATTTACACATCTTTTTCCCATTGAATTTTCTTTTTAGTAGATAATCACAGACGTCGGCCAAATTTAGCAGGCTTCATTAACTAGCCCTACCGAACAACGAGTTCGTTTTAGCTTATAATAACTCACTACCACAAAAAATGCGTTGTGCATTTTCCGTAAAATCAAATTTTATCAGAATAAAATATTAGCTATTATTCAACTTAAATTGTTTTCGGGACAAACAAATAATCATTAGCCCCGAAGGATACTTCTGCTACGATACGTCTGCTTTTTCTCAACTCATGAGATAAGAACGCATGTACGAAAGATAGTGAGTTATTGAAGTAACAGAAAATGCACAACCATAATCTCTAAAACTGAAAAGCAGTGATTATTAAATTATCTTCAGTATTCATAGTTATGTATATTAATTTATGTACACTAAGTATTTATTTCTGTTAATATAGTGTTAATGTGTATATACTATATATAATCATATATTTATATGCATATTCGTAACTGGCTTTAGGTATATGGACACAAAAATGGCCCAATTTAAAATTTAGATAACAAGCATCCAGAGGTCTGACAATTTTCATGTAATATATTCCATAGCATCGTCAAAAGACTGTGAAATAACTGGACCTAGAAAATTGGTGTGTCTAAACATTCTTGGTTATGACAGATAATTGGTAAATCTGATTTCAAATTCAATTAATAATATATACATTTCGTTACAATTGTAGTATTTATAATGATGGGCAACAAAGTGCGTGCTAATTTTACATGATTGTATTCTTTAGTAAAGATAGATTTCTCAATCCTCGTTATAAATATAGTTTGTGTAAATGTCATCACACATATTCTTCTATTTCAATCTGAAGTATCTATTGCGGATTCAATAAACTTCCAGAAATTATTATAGGTATTTGACTCGTCATCAAATGAATAGCAAGCTACTCTCATGAAACACATTAGCAGATTCAGACTAACGTGATGAAGCTATTCCTATAATTTATCCAGATTTCCAAATTGAATTTTCGTGGATGGAAATTATTTATAAATATAGTAATTCATTGCTCACAATAATCAATATTAGGTATACTGAAAAATGGAAATCCTGCTCACGGCACAAAAAAATCACTGGTGGCTTACCATTATATAACGCGATACATATCATCTCTTGAAATATTCGAATTGCTTTTAGATTCAAAATTTAGGATAACGTCATAATAACCATAATAATAATAATAATAATAATAATAATAATAATAATAATAACAACAACAACAATAATAATAATAATAATAATAATAATAATAATAATAATAATAATAATAATAATAATAATAATAATAATAATAATAATAATAATAATAATAATAATAATAATAATAATAATAATAATAATCGTGATATTCGTAGTAAGAAAAAGTGCTGTGTCTGAACTACAATTTATTTCATTGCCACAAAGTGCAATAGACGAAAAAATGACTGAAATGACAACTTCTCACAGATTAAGAGGATAAAAAAACCAAGAAATTTTCACAAGGAAATGATACAATACTTCAACACTAACGACGCATGAAATAGAAACAGTATCATTAGATAGATTTAAAACTAAAAGCAGAACCCAAACTATAATGGAATATTTATTTATCAATTACAAACATTGCAGGGGTTCACCGAGCTCGGCGATTCGTGGCAGACAATGTAGTTCTCTTGCCCTTGCATTTCAAGCAAAATATTCCGACCGTACCCGGTTTTCACTTGTTTTCACTGATAGCAAAGCCTACGCGTCACGAACGCGAAAAAGGAATTAATAGCGCAATTCTATATTGAATTCCGAAGATTTATATTGCAAAACTTCTTTATTTCATGCACTAATAGATACAGGAAATGGTATTCTGCACAAAATGATATTTGTCGATATCGACAATTGCAGAATACCATTTCCTGTCTCTATTAGGGCATGAAATAAAGAAGTTTTGCACTATAAATCTTCGGAATTCAATATAGAATTGCGCTATTAATTCCTTTTTCGCGTTCGTGACGCGTAGGCTTTGCTATCAGTGAAAACAAGTGAAAACCGGGTACGGTCGGTAAAGCCTGACTCCAGCATGCTCTTAAGAAAAAGTCCAAGACCTCATTCGACAACACGTATATGGGGTATTCCATGCGAAGCGTCCAGAATCTCGTTCCTCATTACCTTGCGACGAGTTTTCCAAAGTCTTGGACCCGGATTGATTCTTGATTTTCTGTGAGACGCGATGCTCGATTGACTTGAAAGTTTTACTGAACATAGTTCAGGGTGCCACAAAAGTATGACGAAATTTTCAGCCGTCCCTTTTTCTTGTTCGCCCGCATCAAATTATTGAAAAAATGTCATAATGGCTGTTTTCGAACTGTTTTGTGTTAGTATTTGACAACCGTACTTCATTTCAATAAAGTCCTCGTAACGAAAAATTTGATTGTTCTTAGAATTTTTTTTCAATAATTTATTGCCGGCGAACAAAAAAAAAGGGGCGGTTGAAAATGTCACCATACTTTTGTGACGCCTTGAACTATGTTCAGTAAAATTTTCAAGTGAATCGAGTAGACTCTAAGACAATTCCTTTAATCGCGTCTCATGGGAAATCAAGAATCAATCCAGGGTCTAGAACTCCGAAAAACTCGTCGCAGGTAGTAAGGAACGAGATTCTATAGAGGCGTCAAATTCGCCAATTCTCGGCCAAAACGCGTCCCCATTCACATGGGATAGCCCATATATACCACATTGAATGCCCCGCAGCAAATTTTGTTCGTATCTTAGCCATTCCTTCGGCGGGTGCATGGCCAGCGGATGATATATAAAACTTTGTTCAGGTTCCCCACTGGAAACCACCTGCAAGAACTCCGATACATGCAATCACATCCATCAGTGTTACAATTATTCCGTTCATTTTTTGATTGCACAGTAAGACCTTCGAATAAGCCATCTCTGAATAGGGCACCTTCTCCTAATCCTAGCTCGAGCGCTCCCCCCACTACATTTTTGTTCACGAGTGTTTGGACAGTTACGTTTGAATAGGGCACGGATTGGGAAACACTTCGAATGCGCCAAAATAACACAGACACGGGGTGCCCTATGCGGAGGTTGAGCCAGCATTCGGGTCGAGTCATGCTCGTGAGATGTTGGTGGGAGAAAGTCAGTTCCAAGAATCATACTCCCCTCGTCGCCTTCGATGTGCCCCATTCGAAGGTTTTATTGTAATTGATTAAATTCATTAGATAGATATAACAGTTAGAGAGACATAAACCTATATATCCGTATATTACTAGAGATTTTCAAGTTTTTTCCTTTCTTTCCTATTTTAGATTTCACTCACACAATTAATCAGGCAATGGTATAGGTTATTCATTTATTCCATTCACTACAAAATTTTGCATTTTTTGAAACTGAAACTGACTGATTGTGAGTCACAATTAGGTGGAGAATTAAACATGTATTAAATACGAGAATAATATAAAACGCATGAAACGATTAATTATATAACTCATCCAAACGCGAAAAAGGTGCCTTTCCTTCAATAATAATCAACATCAAAACATGTTTTATTAAACTCCGAATTCGTAACAGTATTATATTATACCTGTATCTCTCGAATTTCCAACTTATATGATACGGTAGATTTCAGGTTCAAGATTGTTTTCCAGTCAAATACATTGTTCCAAGTAACAGTTCCAACAAAAATCGTCTAAAATAGTATAATCTTATTTCTTTTTAGGCAACACTGGGACATTCAACCCGGTTTGAATTAGAGAGAGATTCTTTACCCCGTCGATAATTCCTAATTTTCAGTTGTGAGATCTAATTAACGACTGTCTAGTCAATTACTGTTATTAACGAATCCAATTTCGTCGTAGCACAAAAACTCAGCCACCTACCTTGGATTTCAGCGATTCATGCTTTAATGCCGTTGCAAGCCGTAATTATAGGATTTAGTATGATAGAATTTGTTAGTCTATAGATACAGATATTCGTTTGGCACTCTTTCCATGTCACTAATCTCTTCAAATATCCTTCCTTCTCCTAATTTTTTCTAATTTTTAATTTTTTCTATTTTCTTGAAATATCCTTGCTTTTTTGAACCGAAAGCCCGGTCAAAAGATATAAATCTACAGCACCACACACACACATACACGCACACATATGGCTATGACAAATATCGCTTGACAAAATTGAAATATGGTATAAAACATGATCAAAATAAAAGATGAATGAAACGAAAAAAAAAGTATGAAATGAAAAAGAAAAAAACTCACACACTCACGTATACAGCAATGATTCATCACTCTGTACAAGGTCATATTTATATGTTGGTGTAAGCATATGTAGCATAATAATTGGCAGAAAGATAGACAATAATTCAAAACGGGACTGATCCTGGAAAAATTAGACCAATTGTAACACGCCCTTTCTGAATAACGTAGCCATTCATAATATAGAATATGTGTGTGCATTTTGATATAAGTTTAGCAATGCGTGCATTGACCTTATACATATATACATAGAGTAAATAATGTATAATCCAACATTTGGTTACACCAACCCATACTTTAACGATGAAACTAGTGCCGATTATAATAATGCGCGATTTCGGCTACACTTAAAGTTGTTCGAAATGCGTTTTGGCAGCGTAACTATCTTGAAGATATGGCAAATGTTATCATCACTTACTGGTGATTGATTACCTAATTATATATAGGTGTGTAAATTATTCATTACTCGATATACTGATTCGGCCAATTTTGTGAGCTACAAATTTAACGATCCTGTTCATACATGTACGTAAATAAATTATACGTGGTATACTAATTCACAACAAGCTGCAGTCTTATTTATCTTAATCCAGTTGCGGACATCCGCGACTACGAAAATAGTTTGCATTTTGAGGGGATTTCATTTCTACCACCCATCTTCATCGGCTTTCCTCAACTTTCCATCCAGATCCCACCTTCCGATGCGTTACATGTCCGATGATAGCGCATGGAAAGTTTTGAACAAAATATTTTCCATTCAATTCTGCAGATGCCGAATAAGTTTCTCCAACATTATCTTCTACATTGCTTAAACCATGCGGTTTAAGCATATAGCGAAAAACACGAAGCGAGGACGACGCTGCAGAGAAGAACACCCAGCGACAGATCGGACCTAATCCGACCACCACCATTTGTATTTTCTGTCGGATGCACAGGATTCGGGAGGCTTCGCGTAGAGTCTGAAATTAGAAAAAAAAGAAGAATTCATCAACACCAAGATGAATTTTGCTATGAATAACTAATTAGACTCTGCGGTGCGCGTACGCAAATGGCGGCGCCGCGGTCTATGCACGGAAAAAAAAAATGTAATTTCTACATCTTCGGTAGTGATTATTTGGACAGCATCTTTGTGCGTGAAGGCTTATCAATGGGATAAATAAACCTCAACGCAATTGCTGTAGATTTAACTCCAAAAAGATGCTGTCCAAATAATTACTACCGAAGATGTAGAAACTACATCTTTTTTTTACCGTGTGTATTTGATTAGCTGTTTTTACCCGATATTAGTCAGCAAAAATGAGGCTGTTCTCTGATAATTGATATTGAACTTGTGCAACTTCTGGTGTACAGCCAGATAGGCGTCATTCAAGTATTACGTAACGCTCAAGGGGGGGAGGGGGGGTCGGTCAAAACGTGACCATTTGTTACGGGGGGATGGGGGATATCGTCAGACGTTACGTTACGGTTTTTATTTTCAATAAATACTTGAGAAAAAAGTATATATCCACATCGCCAAAACAGTTTCATTGTAACCATGAAAAATGATCATATTTTTTTTAAATTTCCAGCGCTATGTCATAATCTTAACAATTGGTAGCGTAACGTAACACTTAGGGGTGGGGGGGGGAGGCGCGACTGTTACTATGTGTTACTATGGGGGAGGGAGGGGTCAAAAATTGTCAAAAATAGCGTTACGTAATACTTGAATGACGCCATATCATATAGGACCTCGAAAATTATTATAAAGTGCGATAACGTCAAGATATTCACCATCCGTGCTGGATCCCCCTCCCGAACCAGAAGCTTCCACCTCGTCGTCATCATCTTCAGGGGGTCCAAACCCACTCCCGGATCCGTCAAAAGTGCCGTCGCTGAGCAGCGCGCCAGTGTCTGGCGTGGAAGCCAGTTGTGATTGAACTACCTGTATTTTGGAACGAGAATAGTGAGGTTAAAGACAGCGGAACGAAAGCACAATTTTTTTCATGCAGTAGTATTGGGAAAAAAGGCCATTGAAATTTTTCGGAATTATCGACTCTCGCAGAATTGCAATTGCACCCGGTTTCTTCTTTGAGGTTTGAGTCTCGATGGCACTCAGCGGATTCGTAGCTCGGTAAATTTTTAAGACAATAGATGCTTACGACCGTGTGTAAAACGAAATCCGGGATCCCATATCATGGACGATAGAAAGGTTGTATAAGGGAAGGTGCATTTGTTGGTCCTTTGGGTGCCATAAACCACTTGGATGGGCAGCAAATTAAGCAAAGTTTGACTGATCGTCGGGCAGCGGACTTCAAAAAACTCAAGCGTCTGAACTTTCATGTAAGAATTCTAGAAAAGCCTCTAACATGACCAAAAGTATAAAACTTTTCACCAATTACAAGAAATTGAGTTTTTAATCTTCCTAAAAAAATCGACACCTCGAATTATAAGAGTGAGGACAATTCAAACCCTAAGCTTGTTTCTTCAGCAAAACGCTAGTGATTTGTGATTTCTATGAAAATGAAATATTTACACGAAGATCGTAATCGAGAATCAACAGTTTTAGCGTTTCATAACCTACGCACAAACCTACTCATAAGTATAAAAATACTATCACTTGATAGCCTGGCCTGAAAATTGTCTAGTAGCAATTTTGGCCTTGTTTAGGGTAGGCGTACCAGTTGTGGCCACTGTACCGTTTGTGGCCACTTTACATTTCTTTCGAGTTTTTCAAGGCTTACAGGTTGTGTTTGCTGCATCGAGTGTTATATTTCGACAGAATAGATGTTTTGACACTACTGTCGACTGTTTTTTTGATTGCCTGCTACTTAATTGGAATGCAATACAACGAAAGGTGCCGTGTCGCGTAATTTAGGTGAATCCTTATCAGAAGTGTTAAGCGATCCCTCGAGAAATAAACTCCAATTGCTTGGATTTAGAGTTACCCTGATCCATTATGTATTCATACTTCATCAGTTAGTGTTTATTTTTGAAGTTGGAATTCTACAATCTGACACACAACCTGAAATATCCGAGAAATACTGACTTATTCCGGTTGGCCAGAAATGGTACAATAAAAATGCCCGTGTACCATTTGTGGCCACCTATTTTGATCGCGGACTGTTACAGATAAAACGTAATTAGTGTCATTATACGTCACGAAAAAAGGACAAGGGAAAACAAAAAAATCTATGTTCGTGTCCCTGAAAAATAACCATTGCTACTGAGTCTACTTCTATTGATTCCAAGATGTGCTGTATTTGACGTTTCGAGGTTAGGTTGCCTCTCCGCGTCCAGATCTCGGTCCCGATTTTACGGCATTTTGCGACTATGTCTAAAGCTATGGCCACAACTGGGTCTTTGACTGGCCACAAATAGTACATTTGTGGCCACAAATGGTGAAAATAGCATATGCAATATAATTGGCTATTTTTTCGAATAATTGTAATCGGAGATGGTTTCAAAAGATCATAATTCGATTCTCTGTACCTTTACGGTCATATTGATCACACGTTCAGGTTTATATTCGTGATAACCTGAATACTATCGGTAAACGAATGCCCGAAAATGCTTAAAGTGGCCACAACTGGTACGTCTACCCTAGTTATTATTACATTCCAGGTCTTCCCATTAGCCTTCCTAGGCGTGCGTAATAAATATTTATCCTACCCACGAGACAGAATAATAATTTTCAATTACGTGATATACAGTACGATTTAGACGAACATAATAAATATTTAATAGTACTATAATTCGAGAATGATAATAAGTCTTTTCATTAAATAACAACACAAAATCATTGAATATAACTCTCTTGGATTTCTGAATCATAAGGAACTCCACAACTTTCCCGATTTCGATAAGCAAAAGTGCTAATGGCTACAGTGGTCCTTTCGTAAAAAATCACACCTGTACAGGTATGGAGTAATCGGTTACTGTTGTTATAACTAAACCGTATACGGTTACTCTCGTTCACGCCATCTCGACTAATTGTAAGCCATACAATGTGACCTACCTGATTAATGTGTCTCAACTGATCGATCAGCTCGCTCGTATTAGCGTTGGAGTAGACCGACTGGGATGAACTGGAAGACAATAGCGGAAGTTCGGGGTTGTATTTTTGCGCTATCAGGCTGGCGTCGACAATTGTTTTCATGTACCTGAAACAGGAGGGCAAACGATATAATTCGCCGAATCAATATAAAGAGGTCGAAGCATTGGTGCATGAGAAGGGCATGGTATTCTTTCCCAACGGCATTGAGCCAGCACGAAGGTCACATGATAGACACGAAGAGTCCCACATTCAGTGATCAAAATATTAAATAGATGATCGGCCATTATCAATTAGAGAATAAGCATTGCGCAATCATTGGTCAGAGGCTAGGGCCTAGGGTCAATCGAGCTTTTGCACGCTAAACCTAGCCTCTAGAGACTATATAGTCACTTTATGGAACTGACCATCAACGTTGTAATATAGACCTGAGAGTGTTAATACTGAGTTATATCAAGAGACTTGGTAGAGTCTCGCGCCAAGTACATTAAAAAAAAATTTTTTTCAGGCGCGAGACTCAACGACTCTATATACCCGAGCGACCACTGTTTCAGCCGAACGGCAATTTTTAAGTCGTGTTTATTCCGTCTTTCGTGACAAATATCGCTTTGGGCATGCAAGATTCTGCATCTGGATTCGAAAAGCTCTCATTTAAGCCCAATTTGAACGTAGTCAGTTGACTGAGAGCTTAGATATGATTAATTATATATTTCTGATACCCCGTTTTATCGCCAATTTCATTTCCTCCTCCAGTCGTTTCAAGGTCGTTTCAAATTCTGAATATATAAACTATAGAAGGGATCGTTCAAGTAATAGGGAAGTTACATGGTGCTGAAATACCACAGAGTTTTCGATCTGTCTAGCATAATACATGCAAACAGACGTAACAACATTGTCTATGGCCGTTCCATGTCGGCTGCTAGAGGCTTACAACCACTGATCTCTATAATACACTGGATGGGGGATACGCGGCTCTACTATAGGCAACGTTTGAAATCACTTGAACGTCAGCGGTCGCCATTTTGTCTTGGGCGAAGTGACACATTTTAGCGGCAAATTGAAATAATATTAATGGTTAGTTAGCTAAGTTAGCGGTATTATATAAAATACCTAACGGAGGGACTGATTAATGAAGAGTATGGCCTATTAGATATCCAAAATATCCCAAAGAGGCATGTTACATACAATACTAGGTAATGCGAGTAATAATTATAACGCTTCAAATATTATGAAAATGGAAAGATGACATTTTCATTATATTTTAGGAACGGATACACATCAAACCGTAGCATATGTTATAAAATAATCGTGAGCTTTGAAGATATCGATGGAAGGTAGTAAATACCAAGGATATTGGAGCTCAAAAACTGATCGGTACTCTAACCTCATTCATCGTTATCAATATCACAACTATGATGCGATTTATTCCCATTTGGAATGAATATCTACGAGTGGAAAATCTTTTCAATGCCAGCTCTACATATTTTTGCCGGAAAGCACGCAAGCTGCACGCAAGTATGCATAATTTTTCGAATAATTAAAAAGTCATCTGATTAACGCGGTAAGTAACTTAGTCACGTGGGTGGCACAGAGCCCAAAAACAAATGGCCGCCACTAGCATTCATGTGGTCACAGGCATTTCAACCGATCCCCCATCCAGTGTATTATAGAGATCAGTGCTTACAACTCTTACAAGTTAGCCGTCGTTCTGTGTCAGCTGCTAGATAGATCAAATTCGATGGCTCCTAATAAGAAACGACTAACTTTTCGGTAGCTGATGATAAAACAGGTATCTCCTGTGTATACGCATAGGAGAGATAATTGTTTTCTAATCTGCTACTGAAAAGTTACGCCTTTCTTATTAGGGGCGAAATGAGGTTAGGTTTTGCTAGGTTGATGGAGCGGTCAACAAAAGTCTTCATTTCTAAATATTTCCGCTCGACGTCTGATGATGTAACAATATTTATAATAGGAATAGGACAAGAAACAATGATTTAATATGATATATGATTCTCTACTGCAGTCGATTGGTGATTTCTAATAAAAGAATGAGATAAAGTCATGAAGTCATTGAAAATTGGTAATACATAACCTGTGGGATCGATCGAGCTATATTGTCATTGAAATGAAATAAAACCTAACTTGTGGGATCGATCGTGCTAAATTGTAATTGAAATGAAATAATACTCTCCGATGTTGTATGTTCGTATCATGCTCTGTCTCGTGTAAAAATATTCATTCGGACGAGCGATTTATTGATATGCGACGAGCCCTAAGTTTCATGAGTTATGTTTCGGTTCTAAACTGTCCACCGAACACGTCTGTTTCCGCAGAACTTATTGATATGAACAATCGTTCAATTTTTTTGGTTATATTTTCGCGCCTAGTTCTAGCTTCGCAGAGAAAATGTGTACGCTGCAGTATGGTCCGGAGGTGTTCTTCAAAATTAGCTTTCAATTTTGACGTTACGAAACAGCTCTTGGAGCACTCGAGTGACACGACGTCAAATCATCGGATTCTGACGATAAGAATACCTTGGTGGAACGGATGGAATGGACAAATCTTGCCATGCAATCTAATGACAGAAGTACTATCTCGGAAGACTTCATTGAGTGTTTATCGATAGTTACTCATTGATTTTGATATTTCCATACTATTATTATTTGTGTAGATCATAAAACATTATACTGTAGCATGGCAGCATACGGATTTCCACTTATGCTGAAGTTCATTGTTGGACAATTCTAAATGTATTCATCCGGCCGCCGTACTCACTTAAGGGCAGACTTTGGTTAAATTTTGAAAGTCGCTATCAGATGTGATATAAAAAAAAATCCTTTCAGCAGTTTTTGAGTAATGGTAGTATAGACGGTGAAAAAAAATTTCTGCCTTCTGTGATGAAAGTGTAAGTGCAAGGAACCTTGCGAAGAAGATTTTGCCCGCCGCTACTAAAATTCCCTGCGTCTACACTTTCACTGCAAGAGGCTTGAATTTTTTTTACTCGCACCCCATACCGCCATAATTTCAAAATTACTGAGCGGACTTTTTTATACACCTCTTTTTAATATTTTAAAAACTAAAAAACCTATTACTGCCCAAAATTCCATCGAAGTCTCCCCTTAAAAACTGGAACCTTCAGTATTACCTTAATTATTATCACATTCTCGGTACATGTTTTCTACCTAAAATTAAACACTGATATTCTGTGCAACGACTGCGTACTAAGTAATATTCATAAAAATGAATTTGAAAATACTGACAACCAAATTAGTGTGGCGAGTGAGGAACATCAGAAACCCTATCGAGTGAGCGTAGCGTACGAGACTAATTAACAGCTACTGAATCGAAATTCTGCAAAAAGTAGTGATATCCCCCCAAAAAGCACCTCTGGTGCAAAAACCTTTCGCCAAGTACATTAATTACTGTGGTTTACCTACAAAAAATCTATTAGGAAAAATTTGCCGTCAACAAAAAATATTGCTTCAAAAATACCTACCAACAAAAATTCGTCTTCAACAAAATTCGACCTTCAAAAATGTTTCCTACAAAAAGAATTGATATCAGATACAACTGCCAAGCATAACACACGACAATTAAATTCAAGTAAACGGCATTGTGCTTGTTCGCTCGCTACGCTCGCTCACTCGGTTGGTTTTTCATAATTATTGTTAAACAAAATTGAAGGAAAAAAAATTTGGAGGAAAAAGTTTAGGGAGTGGTACTTGGCGGGCCATCGTAGCAGTGTATAAAAATGTCACGTGAAGACCTGAATGAATACTCCTGCACTTTCCCACACCTGGCCCGCCAAGTACCACTCCCTAAACTTTTTCCTCCAAATTTTTTTTCCTTTAATTTTGTTTAACAATAATTATGAAAAACCAACCGATTGAGCGAGCGTAGCGAGCCAACGAGCACAATGCCATTTACTTGAATTTAATTTTCATGTGTTGTGCTTGGCAGTTGTATCTGATATCAATTCTTTTTGTAGGAAACATTTGTGAAGGTCGAATTTTGTTGAAGACGACTTTTCGTTGGTAGGTATTTTTGAAGAAATATTTTTTGGTGACGGCAAATTTTTTTTCATAGATTTCTTGTAGGTAGACCACAGTAATTAATGTACTTGGCGAAAGGTTTTTGCACCAGAGGTGCTTTTTGGGGGGGTTTTCCATTACCACACACGTAATGAGTTTTGACTCGCGTAATGGAAGATTTCGTGTTCTATCGATTGGTAATATCAAGAGTGAGGCGATGAATGCACCAGCATTTATCGCCAAACTTGAATATGCAGCTCATTTTCTTAACCATCTGCATTAGCAGGAAAGTTGTGAAAAAATGTAACAACCCTGGGAAATCCTAGAATCTATATTGATTTAGCTATTTGCTCTGTGATTAATCACTAACTAGACACTGGAATTTGTGGTCATTGTTGACTTTGACTGATGTAATTGGTGAACGGTTCCGCTCAATCGGAAAGGAATCAAAGTCTCGGTAGATAGGTGCTTTCAGATTTTGCGAATAACAAAGACAAAATCGCTAATTGTAAGAGCTCAAGCCCCTGGGGTGAAATTTTGAAATGAAGCGAAACCTCGGATATCGGATTTCGGACTGGCGGATAGCCAGCCGGCTGAATCCTTTGCCTAATTTATTACTGTCGGACTCCAGACAGTGGTGGTGGGCGGCTCATGGTTGAAGCATACGTTAAATCTCTTTTTTTTCTCCCGCGTATAGTCTCACCATGTGCAAGTATACGGTACCCTTGTCTACAAAATTGAACCTTTTTTCATCTATTCAAGGCCTTACGTCGTCGAACGCGTCACCTCTGCCAGACAATACCCAGAGGAAGCCAATGAACGATTCCAAATTATTCAGGCTTCTTCTTCTTGGACCATGACTCTCCCTCCTACGAGTCCCTCGAAATCGAAAGACATGCAGTAAGGCTTTTCCGTTATTATCTCGATGGTCAGTGCGAAGGATGACCATGACTACAGAAATTGATATAAAACGTAGCGTACTAAACCTTCGGAATATCGTTTTCATGGATTACTATTGGTAACGATTTAGTGTCACTCTCGATGATTCCGAAGCTAATTCCTGTGCTTTCCGGGTAACCCTGCACCCAACGTTGTTCACGAGTCTAGTTTGACACAGTCGTAAATTTTTGACGCGATGCGACAGCGTATACTACGCCCCCCTCAAGGTTAACAAATTTGTCATCTCTAGATGAGTTTCCGTCATTACGTCAATTACGTCATCACAGATAATCGGATCCCGGGCGACCCTGAATTCCGCTACACAGTCATGGATACAAAAACTTACTGCTTAAGACTCGAGACAACTGGTTCTCTATAATAATCTATATACGGACATTTCATCAATTTCTTGTCCAAAGAACGAAAAACAACAAATTTTTGTTATTTCAGCGAATATATGCCACAGATGGTAGTCCTTAGGTAACGCTATGCTATCGATCTCAGGCAATCACGCAAGCCGATATTGTGGGTGAATGGAGGAAGGAGTATATGTGGGTCGTCTGTGTATCGAAATAAGTCATTAGCCTCCGCGCCTTGAAACTTGAGTCAGCGTCTCACAGTGTCAGCCAAGCTATAGAGTATAACAGACAAAAAGGCCAGTTGACGGTGAATTGCTAATCAACGCTTCGTTTAATGCTTCCTCCAAATTGAATAATCTATTTCTTCAAAGTACCCGTTGCCTTGTTGGCGACTCGCGGAGCAAGTGAGGCTAGAATTTCTTGCGGAGGCGAGCCGAGGAGGAGAGTCGTCTTTATGGGTATTAATCAACAACAATTCTTCTGAGCACCCTACCACACCGCTGTTATTCCAACCGCTTTGTACTGGATTTTTTCAACAAACCATTCGATGACTGGGTAACATTCCTTATTGCTTTCCGTTCCGACTCCCGCTCCCCGTATAATAGTATATTATGTGGCATGCCCGTAAAGTCACTGTTTTCGGGCGAGGTTATGTTTTTCGTACGAGCCGTTGGTTTTACCGGCGAGCCGAAGGCGAGCCTAAGGTAAAGCCAACGGAGAGTACTAAAAACATAACCTCGCCGAACAGTTACTTTACGGGTGCGCCCCATACGATATTTTTTCCGGCAAAGGCATGAAAAGTCACTTTGACGCCAGTTGAGGTCCACATTTCGACCTCCGCATCAACTGCCGTCTAATACTTTTGTATGGCAGCTCTGAGATGCGCAGTTCGTACCGCGCAACAAAAGTCAGGAACTGCGCGTCACAACTACTCAAAAAAAAATTTTCGCCTAGCCATAAAAAGAGCCACTGTATGGGCCGAAAACAGGCGTCGAAAAGTGACTTGTTCCTGCCTGTGCCGGAAAAAAGTAATTTATGGACAAATTTCTACCACCGAACCGCGTGTGCAGGGGTCTTATCCTGTTGCAGACCAATCCATGAAGTAGGGGAGACCGGGGACAATAGGCGCACTATTCAGATTTTCATTTTTTATTATTTTTTGCTTGCATGGAGTTACTTCGTCTTGGTTCCAATTTGAAAAGTGAACCTCCCGTTAGCTACATACAGAGTTCCATTCCTTAATCTTATATAGAACAGGAGTAGCTGATTTTAATGCCAACCAACTTTTTTGTGCCAACTTGCCCCGACTACGGGGCACACTGGCGCATTATCTGGGGTAAGTAGGCTTGGAGGTAAAGATAATAGGAAAAGCACTTTCTGGCTATTAATTTGACTAAGTCAATTTTAATGTCTCACTTCTATGGATTAATCCTTTCAAAAGTTACAGGTGCGCAGATATTAGCCATCCGCACGTATCACACACGCTATTTTTGTGAATCCTGTGCTGGAATAGTATATTTCGATACAAGAGGCCAAACGAGCGTTTTGCGCACTGCGAGTCTGAAGGCACAAGCCGAGGCGGAGCCGAGGCTTCGTGCGGTCTTCAGACGAGTAGTGCGCAAGAAGCGAGTTTGGCCTCGCGTATCGAACACTGTTTTTCTTTATGAATGTAATGCAAGATCCGAGATCTTGCCCACCGTTTACGGACGTCCGGAATGGCGGATTGCAGCACTGTGCACGGGGGCGATGCGCGGTATCCTTTCACCGGTGGGCAAAGTACTTTGCCCACCGGTGAAGGGATTTTGCGCATCGCCCCGTGCACAGTGCGGCAATCGGCCATTTTGGGCGTCTGTAAGCGGTGGGCAAACGAGGATTTTGCATGCATGTGTAAAGAAAAGTATGATTTCAACGCCTCTCCAAGTTGCGACAAGTGCCTTACTTTCACTTTCCACACTAGTGCTTCATTTTCTGCACTGCTCGCAAATCATGGACTTTACGCACGCTACAGAGGCTTCGAAAATTATACTTTCCGAGCAGGTGATACAAAAAATATTTTTTTTTAACTTCAATAATAGTGATATCTTCTCAATCGTAATAATACTCTCTAGAAACCGTACAAACTTTAATCGGGTTTCTAGTTGCTGATTTGCCCCACCAACTTTGGAGTGAAGAGGTGCCAAGGACGATTCTGTTCCAACAAAACTTTTCCTTGATAATTTATACTTTTGTACGCAAAGGGGGTTCATTCAGTGAAATAAAAAAAAAAAAAAAACTCACGTTTCTCTTCACCGAGATTTTCGGTCCAGGTTCACGTATACCTATCGCGTTCATACACGCGTCATCGAGGGGATATCGGATATGCCGCAGATCCTCGACGAAACAGTAGATATTTGAAAGTCGATAATTGATGACGGTTATCCAAGAAGTTTGTGATTCGCTTGAAATAAGCCTCGCGGAAACGAGTCTTTAATTTTTACGTCTTTCAAAATTTCACGGCACACCGATCACCGTATTATCTGCTCTCTAAATTTGAATCAGTGAAAATTTCACTAATTGAATCAGTGACTTGGTAATTCACTGCAGAAACAGTGACTTGAACCCTTTGTCACTGGAGTATCACTAAGTCCATTTCAGCAGTGATTTTACCACTGCTAAAACAGTGCATAACTTCACTGTTTCGTCAGTAACTTTTGTGACGAACGCTAGGGGCGCCGCGTACGCCGCGTACGCCGAGTCTCTAACCGCCATGGAGCTGCCTACTAACCGCCAAATCGTTCGCGTTCATATGTTGCGTGCTGATTTGGATGTCGGTTCAACCACGTGAACTGTTCAGTAAAAATCATAACGTAAGTACACATGCGGATTTATAAAATTCTTCACAATTTGGCTTGTTAGTTGCAAATAATCAATGAATTGTGTGAATATTGCTGTTCACTGTCTTACATTGAATTCCTTATACTTTTGGTAGGTTAGGTTTTCTCACTGCGTCCAGTCTTGGCTCGCTCCGACGAGATGGGAGACGGAGAAGTTTCATCTGCGTTAGGAGTCTGTTTTTTCTTTACTTGCAATAAAGACTCGCGAAACAAAAATGTGTCGAATATACCATATTGTCTTTCCGTTTCGAGAATATCTTCAACTGAATCAAATATATATAAGAACCAATAATTTTCGCTGATTCAATCAGTGAAAATTTCACTATTTGAATCAGTGATTCAAATTCACTGGATAAATTACTGACTTTCCACTGATTTCCAGTGGTATACTTATAACTGGAGGCATCAGTGACTATTCACTGATTCAAATTTAGAGAGTGCAAAAACGAATGTGCCATGCTAATGATCGAAAATATAGGGTTTTTCGGCATAAGCGTACACCTCCGCAGCGTGTATAAACAAATTCATTGCACACCGCGGGGAAAAAAAGTGCGCTAAATTTTACATCTTTGGTAGTAAATATATGGACAGCACTTTTTTGGAATAAAATCTACAGCAATTCTGTTAAGATTTATAAAACCGATTGTAAGAGTTACGGAAAATCTAGCTCAATTTACTACAATTGGTGTAGATTTTACACCAATAAAGTGCTGTCCATATATTCAGCACCGAAAATGTAAAAATTACATTACATTTTTTTGCGTGTGGGGTACTGATACTTCAAAAAAATTGCATTGGTGGCGAAGCAACTATGTGTTGTAGAATCAATTACTAATCCTTGAAGGCCAGGAGGTTTTTGTTGAGGAACGTACAGAGGTAATCGCGCACTGGACTTGAGAAAGACAAGCCGTCACCCACGCGCGCATCGGAGCCGCTTGGAAGGCAAGAAAGCATTGCAGGAAAGGCGGGAGACGTGGCGAGGAAAGCAATATACTATACTCCAGTCTTTTGCATCTCGCGAAGGTAAATTTATATAGTACCTATGACCAGCTGAGCCGGACAACGACGACGTCATCTGAGGTCAGCCAGTTCCTTAACGGGAACTCAGGCCCGATTGAAGCTCGCTTGAGCTTATAGCGGTTGCTTCACCGGGGGTAGGGATAAAGTATAGTATGTACAGACTTGCATACGCGCGGATAAGTACATCACAGTATACATAACACCACCAAATGGCGATAGAAGCAAGCTAAAACTAGGGAGCAAAATCGTAACTTTGATACTGCAAAGTCAATTAGCGATATCATAGGTTATCCCAAGCACTCAGTACACTGTAGCGGAGGAGATAATAACGTAGGTACGTGCTCTCTAAATTTCTTGGAGTAAAATTTCACTCTTTAGGAGTGAATATTCACTCTTAGAGAGAGTGAAAATCGTGCCAGTGGGACCAGAGTGACTTTTCACTCTTCGTGAAGTGAATATTCACTTCATCCGTTGGAGTCTTTAAGAGTGAAAAGTTCACTCTTTAGGAGTGAAAGGTCAAAGGTTCACTCTTTTTAGGAGTGAGACGGTTCACTCTAGGCAGTGGAGTGATGACTTTTCACTCCTATCGAGTGAAATTTTCAGTTGTTAGTCGAGTGACTATTCACTCCAAATATTGGAGTGAAAGGTTCACTCTATCTTTGGGGTGAATTTTTCATAATGCAGGGGACCCAGTTAGATTTTGTTGATCTCTTAATTCGGTCAATATGGTCAATCACATATTTGAATTTATCGGACGAGGCGAACCAAATTAATTAATTAATTGGTACCCACCAAGGAGAGATTCTTCCTCTATTCGAGCGTGCAAACCTTGGTGGGACCGAAAAAAACCTATAGAAAAATCAAATTTTTATTTTTAATTCTTCGAGTAAAAATATGGTCAATATGGTCAATATTATATCAATCATGACGGATTGTCATTTGACTGTGAGGAGAATCCCAAAAAGAATTATGTGAAGAAATTGCAGAAGTAAAGTAGAAGCAGGTGTTCACCAATATTAATCGAAATATAAGTTGAATGGAAAAAGCTGCAATTATTTTAAAATTGTTTCCAACTTCGTCTTCTGTTCAGAGTTTGGTTAAAACCTAAATCTCCGGGAGGTATTGGTCCAGCCGTAGTCCAGGAACGAGTGACATGACCACCGCGCGGCGCTGGAATATATGCTTCTTACCGCGATTACCTGGCTATGAGAAGCAACGCCGCCGCGCGCGATCACGGGTACTGAAACTTGGTGTGCCAGAGGTTGGATCGATAATGGATCCCAGGTGACGCTCGAAGATTCACTCTCTCTTGGAGTGAAACTTTGAGTCAGATAACAGTCACTCGAAATTAAAGTGGAAAAATTCACTCTATGTCCTAGAGTGAGAGATACCACTCGCAAAATTAGAGTGAAAATGTTCACTCTTTCAACTAGAGTGAAGTATGTCACTCCATAAGAGTGGAAATTCACTGCAAAAAGAGTGCCCCGCGTTTCACTCCACGCTAAGAGTGAAAATTCCACTCCAAGAAATTTAGAGAGTGATCGCATCGATATAACACAATCGCAATCAACGAACTGAAAAAAAATGGTGTTCAAGAAATTTAGAGAGTGAAAAAAAAATTCCACTCCAAGAAATTTAGAGAGTGATCGCATCGATATAACACAATCGCAATCAACGAACTGAAAAAAAATTGTGTTACGGCGAAACGATACTTTTTCGGAAGTCTTCTGCAGAAATTGATAACAGATACTGAAAGAGAATCGTTGAACAACTTCCAAAAGTCAATCTTGCACATGATATAACATTCTGGCGTGCGACAAAGGATTTTTGCGAATAAATATGACATATAATCACATATGATCGTATATGGCTGGCACAGATCGATACATCGTAAAATCATAAATGGAATTATACGTAATCCTATCTCATATGCAAGTGGGGCATTCTACGTCAACTCGGCCAATGAATTTTCCTCACCATTTTTGATTCGCTTCACGATTTCCTATATGATTCTTCGATCTCAATGAAAGCACTCCTGAATTTTTTCAGATTTTTTCCCGCCAAACGTTAATTTTCTTATGATTGTTTTACCCCATCTAAAATTGGATTTTTTTTAAATCCATAAAAATTAAATAAAAAAATGTATTTTCCATTCCGATCATTTTGACGCCCGACCAATGATGGGCCGACTTTTTTTCTTCTATTTTTCTACAGCGTTTTAAATATTCTGAACGAACAAAACGCGATGCTGTAACGTTACGAAAATTCTCTACATATTACCAGAAAAAAATTAATCCAGAATTGACCACGGACGTTTGGTAACGTTTCAACATGGCGTTTTGTTGGTTAGAAATGTTTGGAACACTGAATAAAAGAGGAAAAAAAAAGTTGACCATCATTGGATGGGTGTCAAAATGATCGGAATGGAAAATTAGATATTTGAGAATTTTTTACATTAAAAAAAATCTAATTTTATATGGAGTGGAATAATCATAAAACAAGCAGGTTTGGGCCGACAATGAGCCAGCCTTTGAACTTCCCGTTATTTACTTAGTTCCCAGCCGTTCCCAGCTATTTTGAAATTTGCAAATATGACCTCAGATTCTTGATCAGCGGTTCAATAAACCTCCGAGTACCAATTTTCGTAAAATTTCGAATGTTTTTAGTGTTTTTCCCATCAAATTGGATCCGCCATTTTGAATTTAGCAAATCTGACTTCAGATTCGTGATCAGTGACCCAAAAAACCTTCGAGTACCAAGTTTCATCCAGATCCGAATGTTTTTAGTTTTTTTGCAGTATATCGAATACGCTAAATTAAAATTTTGCAAAACTGACTTCAGATTATTTCGTAATCAGCGATCCACAAAACCATATGGTACCAAATTTCATTGAAATCCGTGAATCCGTTCTCAAGTTATCTTCGTTTTTTTTTTTTTTAGAATTTTGTTATTTAAATAGTTTGAAAAGTACTAAACAGATCAAAGCGAAAATCTGATCAATTCTAACTTAAGAAAAGCCCCGTCGATTGAGTCCAATTTGATCAAAATCCGCGCACTCGTTCTCGAGATATCGTGCGGACAAAAATTTGGTCATATGTATGTATATACATACATACACACACACACACACAGCCAGACGTCAAACTCAAAATAGTCGGAGGTAATTCTTTGGACTTCGAAGCGTGGAGATTCAGTGAAAACTCAACTTTTCATTTTCGGGGTGATAACAATAACTTTTTTTTTTCTCCGAAAACAGAGAAACGGGAAGTTAAAAACTAGGGCCAGCAATCTCTATCGACTTTTCTAGTTCTCGTTCGTTTTTCAAATGTGTGACATGAATGAACGTACGTTTATTAACGACAGTTCTCGTGCCCGGTCTCTTTCCATTGTTACCTCGGTCTCTCGATGTTTACGTTGTGCTCACAGTATTTTCATACGTACAGTAATGCCCCTCAATAGTCAACCCCTCAATAGTCCATACCCCTCAATAGTCAACGAATTTCCCCTCTCGAGACCCCGAAATAGGCCAGCGAAGTTCTCCTTCCATAGTCCCGATTCCCCTGAGACCCTGTTCAGTGGCGCCTCTTAGAGCATGCGCACAACTGAGTTTCTCAGCAGACGAACATACATATGGCAGTTACAAACCTCCAAAAATGATAACATAACCTGCACAACGAAATCAAACTGAGACATGTGATACATAACCTCAATGATCTTACCGTCAGTGGCGCATGCGCGGCCTACTAGACTGTGTGTGTGTGTGAATTCCGTCTATTTGGGTGGGGATGCGGACTATTGCGGGGTTTGAAGGTCCCGAAGAGTTGACTATTGAGGGGCATTACTGTAGTTCGAAAAATGAAAATACAACCTATGATGTGCTGATCTCTTCGTCAGTCGATCGTCCAGTCTTATTGAGCATTGATCATTCAATGTGCCAAGTGCAGTGTAAGAGTCTTTCGGAAAAACTAACGATGGGGCGGAAGTGGTGGTTTTATTACCCCGTAAAGGCGATGAAAATTTACCTACTTGATAATGCAGCTACAATATCTTTAGACATGTATAATTAGGATACACCAGTTCTTGTCTTTATTTAGTGACTGCCATCCGGCGTTTCACAATCTCCAACCTCCCTCCTTACATTTCTTATCTTAAAATTAACTATATACATTATATATGTTCATCTCGTACTCCATTCCAAAATTCATTCCATACTTCATTCCGTATTCCCTCCCCTTACGTTCCCTATTCCCTCCTTTCTCCAACTAACTGATTTCCCTGCCTAGCTTACTTGCTCCCACCCCCTTTCCTTATGTTCCCTCCCCCTTTTCTTCTTGTTTCCTCTCTGACTAGCTCCTTCGCCTCCTCCGCCTCAAGCTCTTCCAGTTCCTTTTTTATCTCTGCCTCCCTTCGTTCCAGGTCCTCTCTCCATTTCTTTACTTCTTCCCTTCTTCTCGCTCTTTGGTCCGTCTCCTTTCTGTGCCCATTCTTATCCCCCTGGCCGTTGCTGGTTTGGCGTTCTTTATTCGCCTGGGCCCCCCCACTTCTCTCCTTCGTCGTCTCTCTCCTGTCCGCTCCTGATACTCCTCGTGCCGCTGTTCCTTCGTTATTCTCTTTCGTTATTCCGCCTCTTATAGCTCCGTTCCCCTCTGTATCAGCCTCCGTGTGTTCGTTCACCGCTGCATCTACTTCGTTGGTTCCGTTTCCCCCCCTCTGCGTAGCTCTCTGCTTCCTCTTTCGCTTGCAATTCCCTTTCTGCCTCTTCTAGCTCCGCTTTTTCCTTCTTCAGTTCCTCCATTCTTCTCTCCACGTTTTGTCTCCACTTTGCCAGCTCCTGTCTTCTGCTTTTCTCCTTTACTTCAGCCCACTCCTCCTCTCTTTCTTTCCACACCCACCATGTTCCATCTACACACATACGTCCTTCCTCCTCTATTACCATCTTTCCCAGTCTTCTCTCTTCTTTTGCCCGTTCCTTCACCATCCACCTACGCTTTCTCTCTCTGAAAGTGCGGTCCCTGTCCAGCCACATTTCCCACCGTTCCCCGATCTCGACTCTCCGTTGTACTAGCTCCCTGGCGTCCTCTGTTCTTTTCAACCGCACTATTACCATATTCTCCCCCTCGCTCCATAGGTCCTCTACTTCTGCCTTCCTTTTCACCTCTACCTCTAGCCATTTTTCTGCCTTTTCCTTGTCCACTTGTTCGGCTTCCATATTCGCCTTTTTGAAAACTACGTTTCTTTCTTTCGAGCTCCTTCTCCTCATCTCCTGTTGCCATCCTCTGTCACTATCTCCCTCTTCGGCTACCTTCTCCCTGGGTCCTTGTATCCCTGCTGCTCTTGCCATGCATTTCCTCCTATCTGCTCTTGTCCCGCTCGCCTCTCTTTCGACCTCTTCCGCCCATGTCCTGTGCCTTGAACATTTTTGATGACACTAATGAATGCAACTAAAAGGCCGCGGTGTACATGTGAATGAATAGTCCTACTGGTGACACACCCGTCATAGTTTAAAGAGCAAAAACAATGATGTACACGACTTTGCCTGCGTTTGTATACAAGTGCTACACACCAAGAACCCACATTCTAAAATGGTATATGGCCGCGACCATGAAGTAAGTTGTCCCAAGTACAGTCCGCTCTGGTAATAAGCCCGGCTATGGGCGGTTAGGGGAGTATTTTTCTTGAAACTCGGGTACCCCCACTACTGACGCGCGGTCTCGCTGTCAAAATTCACTTCGCGCTCCGGTAATAAGCCCGACGCCGTCGGATGACTTTAGCTGCCTGCTCGGCTGCCTGTTTTGCTAATTTATTTGTATTTATTTATGTCAGATACGGTAAGTATACATTTTTAATGGAATGTCATGCTTTTGTATAAAATATCCTACACAAAACAGAAGCATTTTATTTGAAATGACTGTGCGAATACATACTTATTTTCATCTAGTTTTGATTATTTGCATTTCTCATGATGTTTGGTTTTTTGTATAGTTTGTTCTTTTGAGAAAGCTTCGTAAGTATCATAATTCATCCTACAGATGTGTTAAGAATACACATTGATATAGTCAAATCACAAAATACATAATCTCTATTTCATCGAATAAAATCAATTATTAGTATAACGATAAATTGAAGTTGAAGCAGCGAAAATATACGCTATTGCATTGAGCCAGCGGGCGGCTCTTTTGACAGAGACGGATATGAAACTCGAGGTGAGCCCGAGGCTAGTCAGTAGTGGGGGTAGACTTCGAGCGAGAATTAGGGGAAGCGGGCATATTGATAGAGGGCATGTTACCAGAGCGGACTGTATTTTCAATGGCGAAAACGGGCCAAAAATGATGAATACTTTTTTTGCACCTTCGCTGCGTTGTTTTGACGTGAGCAACTCGGGTTTTTAATGTATATTTTCAAGCAATAATTGTTTTCCATTGTATTTTTTTCTGGAATCCACGAAATAGTCGACCTAGATTCCGAAAACCCCGAAAACCGTGGAAAATACAACCTACACTCCGAAGATCCCGAAAAAGTTGGCCCGGACTGAGAAAACCACAGAATAGTAAAAAAAATAGGGCAAATTACATGTGCAAATCGCATGTGACACCGTGCCCCAACCCGCCATTATGTTTCAAAATAGACATATCTTGCTGAGCCGCTCTTCAAATATCAATAATATATAATACATTGAAGCTACAAAAATTACCTTTCCGAGAATCGTATTGCAAAATATCCCGAAGCAGGGACGAAAATGAGAAAAAACACACACATTAAAACGTGGAAAATAATTACTTTCCAGGTCCAATTTCAGTTTTCAGTTTTCAATCACTGCGAGGCCGCCCATGATGCGATATTCTAGTTAACAACATTTATTTGTTTCGAACATTGAACCACAACTTCAATCAATAGCACTGCTCGTTACAATCAGCGGCGGAGATATGACTTTTCTGACAACTAATCCACGTGACAACTAGCCTCGGCTTAACCTACGCTAGCGTAATGTATTTGTGCAATAGTGAGTCATATAATATGAAATTGAAGGACAAATACTCTGAAAATAAAAACATTTTCAATGTTAATATGGAGCCAGACATCCAGGAGCTGACCTTCCTCGTTCCACTTATCCGTCGATATATAGTGACATTCGCAGAGCCATGTGTGACGGTTCGATGGGATCAATTAGGTCCTTCGTAAATTGTCGCCGGGTTCAAAACGAGAGAAACATAGGAAGTGGATGTCGAGACACCAAGGAAAATATTATTAGACCCTCAAACAAACCCTTTCATTTCACGCGTTTTTCGAAATCTAAAAGACGAAACTAGGAGAAGTCACGAAGCTATGAAGTCTTTCCAATCTGTGATGTTCTAAAACTTCACCGTGAATTTCTATGGAAGTCAGTTGAGATCAATGAAATCTTATGGGCTCCTATGAAGTCCCTTGAAATTCTGTGAAATAATGAAGTCTTGAAGTTCAATGTCCGTCAATCCTCCTAGTGATTAAGTAATCATGAAATTATAATTTTGAAAGAAGTTGTCGGAGGAGTGAAGTGGGGACCACTTAGTCGTATCGATGGCTACCCTATTGTCGATTGTGGGTACGAGATAAGATGAGGTTCAGATGTCAGAGATATCTACCGTGCCTTTCGTGGTTACAAAACGGTGGCTGGGTCACGTACGCGCGTGCGTCCGTCCATCTATCCGTAAGTCCATCCGTTCATCCGCGCGACACACTGTACACACAATGAAACCTGAAAAGATATGTGCATTACGGTGAGTTGACGACGTCGCACGGGCGGATCACGATTTCGCCATAAAGTACTTGTGTGGAAACTATCTGAATACGAGGCGCGGTATCCGGAGATCTGAATTCCGGTATCCTCTTTTGTCTCATAAACTCTTGAGAGATAAGTGTTTCACGTGCTCGCAAAACGAGGCAGAGCTACACTGAAAATGCATAAAAACAAACTCGCTTGAAGCCTATAATCATTCGTACAGTATTCGGATATAGACAGTAAGGAAAGTATGAGAAATTCTCACTACACCCTTTGTACTGTGAACGTAGGCAGCAGACAGACAGGTAGGTGTAACTGGAGATATAATCACTACTGCGGTAACATTTTTATTACACGAAATTATAATACTCAACGGTTCACTCGTATGTGTCCGATGTCCGACTTCTACTACTTCGAGGCTTTTTATTTCATAGTTACAACAACGTAAAATATGTATGCACGAACGTAAATAACAGAGATATGAAGTCGGAAGGCTCTTCCGCTGTTGTAAATCTAGTCTGTAACTTCAGGAGAAAAGCACCAGAGGGACCGCTGCGACTCTAATGTTCTTGGATGGGTTCAGAATTTTCTTTTTATATGTACAGGTTGTGACGTAATTGTACACAGGAGTTAGAAACTAGAAACGTTACAGATCCATATGAGTTTGTAGAACTTAGTACAGGGCGTATAACTTTTCCGTTGGTATTTCTACGTATACTCGTTGAAACTCCTATAAGCTGCATACAAATTCTCGAAATTAACATGGAACCCCTGCACCAACCCTGCGTATGCCACATCAATAGATATACACATGACGCACACGCAGACGAAATCTGCCTAACAATAAAGTTACTGCTGAATTATCCCCTCATAACTCTCACATAATTGAATTCGATTGGAAAGTTAAAACGCGGATTTTGTAAACGTTTTCCGCCAATTTCCGGTTATAGAGTCTGACCGACAAATTCACCTCACGTCGATGTTCATTGAACTTTTTTTTACTCGTTCTAACTATACCGCAGATCGATTGATGAAAATTGGCTAATCGGCTGAAATAGCACGTTTATATTACCATTATGGACCGTGAATTCGATTGCAGTTCTGGTATGTTCTTTTTTATGGGAATTAACTATTCGATAATTGTGGCTAACTTTTTTTCCTCGAATTTGTCCCCCGCGGAAAAACAAATTTCACGATCCTCCATTTGCTAATAGGGTTACCTTCGGAGGGTGAACTTATAGTTCGACCATGTAGTAAATACGTATATACCTATATACTGATAGAAGTCAAGTGGAGTTATTAGCAATATTATCGGTAATATTGAAATTTGGGTCAGCAACGAATAGAGAATGCTTTAAGTACGCTCCATCAAATTCTGAAGTTTCTCGGGATTATAGTTTGTGAATAAAACCGGTGACTGTAGTTTACAATCTATGAATCAATATTTTCGCTCCCTTTCGTACGTTGGGAAAGGAACACTAAGGAAACAGCAGAATCAACTAGAGTCAGGTTTTTCATCAAAATATCGAAGACCGTTAGCGGGAAATCGATTAAGGGGACTAGGCTGCAGGGACTAAAGAACTAAAATGGGGTGAAAATTCAAATGGCGTTTTTGGACAATCGAAAAAAACGCAATTTTTCTCAGTTTCAAATTGTTTGTCACATTTTTGTCGATGAAAATCAGTGGTGTTTTTTTTGGAAAAAAGGGTAATAATGAAGAGAGATATAGAGCGTTGAAGACGCCCGCGCGTCTCACGGATTGCTCCCTTATTGCCACGATTCCAAGTACCCGGATGTGATTTTTTTTTCAATTTTTAAACTGCATTCTCTTCGGGGTATTCGCTTTCCTAGATTGAACCTAAGAATTTAAGAAAAACGTGAAAATTAGGAAAAAGGCGGGAAATATTCTTAGGAATATGGAAAACTTGCCACATTGTTATGTCAGCACACAAAAATTAATTTCTCTCGACAGACGTCAGTTCAATCTGTAAAACAAATTTATCTAATATATTATTAGATATCTTTATTTTGAGAAAAAAATAAGTCCATATTGTCAGGCGTTCTTCAGCAGTACCGGATTAAAATTACAAGTGACTCGGGGCTTGATGCCTCTTTGAGGCCCCCTTCCTCGGAAAAGTGTTCATAATAATATGAGTAAAACCGTAAAATTTCCCATTTTTCCACATTTTTTGTATGAAAAACTGGGAGGTGGGGGCCCCTCCTTTGACGGGGCCCGGGGCTTCAGCCCCCCTTAGCCCCCCCCCCCCTTAATCCAGTACTGCGTTCTTGAGTTATCATGGCAAAACTGACAGAAAAGTAGTTTCGAGCAAAATGCGTTTAAAGTTCGGGCGTAGTATCAGTGACTTATGTAGCACTGGTCACGCACCGTCTCACACCACCTGGCTCTCCTGAGCTCAATTTCGTGAATCTTCCAGTTGGGCTTGCGCCGAACCGTTCGTAAAAGATTGTACTAATAGGACAGGTAAAACAAACAAGCGGGTTTGGGCTGACTATGAGCCAGCCTCCGAACTTCCTGTAATTTATTTAAATTTCAGCTATTTTGAATTTTGCAAATCTGACCTCAGATTCTGGATCAGCGGATCAAAGAACCTACGAGTACACAGTTTCATCCAATTCCAAATGTTTTCAGTTTCTTTGCAGCATATCGAATACGCCAAATCAAAATTTAGCGAAGCTGACTCCACATTCGTGATCAACGATCCAAAAAACAATATGGTACCAAAGGGTATAGCCGAATAAGAGGGCAAAAAGTGCCCTTTCACCAAATAGACGACGGACTTCAGTTTCAGTTGGGCCTTGGTAAAAAAGGTATTCATGCCAAATTTTAGCCTTCTACCCCTTCTGTCGCGGTAGTTATGGCGAAAAAACGTGATTTTCCCGTTTTTTTTCTATCTTTGCTAATTCATCGTATAGACCTTCACCAAAATTCATGGCCTTACTTATTCATGGCATACTTTCAGGTATTGGCTTGAAAAAATTCGTACAGAAGAAGGTGATCAAAAAAAAATATACGAAAAATTCGACCCACATTTTCGCGATCGGGAAACTGTTTTACGTTAATCATACGATTTTTGTGAATTTTTTCAGATTTTTAAAAATGGTCCTTTTTTTCGGTCGAAAAAAAATCATAACTTGAAAAGGGATTTTTTTCAAAAATCTGAAAAAATTCAGAAAAATGTTTTAGAGCAAATACAACAATGAAAAAAAATTATTAAGCTAATCAAAAAAGTTGCGGTCACGAGCCTAGGTGAATTGACGTGGACAGCCCCATATACATAGATCTAACAAGTATGGGCATTCAAACACGACAGTAGATCAATTCGAAGCTACGTAAATCTACGGAAATCCTCGGAGATCTAGGTAGATCTAGGTAGATCTACGATTTTTCCAAAATTTAGATCTCTAAATTTTGCGAAATTTAGATCTACTTAGATGTAAATTAGATATCCGGAGATGCGAATTAGATAAACCATTTTTTCCCGGGTCTGTTATTCAAATGGTTCGAAAAATACTGAACCGATCAAAGCCAAAATCTAATCAGTTTTAAGTTGACAAAAGCCGGATCGATTGAGCCTAATATGATCAAAATCCAGCCACTCGTTCTCAAGATATCACGGGGACAAAAATTGGGTGACATGACATACATACATACATACATACTCACATACACACACCCAGCATCAATCTAAAAATTGTCGGAGATGATTCTTTGGACCTCGAAACTTTTCATTTTCGGTGTGATTACAATAACTTTTTAATTCCCTGAAAACAGAAAAACAGGAAGCTAAAAAATGCTATTCTTTAAATTTTGTCCCTACCAGTCCCCTTAAGGTCCGCATATGTGGGTGAGAAATGAATTCATGTAATAAAAAAATTGCGGGAAGTATGAAATGAAACCTGGAAGAAGTGGATAAACAGCACAAATGAAGTTGCCTTTGGTGCTTCGATCCTTGCAAGACAACAATGATTGACTTCTGAAAATATAATATAAAAGGAGCTATATCTTGTCATGCAGTACTCATGACTTTTTCTACCCTCGTTGGTATCACGTATTCTCCCACTTTGCCTTTTTACAGGTTAACGTGTCTCCACATATACTCAGATCCCACATAGATAAAGCTTCCGTAGAGTATATCGGAGTCATGTATACGTATGTGTGAACTACACAAGAGCCGTGTGCAGTGGGTGAAGAGAAGACGCGCCATGGAGTCTGGCGAGGGGTGCCTGGCGCCGGGACGTCGCCGCCACTGGCAGATACTACCAAAGGATTCGCCTACACGTATGAAAACCATTTCGTAGTATATACGAGGTCGTCCTCGTTTGCTACGGCTCCCACGTCACGAAGTTCCGCGTCGTGTAACTCAGATCCGGTATTTAGAGATTCTTCTGTTTCTCAACTTCTCTACTTCGTCCTTCACCATTTGACCCATCCTGAACCAAGGTCACACGATTTACTCTGTCATCGCCTCCACAGGAACTGCTTGTATACCCCCAAGGAATTTTCCCGAACAAACATACGCGCTGAGGGATGTTGATCGATTTTCAGCAAATATGAACCAAAACTGTAATCCTTTGCGCCAAGATGGGTAATTGGATAGAAAATAATTTATTCAAAGAATGTTGTATAATGGAAAGTGATTTATTCCATTCGCAGCTACGAAGGGCGATTTTTTTCATCACTCACAGGGTGACGATCGAACGTTTCACGTTTCACTTACTGCAGTTGCGATAAAGACTATGATTAAAATGATTAACTGCGGTATTCTTCTTTGTCGTATCACGATACTGTTGGCCCTTGGAGAACGGCAAGCGTTGCATATTATAAAGACACACGCGCCCTTTCTTGGGCAGCGAACGGCGTTATCGTTGAGATAAGAGAAATGTCTGTACGGAATTCTTCAATTTTGTAGTGGTGCTCACCCATTGGGAGAAACACATACCACCCCACCATGGAGACACTGGCGTAGTAAACCTCAAACGAACGCGTAATAACGCGTGACAAACAAATTTACATTGTTAATCAGAAGAATTTTCTTTTCTTTTTCCCTTTTGAATCCTACAATAGTAGATATTGTGTATCAAGGGTGGAAAGAAGGCGAAAAGAAGACCGATGAGTATGGAGGCGAAGGCGGCCTTCACACAAATCATAGTTGCCTTCCGCCCGTTGTGCATATCAAAGTTTTTGTCTCTCCCCTTACAAGCACGCCTTTTCGTGCATTTCGCTCGCTCACAACGGGCATACAATTCCGTGTTTGCCCGCTTGGTAAGTGCGCATGTGCAACCGTCGCGGACTGAAAGGGGGTTATGTTCCGCCTGCTTCGCATGCATCAGAAGACGCGTTTTCAAGGGGGTCGGACAGAATAGTAGATTACGTGGCAAGGGGCGAAACCGAGCGAATAAGTTCAGGCAATTTTTTCCCCCACTGAGTGTTACAACAGAAGCTACAACAAAATTGAATTAAACGATGTTCCGCAGTGAAGTTTTATTCCCACCAATCAACCGCGAATTATCGAGTTATCGGGCTCCAAACTGCAGTAATGCATTTTTACACGTTAAACCTTTTAACATTATCTTGCAATATACGGTGATGACGAGACAATCGACTTTGAAAATCCGATAGTTCATGGGGAAGATTCCCCCCTCCCCTACCCCCTCCGAAATCTCGTAGAATCATAACGGTTCTAGAATCATAAAACGGTTGCGTCTTTTTTTCTTTTTGAGGATGTAAAGATACTTTATCAGCGTATATCGTATACAAAGTCGCGCTTACGTGGCTACGTGTTCGAGGTCATGACAATTCCTGAAACCTCAGAGCATCTGGTATCGTGAAAAAAGCTACACAGACTTGACATGATGTATGGTATAGACGTTGTTGCGAACTTCTTCCTTATCTCATTTCTGTAATATCGTCTGTCCTTTTACCGGTTACCTCAATAGTGTGTAAAATACAAAATAAAGGAATAAGAAAAAAGTCTGTGAATTACAAAGAAAAAGGAATCACGAAGTTGTTCAAAACTTGAACGGAAGCATAAAGTTTGAGGTATGTGAAGTTGTCTCTATACTTACTCATGGAATCCTGGTATTATTACCCGATTTATAAATAAACTTCAAGAACTTCAAGAAAAAAAACGACCTTTCGGCTTTTGAAGATTCTGAGAAGCCATCTTTCTCATCTTTAGACCTAACTTTTGGTAAAATGGTCTTCTCAAAACCCCTGCAAAATCCCTGGCCCGATTTTCTTCACTCACTTTGATAGCGTATTACAGAACGGAGAGATATACGTTTGAAGTATCTTGATGAAGCCACCTTCGAAACCTCGCCCCACTATCGACTTCATAACCCCGCTGTGTTTTAGAAAGCTTTCAGATCTATAATACGTCCAGAAATTGATTGAAGAAAAAGAACAAAAAGAAGTAGAAAGCGAGGTAGAAAGAAATGGGTGAAATTAAATCTCTTGAAACACTTACTCTCCGACGCGCTCTCCGTTCCAGCAATGCTTGTCAGGATATTCATCGCAGATTGATCGAGCCATAGTCCCATAAAAGCTACGGGATAGAACTACACTAGCCAAAAAATTTCCTAGGTGTAGTTCCGTTGGTGCTTTGTAAGAGGGAATTGGCTCCGAAGTCGTGGTGTTAGTCGGTACAAAGTCCACCAGCTCAGTGCGACCACAAGCAACACGAACCTGAAACAAAAAATACCAGAAAAATATAGAGACACTTTTTTTTCTCCAATTTCAGTGCGACCAACTGTCATCGGCAACATAAATGCAATTTTCGATGGATAGCAATAGTATAAAGGGTGGTCCAGACAAAGGGCTTTCATTTTAGGGATTGCAAACGGGGGGTTTTAAGGAGTAAATTTTCCTATCTAATATGTGGTCTCCGGTGCAGCGTGTGCGAAATACAGGTGCCCAAAAAGTCGCATAGTACCGGCATGTATCACCCAAATTTACAGCAGAGATCAGTCAGAAATCTTGTTCCAGGCCCACACCACTCTCTCATGAATAAAATGTATTGAATAGTGTTGCAGTTATTGATTATTGAATCAGAAACGATTATGACTCGTATCAGCGGTCAAGTACGCTTAGTAACCAGACTGCCCACCCATTTACGCTATGAATTTGCCTGCTACATGCCTACATGCCGACGCTAGCGCGACTTTTGAGGCACCTGTATTTCGCATACGCTGCACCGGAGACCACATATTGCACAGGAAAATTGACTCAGTTGGTAAAACCCACTCTTTCAACCCCTGAAGTAAAAGCCCTTCATTCTGGACCATCCTGTATTATGTGTCAAGGGCGGCCGTCGCATAAGTCAAACTCGCCTTTCGCCCGTGGTGCACACGATACTTTTTGTCTCCTCCCCTTGAAACCACGTCTTCTCGTACATTTTGCCCGCTCGAAGCGGGCCGTAATGGTTTTGTTCACCCGCTCGCGAAGTGCGCATGTGCATTTGTCGCTGTACCGGAAGGGGTCAGATTCCACCCGCAGCAGATGCATGATAAGACACGTACGTTTTCAAGGGGGGTAGGACAAAAGATGTTTTTCACCAGACGAATTTTGAAATCACAATCTTGTTTTATTAGCGGCGTAGGTACACCTACCCTTGTGGCAACAGAGTAAAAAAGATCACGCGGTTCTTGAGTCATCTAAAATCAATACCATCAACTTCCAGCCCAATCTATTACTCACTAGTTTAGCTAATGGCCCCAATCGTCTGCCGACCTCCACCCCTTATATTAGCACCACTATTGAAAAGCACGCAAGAATTTATTTTTCGTCCTACCCCCCTTGAAAACACGTCTTTTCATACATGCGAAGCGGGTGGAATCTGAGTTATTGTGACCGCTTGGCGAGCGGGCGCACATTTCTATTAAAGCCCGCTTCCACGGGCGGAAGGCGAGTTTCACTTGTGCGACGGCCGCCCGAGCGTACTTTCCGCCCTTGATACACAATGTACTATTTCACGATACTTCAAATTGTCGACGTATACATGTTATGCAACATCGTATGGCAGATACAACGATTATGGTCTTCCTCGTATTGTTGACAATCACCTCATTGCTCTATTAGGGGCCATATATGGGATAGTCCAAATGAAATCGAACTGAGTTTGACCCCGACCTTCACCGAATTTGTAGCCGATTTTTTTTTGCGTATTTTACTCCACAAGGTACACTTGCCAATTTTTTTAAAAGATTTTTTAGACTCACCATTCGTTTGGACCGATTTGGTCGTTTTTTTTTTTTTTATTAATCGTAACTCTGAAAGTCTTACATTTTATAGCAAAGTCATATAGAAAAAACAGTTTCTTCTTTTGATTCTCGCAAAAATATTTTTTATACAAATTTTCGAAGCATCCTAAATCGTTGACTTCGACGAAAAACGCAGAAAAATGAGTTATCTCGGAAAACCGGTTTTCAAAAATGTTGAAATTTTTTGTGAATTTCCTTCGGTCAAAAATACACAACTTTTGTATGAGACATATTTTGGGCACGGCTATCGTTCGGGAGCCACGCCTTGTTTTATGTGATAATATCAGTAAGGTACGTAAACTAATTTTTTACAATATTTCATATAAATCAATCGAGGCGGATTAGACCCCAAATTTTGTGTTCTATACCGAAAATCAAAATCACCTGACTCGTTATCAACTTCGATACTCGATTGAGTAGGTATTTACAAACTTCTGGGAACGGTGAGTCTGAAAAATCTTGAAAAACATCGCGGCAAGTGTACCTTTTGTGGAGTAGACTACGGAAAAAAATCGGTGACCAATTCGGTGAGGCTCGGGGTCAAACTCTGTTCACTTTCATTTGGACTACCCCATATACCGTGAGTAAACGAGGAAAGGAATCAATCCGAAGCCGACACAGGCGCGGACTGTTTTCTTTCCTCGCTTACTCACGGTATTTTTATAGGACAAGCACGATGTTTCAGCACGAACCGTCATAGCAAGGCGCCCTAGGCGACTACGGTTCGTGCTGGAACATCGCGCTCGACCGATGAACAACGCCTCACATTTCGCCCTTATATCGAAATGTAGTATGTAATCTATTGCACGTGAAAGGTCGCAATGGTCACATATACCGTGTATCGATACATCTAATATTTTACCACAATTGTAGCGATGCAATCCATGTCTATATTTCTGTCTAGGTATATTTTATTATATTGGGTGCGTTTCATCGACCATTTCCAGCAAAATTCAGAAGCAAAAGTTTCCTCGGAATATTGTATTTAACCGCTTTTGCTTCCGAATCATGAAGCCAAAAGTCCCTCAGCCCTACCTAGTTGCTCGTAAAAGGCAAATAAAATGGTCTCATTATTGTAAACCATGTAAAAATTCAGTACTTGCTTCGATCACAGCATGAATATAGCTGAAATGGTAATTTCCCATCGACCATTGCAGCTAGATCTGAGCTATGAATGGTTAATGTGTCTCAGTTCAACCCCGCATGCAGTCACAAGGCACGCTGGAATTTCAAAACCTGAAAAAAATTCGTTGAAAACCGGCGTGGATTGTACGAACATCAATATTCACTATTTTGTATTCAATTCATATTTTCGAAAATTGTGCTTACTTGTGCGATGAAAGGCCCCGCCACTCAAGTTATTTTGTAATCAGTTCAATAATCCGATTTTACTTCTATCCTACCCAATAGACAGCGTTCCGTCGCGTGAGTCAAGAAGTCACATCTTATCCGCCATGGTAATATACTATAATTACTGGACACCGTAGAAAAAAACCGATATGTTCTTAGTAATGGAGTAAATGGGGTTATCACACGACGTCAAATGGAATAGTCAATGAGTGTGTCAAGCGTGAGTGTTCTGTGCGTCGGTCACTTGCTGTGTAAAACTTCGGTCGGTTGGCGACTCCCGCGAAAAACACTCACTACGTATTCGGAAATGCAATCATGTTTTGGTTGACGGACTCCATAGGGACACCTGGGCATATGCAACGTAGCACTCGTGCTGTGATCTGACAGGTGACGTATTCATAGGCATTTCTGCATTCCGCACGTATAGCTTTCCTCCCAAAACACACTACGTGGGCAAGAGAGATTAAAGAAACCTTAATGGGGATCAAAAAGTCGATATTCGTGAATAGATTGGATGAAGAGAGATTATAACGGTTGAAGAAAGAGAGAGAGGGAGAGAGAAAGATAGAAGTACCCTCCCACGATAAGGGGAGATCTGGGATTTACGAACGTATGGTGTTTGTTTTATGCTGGTGCGGTAGACCATGTGAGCTTTTCCATGATTGCCAGTGTTTACATGTAAGAAAATATAGGTAGGGGGAAGTCCCCAAGTACCAGACACCTAAAGTTATTCGTTAATGAAATTGTCATTTAAGTGGAAACATAATTATATTTATTTTTATTATAATCTTTGGAGTATTTTTAACAATATAGGAACTTTTGGAATTAGTATACAATGGTAACTAAGAATAAGATACTATTTTATTTAGTAACAAAAACTAGGGAGTCAGAAAAGTGGCACCCAGTACCGGACACTCAGAGTACGGATGGAAAAAATGTCTAAAAATTGAATATATCTTGCAGTGGTCACAAATATATTGATCGGAGCACTCAGGGATGTTCGCCTCCACTTCTCATAATCTTCACGCGATCACACAAAGTACTTTTTGGTACTCCATATTTCACCGCAGCTTCTCTACCTGTGATATTGTCACTCAAGACTCGTTGAACTGTCTGCTTCATATTTTTTTCGGACCAATTTCGTCTTTCGAGTATTTTTGATCGGCGAGCCATGGTAGAACAACACTAAAACACGTCACAGGTTTTGTATAATATGTCAAATTCAGAGAAGAAATTGGGTGTCCGGTACAGGGGTACAAATCGGGTGTCCGATATTGGGGACCCGTAATGCACAACTAAATAATGAAATATGTGCTTGTTCGCAAATATATCAACTTTTATTGACCATTATCTGAAAGAATACATACCAACAAACATCCCAGGCCAAAAATAAAACAACAGAATCACGAGTTCTTTAAAATAAACAAATGCGAAACTCAGGTGGGACGTAAATTTATGCAGGCTCAAACGTCCACTGTCTCTCGGCGACACACGGGCGCTCACTACCACGTGTGGCGCATTCCCTCGGCTACGTCCGTTGTGCAGGTTCGAAAAACGCAAGAAATCTATAGATAATTTGTTTACTTTGGGGTATACGACGTGTGTCCGGTACTAGGTGCCGTCCAGCGTTACGGGACTTCCCCCTATATATAAATGATGTAAGAAACATATGTCCCTACCTCAGACCTAGAGGTGGTTAGATTAGGTAGATATATCTGTAGGTAGATATATCTGAAAGAGCGCTGAAACTGACGACTTTTTACCGGGTTATTTGCCGAGAGAGTTAGTTCAAACATAGAATTATTTAATTAAGATAGTCGACCCTTTGCCTTGTAGATGTGGTAGATGTGGTCATGTTTTTCAAGTTGAACGGGATATACGCAAAAAACTTTCTTTTTTCTTTCTGTATTCTGATGATCCGTCGCATGAAAATTCTTTGAAGCCAAAATTCGAGGCGCGGTACCTATAACCAACTTCTGCGGCACTTTTTAATCTTTACCTAGGTCACTAGTTAATCTTCACCAACCAAGTAGCCGCGTCACTTATTTCTACTCATATCAAAGCCTACGCGTGACAGGCGCAAAAAGGAAGATGATAGCGTATTTCCGCATGAAACACGGCCAGCATGCATCCCAAAATATCCTTGTTTCACGCAACGACAAGGACAAAATCCCTGTTCCTAACTAAAATGATAATTGCCGCTGTCAACTGGTGGTCGCGGCCATTACCATTTTAGTTAAGAACAAGGATTTTGTCATCATTGTTGCGTGAAACAAAGATATTTTGGGATGGGTGTTCACAATTTCATGCGGAAATGCGCTATCTTCTTTTTGGCGCCTGTTACGCGTAGGCTTCGATATCAGTGGCAATAAGTGACGCGGCTACTTGGTTGGTAAAGATTGCAGACTATAGCATGCCCTGAAGAGTCAACAATTACCATTTTATGCAGTTTCTAATACCACGTCGTTATTGTTGTGTGAAATGAAGAAGTTTTTGAATATATATCTTCGGAATTCAATTTAGACTTGCGCTAACTCCTCCTTTTCTGAAAACAAGTAAAAACCAGGTACGGTCGGTAAAGACTGACTGAAGGCGAGGAACATGCATTAAGGAACAAGCAGGCGTAAACTCTACCTCGTATTTCGACACGGTTCAATATTCTCATCACAGAGTCAACTCAAGTTTAGAAGTTTTGCAGAACTACTTATTACATAATTCCGCAAATGCGGGTATTCGAAGAGGACAGTGACAGTACATTTTCTGATGAAATAAAAAAACAAAGTTGAAATGAAGATGCAAAAGAAAGAGATGAAAATATGAACGAAGAAAGTTATAATATTATGCCCGGTAAAAAGCTTTAGAGTTTTCAAGAAGATCCGGCGTTCTTCGGGTTCCGCTCTTTTTCAACTTTGTCCTACCTTCCTTTACTTATAGTTAAGTATATTCCTTTTTTTCTTGTTATCTTATTATATTTTTTCAATTATTGCGATCTGAGCTCGAGCTGCTTTGTGGAACTTGAATGGGTACACGGAAAGAACTCTGTTGCGAATATCGTATGGGACGTTATTGCTATTTTCGCACGAGAGTGTTCCATGCGAAGAAGGTATGAGAAAATTGCCATTATCGCATAATAACTTTGCGATTTTAGTATAAAAGTGTCTCATGCGAAAAAGGCGAACACCGATGCGATTATCGAACGAGAGCTATGCGCTGATCTCACGAGAGCTGTGCAGTGAACGCACGAGAGCGATATGCGCTGAACGCATAGATACCTCCGTACCATAAACGCAAGGAGTCTATGCGAAAAGAGCATAGGTCCCGAGCGTTTTGAAGATTCACGGACTGCGCATGCTCGAGAACCTGAGGCAACACCGGCAACACGTGAGCGCCTGCATATATGCAAACGTTTACATCGTGGCGTCAGTGCGGTTAGTGCGGTGAACAATTTGTGCCAATGCAGTGAAAGTAAGTATAAAAATTATCAATTTCAAGTTGTTATTAGTGATAATTATACGGAATGTTTGTTTTAGGAGTTGATGGATTATCTGATTGAGAGAATGAATCCACGAAGATAGAGTAGGTCTTGTACAATTCGAAACTTAACCTCCCAATTGCATGAGTCCAAAGTTTTGAACGTTATGAAATTAGGGAAATGATTCTATTCTTACCTAACTCAAATTCGTCTTATTCCAAGAACCATTGATTGAAATTAAGATGAAAACCTGAAAGCATAGCAGATTCACAAAGTTTGGTATAATCTCAAACGTAACCCTCAAATTTTCGGCATCGAATCTCACGAATTTACAAGCACTTTTTATTATTCTCACGAATTATTATTTTTTCATCTGGAGGATTCATGTTGTGAATAAGTGTTTCTGGTGATGCTATAGCACTATTCCAATTTCTTTTATATATCGCGTGTCTAATGACATAAGGACGTAAGCGCCATTATACGACCTTTTGCTGTTTATAATGGCATAAAGTCGTATAATTTTTTTTTTTCACGCCAATCGCTCTGAAAACGTTCGAAACGTATAGATCAATTGAAATTACGAGATCGAAAATGTAAGTGCAAAAGGTCGTAAGTTGGGCGGATACGTCGTTCTGTTATTATAATTTATAGGGAAAATTAAAAAACATCGTAAAGGCAAAACGTCGTAAGCGCCAAATTTTATTTTATTTTTTTTTTCACGATTTTTTCAAATAGCTGTGAAATCTTGTGGAACGCAAAGAAAAATCTAAATCGACGTCGTTTCAAAAATTTCGATAAAAAATATTGGTAGTTAATAGCAGAAGGTCGTAAGCGCCAAATTTTTTTTCATTTTTTTTTCACGATTTTTTCAAATAGCCGTGAAATCTCGTGAAACGCAAAGAAAAATCGAAATCGACGTCGTTTCAAAAATTTCGATAAAAAATATTCGTAGTTAAGAGCAGAAGGTCGTAAGCGCCAAATTTTTTTTTATTTTTTTTTCACGATTTTTTCAAATAGGTGTGAAAACTCGTAAAACGCAAAGAAAAATCGAAATCGACGTCGTTTCGAAAATTTCGATAAAAAATATTCGTCGTTAACTGCAGAAGGTCATAAGCGCCCAACTTACGACCTTTTGCAGTTACATTTTTCGAACTCGTAATTTCAATTGATCTATACGTTTTGACCGTTTTCAGAGCGAATGACGTGAAAAAAAAAAATTATACGACCTTTTGCCACCAAAATCGCGTTTTTGGCGCTTACGACCTTATGCCATTAGTCACGCGATATATAATACGGATATTTCTCCTGGCATGCAGGAATAATAATTATGGTCTACACTGTGACTTGCGTTACTTATAACTCGTTCCTGGTTTTCTTCATCTGATGTGCTTTAATTGTGCATGGGTATATAAATTGAAAGAACTTGAAACTGTGATGAATTAATTGTTGATCTCTGATGGTCAAATTTCCATCATGTATTTAGGAATTTCTGTCAATTCAAAGATGATTTTTACATGTGTAAAGCATGATGTTATCGCTTGATGTGATGATTAAATTCTAGATTTTTCAGCACAATGAGGTGTATAATGGATGAGAACGATTGCATGAATCATGATAATTCAGACAATGGTAAATGCAAACATTAATCTATTCACAATTCAGCTTTCAACAGGCAGCACCTTTGAAATAATATAGAACTTTAATTTGAACGTTCCATTTCATTCGTCGCAGGTCACCCACATATCCATACTGTTGGAATCCCTGGGTCAATTCCAATTAGTGGCAACAATGAGTTAAATTCTTCACAGTTTCCTGGCGCCCTTGCTGATGTTACTAACAGTAGTTGGTTGCAATATTTGTCACCAGAACCACTGCCACGTCCCTGTCTGGCACAAAAAGTTGATACGTTCTTAGTTACCAAATCATCATGGTCTTCCTCTGATAAGCCATCTCCAAGTCTACATAACCTTGACCTTCCCCCACCACCTCCTTCTTGGCATCCATTGAGATCAGAATCAATCATCAAAGGAAATGCGAATTGTCTTTTGATTGATAATAGAAAATCAATTTCCTTTACATCAGAGAGTTCTCAAAATGATGACTCTTTCAATGAAAAGGAAGTATCGAGAGAAAATAGTTCCGAAGGTGAACAATTCTTTTAATCGATTTAATCCATAAAAGCATTATACAATAATAATTTTGACCATAAATTGGTATTTAGTCAGTCAAGATCCGAGACGGTCCAATTACGTCTATCAAATTTTGAGCAGCAGTTACGAAGGGGAATTTATGATAGCAGCGTACGACTTTGAATTGGATGAGGATAATCGCAGAAAACTAGAGGAGACTAAGAAGACAACGTATTTTTCTAAAAATAAAGTTGCAAAACTCGTGATCAACCACGAATTCTACCGCACAAATTGTTACCAGTAAGTATCCCTTTTTTAATATAACACAAATGGAAGATACTCATTCGGGTATCTTGAAAAAGTTACATTTTTTTATATTAATGCAACGCCCCAAACTCGATTCGGTAAACTTCAAGGAGTATCTCGTGAAAATTTTAGGCTGATGAACCATCGAGCGGATTCGCAGAAATTTCAGTCGCACAAAAATTTCGTAGTATCTAAAATTCTCACGCGATACTCGTCAAAGTACCTCCAATCCACTTTTGAGTGTTGTACTGAAAAAAAATGTATTGTTCAGGACACTCCGATGTTCACATTTCTTAATATAAATGAATAAATATACAAATCTTTAATAATTATAAATTGTGAATATTTATATTATAAATTCAAATAAGATGAATACAATGAAATTTTTTTCTCGTTTTGTAGTATTTCCTCAGCTCGATTGGATGAACTAGCTGAAGAGACTTCGAAACTTTTTCCCATATATTTCAAGGAAAGTTTTTATACAAAATCAACACAAAATAAAGGACCTGCTGGAGCTTTTCAAGTTTATTACGGAAAACAGCGCGAGAAGGAGTTAGCGATTGGTCGGTTGAAAAACCCCTCAGCGGGAAAGAGAAAGAGAGCTGAGGAAGGTATAAAAATTATTTTGGCTGAAGTGAATTCTATGAATGGTGTATATGATGTATAACTTTCATCCCAATGATGTTGATTTATATTTTTATTTTACAGAAACTGAGGAATCTGAAGGCTTCCAAGATTTGCAAATACCAGTCAACATAATCGATGAAACTTACAAAAAAAAGTGGTGTAGCCTTGCGTTAAAAGAAAGGCTCGAGTTCTACAAAAAAACACAATTTTCGATTATTTTCGAAAAATTCGTAAACCTTAAGACTCCACTTGGATATACTCTGGTACAAAAATTTATCACACATACATGCATATATGTATATGTATGACGTTCGCCTTTGCCTTTTCGAATCCAAATTTCCAAGGAAATAAGATTTTTGAATGAAATACTTTTACTTGCAGGTACAGGCAGACTTTGAAGCAATTTATCGAACACCCGCAGATCTGTTTCAGAAGAATTGGCCCAGCTTGTGTGACAAAGTCTTGAAATTGGCAAAAAAAAAGAAAGCTGCAGATACCAAGATCAAAGAAATTTTGAATGATAATCGAAAAATTCGAGATGAAGGTTTGTACCTATATCAAAAGTCAAAGATACATACTATACTGTGAAGAAAATTTTGCATCATAGGAAAATATGAATTTTAATTGTAACATTTCGATTGTTTACAATATTTCAGTACACAAGCAAACACTAGCTTTGGTTTTATTACCTTACTTATTTAGGAGGGTCGCGAAGCAAATCAGCCGCTCTAAAAATAAAACTACGTGGGTTCCGGAAAAAAGTGATGTTGCGAAAACTTTCATTTTGCACATTAAGGTATCAATCTACTTTTATACCCAATAATGCTCCGACCAACGAATTCGATTATCAACCGACTTTTTGCATCTCCAAACAAAAATATTTATGGATTACTTTTTTCCATATTATATCAACATGTATATATATTTGTAGGAGACTGAAAATTTCAAAGATGCATTACAAGATGCCCAGAAGGAACTAGTGAACTTTCACAATGACCACAAAGTCGAAATACAACCCTTCGTCGTCATTAATGGGCCTTCACTCAACGATATCAAGTCCGCTTACGTGATACTGGATCAAGAAATCTACCAAGTAAATACAACTGGTTTAGCTGTGGATCTCTGCTTCAAATGTTGTAAAATATTTCGGGAATCATTTTCTGTTATATCCAATCACGTATGGCAGTTCTTAGAAAAAGAGGTTTACGAGACCGAAGTTAAAAACTTGTACAGTATTGTTGCGACGGTCATTGAAAATTTGCGAAAATTGTGAGTCAATTTCTTAGTTGACTGTGACAAGATTTGTGCACAAACATGGATCCCGAAGGACCTCGATGGAAAAACGTATCAAAAAAAATAATAGATAAAGAGATGATGAAATTCACTCTTTCACTTTATAATAATCCCTTGCTTTCACGGAAAGCTGTAGACGAAGTAATCGAAACTTTCGATAACTTCTTTTCGGACATTCTTATTCCATTCATACAAGACCAAATGGAGAATGAATTGAAACCCAAGACCGACGAGGATTCTTATTACAAAGTTCGATTCATCTTGGAAAGAAATAAACGTATCTTCTGTAAATTTTCCACGGAACATTTGAGATTCAAAATGTACGAAGAAGAGAGTGTATATATACCTCCAGAAATTTTCGAGATTGGAGTAGAGCCCGTTCATGTAATTAAAGATAACGAAACTGTTGTAGTCGAAAACAAAAAAGCGTACGGAGTTCACGTCCCCTTAAAAAAGACGTTAGAAACATTTTTCACGATTCCGGGAATATTTCAAGGAATGGAACAGTATGCGCAAAAATTGTATGCAGATAAAGATTTCTTATCTAATTTTATACAGGGAGATCTGTGGTTGAGAAAATACTGTCCGAAAAATGAAGGTAAAATGGTTTTTCCTTTCACTATTTTCTTCGATGATTTTGAGGTAGGAAACACACTAGGCAGTCATGCTGGTGAGCAAAAATTTGGAGGAATGTACGGGTCAATTCCATGTTTGCCTCCCCATCTAGTCGCAAAATTCCAGAATATTTTCCTATTGACTATTTGTCATTCGAAACACATGAAAAAATTCGGGAACGAAAAAATATTTGAGAAGAGTATTCACGATTTAAATATTTTATCCGAAGAAGGCTTAGTCGTCACCGTTGATGGGGTCAGTAAAAAAGTGTATTTTGAATGCGTCTTAATACTGGGCGATAACTTGGGTCTCAATACTACATGTGGTTTCTCAGAAAGCTTCATGGCAACCCGTTACTGTAGGATTTGCAGCGCTACTTCTGAACAATGTGGACAGATGCTTGTCGAAGATGAGAGGCTTGTGAGAACAGTTGAATCCTACGAAAATGATTTATTAAAAAATGATTCCGCCGCCACAGGTATAAAAGAAAGATGCGTTTTCAACAAGATAAACAATTTTCACATCGCAGAAAATGTCTGTCTCGATGAGCCGCATGATTTCGGAGAAGGAGTATTACCTTACTCAATAGGTGCAATACTAGAAAAGTTGATTGATGCGAAGATTGTGTCGTTGGATATTATAAACCATAGAATTGGAACATTTCCTTTACCGGAAAGTGAAAAATCGAACAAACCAAGACCTTTGTACTTCACTCAATCCAAGAAAGGCGGTAAAAAATTGAAACTGAAACAATCAGCTTCAGAAATGCTCTGTCTCGCTAGATATTTGGGCTTGATGATTGGAGACCTCATTCCAGCAAATAATGAGTACTGGAAACTGTATCGATGTCTCCGGAAAATACTTGGCGTTATCACATCTCCAAAGCTTAGTAGAGGTGAAATACATAATTTGAAAGAACTCATTCAAAAACATAACTTCATGTACACCACACTTTTCGGTCCATTGAAACCAAAAATGCATTTTGCTCTTCACTATATTAGAGCCATGTTACTGAATGGCCCAATAATTCACTTCTCCAGCCTGATGTTTGAAAGAAAGAACAAGAAATTGAAAGAAATAGCACTCGGAACCACATGCAACATTAACTTACCGTACACAATCGCCGTCCGACATCAACTTCAACAGTGTTACATGAAGGAATCTACTAGTAGTCAAAATGTAATACAGGAAGTTTCTCTAGGACCAGTTAAAAAGAACAATGCTCTGCTTGATATAAAGAAACTGATTCCAAACATCTCCGAACAAAGTGTTGTAACTACTTTAAAATTTGTAGAAATTCTAGGCAAAAAATTTTCGGCGGGAACGATTATTGTAACGCGAATGACCGAAGAGAATCCTCAGTTTGGAATTATCAAAGAAATATTTCACTACAATGGTGTTTATATTCAAGTAGACGAATTCGAAACGCTTTATTTCGACGACTATTACCATTCACATGTTGTAAACTCTAATTGTGATAAGCCAGAGTTGTTGATTAATATCGAATTAATACCTAAGCTACCACCGTGTTTGTATTTGAAAAAGAACAAGCAAGAGTACGTTGCAACAAGGTACGACATATAGAGCGGAATCCTAATGTATTATATGCCTACTGTATATTATATAAAAAGTAAAATACTGATACTATTCGAATATACGAAGTTTCTCCTGATTTCACCTTTTTCAGAGTCCTCACATGAAAATAAATACATAATTGTTAAGAATTCCATTGTATTTCAATTCAATTTCAATTTCAATTTATTAATGTCCATAACAATATTGGACAAAGGAAGCGGAGAAGCAGCACATACAATAGAAAAATTACAAACCAAAAATCAGCCTTAGGCAGTGTAGCAAGAACGCTTCACATATACAGCTACGTGTTCTTGCATGAGGCACTCCCTACTCACTTTCGTACTCAAGAGAAAAGGTTTCTGAGTGTTCACGTCATTTGGTTCATAGCGATCAGGTAAATTAATTATAAGGGAAATTGTACGAATAATATGCAGTATTCCATTATTTTTCTACAACCAATTTTCATCTTTTGAAACAGAAAAAAAAAAACACCACCAATGAACGTTTGGAGTTCATATACTGAACTCACTTCTTCTATAACTAAATTTGATGATGTTCTACTACAAATCTATGCGGAGCGATGAATATTCTCAGAGGACTTTTCTGGCGGTGTTTCTCGCCTGACAACTGTGAAATTTTCTATCGATCGGGTGATCCAGAGATCAAGATACATCCTCGTTTCGATCCTAAGAAACTGAGCACAGTTTGACTGTCTCCACGAGTTGGAGTCAACCATTTCCTATCCAAAGATCTATACCTGCGGACCAATTTTGGTCCAGCGGTTCATGAAATATGGGTCCGGACGGATATGAAATCTGACAAAAACCCAGAAATACCTATTGTGGATGTTAAAAGTTGGGATTTTTTCGCCCTGTGCTGATAGAGGTTCTCACTAGCTAGAAAATGAGGGCTGGACGACCTGATTAGGTTCTGCGGTTAAAGAGTTATGGGTCCGGACAGAACGGAAATATGACAAAAATCCAGAAATACCTATTGTGGATATCAAAAGTTGGGGTTTTTTCGTTTTGTGCTGATGGAGGTTCTCACTAGCTGGAAAATGAGCGCTTCATGACCCGGTTAGCTCCTGTGGTTGAGGAGATATAGCTCTGGACAGGAATTCTGTAGGATGGCAAACACATAAGGCAGCTGGGCATATTTACCACATCGATTACTCTATTCAATCACAGATTGTTTCATTCTTCTATATTGTCATCAGAAATAAGTATTCAATACAGAATTTTGTAGGATGGTTGTAGGATGGCAAACACATAAGGCTTCTCCCTGGTATATTTCATATACTGAGAGAGTGCCTAAAAACCAGTGAAGTCAAAAATTAAAATATATATTAAACCTATAAAACAGGAGCAAAAAATATAACATAAAATAAGAAGAAGAAATAAAAGAAGCAAATTGAATGAAAAAGTTGAAATGAAGCCATAAAAAGAGAACAGAAAAAAGTGAATAAGAGCAGGCAAATAATGATAATAATAACAGCAAAAGTCATAATACAGAAAAAAACAAAAATAACAATCATAAACCACACTGAAAATATCACTAATAATATTTACAAAATAAATAAAATCATTTATATTCCATATAATATTTGCCACGGTAACATTTCTGTAACAATAATCTTTGTAAAAGATCAATTTTTTTACTACTCATTTTATTCAAGTGTGAAAATCACATTTTTCCATAGAAATGATTGAGAAAAGGGAACTGAAAATAGTCCCCAGTATTCTCATGAAGCATAAGCAAAGAAGTGAACGTATATGTGTATAATATATTCTCTCTATATATATACGAATAATAAAAAAATTTAATGTGTATACGTGACGCGAGACTCTATAATAATATAATATAATAACCGAGTCTCTTGAATACAATGTGACGTCAACAGAAGACTGTAACGCGCGCTCACGTATCGCCTGTGGGTTTCCCCGAGCATGCGCAGTCCGTGAATCTTCAAAACGCTCGGGACCTATGCTCTTTTCGCATAGACTCCGTGCGTTTATGGTACGGAGGTATCTATGCGTTCAGCGCATATCGCTCTCGTGCGTTCACTGCACAGCTCTCGTGCGATCAGCGCATAGCTCTCGTTCGATAATCGCATCGGTATTCGCCTTTTTCGCATGAGACACTTTTATACTAAAATCGCATGAATCTATACAACTTTAGTATGAATCTAAGCGATTTTAGTATGGCACACCCATTGCTTTTTTCGCATGGTACATTTCCATGCAATATTCGCAACAGAGTTCTTTCCGTGTAGCGAAAACTCTTTTTGTAAGTCGTGGTTCAATAAACTTTCTTTTCTTATATCCTGCCGAGATTTCTAGACTTCGGATTTTGACTAATTCGACTGGCATACTTGCGACTGCACTGCTTCGTACTTCTCACACTGAGAGAAAAGATGTATCATATTTTATCACATATCGCCGACAAATTACTATTTTTCGGTAGTAAAGGGACGTGTGGTCACACAATACAAAGAATTACAAATCCACCTTGTAAATTTCACTAATCGTGAATATTACTCTTCAAGAAGGGTATGGTTTACAACTTGAAGGCTAAAATTTACTATTTCCGATCGTATTAAGAAGCATAACACGATCGTATAATGTACAACTGTGGGGTCCGAATTCTTACCATCTCAGATAGTAAAATGAAGTTAGTTCGCAGCGGCCGTGCATCCATTTGCAGGTGGCGCTGTTAGCGGTCCTATTTGCTGCTAATTTTTTATTTAGGTTCTGCTACACAGTTGGAAGATATCTGTAATCCCACTGGTCCATATATGAAGTTTCATTCCGACAATTTAATAGGAACTATTTAACTATCATAAATAGTAACAATATTATTTATTTCATTTTCTGTCAGACCACACAGGCACACAGGTATAAATAGTGTGACTTATGTCCCAAATAATATCAATTTGCATGTTTTGGGCTTTTGTATCCATCATAACACTCAAAGAACGTCGGAGTCGTCAGAGTGTTATAACGAAACAACATCTGCTTCCGTAGACCTTCGTCCGCCGTACGACGTTGAAGTCGAGAATGATTCTGGTTGTGTGGTGACACGTAAGTGTAGCCGACACGGTGCAAATTTCTTCGCGAGATCCAAAAACCACTGCCAACCATCTATCGGCGCGCTACGGTACCACGCAGCGGGTGACCGACCGCTAGGCCGCTAGTGTGTCCGCCATATTCGTATACCCGATACGTATTTTTACTATCTCAAGTTGTAAAAATTATCATCTCGCATGCGAGAAGATGTGTGTTTGCCTTTCACAGTGTATCACGAGGCGGTGCGAAACGACTGTGTTACAGTCGCAGATAGTAGAAATAACACGCTTTCATCTGGAAACTTACGAAATATGTTGTAATTTCTACAAGTAGTGATATTTACAATGCCGGGTTGTAATTTGAGTTCCGAGCGACATGTAACGTATCCCAGTTCGGCTAGAGACTATTGACTGAAAAATGACTACGTTTCCTAGTATTTCGACTCCACGTCAACTTGCCATCAAAAGTAGTAATTTGTCGGGGATATGTGGTGAAATATGATACATGGTTTCTCTCAGTGCAGCCTATATCAAACAACATGTATCAACATAATGACGTGATGTTACCATGCAATACTATACCCTAGATCTATGATTCTAATCTTATTATCTCCTGCCGTCGAAACTATGGAATCGTATAGCAACAAAAATGCGCGGAAATGTGATTGCAACAACTTGGTTGATGTTGTTCACGAAACCATCCAGTAGGATTGATCATTACATTATGTATATACTGTAACGAGGGTACCCCCTCGCTTCTTGAAAGTCACTGTGTAGATTGGCTATCATCTGATGTTTGAGAAATAGTCGAATCTTCCGGTCGCTTTGGCGACCGGTATTATTGTGAAAAGAGTCCTGTTTCTAACTTTAAAGAGAACTGACGTACTGTCTTTTAATAAACGTACATAACTTTTCCCTGCTTTTATATCTCGCCTCGTGTGTCAGTTAATTCGGGAGAATCCCTTATTTTTAATAGTAAAGTATTCGAACAAAAATGAAAAAGACTAAATGAAAATAAATAAAATGAAAGCGCTACAGCGCTAACAAAGATCAATCGCGCGCGAAGCGCGCGTGCTGCCCTAGTCTTTTAATAAACGTACATAACTTTTCCCTGCTTTTATATCTCGCCCCGTGTGTCAGTTAATTCGGGAGAATCCCTTATTTTTAATAGTAACCGGGTTTAGCCCTTTGTTACAATACCTATGATCAGTCCACAGCTTCAATTCAAAATTTCAGGCTTTGTTAAAAACCAAGTCTTTGTTGAATTCCAGGACTATGCCACCCTTTTCAAGATTTCCAGGGTCTGTATACACCTCGAAGAATAATGAGTGGGACAACAAGTGTAGTAACGGCTCGCGAAGAGGTACTTATTAAGGGGAGACTTCCCGAGTCAAAATTTTAGCCCTCGTTTGAGTACCCCTGAACCTATTTCTTTTGTTTCGCACTAGCCGCTACCCTTCGTTAAACCTACTAGGCCCTATTTGCAGACTTCAGTGCTATCGGTAAACCTCTTTTCACTCCACTTCAGCCTCCGCTAGCCCTCTTCAACCTCCTTTTAATCGCAGATATCTAGCAACCATGAACCTACATAGCTTACGTTGGATCCAACGACTCCTGCCTTGGCCCTACATGACCTCCTTTGCATCAATCCTCTCATTCCTTAACCCTACTACGTCGCCTTCTTCGGATCCCACGCAGGTCGAGGACACTCCGGATTGAAGAACAAATCAAAAGGAGGTTGCGTAGGGTCTAAAAATGAGGATGTCGAAAATTTCGACTCGGGTCAGTGAAATTTTGAAAATCGCTATAAGAGGTCGTACAAAAAAAAATCCTCTCAGCAATTTTCAAATAATGGTAGTATCGAGGGTAGTATGGACTGTGTACAAAAATTTCAGCCTCCTGCGATGAAAGTGTAAGCGCAAGGAACCTTGCGCAGAAGACATTGCTCACCGCTGCCAAAAATTCCTTGCGCATACACTTTCATCGCAGAAGGCTGACATTTTTTTTCACTGCCCATACTACAATTATTGAAAAACTGCTGGAAGGATTTTTTATACACCTCTCGTCAATATTGTGAGAACTAAAAAACCTATTTTGGGCAAAAATTTCACCGAAGTCTCCCCTTAATGCGTTACCAATTCGAAGGTAGTCCGTCCTAATTTACAGACGTATTCAGATATGCCTGCTCACCTAGTTGTCCAATTTTCTGTGCAGAGATCTACGTAGATCTAATTTTTATGTCAATGTCAATTCCGGAAATGAATTGAAAAAACATTGATTAATTGCAGAACTATAATGAAAAAATATTCACTATCATCATAGAATAAGAAATCGTGAATACTAGTAAGGAAAAAACATTATAAAAAACAAATTGTGAAAATCGACGAAATCGGAATTGAACCCTCGAACTTCGGATTACCAAACCTAGATGAGCTAAGGCGCTTTCTGAAAATACGTGCGTTTCTGGCCTACTTATGGTCACCTCAGTCCAGAGAGACTTGAAATATTTTCAAATACGGTATCAGAACTACTCAGATCCGAGTAGATCTACTTGGCCTCAATAAGCAACAACGTTTTGCTGCGATTATTCCACCTACTCATCGCAGATCTACCTAGATCTAAAGTAGATCTAACAATATCTGGGTTGATATACATAGATCTAACAAGCATGAGCAATCGAACAAGACATTAGATCAATTCGAAGCTACGTAGATCTATGAAAATCCTCGGAGATTTAGGTAAATCTAGGTAGATCTACGATTTTACAAAACGTAGATCTACTTAGATCTAAATTAGATCTCCGGAGATGCGAATTAGATCTTAACCATTTTTTCCCGGGTGTACAAAGTGCGCTCGGGTTCGTAGATAGATAGAATGACAGATCAATTCCGGCAGAGGGTTTCTGGACTGGTTAAGAGCGTGGCGACATAACTCGAAATTTCCCTCATGAGACCCTGGGATAAAGTAAGATTAAACGGTTAATTTTATCCGAGTAATTCGAACCCAAGCGGCGAAGACGCATCCCACGGCGGCAATTAGTAATTCATGCTAAACACCTCGCAAAAAGTTGGAGCTTAAATTCAGCTAATCCCTAAGCGCAGTTTTGAAAATTGCGAAGTGCTATGCTTCTCGTCGAGAAATTAGAAAGACAGGAAGAAAGTGAGCGAAGCGTTATGTATGGAAATACGAATATCTGTTTTATATCATTTCCTCTGAGATTTTCTCAATTTCTACAATACCTCATCCTTTTGCAACTTTTCAAAATTTCAATTCTATACAAGCTTGCAATCAAATCCAAGAGAGCAAAATACAATGATGTGAGTAAGGCACAGAAGCAAGTTGTGCTCACTATTCTTCCTGTGAATTAAGTCGTTTTTGACAGTTTGAGAGCCTGCTGCACGCTTTATTTAGATAAAATTCAACCGTCTAACTTTACTCCCTACGTTCATCCATTGTGGACATGTTTGTGTGCAACTTGCTACTGCAATAGTCTACTTACCTGAAAAAATCGAGTAGATCTATGTAGATCTAAATGCTTTAGATCTACGTAGATCTAAATTTTGGAATAGATCTAATGAGATCTACGTAGATCTTATGAGATCTCAAGAGATCTACGTAGATCTAATTTTTACGTCATTGTCAATTCCGGAAATGAATTGAAAAAACATTGATTAATTGCATAACTATAATGAAAAAATACTCACTATCGTCATAAAATAAGAAATCGTGAATACGAGTAAGGAAAAAAAATGAAAAAAAAAAAAATTGTGAAAATCGAACAAATCGGAATCGAACCCTGGAACTTCGGATTACCAAACCTGTACCGTACTAGATGAGCTAAGGCGCCTTCTGAAAGTACGTGCGTTTCTGGCATACTTATGGTCCAATCAGTCCAGACAGACTTGAAATATTTCCAAATACGGTACCAGAACTACTCAGATCCGAGTAGATCTACTTGGCTTCAATGAGCAACAACGTTTTGCTGCAATTATTCCATCTACTCATCTCAGATCTACCTAGATCGAAAGTAGATCTACCTAGATCTAGATCTAGTAGATCTAACGATATCTGGGTGGATATACATAGATCTAAGAAGCATGGGCATTCGAACATGACAGTATATCAATTCGAAGCTACGTAGATCTACGAAAATCTTTGGAGATCTAGGTAGATCTAGGTAGATCTACGATTTCCCAAAATTTAGATCTACTTAGATCTACTTAGATCTGAATTCGATCTCCGGAGATGCGAATTAGATCTAAACCATTTTTTCCCGGGTATCATTGTGCAACATTGATCCTCAAGAAAATATTGTACAATAAATGAAATTATAATTCCAGGCATAAAGAGTAAAGTAAACGCATTATCGTTGGAAATATTGGAAATATGATCATTTAATGTGGATTAACTCCATAAATAAGGTGACACGACACTAAGGAGTGAACTCCGAATGACATTTGATTGAACAACTGAACTAAGATTATATAAACCGAATACGTGAATATCTTGAATTTCCAACAATCATAACGCGGCATTTCCGTATTATTATTCGAACGAGTGTTCGAAGTTTTCTTGCATGGGTTGGTTTTCACCAATTACAAAACCGAACTGGAATCCAGTGTTTTTTAAGAGCATGCTGGAGTCAGGCTTTACCCACCGTACCCGGTTTTCACTTGTTTTCACTGATAGCAAAGCCTACGCGTCACGAACGCGGAAAAGGAATTAATAGCGCAATTCCGTATTGAATTCCGAAGATTTATATTACAAAACTTCTTTATTTCACGCACTAATAGAGACAGGAAATGGTTTTCAGGAAATGGGCTGGGTAAAGTCTGACTCCAGCATGCTCTTAAAGAAGGTGTAATTGAGAAATCGGAAGTATTGACAGCGAAAAATTGAATATAGAGTAAGGTTGCTATGAATGGACCGTTGCCTTCAATGGACCGTTGGTATATCTCAGGTATGTGTTGGTGCTTGGCGTGGCTTATTGCTATCAGTGCGAATCAAGTCTACTAGTGGCCAAAGAGTGGCCATGTTAAGAACAGTCACATGGGTGCCATAGCTGGTGTGCTGAAACTGAGCGAGGTAGGAATTTGTCCTTTTCTTTACACATGCATGCAAAATCCTCGTTTGCCCACCGCTTACAGACGCCCAAAATGGCCGATTGCCGCATCGCCCCCGTGCACAGTGCTGCAAATCAGCCATTCCGGACGTCCGTAAACGGTGGGCAAGATCTCGGATCTTGCATTACATTCATAAAGAAAGACAGTGTTCGATACGCGAGGCCAAACTTGCTTCCTGCGTACTGCTCGTCTGAAGGCCGCACGAAGCCTCGGCTTCGGCCTTCAGACTCGCAGTGCGCAAAACGCTCGTTTGGCCTCTTGTATCGAAATATACTATTCCGATCTTATTTTTCTTAATTTTGCAATCGTGTTTGCACCCTTGTAGCGGTGATTTTTCTTAAATCGTGTTGGATGGTTTTGAAGCTTCTTTCGCTCTTTAAGAGCATGCTCTAGTCAGTCTTTACCCACAAAGTAGCCGCGTCATTTATTTTCACTGCTATGCGAAAAAAAAAAGATAAGAGCGCACTTCCGCATGAAATTCCGAACACATACGTCCCCCAAATATCTCTGTTTCACGCAACAATAACGACGAAATCCTTGTTCCTAACTAAAATGATGATTGCCGCTTTCAACTGGTGGTCGCGGCCATTACCATTTTAGTTAGGAACAAGGATTTTGTCGTTATTGTTGCGCGAAACAGAGATATTTTAGGATGTATGTGTTCGGAATTTCATGCGGAAGTGCGCTCTTATCTTGTTTTTCGCGCCTGTTATGCGTGGGCGTTGATATCACTGAAAATGAGTGATATAGAGCATGCTCTTAAGGGGCCGTCCATTTATTACGTAAGACAATTTTCGCCCATTTTTGACCCCCCCTCCCCCCTCAGTAAGAAATCGTAAGAATTGCAAAGTCCCCCCCCTCCCCCAGAAATCTTACGTAAGATTGAATAAGTACCTGAAATATTCAAAGTGATTACAAAAATCGTGACAGACGTGGGGCCTAGGGAAATTTTGACGCAATGTCGAGCTGATTTCCGATTAAAAAGAAAAGAAAAATCTTACGTAAGATGTCTTCAGAGTCCCCCTCTCCCCCAAGTAAGACTAAGTAAGAAATGTTGAACCCCCCCCCCCCCCCCCTAAAACGTCTTACGTAATAAATGGACGGCCCCTAAAGTGATAGGGAAATTTTTTTTCGTATCTTTCAATTCTGTGGTAGTAGGATAGGTTATGTGTTGCGATGCGAATTTCCATGGATGGATCGGGCAACAGCGCTATGAATGGACCAGTATTAGATTAAGTCTACGTCAAATGAATTGTTTCGTTTTTCGCAGTCGTGTAAAATTTAAAAAAAAAGTACTTTTATTTTGACAGTAATAGTTTTTAAATATGATAAGTCCATCTTACGTACTTATTACTGAGCAATTTGAATCCATTCTATAACATTTGAGATTGCTATTTTAATAAAAATCTCGAAAATCTACTTGTACGTCTGCAATTTATCATTTACACCAATATATTAGGTCATTGTATTGTTTTATGTTCATTATCTTAGTGGTTCATCGAAGGAGATGGGGGTGGGCCAGTCATGGAGCAGGGTCGCCATGAATGGACCAAATCCAAAAAACAGAAAATCGGTGATAATAATCCGCGATTAAGAATAACCTTGGCCACTCGTGAGGCGTCATTCAAGTATTACGTAACGCTCCCAGGGGGGAGGGGGGTCTGGTCAAAACGTTACTATTTGTTACAGGGGGGGGGGAGATCGTCAGACGTTACGTTACAGTGTTTTTTCTTTTCGATAAATACTTGAGGAATAGAAGCATACATCCAGTTCGCCAAATAGTTGAATTCAATGCTGACCACCGAGGAAAAACCATCTTATTTTTGGAAAGGGTATAGCCGAATAAGGGGGCAAAAAGTGCCCTCTCACCAAATAGACGACGGACTTCATTTTCAGTTGGGCCTTGGTAAAAAAGGTATTCATGCCAAATTTTAGCCTTCTACCCCTTCTGTCGCGGTAGTTATGGCGAGAAAACATGATTTTCGCGTTTTTTTTTCTATCTTTGCTAATTCATCGTATAGACCTTCACCAAAATTCATGGCCATGTATCAACATGTAAGAAGTGTAGAGAAAAATGTTCAGAAGTTCGGCACTGCGGATCCGATCTTTAAAAAATTCCGAAAGATTTAAATACGGTGTTCTCAGTGGATCTTCGCGAGGCACTAAGTTCCAATAATTTTTTTTTTACAAATGTCGATCACTTCCGTCCAATTTCTCATATTAGCCTTCGCTTCACTTCTGGTGCGTCATGCTGAAAAAAAAATGAAGAAACCTTTGGGAATTTTTTTAAAATCTGATTTCGTACCCAAGGAAGTGTAAAACATCTTTTCGCATGTATTTTGATCACCTTCTTCTGTACAAATTTTTTCAAGCCAATAGTTAGGGATTTATGGGCTATACCTTTCGCGTAAACAGTTAGAAAGAGCAATAAACTGTTGAAAAAAATTTGGAAAACTTTAAAAACTAGAAGAAAAATGAATGGTACCCATACAGCAAAGCAATGTTGCAGCAATGTTGCATATGGCCCATTACCATTAGCAACATTGCTGCAACATTGTTTTGCTGTATGGGTAGTGAATATGCACGTGAAGGGATATTCCTCTACTTTATTGAAATTAAGAGGGTACATACACCTCAAAATGTCGAGAAAGTCAAAACTGCCAAGTCATTTTTAATATTTTAGAATGTTTTTCACACAATTTTGGGAGCACATTTCTTTTTGTCTACGATGTACGAAATAAAATCTACCGGTGGATCGATTCAAGTTTTTCTGGACTTAAACTATTCAGTAAAGACGCCTTTTCAAAATGAACAGAAAACTTTTTGATCCGATCAAAATTGTACCAGGGGCCCTATTCTACAAATTCTTTCACGCGTATCACTGGTGAAAGAGCCGAATATACGATTAAATCTGCTCTCTGATTGGCCCAAATGCCTCTATCACGATTTGTCACCGGGTGATACGTGTGAAAGGATTTTCAGAATAAGGCCCCAGATACTCATAATTTTTTAGATGAAAATAGTGTTTTTCTGTCTTCATACGTTACTTTTCATTATAACTCGAGTAAAAATAAAGTTATGAAAAAGTTCTTCGTTCAAATTGAAAAGGCTTCTTTACTGAACGGTTTGAGACCAGAAAAACTAAAATCGGTCCACCGGTATATTTTATTATTTACATCATAGATAGAGATAAATTTTTTTCTAAAGTCTTGAGAAAGCCATTCCAATAGTCTCAAGAATGACTTTCGGTGGTTTTGACTTTTCTTGAATGTTAAGGTGTACCAACAAAAATCCGTCTTCCACAAAAAGTCTTTCTGAAAAATTCCTACTCTCAAAAATTCGTCTTCCACAAAAAAAGCCTTCCTTCAAAAATCCGTTTTAAACAAAAGTCGTCCTTCACAAAAATCTCTACAAAAGGATTGAAATCAAATACAACTACCAAGTACAAAAAAATTATAATTAAATCGAACCATGTAGCGTTGTGCTCATTCGCTCGCTACGCTCGCTCACTCGATTGGGTTCTCATAATTGGCGAGGAGAAAAATTGGGAGCTGGAATTTCGAAAAGACAAAATTTTCGAAAGAAAAAAAAATTTTGGGTGTGGTATTTGGCTGGCCACGTGTGAGTAAGTGGAAGAGTGACCACTAAGGTCTAAAAGTCACATTTTTTTTCATCTTGCTATGAAGGCCCGTCAAGTACCACTCCCTAAATTTTTTTTCTTTCGACAATTTTGTCTTTTCGAAATTCCAGCTCCCAATTTTTCTTCTCGCCAATTATGAGAACCCAATCGAGTGAGCGAGCGTAGCGAGCGAATGAGCACAACGCTACATGGTTCGATTTAATTATAATTTTTTTGTACTTGGTAGTTGTATTTGATTTCAATCCTTTTGTAGAGATTTTTGTGAAGGACGACTTTTGTTTAAAACGGATTTTTGAAGGAAGGCTTTTTTTGTGGAAGACGGATTTTTGTTGGTGGGCATTTCTGAAGACAGATTCTTTGTGAAAAACTTTTTTTAGTAAATTTTTGTGGGTGGACCACATTAATGTACGTGGCGAAAGGTTTTTGCACCGGAGGTGCTTTTCGGCGGATATCACTACTTTTTGTAGATTATTTTTACTTCCTGCCAACTGCGCTCGCTCGCTGTGCTTGCTCGATTGAGTCTTTGTAGATCCTCACTGGCAATTGGATGGACGGTGAAAAATATTGGATTTCGTGTTATAAAACGCTAGATATTGTAGGAAATGTTAACAAGAACGTGTACTCGTATGCTAAGTTTATTTTTCTCACTCTGACTCTTGTTTAGTGGCAGACGTGAAATATTAATCCTTATTGGGCTGTAGAAATTGGACCGTCCAAATTATTTACAGCAAATACCCAACGTGTAACCCTGCGTGCGGCCGGCCCTCCTCCTTTCTCATTCGGGCTTGGGGACGGCAACAGCGGAGTTCAAGAGCATGCTACACTCATTTTTTACTCTTCTTACCGACCTTACCGGGTTTTCACTGATAGCAAAGCCTACGCGTCGCGAGCGCGGAAAAGGAACCAAGAGTGCAATTCTAAATGGAATTCCGAAGATATATATCGGAAAACTTCTTTGTTTCATGCAACAATGAAGACGTATTCTTGAAAACTGCACAAAATGGTAATTGTTTGTGCAGTTTTCAAGAATACGTCTTCATTGTTGCATGAAACAAAGAAGTTTTTCGATATATATCTTCGGAATTCCATTTAGAATTGCACTCTTGGTTCCTTTTCCGCGCTCGCGACGCGTAGGCTTTGCTATCACTGAAAACCCGGTAAGGTCGGTAAGAAGAGTAAATAATGACTGTAGCATGCTCTTAACTTAGAGGCAGGGTTATAGTACTGCTCATTACAAATCATATCTTAAAGAATGTTCATAGTAAGGAAATCTGAAAATCAGTGTATTACAAATTAGCGAATATTCACTCAATAAAGTATTCCGAGATAATACTTCTGTTATAAATTGCATGGCAAGATTCGGCCGTTTGATCCAGTCTACCAAGGTATTCTGAGAAACCCGATGATTTCAAGTCGCGTAACTCCAGTAATCTAATAACTGCCGCGATCTGAAAATTGAAAGCTAAGTCATCGAAGCAAACTCCTGGAGCATACCGCAACGTACACATTTTCTCCATAGAGCTAGAAGTAGGTGTGCGACAACTATAACCAAAGCAATTAAACAATTGATCATATCTTCGAGTCCTGAGGTAACGTACGTATTCGGCGGATAGCCCAGAACTGAAACGTAACACATAAAACTGTGTATGAAGGATTACGGATCTCTATACTTGTCTCAAAGCGTATTCCGAGTTACGTCTGCCCTAGACTGCCCGCCGAGATACCTCTGCTTCCTCAGGACCCGTCGATATAGCAATCAATATATCAATAAATCGTCCACGAAATAGTCTCTCCGAAACTAGACCACTCGGGTATACATTATATACACTCTTTGAGGCATGCGCAATTTTTTTCTTTGTAATGTACTTGACTCGAGACTCTACCGACTCCCTTGATATTTAGCACCTGAATCATGAACATATAACCAATAAAACGTGTTATTCTACAGTCTACACTGTAAGAATTTTCTCACCGAGCCAGAAATACTATCAGATGGTTAGCTACGAATGGAAAACAAAGTATTATAAGCTGGTCTAGACCAATTTCTTCTCACACGTTACAAGTTTCATCCTGAAATGTTAATAATTATATGAACAACTAATATACCCAAGGCTTTGTGATTAATCGAACTGATTGACTCTGATAACCCCATAATTCGATTCTTCCGTGAAACTGGCTTGCAATTTCCATGCGAATGTATGTATAAACTTCAAAGCCCGACTTGTTTCATTTTTTCGGTAATGATTCTCATATCACGTCATGTATCTCAATATCACGTAGCGATAACGAGCGGAATGAAATGTCTCCGTTTAGCGAAAAAACTGTCGAACCCAAGCAGCCGAAGCCAACACGCTATAGCTAGCAGTTTCGGGCAATCGATTCTCGATCTGTTACGTTTAAAGATGACGGTTTGTTTACATTCTCGATTTGATCCAACCCGTAATTCTAACCGTGCAGTCACAAGCGCTGTCTGGCGGCTAAAGCCAGGTACTCGTGTGGCTTTTGTCCCGGCTGTCTAGCGGTCGCTACTCTTCTCTGAATTTAGCAGCCGAAACAACAGCCTATACTTCATGCTATACGTATGTGTGCGAATGTACTCTCGACGGCAGCGCCACCTGTGAATCAACTACGTGGAACTCTGGATAGTTGTCTGCTCTCCGATTAATTGACCATTTTCTCAATCGCAGTTCCAGGCTTGCCGCTAGGTAAGCGCTAGTGTCGCCGGTAGGGACAAACAAAACACCTATTGTCGTGTTTATTGTTGATGTTGTCGGAAATCGTAGAGTTCGATGCAATTATTTTGATGGTACTCGTTAAAAACTCAGATATACATTAGATTTTGTGCTATTGAAACTCGAAATTCAAATATTCCCTAGATTCGACACTAGCACTTACCTAGTGGTCACTCTATCGTTCTTTGAGAAAATCCTCAATTCTAGAGCAGAGAGGCCGCTCTTTTCTCATTTTTATATTCATAGTTAGTGAATTTTGTCCCGAGGAGGAGATGAAAATTGAAAACGATGAAGACGAAATTCTTCGAGTGAAACGGAACTGTCAGATCTTTGAAATAATCATAACTCTTCTTCACGTGCACCGATTCAATCGAAATATGTCTCAAATGAAAGCTTTTCGTGTCGACATTATAACAATTATATTTCAGAGCCCATGGATATCGCGAGATGAAAGAAATAAGAGATTGTGATTTCCCCCACTACCGCGAACAGCTCCCGTTCGGGTAAAGAGACTCGGTTCCAGTCTCACGCAGCGTATTAAAAAACTTTTTTTTAATTTACTTGGCGCGAGACTCTACCGAGTCTCTTTATGTTCCCCCTTAAGGGGTCTGGCCACCCTGGCCGCACAGAAAATGGGCTTATTCTAAGAAAATTTGTAAGCTCGATAATATTCAACGGAATTTTTGCACACATGCTAGTTTATAGCTTGATGAACATATCATACTTTTCGTAAAAAAATATTCAGAAATGGCGGCTTCGCACTAGTTGCCGTGAAGGTACACGCGCGTAGCTTGCAGCCAATAAATCTCCGGAACGGGTCATCTTAAAAGAAATATATATTATTAGCTTATTATTGAAGGGTGTGACTAAAATATAGCGTAGGATTATTTTTTCCGATCACTAAAAAAAAAATTATGAAGAAAAAAAAAATTTCGTGAGCTTTTTTTTATTCATCATAAAATTTTTGTGCAATTTTACGTGCTGACTCTGAAAAGATTACCGTGATGATAAACTCCGACGCCTACTACGATAAGTAAGCTCCACTGAAAGTATTGGCTTGAAAAAATTCGTACAGAAGAAGGTGATCAAAATACATGTGAAAAGATGTTTTACACTTACTTGGGTACGAAATCAGATTTTAAAGAAATTCCCAAAGGTTTCTTAATTTTTTTTCAGCATGACGCACCAGAAGTGAAGTGAAGGCTAATATGAGAAATTGGACGGAAGTGATCGACATTTGTAAAAAAAATTATTGGAACTTAGTGCCTCGCGAAAATCCACTGAGAACGCCGTATTTAAATCTTTCGGAATTTTTTAAAGATCGGATCCGCAGTGCCGAACCTCTGAACATTTTTCTCTACACTTCTTACATGTTAATACATGTGTGACGTGGCGCTCGGCGCCCCGCCACAAGTGTGTGTGAAGTCCGCATAGACTTCACACACACACATACGGGAGAGTCCCCGGAGCGTCAGTCGTGGTTAGGCGCTCGCTTGAGGCGCACGGTTCTGAGCCAGAGCCCTGGGTTGAAACGCAGAGAATAGAGGAACACACGTCACACGCCCGGACAGACGGACGGACACCCCCACACTCACACACACGTTAGTTAAGGATACTCATGTAATTAGGTTTAAGAACTGGCAGAATATACGGAAATCATCTGAATTCTGGTGTTCCCCCCTGGTATTTCTTATCCTTCCCCTGCCCCTTCCCGTTATATTCATAGCCGGCTGAGTAGCCCGTTATACATGGCCATGAATTTTGGTGAAGGTCTATACGATGAATTAGCAAAGATAGAAAAAAAACGCGAAAATCACGTTTTTTCGCCATAACTACCGCGACAGAAGGGGTAGAAGGCTAAAATTTGGCATGAATACCTTTTTTACCAAGGCCCAACTGAAAATGAAGTCCGTCGTCTATTTGGTGAGAGGGCACTTTTTGCCCCCTTATTCGGCTATACCCTTTTTTAGAATTTTCAGTACTTTATCATAATCTTAACAATTAGTCGCGTAACGTAACACTTGGGGGGGGGGGGGGGGGGGCAACCGTTATCTATAGTTATACGAACGTAAACTGACGTTACTATATGATATACCATACCAACTAAAATATTTTTTCAAGTCATAGATATAGATAAAAAATAAAATTGTTTTCAGATCTTTCCGTAGATGGAATATTAATTGCCAATCTTTCCGAATGAACACAACGACCCATATTCACTTCCTATATCGAGCATACCTTACACATGACTTACAATTCGTTTTGAAATTGACGCCATCAGCTGCACATGGCAACGGATGTCTGCTACTGCGCAAGCTCAGATAGCAATCATTTCGTTCCTCAGCAGATATTCGACGGCGCTGACAAGACTTCTAATCGGCCCCCTGCGACCCTATGCGTTTGCATGGGAAACAGCTATCCAGTTAGTATATACCATATCAGTGGTCTTCGTTCATCCATTGGTTCGACAAATTCACTCTATTTACCGAACTACTGATCGGCCACAATCTGACATATCAGCCATGCATTTGGATATGTCACAATCTGAAAAATTGACCATCCATAATCTATTGCCATCCTTTGTCTTTCGCCATATTTTTTTCTTCTGTCATTTTTTTTTTCATCCGGATTGTCGTCATTTCGTTATAACTCACTTCCGTGACGCACTTTCGTTACATTTGGACATTTGATCCCCTATACCTCACTTTTACCCCGAAAATAGAAGCATTTGGAATGTTAATACCGTAGGTATGCATGATGAAATACGCCTATTTTTACAGTAATTAAACAGGCGTCAGCCGCCATGTATATACGACGTATTATACTGTATACGATGTACGATAATTGGGGCATAAGGATCGTCGTAATTAATCTGTGTGATGCGACGGATCAGGAGTCTTAGTAAGATTCCTGAAGAACCTACGTTGTTTAAGAGCTGTAAATTGAAGTGATTTTGATTCTCGTCAGAACGGATGTGATAAAACAGTTCCCATTACAATCAACACGACGCGACATTACATGGAACGGCTCAGGCCGGTGACATCGCCCCGTCATTAAATCTCATCAGCCTAAATCAGATCCACTTTATACTGTTCAATCGGGTGACACACTGAATTAGAATTGTGGAACACCATGTCACGTGGTAGGTAAACGTACGTATGTACAATTCCAGGAAACCTGCTACACTTGAAGAAAATTTCCTGAGCTTGACAAAAGTAAATCACGGTTTTGAGGAGGGCTCTAATCTGAGCCGAAACGTTAGTCAAATCAACGTTCTGTTAAAAAATGAAATCCATCCTCTACGGAGGTCAAGAATAATCTTTTATTGTGGTGGTATAATTTGAAAGCCTTTATTTGCGTCTCAGTTGCTAGTCCCGAAACTGATCGACTTAAGGCCTCGGCACACGGTAGGTACTTGTTTTGTTGCTATTTACTTGCTTGTTTCCTTGCGTATCATTAACAATACACATCAAGCAAGCAAGCCAACAGCGAAAAGCACGAAAAATCGCATCGTGTGCCGAGGGATTTACATCGTACATAGAGGATTGATACCCATACAATAGGTGACTCATACATACGCGTTGAGAGAAAAATGTGGTTGATTTTACAAAATACGTGGTTACGGGCTGCGAAATGAATAATTTACTTGCAGCAATTCAATATATCGCGTGTCTAATGGTATAAGGACGTATGCGCCAAAAAGTTGATTTTGGTGGTAAAAGGTCGTATATTTTTTTTGTCCATTGCCATTCGCTCTTATAGTGTCCAAAACACATACATCTATGAAAATAAGCCGAAAGAAAAAATAAAGGTGAAAGGTCGTAAGTACTGGCGGTTACATCCTTTCATTTCTAGATTAGAAAAAAAAAAATTGTGCTCACTAATGATGTATGGTCGTATCCACCATTTTCATTCATATTATATAATTTTTTTACAAATCCTTTGAAAACCTCTGAAACGTATAGATAAATCAAGTTTCGGACGAAATTCCAAAATTTTTAATTTTCAACAAAAAAATTTGACACGCTAAAGGTAAAAGGTTGCATCGATATTTGTTTACTTTTTATACTTTTTTTCACAAAACCTCCAAAAACCTCTGAAACGCACAGATAAAGTGAATTTCGGACGAAATTCCAAAATTTTTAATTTTCAACACAAAAATTTGACACGCTAAAGGTAAAAGGTCGGATCGATATTTTTTTACTTTTTATACTTTTTTTCACAAAACCTCCAAAAACGTCTGAAACGCATAGATAAAGTGAATTTCGGACGAAATTCCAAAATTTTTTATTTTCAACAAAAAAATTTTACACGCTAAAGGTAAAAGGTTGCATCGATATTTTTTTACTTTCGGACGAAATTCACTTTATCTATGCGTTTCAGAGGTTTTTGGAGGTTTTCTGAAAAAAAGTATAAAAAGTAAAAAAATATAGATGCGACCTTTAACTTTAGCGTGTCAAATTTTTTTGTTGAAAATAAAAATTTTGGAATTTCGTCCGAATTTCACTTTATCTATGCGTTTCAGAGGTTTTTAGAGGTTTTGTAAAACAACTATACCATAGAAAAAAAATGTCCGATGCGCCCTTATATCATTAGTGAATACGATTTTTTTTTTTTCAAGTGAAAATAAAAGGATGTAAGCGCCCGTACCTACGACCTTTCACCGTTAGTCGATCAATTTCGCAATTTCATGTTTTCTGAACGTATTTTCACATTTTTTTGCGGAAATACGGAGAAAAAAAATTGATATGCCCTTTTACCTTTATGCATGGTAAAAAGTCGTATATTGGCGCATACGTCCTTATACCATTAGACACGCGATATTTTTGTATACATTATCTGATTTCAAATCTTTTATAGAAAGAATGTTTTGCAAGAAGCCTTCTGCTGAAACTATTTTCTGTTGGAAGGTATTTTGGAGGAAAGACTTTTTGTGAAAGACGAATTTTTGTTCGTGGGTATTTTTGAAGAAATACTGTTTGTTGGTAGATTTTTTTTGGAGACCACATTCATGTACTTGGCGACGGTTTTTGCACCAGAGGTGCTTTTTTGGGGGATATCACTACTTTTTGTAAAATTTCGCTGAACCACCTAATTTTGCTCGTTCGCTACGCTCACTTGGTTTGATTTTCATAGTTTTATGCCCATTATATCCGCTCGCTTGTTTATTTACAATATATTTCGCACAAGGAATCGCTGTTAGTTATCAACGGAGCACGAGTCAGTGTTATGATGTTTTAGCATTGCCGTGAACATGAAACTAATATAAATATTACGCAATGTTAACTTTGATTCATATCATAATCTAAATCCAAATTCATCCTCTTCTTAACGTTCTCACATAGAAACAGGGCGTAAGGAATTTATAATGAGTGAGAACGAAGATACTCACTCCAGACTAGTTTCCGGATCCGATTTTTTTTCATCAAATAATCAATACATTAATAATAAAATAAATAAACTTGTCAGTAGACCAGCAGCAACCAGTGAATCAACGACAATTGTCTCTTCCTTACACTATCTTTCATTGTTGAAAAGTAACGAGAAACTGAGGCGTTGCAATGCGAACCGGTACAACCGATGCAGGACTTGCACCTCTGTGCTTGAGCAAGCAATGACGTTTTTTTTTCGTGTTTCCCAAGTAATCCCTCGGCCCAATGACGAATTGGGTGTACAAGATTCTGTCATCCACATTGGCTGCCTCCCTAATCATAGTTGGCCAACGCAGCCAATTCGTGGTTTTCTTTTCAGTAGATCAGACCATGGTCGATAGGCCCTCAAAGGTATCGCAGTACTCGTTTCGCCGCACTACAATGCACTTTCTCAGAATTCAAATAAAACTGGCTGATGGTGTAAATATTGTCCTTGCGGATAGAGACAGCAAGGTACATAAATGAGCCTATCAATGGTTGGTAGGGTATTTTTTGTGTGATTTTCTGTGCTTTTGTCTTCCTTCGGTATAGCGTTCCATGTCCGCTTAGCCCGTGCCCCTGTTTCGTTCAATTATATTGCGAGTTTCGTTCTCAAGATATAACTATGTAGATGTTTAGAGATACATCAAATAAGGTTTTCATTTCACATAGAACAGATAAACTTTGGAATACTTTGGTATCGTTATAATACAGTTGCTTAACGATTAACGGCGAAGATGAATTCGCACTAGTTATCTTAGACATCTATCTTAGACATCTAAAGTAATACAGACTCTGCGAAATTAGTCCTGTCATTGACGATGGGTCTGTTATAAAATTTCGCAAAGACTAGGGACTCTTTACACCAACCTGCCGTGTTTTTGATTATATTAATATCTATCCCCTTCTTCAAAGCTGCCGAAGCTACTGCGTGTCGAGTATTGTGAGTTTTGTATTTTTTCTTGACTCCACTACAGGCTAAAAAAGCTTTGATCCATCTCGCTATTGACTGAGTCGTTGCCGGCCTATGACGCTTTCTAGTTGTAATTAATAACTCCTCGAAGTGGCCCCTCAAATCTTTGGTCATTTCTAGATAAGCTTCTAACGTACTTGCCAGACATAATTCTGGTTTCTCAGTAAACCTTGGCCACAATAAGAGAGGTTGACACGCTCCTGAACGCGACGTTTTAATCAAATTATCTATTCTAATTTCATACCCTCTATCAGTTTTGGCTATATTAGACGTTTTTATAGCAGCCAGCGTCTGCATTCTGTGAGCCGTAGCAAGTGCTCGGTGCAACGAACCGGTCAGTCATCTGAGTGAGAGTTAGGGATCTTAATGGAAATAGTGTGGAGATTCGCGTCAAAACAGGTGCTACATCCCAAGTGTCATCGTATCTTGGTTTTGTTGGTCTCATACGGAATACACCTTTAAAAAACCTCGTGATTATAGGACTCTGTGATAGACTTTCTCCGGCTAGGAGGCCCAGGGCAGCCCGAAAGCTATTCAGCGTACCATATGAGGCACTAGCGCTGTACCGTTGTGCTAACCAAGTTAGCGCGTGCCTCTCGTTAGCGTCGTAGGGATCTATGCCTGATGTCGAGCAAAAAAGAAGCCACTGTTTTATAGGGCCACTGTACTGCTTGATGGTCGAGTCAGCCAGCGATGCAACCAATATGTTTATCGCTTCAGACCTACAGGTGAAATGAGTAGGTTATCGGACGGTGTAAATATTACTCGCAGTTTAGTAAATAACGAAGTCAGTAGAGGGTACCATGGTTGAGTACGCCATTTTTGGAATCACTACGATTCCTTGCGCCTGATCAGATATTTATTTATTTATTTATTTTTATTTTTTTGTTACTTTCAAAATCATAGAAAAAGGGGGGGATTGCATAAAAATCTAAACTGGCCCAATCCAGTGTAAATGCATCGATAGCGTACGCTTCCGGATCCCGCTGCCAAGAACAATAATTGGGACATTTTAAGTTAGATCTGGAAGCGAACAAATCTGTAGAAGACGATCCGAACTTTTTGACAACAGTCGAATACGCCGCATCTGACAACTCCCATTCTGTATCTAAGTTTTTATTCGCGAACCCCTGTCAGCTTCGACGTTATCTTTAGACGCGACGTACGAGGCAAAAATCCATATCTGTCTTTCCTCACACCACTTCCAGATATCTGTAGCAATCTTAGTAAGGTTTGGGTATTGAACTCCACCCATCCTATTGGTATAAGAAATTGCTGTGGTATTGTCGTATTTCTCAACAAGACCTCACAACCTGATAACCCATTGGCGAAGCATTTCAACGCGAAGAAGGCCGCCACCAACTCTAGATAATTTATGTGGAACATTTTCTCTGATTCTTTCCAGTAACCAAAAGTCAACTCGTCCCTGCAATAAGCTCCCCAACCTGAGGTAGACGCGTCTGAAAAAATCACCGTACAAAACTTGTGAGATATAATTGGGTTAACTGCTTGTGGAATAGTCTTCAACCACCAATCAAATTCCGGGAGTAACGACTGTTTTAGAGGCATTCTCGCATCATAATCGTCGTCATTTTCCCATAAGGCAAGATATCTTTGACGTTCAAAAGATTGTGTATACAACCGACCGTAACAAACCGCTGGACATGCTGCAGTTATCGTTCCGACAAATCGAGCGAATTCTCTAATTCTACACTCTTTCTTGTCTCTAAGATTTGTACACATTTTCAAGAGCTTTTCTTTCTTTTTATCAGGCATTTCTAAAACCATCATATCTGTATCTATGACAAATCCTAGGAATTGGCAGCATTTACTTGGGATGAGATTACTTTTTTCTTCGTTAATAATGAACCCCAAATGCTCCAAAACCGACCTTGTTTTGAGCACGTTTTCTGAACATGCTTTGCTATCCTCGCCCAGACATAGCCAGTCATCGAGATAGACTACCGTTAATAGACCTAAAGACCGTAAACAGTTTACCACAGGTTTTAAAATCTTTGTGAAAAGCCATGGCGCCGTACATAATCCGAACGGGAGACATGTAAACTCAAATAATTGATTCTCAAGAAAATCTCAGATATTTTCTAGAGCTCTTGTAAATTGGAATTAGAAAATAGGCGTCTCTTAGGTCCAAATTGGCCATGATCGTGTCAGGGGACACTAATTTCATAGCTGTTCAGATATCTTCCATCTTGAAGTGATCCGGAGACGTAAGGTCGTTCAATCTTTTCAAGTTCAATACAAATCTCATAGAGCCATTAGGTTTTGGGACTAAAAAATATCCCGAGACAAACTGTCCTGGGCAAGAAGAGCATCTTCTAATCACTCTTGACTGAATTAGACCATTGATGGCCTGAGCGTATTCAATTTCTTGCACGGCGCTTAACGAGGGCTCAGAGGGCGGTCGAGTTTGAGTTGGTGTTACGTCAAAAAATGATTTGATAACCTTTCACGCAATTTAGTATGAAAGGATCACTGGTGATCTCCGACCAGGCGCTAAGGAACTGCTTTAGTCTCCCTGCAACCTGTCTCACCTGCTGTTTGGGGCTTCAGCGTAAGTCCAACTTTCTCCATCGACTTAGCTGTCTTCAGCCGCGTCGAAAGTTCGTTACCGAACAGATATGTGTCAGTCTTGGACTTTTCGAGGATGTCCTTGGCTTTTTTGTCCAGACCAGGATAGATGAACGCCTTTCTGGTCTTACTTACTTGGTAGTATAGCTCTGAGAGAAGTTTTCCAGCATCCAAGCAACACTTGAGTGCCCTGGTTCTGTAATTTTCTTCAGTTTTATGGCGGAGCAGTAAGGAGGTACCTGTATCCAAAGCGGATATGACTGATCCGATTGTATTTTGGTCGATACAAAAATACTTGTCCTACTTCTTAACCGATTCATTGATTCCGGTTCTACTTCCGGGTTTAACGCAGGGGCTTCGAAGTGAAATTTACCCTTGCGCGGGTACTCCTCGAGTAGCTCCTGTTTTTTGTCTTTTTTCAGGCCCTCCTGGGACCAGACCTGCCAACGATCACCGATCTCTCTGTGCAGGTCGAGTTCGCTGGTGTCCCCAGCGGATGCCTTCTCTCCTAAGAGCTGTAGCTCCTCTTCATCAAGGGGAGCTTCTTCCAGAGCAGTATCATTACGCTCTTCTTGACCGTCCTGAGCGATATGCTCGGACTGGTTGTCATTTTCTTTGTCCGATGATCCAGAGCCACTTGAAATCGTCGAGCAGGAACCTGTAATAACATGTGGTCTGTCACCGACAGTCGATAACGACTTCTGCACTTAGGCGTAGCAGAAGTAAAATGCACGGCCTGTCCCCCCCCTCGTGAGGGCCCACCGTCTGTTCAGGGCACCAAGTAACTGCACGGTCTGTCCCCCCGCCTCGTGAGGGCCCACCGCCATCTTGGAAGGCACGATATAACATGTGGTCTGTCACCGACAGTCGATAACGACTTCTGCACTTAGGCGTAGCAGAAGTAAAATGCACGGCCTGTCCCCCCCCTCGTGAGGGCCCACCGTCTGTTCAAGGCACCAAGTAACTGCAAGGTCTGTCCCCCCCCTCGTGAGGGCCCACCGCCATCTTGGAAGGCACGATATATCTCACCCTTCGTGTGAGCCTATCGCCCGCCTGAACCATAATTTTGATATTAAATACATACGAGAGTTTCGTCGATGTTGGTCTTCGTAAAAACCCCCTCGGTAATAGCTCTCGGCTTGGGGGTTATCGTCTCTGTCGCTGGAAGTCACTCGATCTTCCGATCGGGAGTGGCGACTCTGACGCACCTCTTTCTTAAGTCGCTTTATTTCGCGATACAGTTCGTCATAATCTCTTTCCTTATGACGAGACGGCGATCTGGACCGAGATCGCGTCCTGTGACTCCTCTTTTTCGAAGTTTTGCCCATCCTACTTCACTATTTATGTACTTTTTAGAAAAACTGACTAATCTGGCGATGTGGCGTGTCGTGCACGAAAAAACGTTATGATGGGCATCGGTAAGAAGGATAGGTAGATGGCTGGACAAGCCATTCTTTGTTTTATCTGAAGATCGTGGCGGCACCGTGCGTGGACTAGCGGTACTACATAGTTATACCTTGAGAACGAAACTCGCAATATAAACAGTCTTTGGTGTACGTCGTACCTGTTGGCTGCGACGATGCTAATTACTGAAATTAAATTGATTAAATTTCACGTATTTCTAATAAGTTCGTTGCACATCGTGAACCATTGTTAATTATGTAAACGATTAATATAGTAAGGCTTTGCCATCGGTCAAACAAGTTAAGCAACCTAACCTGAAAGCTTGATTTTCCGAATAAACTGACTCTCAATTTCCATAAGATGGAGCCAAATATGTAAATTCAGTTAAAAATTCCATCTTAATATCACTTTTTTGGGTGATGTTTCTCATATATCGCATCATACCCACATTATAATATCACGTATAGCAATAGCGAGCGGAATAAAATATTTTCGTAGCGACGCGACGAGCTGTCATCTGTAGCAGCCGATCCCTGGGAGCCGAGATGCTCTTAAGACAACCAATCACAACCGACTTGGCCGCCATAGACTACGTTGTATGTTCCCAGACGACCTAGACCGGCGGAATCTCTCAGTTTGGTTGCCCGCGTAACTTGCCTATAAATCGACCGACTCTCTACATCATTATATAGTCAGAATTTAGAAGTCTGAACACGGAGACGTTGATATTCTGAGGATAATTCTGAGAATTAAATCAATCGCATAATTCGTATCTCAGCTCTCCGTGCACCTACGACATTAAAATTGGGCTTAAATGAAAGATAAAAAATAATAAACGCTGAAATAAATCATTGAGTCCCTGACATATAGCCGACCGAGAGATAATTAGAATTAACGGTCGCGGCATAGTCCCGTAGAGCTCCCGTTCGGGTAAATAGACTCGGCGAGTCTACACCTATATGAACCTGGCACCCGACTTGCACCAATCGACTTGATTTTCATAATTCTGATAGATTTACGTTTGTAGTTGATTGTAGTGAAAACCATTTCGTTTGTAGTTGACCGGAAAAAAAGTTATAGACACTTAAAAATGGCATCTCCCGACTTTCGAAAAAAATGGGTTACTATTTTTTTCCTTGCACAGAATCGTTTGTAGTTGATTGTAGTTCAGTTATTTCCGTTTGTAGTTGAATGGTTTTCGAGTGAAGAAAAAAAAAAAAAAAATTGGCACAACCACGGGTTTTTTCCCTCAGAGTCCGTAAAATCGTTTGTAGTTGTTTGTAGTAGAGCCAATTTCGTTTGTAGTTGCCTCAAAATTTACATAGACACGGCACGTCACCCTAGGAGCCCGAAAAATCGTTTGTAGTTGTTTGTAGTAGCGTCAATTCCGTTTGTAGTTACTCCAAAACTGACTTGGATACGGTACGTCACTCTAGGAGCCCGAAAAATCGTTTGTAGTTGTTTGTAGTAGAGCCAATTTCGTTTGTAGTAGCTCGAAAATCAAGATGGACACGGTTTTTCACCTCCAGAGTCCATAAATTCGTTTGTAGTTGTTTGTAGTAGAGCCAATTTCGTTTGTAGTTGCCTCAAAATTTATATAGACACGGTACGTCACCCTAGGAGCCCGAATGATCGTTTGTAGTTGTTTGTAGTAGCGTCAATTTCGTTTGTAGTTACTCCAAAACTGACTTGGATACGGTACGTCACCCTAGAAGTCCGAAGTATCGTTTGTAGTTGTTTGTAGTAGAGCCAATTTCGTTTGTAGTAGCTCGAAAATCAAGATGGACACGGTTTTTCACCTCCAGAGTCCATAGAATCGTTTGTAGTTGTTTGTAGTAGAGCCAATTTCGTTTGTAGTTGCCTCAAAATTTATATAGACACGGTACGTCACCCTAGGAGCCCGAAAAATCGTTTGTAGTTGTTTGTAGTAGCGTCAATTTCGTTTGTAGTTACTCCAAAACTGACTTGGATACGGTACGTCACCCTAGAAGTCCGAAGTATCGTTTGTAGTTGTTTGTAGTAGAGCCAATTTCGTTTGTAGTAGCTCGAAAATCAAGATGGACACGGTTTTTCACCTCCAGAGTCCATAGAATCGTTTGTAGTTGTTTGTAGTAGAGCCAATTTCGTTTGTAGTTGCCTCAAAATTTATATAGACACGGTACGTCACCCTAGGAGCCCGAATGATCGTTTGTAGTTGTTTGTAGTAGCGTCAATTTCGTTTGTAGTTACTCCAAAACTGACTTGGATACGGTACGTCACTCTAGGAGCCCGAAAAATCGTTTGTAGTTGTTTGTAGTAGAGCCAATTTCGTTTGTAGTAGCTCCAAAATCAAGATGGACACGGTTTTTCACCTCCAGAGTCCATAAAATCGTTTGTAGTTGTTTGTAGTAGAGCCAATTTCGTTTGTAGTAGCTCGAAAATCAAGATGGACACGGTTTTTCACCTCCAGAGTCCATAAAATCGTTTGTAGTTGTTTGTAGTAGAGCCAATTTCGTTTGTAGTTGCCTCAAAATTTACATAGACACGGTACGTCACCCTGGGAGCCCGAAAAATCGTTTGTAGTTGTTTGTAGTAGCGTCAATTTCGTTTGTAGTTACTCCGAAACTTACTTGGATACGGTACGTCACTCTAGGAGCCCGAAAAATCGTTTGTAGTTGTTTGTAGTAGAGCCAATTTCGTTTGTAGTAGCTCCAAAATCAAGATGGACACGGTTTTTCACCTCCAGAGTCCATAGAATCGTTTGTAGTTGTTTGTAGTAGAGCCAATTTCGTTTGTAGTTGCCTCAAAATTTATATAGACACGGTACGTCACCCTAGGAGCCCGAATGATCGTTTGTAGTTGTTTGTAGTAGCGTCAATTTCGTTTGTAGTTACTCCAAAACTGACTTGGATACGGTACGTCACTCTAGGAGCCCGAAAAATCGTTTGTACTTGTTTGTAGTAGAGCCAATTTCGTTCGTAGTAGCTCCAAAATCAAGATGGACACGGTTTTTCACCTCCAGAGTCCATAAAATCGTTTGTAGTTGTTTGTAGTAGAGCCAATTTCGTTTGTAGTTGCCTCAAAATTTACGTAGACACGGTATATCACTCCGAGAGCCCAAAAAATCGTTTGTAGTTGTTTGTAGTAGCGTCAATTTCGTTTGTAGTAGCTCGAAAATCAAGATGATATACCGTGTCTACGTAAATTTTGAGGCAACTACAAACGAAATTGGCTCTACTACAAACAACTACAAACGATTTTATGGACTCTGTAGGTGAAAAACCGTGTCCATCTTAATTTTGGAGCTACTACAAACGAAATTGGCTCTACTACAAACAACTACAAACGATTTTACGGACTCTGAGGGAAAAATCCCGTGGTTGTGCCAATTTCTTTTTTTTTTTTTTCACTCGAAAACCATTCCACTACAAACGGAAATAACTGAACTACAATCAACTACAAACGATTCTGTGCAAGAAAAAAAATAGTAACCCATTTTTTTCGAAAGTCGGGAGATGCCATTTTTTCAAGTGTCTATAACTTTTTTTCCGGTCAACTACAAACGAAATGGTTTTCACTACAATCAACTACAAACGTAAATCTATCAGAATTATGAAAATCAAGTCGATTGGTGCAAGTCGGGTGCCAGGTTCACATAGGTCGAGTCTACGCGCAGCGTATTGAAAAACTTTTTTTGTAATACGTGCATCAAATGTCCCCCATTTTGTGCCTCTGAAACGTGCTAGAAGTGGTCTTTTACAGCAGGGTTTGACCAGCGCATGCGCAGATCTTTATTTTAAGTATTTATAACACTCTAGTTCCTCTTATACACGTATTTATAACACTCTAGTAATTTTCTGCCGCGCCTTCGACGCGCCGTCTGGCGGCAGAGAATCAGATCGAAGTCGAGCCAGCTGTCATGTTGGGATTGCGGTTAGCACGTTTCAGAGCTACAAATGGGGGACTTTGATGCACTTTTTACAAAAAATAATATGTGACACACGTGCGAAGACAAGCGGAAAGCTTTGACGGAGGTTATGAAGTTGACTGCACTCGGTTTTGGCTCGTGCTGCGCACTCGCCTCCACCTCGTGCAGTCACCCTCATAACCTTCGTCAAATCTCCGCTTTCTCGCACTTGTATCACAATATACTATTTTCATGTACTTGGCGCGAGACTCTACCGAGTCTCTTGATTTCAACAAAATATGAGAAAATCTTTTCGAGTCAAACAAACATTTTGCTAGACCAACTGATATTGAGTTGTCTTGAAAAAAATATTCATTTCGCCGCCCGTAACCGGGTATTTTGTAAATTCAACCACATTTTTCTCTCAGTGTATGTAGCTCCGCATCGTTTTTCGTCGTGGTAAGACGGAAGATGTACCTAACTTATTGACTCTATACTTAATACTCAACAAAAAATGAAAATTGCAAACCTAAACGGAGAGACAACTGAAAAGATAAATGGATTTCTCACCAACCATACACTGAGAAGAATTCATACAGTTAACGGATTTTATGATTGACAGGATTATAAAAATATTCAATCAAACCGAAATAATGGTTGAGAATACTATATTATAGTTTCGTTTACTATAAAAAAATGTTCGAGGCCATTCATAACTCACATGAATAGTATTTGGGAGCTTTTTTTTGGGTTTCAAAGGTCAGAAGCAACACCTCGTTTACGTTTCGGTCCGGGAAGAGGGCCCTCTTCAGAAAGACTTAGTCTTCAAGCATCGTAATTAATAATAATGAAAATAGATGTAAAAAAGCGCGCCAGCGATCTAGAAATTTAAGATACTGGTTATGCTAAATTTGCTAAATCGCTGGCGCGCTTTTTGCCTGGAGAGCCTGGAGTGTCTTGAAGCTACCGAAGGTATTAACAACATAATTTATCGTGTGATTCTATTCCTGTAGAAAAGTATTTGAATTTTAGTTCGGCGACAAAAGGCCAAGCGCTGGACGTGGCCTGTCAGGTAAAGTCCAAGGATAAGTCAAAGAGCAATTTTGTAGATTTTTTTTGTTATAGGGGCGGTGGATGAATAATTCGTCGCTCGTGTCACGAATTAAGAAAATGATAGAAAATGCCAAGTCGATCCGGTATTGTCTACAAATTCTTCAATTGTTCATCTGCACTCTATACGATAGTGCTGCACTATACGTTTATTTAATTTTTTTTCACTCATGAGGTAGGAAATTCCGTCTGTAGAATCGAGGAAAATTAATTCATCGTGCGAACTTGGCAATTCTACAAATGGACCAGTTGGCAATCCCAAAGGAATTCATACTCCCTAAAGTTGCGATACACGATCATTTCTCCCACACTGCAAGTTCTCCAAACCGATTCAACCCTGTCTGGGCCCATATGCACCGACGACAAATTCCTGCGCTATAACACGATTTTATCCTTTTCGAACCACATCGAGGTTAAGTGAATTGATCCTTGTGTCGAAATCATTTGTTCAGATTGACCCTAGTGATTTTTCATATGCTAGCAAGGATAACATATTAAATAATGAAGATGGACAGATTTTCTTTCAAAACACTGAGAAAAAAATGGTGATTCAAACATTTTGATTTTTAATTCGAAAAATAGTTGCCTCTATCACCATTTTGTTTGAATCATTAATACGTTGCTTCCTCAAGTCACCTTAAGAAATTCTATCCCTTCGAATCAAACAAATGATTTATTTGATGCATTTTGTTGCATTTACTGAATTCTTAATCGTCAAAATTATTGCTTGGATGTGTTGACTGTGGAATTATTGTTTGGTTGTGTCCGAGGGGTTAACCACTCGTCCGTCGACCGTACACCTGACTTCAACTGACTTCAACTGACTTCAACTGACTTCAACTGACTTCAGCTGACTTCAACTGACTTTTCGGCAAGGTGTACACCTGACTTCAAGAGTGGTTAACCCCTCGGTTGTGTCGGTGGTGAAGTTGGATGCATGTTGTTGAAGTAACTGAATATGTCGGTGTTTCGAATCGAAACGTAGTCATTAGATCAATCAAACAAGAACTGATCTAAATTCTTAATACATGTTGTTTGGTGGGATAAAATAGTTGAATCGAATCAACTAATCCGTCATCATCTAAAAAATGTGTGGTGCTTGCAGCAGCAAACCAGTGGATGTGTTTGGTCGAACTACATTTAGTACAATGAAATAAAATTCTCCTGACTACAAAATTTGATTCTTTTGAGTCAGTTAGTTAGCGTTGAATGCATTATACTGAAACTGGAAAACTTGGAATCGAACCCCGGCCAAGAAAAAAGCATGGTGGTGTTTTTAGAACGAAAAAATTGCGTTTTTATGTAAGGAAGATGACTGAGTAGGGGATACCGGTGTCGGTTGTAACAATTTTTGTAAAATATTTTTTTTTCTCGCTCAATATTTTTCATTTACAATTTTTTTTTTTTTTCGAGCAAGTTCGTTGATCTTCACTCTCGCTGATTCTTTTTTTCAGTACGAAAACAACTTCAAAATTAACAATAAAAATCAAAGTTGGGCATTGCTACACATGTTACAATTGACCGGTGTCGATTGTAACAGCTTAAGTGTCAATTGTAACACGGCAGCGATATGATATAATTGTATGGAAAATATGTACTCCCTCAAAACTGGTTTCAAAGGTCTTCAGTAAACTAATACATTGTTATTTAATAATTTTTTCACAAACACAAACACACATTTCCAATCTCAATATAATTGAAGCTATTTATATCTCTGTAATAAAATTTATAACGGGAATTTGACAACGAATAAGACAGTTAAGCTTCTGAGCAGTCATCGCAGATGAAGAATACACCACCATCGGTGCAACCGATGTATGCCCATTTTTTGCATTGAGTGCATTGATTTTTATAGTGTTACAATCGACACCGATCGGCGTGTTACAATTGACACCTGTGACATTTTTCAGTAAATAATAGTATATTGTGCACCAAGGGAGCAAAGGATGTTTTCGCTCCCGAGCGTGGGTTTGCCACCCGAGCCAAAGGCGAGGGGGGTATCCACGCTCGGGAGCGAAAACGTCTAATGCGACCGTGGTGCACACGATATTTTATTCCATACATGAACGGAAGCCGATTTCGCGGGCAGATCAGTGCTTACATTTGAGGTTATGTGACGTAACTACATTAAAGAATGATAAAATATTCACGGTCTTTTGGTCGGTACGGCAGAGCAAACTGGCAGATAAATTCTTTTTCACTACACCTGCACGGAAAGTACGACTTTCGGCCCGCTGTGTGAACGGGAAGTTGTGCTTTCCGATGCAGGGGGTGGTGAAAAATAGTATACAACCCACGGGAGTGAAAAGAGAGAAAAGGAGAGTTTCCCTCCCTAGGTGTGTAATATACTATATTCACTGTCTTCACTCCCACAGCGGGAGTAGAAACTTCTCGGTCGGTAAAACCGCTCTTTGGCCCCCGAAAATAGATAGCGAAATCGGCCTTACCCGTTCATGTATGGAATAAATTAAATATTATCCTACGCGTCATGATCTACGAATCCTGATTGACATCATTTATAGCCAAACCATCATAGATCAATATATAGAATCGACCAATTATTAAAAAAAATCATTGTTAGATACCAGACCAAATCATAGTGGGAGTGATAAAGTTACTCACGAGAGTAAAAAACCATAAAAATCGATACAGATACAGGAAAAAGCCCATGAAATTTGGCAAAACGTTGGTTAACAAAAGCGAAACGGACGTTGCTAAAAAGATGTCCAAAAATTTCGGACGTTTTCCGCAAAATCGCGCCATTATTTGCTTTGTAACAATTGACACCGTGTTACAACCAACACCGGTCTCCCCTACTCGTATAGATGTACGAAGCATGCCGAAAAAATAGTTAAAAAACTTTTGTTTTATTTCGAGTCCAAATGTTCAGCCGAACTTTCAGTTAATCCGGTGGTACGCCAACGCACAATTGTTACCTGTAAATATATCCACTGGAGTACATGCGCTGGTTGGAAATCATCAATATAAATAAAGATTATTATTTTGACTTACAAAGGATTTGTCAGATCAACCAAATGATCAACTCAAATTGAAGAAATATTTCTGTCATTTGAGCTTGTCAATTCGACGGGTCCTAAGGGAACAGACGTAACTCAGGAAATAACTTGAAGGTTTGAAAACCTTCTTTACAGAGGGTACGGGGGGGGCGGGGGACCGTTACGTTACGCGTTACGCGTTACGTTCGGGGAGGGGGGCTCGTGGCCCGGGGCAAAGGGGGCAGGGCTAAAGGCCCATTACGTTACGCGTTACGCTCGGGGGGGGCTCAAGGCCCTGGGGCAGAGGGGGCAGGGCTAAAGGCCCGTCACGTGTAACGCTCGGGCGGAGGGGGGGCCAAAGGCCCTGGGGTAGAGGGGGGGGGGCTAAGGGCCCAATTTTTCACCCCATTTAGTTCCACCAAGAAAATAATATTCATAATAAGACGATAAATTTGATGATAAGTATATTCGTAATAAGACGATAAATTTTATGATAAATATATTCGTAATAAAACGATAAATTTGGACTGCTGAGCTCGAGATTTTCACGACAAATGACAACTCCCATTCGATGTGCATTTTAGGTCGATATACACGGAGACTCACAAAAATTTGAATAATTTATACAAGGTACCAACAAAAACGTTTCATAAAACATTCACGAAACATTTACTAATTTGGGAAAACTTACTATACCTAACGTTTTCTGGCACACTTACGATCCATAACTGACGACGGGGGGGGGGCTACTACCAAGAATTTCGAATCACATACAATCCACACCTGTCCACACCTGTCAGCCGGTTTTCAAACCAGCTTTTAGCCATGCAGCGAAGCTGCATTACTAGAAGCGTTTCAACTTCAAGTGTCCTGGAGACAAGTTTTTTTTTATTAATAATATTTACACTCTAAGAAATAAGGACTTTTATATATAATTGACGTACCTACCATAATTATATACGCGCACACGCGTAAAATTGAATCGCTTTTAGCAGCTGCCTCACCAACATCGCTAAAAGCTGGTTTGAAAAACCTCTTTCCTAAATGGGTCAGCGTGTCGTTTGACGAAACGCGTTACGTCCCTCCGCCCATACATATAAATTATACCAATAAATTTTTTTCATTTTTACACTTTTTCGTGACGAGCCTGGCGTATATACGCCATAACGGCGCATAACGCCCCCCCCCCTCAAACGTGGCGGGCCTGGCGTGACGCCCCGGCGTGACGGGTCTGGCGTGTCGTTACACGTACCCCCCCCCCAACGTGGCGGACCTAGCGTGACGCCCCGGCGTGACGGGCCTGGCGTGTCGTTACGTACCGACCCTCCCCCTCAGTAAGGAAGGTTTTTCAAACCTTCAAAAGATATAGCCGCCACCGCCGTGTCAAGATTTTGAAGGTCGACGACCCCGTTCTTCCCCCGGACCCCCCTCTGCGGCACTGTCCGTCACCGCTCTAAATTTATAAAGTCCTATAGTCCCGAAGTCTTCCGGAAATACCCGAAGTCTTCCGGAAATACCCGAAGTCCTCCGGAAATACGCCGAAGTATTCCGGAAATACCCGAAGTAAATTAAAGACATGACAGGATCTCAATCAGAATATTATGGTTTCCACACCACTATGAGTGATACATCAAATCGGGGATTCAATCAGAATAAAGATATGACAGGATTTCAATCCGAATATTATCGTTTCCACACCACTATAAGTGAGATCACACTTTTTTATTCCATACAGAATTTTCAATTTTTTTTTCTTGACTTTTTTCACCATGTACAAAATATTACTGAATACAACCTGAATCGGGGGGTTGGCGCGCAAAGCGCGCAGGGGGGCAAAGCCCCCTAGTATTGAAGGTTTGAAAAACCTTCCTTACTGAGGGGGAGGGTCGGTACGTGTAACGACACGCCAGGCCCGTCACGCCGGGGCGTCACGCTAGGTCCGCCACGTTGGGGTATATATATTTTACTCATAATTCAATATCTGATCTTGCTGGTCAGATATCGTATCTAAGACATTTGTCACTTTTCTGAGTGCATTCTTTCAGTTGTCGTTACATAACAACATAAACATCGTACGTCGTGACTCTAGGAAGGTTTTTAGAGGCTGGTTGAAAGGTTCTTTGAATAGGAATTTAGGTTCCTTCTTTGAGTTACTTACTATAGAACGGAGTTTCGAATTGGAGGAGCCCCCGTGTGCCTGGGAAATGCGAACAACGAGAGAGTCACAGGCTGGAACAGTGGGATGGTATTCGATTCCTGGCCGGTAACATTGGCGTGCCCATCGCATTCCTGCAGGGATCCTGTATGGGCGAAGACCTTTAAGGGACCTAAAGCCTGGCCTCCATCACCCGAGGCTTCTTGTCTTGCGTATGTGTAAAGCACACATAATTATAACGCATCTATGTGTGCGCAATATCAAAGGGCATCCGCATGTAAACGTTCTCGAAACAATTGAATCGTGCCCAGGTAAGATTGCAGTATGGCACATTTTTTACCATTCAAGATATCGGGGTAAGATACCGATTCAGCTGTTATGTGCTCGAAAAACTGTCATTCCTCATAGACTGCAACTATATTTTAACAAATCATGAAGCGTATTGAATAATTTATCAATTTTCATGAATAATACGTCAGCCTCAAACGCAGTGAAATTCGATGTGATTATCAGTTTCACCACGGTGCACTTGTTCCCAGTATATTTTTATATCACGGATAGACACGCTTTGCAGTTTCTCGTCTCAGGCGAAGCTTACTCCCTTCTGAGCTTTTATTCTATCTTCATTCGTAAGATGTCACGTAATCCAGAAACGTTCGGTGAATCTCGGTCGGTAAATACGTTTCTATACAATCCTGAAGCCTCGGTTAACTTCGGTTCGTCAAACAGCTGAATTCGAAACCTGTCGGCTTAACATTTCACTTTGCCATCCACGATTATTATTTTCCTCAAAATCACAAAATCACGCTCGACTCAAATCGTTAAGTAAAACAAAAGCGTCAGTGATCTGCAAGACCAAATTCAAGAATTGATAACGGTCGCGGTTCATCGAAACGGCTGTCGTATCAATAATATTTCTCGTATCATGAATATGCTGCAATCCGTGTCGTCTGTCACGTACAGAAATACTTTTCCATTCATCTCGTTACAATCTCTCCTGGGATAGAAGTCACCCATTCATACAATTTGCGCTCATTTTCCTCCGATATAACATGTGGATATTTTAATCAATTGAGAATCATTTTTATGAGTTATGTCTTCAACTGCATTCGTTTTTTTTATTCTTTTGTGGCGATAAGCAATCAGTATTCCTGTTAAAATCGTGTAGAAATTAAAACTGATAAGTATGTAAGCGTGGTGAGTGCGCGAATGAATGATTAATCAAAGGTTAATACATCTTTATCTACTTCCTATCGCACGTTACTATAAATATGTATCATTTATTCTGAGAATCCTGTTCGAACAGTATGAAGCAATATTTTTCAATATACTTAACACCACTTAATGAATGCTTATGATGTATAACGACAGATATACTTCAGGTCTCAACGTTCAGTTGTGAAAAGGATTATGAGAAATGTTCGTTTTTATTATACAAACCTGAACGTGCAGAAAACTTAAGAATGAATTATCAGGAACACACTGTGAAAAAAATTATTGAACCATTGGGGCTATTAAACAAAATGAATATTTACCCTATATAATTTTGATTGAGTTTGTGACATAGAATATACGGGGTGACGGGCCGGAAAACCGACCCATTTGAAGAATTGAATGAAATGCGACCGCTAAAGCCCATTCTGTTTGTGTTTGTGAAAACTTGTTTGTAAATGCTTCTATGTCACCAACAAAGCGATGTTTTTGAATATTCAGCCACTAATGGAAAACCACGTTCTTCGAGTGTTTAGTAAATAAGCATTTATACATACAAAAGAAATCTATTTTTTAGTAAAGGAATACAATATTCTTGGTGGATTAATTATTCTAAATTCAAGAATGGTTTTTCTGCCCTCCGGCCGGAAAGTGGCAACTTTCTGGCCGCTGCGCTAAACGAAGTTGCCGCTTTCCGGCTGCGTCGAGCAGAAAAATAGTATACACACCTTGGCCAGTATAAATAACAAATATTATGAAAGAGTATTCTTGACCCTCATAATTGTTGATAGTAGTTTCTTGGGTGTAGGTCATTAAAAAACGTCACCCCCCCTGAACGGAGGAATGAGGCTCGGCTAGACTTTACAAACGAGGTCAAAAAGTTTAAAATCAAGCCACCCAATCTCAATGACCACAAGCTGTTGTCTTCACAAATCGCTGAAACCAAAGCCTTTCATACAGCGAATCCGGACTTAATGTTTGTCAAGGCAGACAAAGGCAACACGACGGTGGTCATTCCTAGACCGCTATATGAACAGAAAATGAACGAACAGCTCTCCGACACCAACACTTATAAAGTTGTTAGATACGATTTGGTGAGCACACTTCAAGATGATATCAGCTCTCTCACCGCTGAATGGTTGAATAAGAAACGTATTACAAAGGAAACTAGAGCTTCCATCTCCAAGAAGGATTGCGTTCCTCCTAGAGCTTACGGTCTCCCTAAAATCCATAAGGAGGGTGTCCCGATGCGCATTATTGTGTCCTTCATTAACAGTCTTACGTATCATCTTGCTAGGCTGTTAAATAATTGGATTAGTCCTCATGTTACACCACCCTTGTCCAGAGTTAAGGACAGCTTCTCCTTAGTCGACCTTTTGCGTAACCGGGTTTTACCACCTGATTACATCCTAGCCATCACAGCTGTTAAGAAGCGTTGGTCCCAACTGCGTAAAGACATCCCTGTCCCCCAGGCTGATTTTATAAAAGCTTTAAATATTTGCTTCAGGGCCTCTATCTTTAAGTTCAACGGGGTGACTTTTGCGCAACAGTTCGGGCTTCCTATGGGATCGCCCTTGTCGCCGATCTTGTCAGATCTAGTGATGGATGACTTAGAACAATATTGCTTGGGACTCCTTAGATTTAAACCCCCCTTTTTTTATCGTTACGTTGATGACATCTTGACTGCCGTCCCCAGAGACTCTATCATCCATCTTCTCCATGTGTTCAACAATTACCATCCGAGATTACAATTCACCTGTGAAACTGGGCGCGAAGGCTGCATTAGCTTTCTAGATGTACAGATTTTCAACGAAAATTCCACCTTGTTAACTGACTGGTTTCACAAGGCCACCTGGTCGCAACGGTATTTGAATTTCCGATCTCACCATCCTATTTCTTACAAGATCGGCACTATCGCTAATTTGGTTGACCGCGCTATTAGACTGTCCAATCCTATTTTCCATAATAAGAACCTGAATCTTATATACGATGTACTGCGTTCGAACGGTTACCCTCATGACTTGCTCTGTAAACACATTCGGCGCAGACACTTATCCGTTTTAGCTGCTCTTGATTCGAACAACATCGATACCGTTGCTTCGGTCTCGGACGATATTGGTAGAAGATTCATCTCTTTCCCCTATGTGTCGGGTCTGTTTGAATCCCTTAACTGGATCCTCGCCAAGTACAACATCAGATTGGTTGGGACTAGCAATCGAGACCTTAGCTTCCTGTTTGATTCTGGAAAGGATACTCTAGCTTTTGATAACCGTTCGAATGTAATATATAAGATACCCTGTAAGAACTGTAATGGTGTTTATATAGGTCAAACCTATAGACAGGTCGAAACCAGAGTTAAAGAACACAAAAAGAATGTAAACGAAGATGCTTCTAGACACACTGCTCTTACTCAACATGTCGTTGATCATGACCATGTTTTTAACTATGACAATATTAGTATACTTGATGAAGAGCCTAGATCGTACAAACGTTTATTACTTGAGATGTGTCACATTGTTGGCCATTCAAACTCGGTCAACCTAAGACAAGACGTTGAACTCCTCAGTAATATTTACTCCTCGGTGGTCGAGAAGCGTTGAGCCCTTTTCTGCCGACTGGTCTGGTTCGGCCTATCGTATAGTCTATGCTGATGATTGTCTGTCACCTAACTCCCGCGCTGGCCGCAGACTGCCAAACGTCTGTTTTGTTTTCTTTATCGCTTACACACAGATATGGAGAAATGGGCATTTTTAATTGCCTTAGCGCTCCTTCTACCGCCAGTGCTCTTGTTATAACTACCGCTTGGTTTTCTGTTTCTGCTAATGCTTACAACTGCTTAATTTAAGGTACGTTAGGTTATGTTGCCTTGTCTCGGGTAGATTTAAATTTGTTGTAACCTTTTTTTTTTTTAACAGATGTTAATAAAAATACTGTTCTGAGGAGGGTCCTCACTCGGACCGAAACGTTAACATTATAACTAACGTTTTTTACTGACCTACACCCAAGAAACTACTATCATAAATAACAAGGCCTCAGATCACATGTTTGTCAGCCTCGGCCAACAATTACATGTGATCTGAGACTTTTCTTACTTTACTGGCCTAGGTACGTAATATACTATTGGCGTGTATCACTTCAAAATGGGCCAGTTGTTTTTGGGACACCCAGTAAATGGATGAGATCAAGAGACTCGGTAGAGTCTCGAGCCAAGTACATTAAAAAAAATTTTTTTCACTCGCGAGAGACTCAACGGCTCTATATACCCGAGCGAACACTGTTTCGGCCGAACGGTAATTTTTAAGTCGTGTTTATTCCGTCTTCGTGAAAAATATTGCGTTTTGCATGCAAGATTCTGAATCTGGACTCGAAAAGCTCTCATTTGAGCCCAATTTGAACGTAATCAGTTAACTGAGAGCTTAGATATGATGAATTATAGATTTCTGATACCCCGTTTCATCGTCAATTTCATTTCCTGCTCCTTCAGTCGATTTCCAAATTCTGAACATATAATACTGGAGAAAGTCGTTCAAAGTCGATCGAGTAATAGGGAAGTTACATGCTGCTGAAATATCACAGAGTTTCCGATCTATCTAGTATAATACATGCAAACAGCCCAACAACTGAAAAAGAATTAAAACGGATTGAGATTTTCCAATCCGATCCAATCCGATTTCTTAATCCGGTGATTCGTATGAAAACGAATTGAAAAACGACGATCCGAATATGATCGAATAGAAACGAATAGAAAAGAATTTTCGTAATAGTTTTCAGTACGATTTAATTCGATGTCTTGATCCATTAATTTACATAAGAAGGGATTCAAATGCGACGTGCGGCTAACATTTGGTTACCTAATAAAATATGGATATAGGAATTTGTAACATAGTTTATATTTACGACGTGGTTCATTTATAACAGTTGATAAGAAATATGTACATTGAAAATACATAATAGTAATTCAGAGAAAAGCTGATCGTTGTGCCTTATTTAATTTTCACGAATCTTATTTCACGCAGTGTTCTTACATTGTGGACCGTCGATAATGACTCTTCAGCTTCGTATAATTCTGTGGCCTTGTTACTAATTCCGCACTCACAATCGTCAGGTTAACCTCTAATACCGCACCGATAGTATTTCCGTGCTTCGAGGAAAGTAACGAGCTTCAAACACGTACCCCACTGGACAATATAAAAAATTCCAAATTTCCACTACTTATTGTTAGATATGAAAAACATTGGAAACCCACTGAACATTACAAAAACTCTGAACACCATACTAATGCCACACACGTACTGTCGGCGCGTCACCTCGAGAAAAGTTACAAGTAAACATCGAAAAGTCCAGACGGAATTATGAACCGAATCGAAACGAATTCACCAGTATAAGTTGAGTTTTTCGAAGAGTTATATTTCGGGTCAAATTCGAAGTATAGGATACGAAGGATTCGATTCTGTTTGAAGCATTGATTCGAATTGGAAGTAACCAAAGAGAATCCGAAGCGTCGTATTAGTTCGTCCATACATTTTTGTATTCTGTAAGAAGAATTCGTTCGGATAGAAAATAATGGTTCAGATTATTCGTATTCTTCCAAAAAAATTAACTCGAATAGGAAGAACTGAATCGGATTGGAACTCTCAATTCCTAATTCTTGGCGAAAAATTGAAACGAATAGGCGATAAAAGGTAGAACTGCCGCGGATAGGACGGGATAGGGAGAAACAGATAAAACCGAATATGAACGAATAGACAGATTGGAACGAAAAGATTCTCATCGAAATAACTTATACTCTATTCGTAAATCTAAAGAAACGGGATTCATAATATTCCGTGATCATTACGCTCCAATTCTTTTCCAGTTGTTGGGAGACGAAACAACATTGTCTATGGCCGTCAAGTTACCGACCGTGCTGTCATTCCATGTCGGCTGCTAGGGCGACTGCTACATTGAGTGAGGTTAGGTTCTGCTAGGTTGACGAAGCGGTCAACAAGAGTTTCTATTACGGATTCGCGTATGTTAATTATTATTACCGCTGGACATATGATAATGTGACATTATTTACGACTTATTTATGATAGGATAAGAAACGATGAAATTTATGATTCTCCACTGAAGTAGATATACGATTTCTGAGTGAATGAGATAGTCATTGAAATTTGGTAATACATAACCTATGGGATTGATCATGCTACATGTAATTGAAATGAAATAATACTCTACGATGTTGAATGTTCGTATCATGCTCTGTCTTGTGTAAAAATATTCATTCGTACGAGGGATTTATTATTATGCGATGTGTCCAAAGGATTAAGGACTTGTCGATATGAAAAATCGTTCAATTGTTTTGGTTATATTTTCGCACGCCTACTTCTAGTCCTACAGAGAAAATGTGTACGCTGTAGTATGCTCCAGAGGTTCTCGTCAATGACTTAGCTTTCAATTTTCACGTTGCGGAACAGCTCTTGGAGCACTCGAGTAACACGACGTCAAATCATCGGATTCTGACGATAAGAATACCTTGGTGGACCGGAAGGACCGGACGAATCTTGCCATGCAATCTACTAACAGAAGTACTATCTCGGAAGACTTTATTGAGTGTTTATCGAAAGGGAGCATGGCAGGATACGGATTTCCACTTATGCTGAAGTTCATTGTCGGACAATTTCAAAAGTATTCATCCGGCCAATGTATTCCCCCTGATCGAGGGGAGACTTCGGTGAAATTTTGTGAATCGCTATCAGATGTCAAATAAAAAAAATTTCCAGCAGTTTCTGAGTAATGGTAGTATAGATTGTGAATAAAATTTTTCAGCCTTCTCCGATGAAGGTGTAAGCGCAAGAAACCTCGCGCAGAAGATTTTGCCCACCGCTGCCAAAATTCCTTGCTACTACACTTTCACCGCAGGAGGGTTACAGTTTTTTCCGATCCCTGCATACTGTATACAAGAGTACTGGACGGACTTTTTATGCATACGTATATTCAAAATTCAAATTCGCAAATTTAAAAATAATGACATGACAGCGGCAACTAGTTATAACCCTGCGTGCAAGTAACTGCACCAATGCCGGTCCCAAGTCCGGATGAGAAAAGAGGAGGGTTGCACGCAGGGTTACACGTTGCGAATATTCACCAATTTGTTAACTTCATTATATATCGGCTGCTTCATATGACAGCCAGTCGACAAACAATAACGTTTCATTCGAAGACTCTGATAAATTGCATAGTAGCGTTCCATATTCGTCTAATAGACTTCTCAGAGTTTTATTGGATCTGTTTTCCATAGCGAAACACCTTCGTTCTATCTGAATAACAATCTTCACTTATACTTATTCGTTGGAGTACAATATCTTCTATGTCTTCTATGAATTATAGAAATCCGACCGAGCGAGCGTAGCGAGCGAGCACAAATATCAGGTGGTCCAGCGTAATTTTACAAAAAGGAGTGATATCCCCCAAAAAAGCACCTCTGGTGCAAAAACCTTCGCCAAGTACATCAAAATCTTCCTCCAAAAAATTATCTTCCACAAAAAGTCTTCCTCCAAAAAACTGTCTTCCACAAAAGGTCTCCCTCCAAAAATTGTCTTCCACAAAAAGTCTTCCTCCAAAAATTCGACTTCCACAAAAAGTCTTCCTTCACAAACATCTCTAAAAAAGGATTGAAATCAGATGTAACTGCCAAGTACAACAGAATGCGAATGAAATCCTACTACATAGCGTTGTGCTCGTTCGCTCGCTGCGCTCGCTCACTCGATTGGTTTTTAAAATAATTTGTGACGTCATAAAAATTAAGAGCAAAAAGTGACCAAACGATAAAATTGTCGAAAAAAATACGAACACATAAATTTGGGAAAAAAATTGTAGAACCAAGTTTTGGATATAAAAATTTGAAAAAAAAAAATTGAAAGAAAAATGTTCAAACAAAATTTTGGGCGTGGTACTTGGCGGGCTTTTATAGCAATGTATTAGAATGTCACGTAAACATGTAACCTAATTTCACTTGCCGACACCGGGCCCGCAAAGTACCACGGACAAAATTTTGTTTGAACTTTTTTTTTTCAATTTTTTTTTTCAAATTTTTATTTCCAAAATTTGGTTCTACAATTTTTTTCCCAAATTTATGTGTTCGTATTTTTTTTCTACAATTTTATCGTTTGGTCACTTTTTGCTCTTCATTTTTATGACGTCACAAATTATTTTAAAAACCAATCGAGTGAGCGACCGCAGCGAGCGAACGAGCACAACGCTATGTAGTAGGATTTCATTCGTATTCTGTTGTACTTGGCAGTTACATCTGATTTCAATCCTTTTTTAGAGATGTTTGTGAAGGCAGACTTTTTGTGGAAGTCGAATTTTTGGAGGAAGACTTTTTGTGGAAGACAGTTTTTTGGAGGAAGACTTTTTGTGGAAGATAATTTTTTTCGTTCCACTTGCCCGCAAATTCGGCATTACGCGTCCGTTTTCCGACCGGATAAGGTAGGTTTTTAAAAGCCAGCTTAGCCGATAAAAACGCATGCCTTGCAAAAGAATTTGCAGCGCTGCTCGTGTAATACGGCACAGTAGTCTGTACGGCATGACAGTTTTCGTTGGCGGTTACATCAGTCGCATGTAAATATCCTCACACAATTTGATTTAACGTTCAATCTTCTCAGGGTTAAATGTTATCTTGAAATACCTAAATGGGGAAATGTTCACATTCGGATTGAGTCAATAATCAATCAATAAGTTTTTATCTATTATATTTTTAATAAAATTAAACATTCTTGATAAAATCAAACTTTTTTAATAAAATGAAACATTTGAAAATAATCCAGTTCCAAAAACGTTTATACTTGAAGCGTTTTTTATGACAGTAATACGCGGTTTGAATGGAAATGCACTATGCACCATTTCACTATAAACTACAATATTTTGAAAAAAGATTTAACCGTATATAACTATTATAAAAAAACGCTTTGGGTATAATAAATGTTATTTCGACTGGTTTATTTTCAAATGTTGCATTATCTTAAAAATGTTTGATTTTATTAGGAATGTTTGATTTCATTAAAAATATAATAAATAAAAACTTATTGATTAATTATTACCTCAATCCAAGTGGAAATGGGGCATTCCATGCCAAATCGACCTGGGCTTGACCGTTGACCTTTCGGATTTGGTCCGCGATTTTTTATATGATTGTTCTCACTTTGAAAAGGACTCAGTTTTTTTATTTGTTTTTTTTTCGCCGCGAGACGTATTGTCTATGATTTTTGAAAATGGTCATATTGATCGACATAACTTAGGAATCTGAAAAAATTCTGAAAAATCGTCTGTCAGATATCAACATTTTTGAGCCTAGAGCCAAAGTGGGAACATTTTTCCTTCTCACCTTTTTTTTTTTAATAGAAGCGGGAGTTATTTCACTACAGATGGTTGCTGAAACACTTTCCTGTGTCACACCGGATTTTAAAAAAAATCGGATTATTCCCAAGATTTTTTTTTCGTTTTTTGCTAATAATGGTTTTGTTAACCACTATCAATTGATAAAAAAAATCCAGTGTGACATAAAAAAAAATGTTTCAGCAACCATCTATAGTGAAATAACTCCCGCTTCTATATAAAAAAAAAAAAAAAAATTGAAAACGGTGAGAAGGAAAAATGTCCCTACTTCGGCTCTAGGCTCAAAAATGTTGATATCTCGACGGCTGAGAATAGTAACATCGTCGTTCAGAATTCGCTTGGGAAACATCGTGGTTCAGAATTTGCTTGAAAAACATCGTCGTTCAGAATTCGCTTGGAAAACATCGTCGTTCAGAATTCGCTTCAAAAACATCGTCGCTCAGGATTTGCTTCGAAAACATCGCCTTTCAAAAGCGGATTTTGTGGGAAACATTTTCTGACTCTACGCCAATGCCAGGTACACGATTAGCGGAAAACAGAGGCTGGTTCACGTGAGAATTGCGACAAAGCATTTATATTAATTTATTAAATAGCGTCATTCTAGTGCATATTTTCGGTTAATTTTGATGACTCATGTATCATAAACATTACACTGATCGATAAAAAAGTTTTTTGACCTAGCGACACACAAAATCAGTCATACAGCTATAAATCAGTAAAACACTTTAAACTTTCTTGATGGACGTATAAGAAACGAAAGCAAATTTTATCAGAAAATAATGAATATTTTGGTTATTTTAGATGTATGCATCAGAAATTGCGTGATGAAATCGAAAATAACCAAAAAAAAAATTTTTGTCGATCAGTGTAATGTTTATGATACATGAGTCATCAAATAGACGGTTTGGCGCAGTGGGTAGAGCGGGGGATTCGTAAGATCAAGCGAAGGAGAGGTTCGTAGTTCGAATCCCGGTCCGAACTCGTTTTTTGGCAGAGACTAGGAATCGGTCATAAACAAGGCAGACGCGTGCAAGAGCAGAGAAGATTGTAAAGAAAGATTCGAGGGTAAAAAAGAGTGGACAAGGAGAAGACAGGTGTACAGAGGAAAAGAAAAAAACGGACGAAGCGGGGAAAGTTGGGAGAACACGGAACAGTGTAGTGAAAAAGAATAGTTAGAGTGCTAAATTAGTTACGAAAGAAAGGTTAGGGCAAAATGGCGGGAAAAGCCGCGCAGCTCTCACTAGACAAAGAAAGCGACGGTGGAGCAGACGGCGAGATAAGTGAGTACTCGGTAGACAACTCCGTAGATCATAGAAGAGGCACTCCTGCCCGACGGGGTAGAGGCAGACCGCCGAAAACAGCGCAAAGACAAATAACTTACCAGCAAAACAACAAACAGCTGAAACAAGCAAAGCTAGAGAGATTCGTACAAAACAGAAATGAAACAAAAAGAAGAAACACCAGTGAAGGATCTGACACAAGCGAAGAAGACGACCCGGGTGATAGAACGATAATAGAAAATGACAGTCTAGAAGAAACTGAGAACAATCAAAGAGAAAACGAAACTACCGAGATAATAGAAAACAGGCTGGTCGCCAGCATATCTAAAGAAGTACGAGCCGAAATAAAGGAGTTAAAAAAAGCTCTGAAAGAATGGATGAAAGACGAAGTCAACACGCTGAAAAATGAGATGAAAGAGAGGGACGAAGCCTGGAAAGAAGCAACAAAGAGAACAGAATCCAGAATAAATGTACTTGAAAGAAAAGCAGAACAAGAAACGAGAGAAGAGGGAGACTGGAGAGCAGATATAGAACGAAGGCTGGAAAAAGCGGAAGGAGGAGAGTACAACCCGGAAGACCAATCTAAAATAGCTGCACTGGAACAGAGAATAGAAGAAAGCGAGAGAAAGGAACGAAGAAAGAACGTCCTAATAAAAGGAGCTGACCTTAACGCAGACAATCAGAACAGCCTAACAGATCAGGTTAGAAAATTTATGATGGAGAAACTTAAAGTTAACGAACAGGTGATACGAACAACGAAAATCAGGAATAGAGATGGAACCAGGGGAGACATAGTATTAGTAGAACTGGACTCGCTAGAAGCTAAACTACGGGTAATAAAAGCGAAATACCATCTCCAGGGTACACAAATATACATAGACGATGACCACACAAACCAGCAGCGAGAAATACAGAAAGAATGCAGAGACCTAGCTAAAGAAATAGAAAAAAGGACGGGAGAGAAAATCAAAGTAGGATACCAAAGGCTAGAAATTGGAAACAGATGGGTTGACTGGAAAAAAGTGAGCCGGATGGTAGCAGAAGGAAATTTTTACCAAGGGGACAGGAGAGAAGACGAGCAAGGACAACGCAACTAGTAGTATGGAACATAGCGGGCGCAAACACCATCCAAGAAACGTGGGACTTCTTAAAAACACACGACATCATGATACTACTGGAAACGTGGGTGGAAGAAAAGAACGAAAAATCTCTAATAAATAAGTTGAGCAAAGACTACAAATGGTGGACCAAATGTGCCACAAGAGATGAGAATAGAGGCAGAGCAAAAGGTGGGCAACTGGTGGGTGTGAGGAAAGATATCAAGAACTACAAAATAAGCGAATGGGACTTGGGAATGGTGATAGAACTGCGTGACCCGAGGAACAGAAAAATTATATCAATCTATAACAACGTAGGGGTCGAAAAAGCTAAAGGCGAGCTAGAGACAACCATAGAGCAGATAATAAAAGACGACGACGAACTCATAATAGTAGGCGACTGGAACGCGAGAATCGGCCTGGAGCAAGCACGAATAGAAGTGGAGCAGGACGAAGAATGGACGAGAGAGTCACAGGATAAAACGCTCAATAGTGAAGGGAAGAAACTACTAGGATTCTGCCGAGAATTAGGATTAACGGTAATGAATGGCAGAGCAAAAGCAGACGAAGAAGGTCATATAACGTACATCGGCCCGAGAGGTGCATCGGTTATAGATTATGTAATAGTTAGGGAAGACCCTACGCAAAACCCAATTGAAAGCATGCTTATAGCAGAAACGGAAGGATCGGACCATTTGCCAATGATAGTAAACCTAGAGGGGGAAAAAATCGATGAAAACGTACCTCAACAAGAGGAACTGAGCTGGAACTGGAATCAACAAAAGAAGGAAGTATTCCAAGAAATACTCCGAGAAGAATGGCGGAAGAAGAAAAACACCTCATCGCCAGAAGAGGAAATGGAAGAACTAACAGGATGTCTAAAGAAAGCAGCTAGAAAATGTGGCATGAAAAAGAAGAGCGGGAGAAACGCCTGGTACACCAACGAATGCAAACAAGAAAAGAAAAAAGTGTTGATATTGTTAAAGAAGTTCCTGAAAACAAGGAAAATAGACGATAGGAATAAGCTCATTGAGGGGAGATCCCAGCTCAGGAAATTGTACACCCAAAAAAAGAAGGAATGGAGAGATAGAAAATGGGCAATGGTGGCACAAAGCAACAACATATCTAGCTTTTGGAGCGCAATCAGATCATTCAGACCGAGCAGAAGAAGGGGTGAAGCCAATATCAAAAGAGAAGACATGGTAAATCACTTCAAAGCACTCTTAGGGAGCACATCGGAAGAAGAAAGAGGAAACGATATCAACAGAGAAGAGCGAGCAGAAATAGAAAGAGAAGAACCACAAAACAACGAACACCTGAACAGAGAAATTACCGAAGAGGATACAAGAAAAGCTTTAGCCAAAATGAAAAACAGAAAAGCACCGGGAGAGGACAGTATAATAGTGGAATTCTACAAAGCGCTACCTACCGAGTTATTCGCGGCGTGGACCAGAACAATAAATCAACTATGGTGCGAAGGAAAAATATGTGAAAATTGGGAAATTGCGAAAATCTGCCCGATCTACAAATCAGGAAACGAAGAAGAAGCAGCCAACTATAGAGGTATTTCGCTACTAAATGTGGGATACAAAGTACTAACTACCATCATGGCGGACAGACTCAGCAAGTGGACAGAAGAAGAAGGCAAATTAAGCGAAAGCCAAGCAGGCTTTAGGCCCAAACGATCAACAAGGGACCACTGCTTCACACTACACACGATGATTAGTAACAAATTGAGGAAAAAGAAAGGGAAACTGTACGCCGCCTTTATAGACTTCAAAGCAGCTTTTGACAGTGTCGACAGGGCTCTTCTCCTGGAAAAACTGGAAAAAATGGGTATAAACGGGAGGATGCTAAATATGATCAAGGCAATCTACAGATGTACCAGAAACTGCGTTATGAGCAGCGAAGGAGTATCGGAGTGCTTCCGAACGGAGAGAGGGGTGAGACAGGGATGCCCCTTGAGCCCCTTACTATTCAACCTATTCACGGAAGACCTAGAAGAAGAATGGAAGAGAAAGAAATTGGGAGGCACAGTGATTGGAAAAACAAAAATATACTGCTTGAAGTTTGCGGACGACGTAGTGGCAGTAGCAGACGACAAGGAGGGCATGGAAGAAATGCTGAAAGAGCTAGAAAAATATACGAAAAAGAACAAACTGGAAGTAAACACAAAGAAAACGAAAATAATGATCTTCAAAAAGGGGGGTAGGAAAAGTGAAGGAGAAGGGTGGACCTTCAATGGGAATGAAATCGAGATAGTCCAAAGATACAAATACCTGGGATTTTGGTTTACAACCAAAAACTCTCTTAGAGATCACATAAGATCACAAGCGGGAAAAGTACAAAAATTGATAAACGCAGCGTGGGGAGTCATGAAGAGGGCAAGAATAAACAACCTCAAGAAAAGAGTGCATGTCATGGATATGCTTGTCAGCATGGCGTTTATGTATGGGGTCGAAGTCTGGGGATGGCGAGAATGGGAAGAAGCAGAGAGGGTCCAAAACAGATACATGAAGATGGCAATGGGACTAGATAGAAACACACCAGGCTACATCTGGAGAATGGAAGCCGGAAGAAGACGAACATCAATACAAGCGAGGAAAAGGGCAAGCATGTACCTGCTGGATGTCCTGGAAATGAGCGAAGAAAGATGGCCTAAAATCTGCCTGATGGAAGAACTACGCAACATCGAAAATGGGAACCCCTCAGACTGGGGAAAATCTCTGAAAAACGCTATGAGAGAAGTTGGTGATGGGACAACGCTAACGCAAATAAGAGCCGGAGAAGACGGACAGAAGATAAGGGAGATCCTAGAAGACGACCTAAGGAAGAAAATGGACCAACAGATTCAAGAGGACTGGATGAAAATAGATACGTCAAAATATTGTGAAGGATACAAACACAGAAAAGCGGATGCCTTCCAAGAAAAATATTGGTTCCAATCAAATGCAAAAGAACACCACAAAGAACAATGGGCCAAAATGAGGTGTGGCAACATTGGGAAAAAATGGTACAAGAAAGATTGTACAAGAGACTATAGAACTTGCAGGCTATGTGAAAAAGAAGAAGAGACTCTATACCACATATGGAAATGTGATAAAATGGAGGAGGACCTAGGAGAGAACCTAAAAACATGGATAGACTCGATAAGAGGGGTAGACATGGAAGAGAAGATTGAACAAATGCTGAAAGGGGATCTGGTGGTAGAGGCCTGCGAGTTTAGTAGGCTCTTCGAAAAAAAGGCAATAAAGATGACAAAAGTACCGTAGATTAAGTGGTGAATTCTTTTTGTTATTGGTTTATTGTACAAAGAAATGTTAAGAGTAGATATTAAAAAACATATTATATTATATTAGATATAAGTCACAAAACAAAGATTAGCAAATAAAGTTGAGCTATGTATTTTTCAAAAACATTCTAAATGTATGAAAAGAGAATAAAACTACTACTACTACTACTACTACATGAGTCATCAAAATTAACCGAAAATATGCACTAGAATGACGCTATTTAATAAAGGAATATAAACTCGTAATTCTCACGTGAACCAGCCTCTGTTTTCTGCTAATCCTGTACCTGGCATTGGCGTAGACTCAGAAAATGTTTCCCACAAAATCCGCTTTTCAACGACGATGTTTTTGAAGCAAATCCTGAACGACGATGTTTTTGAAGCGGATTCTGAACCACGATGTTTTCCAAGCGAATTCCGAACGACGATGTTTTTCAAGCAAATTCTGAACCACGATGTTTCCCAAGCGAATTCTGAACGACGATGTTACTATTCTCAGCCGTTGATCTGACAGACGATTTTTCAAAATTTTTTCAGATTCTTAAGTTATGTCGATCAATATGACCATTTCCAAAACTCGCAGACAATACGTCTCGTGGAGAAAAAAAAAAATCAGTTCTTTTCAAAGTGAGAACAATCATATAAAAAATCGCAGACCAAATCCGAGAGGTCAAGGGTCAAGCCCAGGTCGATTTGGCATGGAATGCCCAAATATTCCCCCATTTTTTTAAAGATGATTTTGTTTTGCCGAATTCGCGGCAAATGGAACGAAAAATAGAATACGCGGCTCGCGTCGTAAAGAGGTCGTGCAAGGACATGCATTTTACCGGGCTCGCCTTCGACTCGCCCGGTAAAATCGCATGCCCTGCAACGACCTCTTTTCGGCGCTTGCCACGTAATATTTGCCACGGAAGATTTTAATGTACTTGGCGAAGGTTTTTGCACCAGAGGTGCTTTTTTGGGGGATATAGTACACCGTAGCTTACAAGGGAACATTTTTTTTTCACCCGCAGCATCGAATTGCGTCGCTGGATTATGATACAAAGATAAATCTACAGGCTTTACCGGGGTGCAAAAATCTGGGGCATTGAAAATATTTTGTATGATTTTTCATTCATTTCGATTCTTTTATATACACAAATTTTCCATTCGATTTTTTTTTCGTTCCAACCAAACGCTTTGTTAATTGTGATGAGTCACAAGTCTTGGATTTTTGATAATCATAATTACGTTCAATTACTCGCCCACACACGTTTATTCGCGTCAACGACCCCGGGATAACTTACCATACTCCACATCCGGTTCTCTTGTTTTATTGAGGATGTAGTTTGGTTTAATAACTATTTTCTACAATTGATATTGTACTGATGCCAATTTTTTCTCACGAGTTTTTACATTCGAAACTAAGAAAAAAACCACAATATATAATCCGTATAAGCTGAAAATCTGCGGTCAGATTTCCAAAATTCAAAATACCTGGAAACAAAATAAATAACGGGAAGTTCAAAGGCTGGGTCATAGTCAGCCCCAACCCGCTTGTTTTCCCTGAAAACGGAGAAATGGAAAGTTGAAAAACGCCTCAAGTTTGTGTGATGAAAATTAAAACTATCTTTGATAAGAATACTGTTTCGATTTAAGATGGTACAATCTCTTCAAGTGATTTCTGCAATAATAGCGATCGCTATTATATATGACTATAATTCCTCGAGGCGGAGCTCGCTGAACACGGTTCACGTTTCAGAATAAGGTGATATTATAACGTTAGAGCAAATCGCACAGAGTCGCATCGCATCCCTGGCGCTCTGACTATCCGAGACTTCGAGCGAAGCGTCCATAAATCCCCGTTATTCAACCATTATGTAAATTGATCTTTCCTCCCGGCTGTTGTCTGACTTTACACCGTTTTGCCACGCGGAACTGCAGCTCTTCCTCCCCGAACGACAATCCCATCGACCTACCAGACTCTAGACTATAAACTTGACTCCTCAAGCTAGAGAATCAACCCCACATAAAAGGCACGATCTACCCTGCATAGACTGACTTTCACTTAGTCTCGTCGGCACTGCACGTCGCGACGCAAGAACATTTTCCATACCTTGGTCCTTGCTGATTAAAACTGTCGTCCCAGTGGCCAGTAGCCTACTGAGGCTGGCGTCTTAACCTCCTACGACTTGAGTGGATTGTAGTAATATTACAGCTACTTCGACCCACAAAAGCGATGCCTAGGTTTCAATTTTTGAGATCTGTGATGATTCGTGTGTGCAAACTGCAAAGTGAAATGTGAAGTAAATCCAAGAGTATTTTATTTGAATTCGGCATTATTCATCAGATTTCTACAACTAATAGAAATAACTATAATTTATGAAAATTGCATGCAGTGTCATAATCTCACATGGACTCCATGAAATATTGCAATTAGGGAAGACTGGAGCTATAGTTTATCCACGGGTGAGAGTTGATACAAGCAAAATTGTTTACCAATAAGCAAACGGACATATTTGTCCCTGAGAGGGGGTAAGCTACACCTACCCCCTTCAATCTATACGTTTTTTTTTCAAATGTAGATACAATTGTTCAACCGTTCTTCTATTGCGACTGTTTTTCATGGTGAAAAGTTAATAATTTCAACTGTTATTCAAAGTCGTCCACAACACTCGAATGAAGTTTTAGACATTATTCCGCTTTGACATCCTATCTGGGCACACTAATTAGGCAAGGGCAAATTCCATCATTGTTCATTGTTGATACACATTGTTTCTCTGAGAATCACAATTGGGTCTGTTACCCGGAGTTATTCCAGATGGTAGCAGGAGGCCAAAGCACCTAATGTTGAATGTCACTGATGGATCTCAACAATAACATTACGAACAATTGTTCCCTATTTTTAACACTAAATACTTGTTTCCCTAAGAGACGTCTTCAAGAGTTGGAACAACATTTGGACGTCGAAAAGTGGGACATTTTCCGTCCATTCAACGACTTCTAAAGAACCTTTACTTCTCTGCTGTCCACGTTTTAACATTCAACATTTTTTTTTTTTAATTCTCGACGAAATGATACCCTTTCCGAACTTTTTTCACAGCTTCACAATATAGTGTACCCTACGTCATATAAGATAACCAGGCAAATCTATTGGGGGGTGTTTTTCAGGAAAAATTATTTAATGTTTAAAATAGGGGACAATTGTTCGGATTGTTATTGTTGGTCAAAATTATAGTATATAGTATATTCGCCTGGGTTATAAGCTTCGGAATGAGCGCTCGACGAACGTCATCGCTCGATCCAGTCCCAACACGTTAGCAGAAAAACACATTTCGTGCTCTCTACATTTTTAACTTCCCGTTTCTCTGTTTTCAGAGAAAAAAGGAAGTTATTGTGATCACCCCGAAAATGAAAAGTCGAGTTTTTACTAAATCTCCACATTTCGAGGTCCAAAGAATCACCTCCGACTATTTTCAGTTTGACGTCTGGGTGTGTGTGTGTATGTGTGTGTGTATGTGTGTGTGTATGTGTGTGTGTATGTGTGTGTGTATGTGTGTGTGTATGTGTGTGTGTGTGTGTGTGTGTGTATGTGACCACATTTTTGTCCGCGCGATATCTCGAGAACGAGTTCGCGGATTTTGATCAGATAGGGCTCAGTCGACGGGGCTTTTCTCAACTTAGAACTGATTAGATTTTGGCTTTGATCGGATTAGTACTTTTTGAAGTATTCAAATAACAAAATTCTAAAAAACGCAACAAAAATGACGATATCTTGAGAACGAATCAACGGATTTCAGTGAAATTTGGTACCATATGGTTTTTTTGATCGCTGATCACGAATCTGAAGTCAGTTTTGCAAAATTTTCATTTGGCTTATTCGATGTGCTGCAAAAAAACTAAAAACATTTGGATTTGGATGAAACTTGGTACTCGTAGGTTTTTTGGGTCACTGATCACGAATCTGAAGTCAGATTAGCGAAATTCAAAATGGCGAGTCCGATTTGCTGGGAAAAATACTAAAAACATTCGAAATCTTACGGAAATTTGTACTCGAAGGTTTTTTGAACCGCTGATCAAGAATCTGAGGTCAGATTTACAAATTTGAAAATAGCTGAGAATAAAATAAATAACGGGAAGTTCGAAGGCTGGCTCATAGTCAGCCCAAACCCGCTTGTTTTGAGTGACATATTCACTCCAAGCTCGGAGTGAGAGTGTGATTCACTCGATTTTGAGTGAATACCCACTCTTTTAGAGTGAAACTGATCACTTTTTCCACAAAGAGTGATCAAGATCCTGCGCAGTGTGTTTTGCGCAGGCTCTCGGCGTACCAACGGACTCACGTGATTAATGCTATGAAAGGTTAGCAGGCGAGTTTACGAACAATCTGTTCAATTCTATAAACTTTGTCTTCAGTTTTGTCTCTTCCAGTCGTCCTTTGATTTTTAATTATATGATATCACGATATACCTGTGAAACGTAATTATTCATTGTCCGAATATGTGAGGATTCGAGGTATACAGCAAACTCAGAATGATTCACGCAAGTGAGATTATGAACTGCAAATTTGTTAAGACCTCAACGAATGCTAACAAAATGTGTAATCTCTGATGCACGGTCGCTGTAGACCGAATCCATTGTAAATCGGACAGGCCGGAAATTGTGATGCCACAGAACTTCCCTTAATGGAAACACCTATCCCGGGAAAAAATCGGTTAGATCTATGTAGATCTAAATGCTTTAGATCTACGTGGATCTAATTTTTATGTCGATGTCAATTCCGGAAATGAATTGAAAAAACATTGATTAATTGCATTGCATAACTATAATGAAAAAATACTCACTATCATCATAGAATAAGAAATCGTGAATACGAGTAAGGAAAAAAAATTAAAAAAACAAAATGTGAAAATCGAACAAATCGGAATTGAACCCTCGAACTCCGGATTAACAAACCTGTACCGTACTAGATGAGCTAAGGCGCTTTCTGAAAATACGTGCGTTTCTGGCATACTTATGGTCCAATCAGTCCAGAGAGACTTGACATTTTTTTTAAGTACGGTATCAGAACTACTCAGATCCGAGTAGATCTACTTGGCTTCAATGAGCAACAACGTTTTGCTGCGATTATTCCATCTACTCACCGCAGATCTACCTAGATCTAAAGTAGATCTAACGATATCTGGGTGGATATATATAGATCTAACAAACATGAGCAATCGAACATGACATTAGATAGATCAATTCGAAGCTACGTAGATCTACGAAAATCCTCGGAGATTTAGGTGAATCTAGGTAGATCTACGATTTTCCAAAAGTTAGATCTACTTAGATCTAAATTAGATATCCGGAGATGCGAATTAGATTTAAACCATTTTTTCCCGGGATTTTTTTTCTGAGGTGATAAAGCGACCCGTATTTTTTGGAGAGTGAAAATATTTAAGGCGTGAAAATGCCACCCTTGAGGAGTGAAAATTCCACTCTTAAGGAGTGAAAATGCCATTCTCAGAATCAGAGCGAATTTTCACTACGGTTGGATTTGCGCTGTTTTCAGTATCGCTTGGAGTGAATTTTCACTCCAATGGAGTCAGTTTTCACTCCAAAAAATTTAGAGAGTGAGATAGTTGAAAAACAGTTCATTTCTTTCCAAATCTACATGAGTTGTTTTCTAATAGAGCACAATGTCGAATTTCTCGGGTATTTTGGCGGTTCGAAATGGAATTACTTATAATCTCATTGATAAAAATCTATGCAAAGTGTAGGAAAAAAATCTGAATTACGTATGCTACAGTCCGACATCTCTATAAGCCCCCCACAATAGAGCCGGTTCCCCTATTTCTCGCTCACAGCGTTCCCCCACTCCACCTTGTAACCTGAGCTCGAGAAAGAGACGAAAGACGAGTCATGCGACTAGCGAAGATAGCAAAGTGGGGGTACCTCATTTCCCCAAAAAACTCTTCCCCTTGGGCGCCTGGCCGGCCCTATAGAGAAGTTGGACTGCATTTAGGAAAAGGTTTCAAAAATCCTGGAACATGAGAAAATTCCAGGGTTTTTCCTGAAATTCCCGTTTTTCCCGGAGCGTATACACCCTGTTAACGGAGGATACAAAAATAACAGAACTCCAATCATCAGTTCGAAATCTAAAATCGATGGTTTCTTTGTCATTGGGAGCGCGAGCGATCTGTTGCAGTGAGCCCGGTCACATGGTAACAGACGTTCGCGAGATATTATATAATATTTTCTCTCTCTGATTCACGGGCCTTATCGTAACCCGTCTTTCTCTGGCGAGCGGAAGAAATGCAGGTTGAATAGTGCGGGCCTCGTCCTTCGGCGATGCTCGCACCCAGTACAGGCTAAGGTATGTTCAGGCATAACAGGTTCGCTGTACAGAGCTACAACAGGGCACATTCTACACTCTCACAGCCCGCGCCCAAACCGCTATCTCCCTCTTCGTTCATCTTGCGCGGGGCCGGCGACTTACGAAATTTCAGGGTGTGGAGTTACTCAGATGACGGGGGGAGGGGCGAAGGCTCTTCTCAATATTTTTTGGCAAAGTTTTATTGAGTACCTTTGATTATTCGTTTTTATCACAGGCTTTTCAAAATCCATTGACAAATTCTAATTTTTAATCAAGACTTTTGGGGTGTTGAATATCCACACGGTTGGCATTCAGGGTGTGGAGTGCTCCACACACTCCACACAGAAGTCACCAGCGATGCTTGCACCCACGCCGAAGAAGCGACTGCAGCTAGCGAGCACACGTTTGGCGCGTGATTCGCGTGCAAGAGGTGGCTCTCCGGTCGGACCCCAAGACCCCCATGTGTGTCCCTTTCTTTTGAACAATCGGACGAGTCACGACACGGAAGCAAGCGCCGAGTCACTTTCGCCTGACACATAAGACGAGGAAGGTTTATAAGCATTTAGACTAGCCCATAACACTTCTTTTACGGCACAGACTTGGAAAAATCACTTTTCGACGCCTGTTTTCGATCTGTAAAGTGGCACTCTCTGTGGCTAACTTAGTAGCTGACTTGAACAAATTTCTCGAGTCACTTGGATCTCAAAGCTGACACGAAAATACTTTTCGTTTCGTTCATTTCATTTGTCATGCGCAGTACTGCCGGTCGAGCAGGCGAACACTCCTATGAAGTGACATCCTTCACTCCAGTTGAAAAAGTGGAGAATTTCACTCTTATTTTTCGAGTGGTATCTTTTGAATCATTCCACTCTAATTTCTCGAGTTACTGTTATCTGACTTAAAGTTTCACTTCAAAAGTAAGGGTGAATCTACGAGGGTCATCCCTATTGGAAATATGATTATTTACGTTAGTTTGAATTATCTCCATAAGTACGGCGACACGACACAAAAAAGTAAACTCCGAATCATATTTATTAAATGATTGAACTAAGATTATAAAAAAATAATAAATGATTTCTACGTTAAAGTACGACGAAAATCTTCCCAAGTTGGAACCTAATCAAGTTCGAATTCTTCATAGAAAATTGTGCTGAATTGCGTATAATTGGGTGAAATGATGCTCATCGATGGGAACATGATGAATTGAACAACAGATACCTTTTTTTCGTAGAAATTCATCGAAAATCACGAATTACTACAAATTTCTATGAAAAACCAGCCCGTTTTAGCCAAAAAGCTCATCACTTTTTTGCGTAAGGCACGGTCGCACAGTACTAGTTCGTTTTAGTGTAGTACTTAAAATCCCCCCAAAATTTCAAAATTTTTATTCGAAGCCAATAGACTGTATTTCAAGCCCCGGTATTGTAACTTCAAGACTGACGAAGTTACGATCGGGTATATACAGTCAGTTGCACATCTTCGGCGTAGACATAGTATCCTCTGCGAATTTGTTAAAAACCGGTTCGGCGGTTTTTGGCTAAAACTTTGTTTACAAGACATGAGGGTGTCACATAGGCCACTCTCAAAAATGCTTAAAAACGACTACCCAGGTGCCAGAACGTGAAGAAAATAAAATGAAAAATCTGCCTATTTCTATTTTCTGTAAATACTGAGTCTTACATACGAGTGAAGATAAAAACATTTCTCCTGGGCCGTCCGGAAGACGAAATATTCAATTGCAATTTTTCATGTTTTTTATAATTTTACATTCTTGTAGTTTACGCAGACACAATTAGATCGTATTGTTCCTCTTCCGAACACTTAGAGGCAATACATACAACAGATTGAAGATTACTACTTTGCAGCGTCAATCATACTAGGTATATTGTGCTTTATATCGTTCTATATTATCGGCCGTGTCAAGAATCCCTCAAAATCAGGAAGGACCGGTTACCACGGCAACCACCAATCTCCATAGAAATTACGGTTACCACTAGCAACCGATCTCCCTAGAAACGGTTACCATAGCAACCTATCCCCATAGGAACGGTTACCATAGCGACCGATCACCATACTAACGATTATCATGGCAACCGATCTTTCCCCTCCCCGCCGCCCTCCAGCTCGCCCCTATCTAGGCATCCCTTTGGACCCCCGCCCCTCTGACCGTGGGCCCATCATCTTCGCTTCTTTCCCCTTGCCTCCCCCCTCCCTTACGGAAAAAAACACCCAATTTTGAGGGTAAACGCCCAAGTTTGAGGGTAAACCTTCGATATTCAGGGTAAACCCTCAAAATTTCGGGGTCAAGCCTCAACCTTTTGGGGTTAACCTTCAACATTTCGGGATTTACCCTCAACTTTGAGGATAACCCTCTGAGTTGATGGTTACGCCCAACAGGATTCGAGATTTTAGCCTCAAATTTGAGTGTTTACCCTCAACTTTGAGGGTAACCCTCTGAGTTGATGCATGGTTACGCCTAACAGGATTCGAGGTTTTAGCCTCAACTCTGAGTGCTGACCCTCAACTTTCAGGGTAACCCTCGAAGTTGATGATTACACCAAACCGAATTCGAGGGTTTATCCACAACTTTGAGTGTTGACCCTCAACTATGAGGGTAAACACTCACAGTTGACAGTTACACCTAATGGGTTTCGGTCGAAGATTGATCTTATCAACTTTGATAGTATAAACCACCACGTTAATAGTTACACTTGAGGGTCATTACCCTTAACTTCAAGGATAACTCGAAAAGTAAATAGATTATTGTTCCTAGAAACCGTGTCTATCAGTACCTATGTGAAAAATTCAAAATTATGTATAGGTATAATTATGGAAGTATGGTTTCATTTATTATGAAGACATATAATTGCGTAAGTACATATACAGGGTGAGTTATCTTCGGCTCTGAACGAGGGAGGGGCTTATCACTGTTGACGCTCCGCCCCTTGGCGTATCACAAACTGTTATCAAAATTTAAGTTTACATCAAGCCGTCGATACTTGGTCTGGTCTTGGTCTGGTGTAAACTTAGATTCTGATAACAGTTTGTGATACGCCAAGGGGCGGAGCATCAGCGGTAGCGAGCCCCTCCCTCGTTCAGACCCGAGATAACTCACCCTGTATATAAATGCATGTTAGATACGAGTCATGTGAATATCGATCGGATCATGCTGATTTCTTCTGAATATAAAGTATATGCAATGTATATCTATACCCGTATGGACAAAAACTATTGGAGTACTCAATTGTGACTAATAAAACAACTGAGGAACTCAACAGTTCTTCGTAAATATCAATAGTTCGAGTGGTTGTTCGGTCGTTTTGTCAGTAGTGACCATGAATTCACTATTAGACCTGTGTAGTTACAGAGAACTATTAAAGAGGTTCACAAGTAGTTCCAGATATCCTTCCAGTGGTGAACGGTAGTGAACTTCTCCCTCAATTTTATATGCGTGCATAATGCTTAGAACCACTGAACATACTAATGTAAGTGGTGTTTTATTTTTCTATATAAAATGTATACTTGGGCATGGGTGATGTCACAACGTAGTCAAGTTGAGGGTTCACCGAAGCCTTGGAAGTTTATCCTCAAATTGAGGGTTGACCCTCAAGTTGGGGTAATTTCGTACCCCCAACCGAGGGGTTTGAGGGTTAACCACCAAATTGAGGGTTCACCGTAGACGTGGGAGTTTATCCTCAATTTGAGGGTTAACCCCCACTTTGAGGGTAAACCTTCAAGTTGGGGGTACGAATTTACTCCTTAGAGTTGAGGATATGTTTGGGTCTAAATTTGGGGGTACAATGGGTGTTTTTTTCCGTGAGGGCTCCACTCCCTCCATGGTGAAATATATGACAGGATTACAATCAAACTATTATCATTCCCACATTACTATAAGTTATGATCTGCCTACAAAAAATCTATGAAGAAAAATTTGCCGTCAACAAAAAATATTTCTTCAAAAATACCTACCAACAAAAATTCGTCTTTAACAAAACTTGACCTTCAAAAATGTTTTCTAAAAAAGAATTGTTATCAGATACAACTGCCAAGCACAACACATGAAAATTAAATTAGAGTATACAGCATGGTGCTCGTTCGCTCGCTACGCTCGCTCACTCGATTGGTTTCTCATAATTATTGTGAAACAAAATTGGAGAAAAAAAAATTGGGGAACAAAGTTTGGGGAGTGGGGAGTGGGGAGTGGTACTTGGCGGGCCATCATAGCAATGTATAAAAATGGCACATGGGGACCTGAATGAATACTCCTGCATTTACCCACACCTGGTCCGCCAAGTACCACTCCCCACTCCCCAAACTTTTTTCCCCAATTTTTTTTTTCTCCAATTTTATTTCACAATAATTATGAGAAACCAATCGAGTGAGCGAGCGTAGCGAGCGAACGAGCACAATGCTGTATACTCTAATTTAATTTTCATGTGTTGTGCTTGGCAGTTGTATCTGATATCAATTCTTTTTTAGAAAACATTTTTGAAGGTCGAGTTTTGTTAAGGTAGTTGTGCTGCTAAGTGCGTTTTCTATAAAAACGGCTGAAATTTTGACCACACTTTCATTTATATGAAATCTAGTTGTACGAATTATTTCAGAATTTTTTGCCGTCTGGAACGCGAAATAATGGCACTCAAAGTTGTAACTTTTCACACGCGTTCCCCATGTTACGTATATGGAAACCGGATATCGCTAATTTTAGTGTGAAAACCGTTCTATGGATTGTTACGAAAAACTAGGATATGATGGAAGGATATTTCAGGAATGCTAGTATAAAAAGTCCGATTGATATACCGTTTAGTTTCGCTGGTACAACAATAATAGTCACTCGATCGGCACTAACTTTTAGCGTGGAAAGAGTAGCCGGGTGCGAGTGCGCGCGCGTCGGTATACAGAGCGCGAGAGAGAGCGGTCCCCTGTGCGAGTGTGTGAGAGCGGTTTGACTACAAACCCAACCAAAAGTTCACGGCACATATAGCCTATACCACTCAGTGACTTGAGCACGCACTGCGCGCGCGATTTGTTAGTCCGACTGTCGCGGCACAACTACCTTAAAGACGAATTTTTGTTAGTAGGTATTTTTGAAGAAATATTTTTTGTTGAAGGCAAATTTTTCTTCATAGATTTTTTGTAGGCAGATCACATTAATGTACTTGGCGAAAGGTTTTTTGGGGGGATATCAATGCTTTTTGCAGAATTTCGATTCACCAGCTGTTAATTAGTCTCGTTATACGCTACGCTCACTCGATAGGGTGATCTGATGTTCCTCGCTCGCGACACTAATTCAGTCAGTATTTTCAGATTCATTTCTATGAATATCACTCAGTACGTAGAACCATTCTACCCGAACACAAGCGCTGTATTTTACTGTAATAACGTTCTGTCATTGCACAGAATACTTGTATCAGTGTTTGATTTTGGGTGTACTATGGAAAACATGTACTGCGAACAGGGCTGCCAACTCTACCACTTTAACGGTAGATCTACCGTTTTTGGATCCTGTCTACCGCTCTACCGCTTTGTTGCAATTTCTACCGCTTTTTCCAATTAGCCCTCTCAAATCTACTAGTTTTCAGCTTTGCCTACCGCTTTTTTGCAATTTCTACCGTTTTTTCCAATTAGCCCTCGCAAATCTACTAGTTTTGAGCTTTGCATACTGCTTTCTACAATTTTTTTACCGATTTTTTACCCCTTAATTTCGTCACAAAAGATGAATGTACGAAACGCGCTATTAATTTGATCTCATATTAGTAACGCATATGTATCACATATACATAGATATAAACTTTTTTCAAATCCAAAATATAATTATTTTAAACATAGCATAGTGGTAACATTGAAGGTCTCCCTTATCGGTAATATTCGATACTGTCACGATGTTATTTTGGATTTGAAAAAAGTTTATATCTATGTATATGTGATATACATATACGTGTTAGTAATATTAGACCAAATAAAAGAGTATTTTAATAGGAAATTCAGATCTACCGCCTTTTTTGTGGATCTACCGCTTTTTTCAAGAGGTCACTACCGCTTTCTATGGAGGGGGACCTGGCAGCCCTGACTGCGAATGCGATAATAATTGAGGTAATACTGAAGGTTCCCGTTTTTAAAGGGAGGCTTTAATGAAATTTTGGGCAAAAATAGGTAGTTTAGTTCTTGAAATATTGAAAAGAGGTGTATAAGAAAGTCCGTCCAGGACTTTTGAAATTATGGCAGTATGGGGTGCGGGAGAGGAAAATGCAAGCCTCCTGCGGTGAAAGTGTACACGCAAGGAATTTTGGCAGCAGTGAGCAAAATCTTCCTCACAAGGTTTCTTGCGCTTACACATTCATCAAAGAAGGCTGAACTTTTTTTTCACACTCTATACTACCATTACTCAAAAACTGCTGGAACGATTTTTTTTATACGACATCTGATAGCGATTTTCAAAATTTCACCGAAGTCTCCCCTTAAGGGAATACGTTGGCCGGATGAATACGTTTAGAATTGTCCGACAATGAACTTCAGCATAAGTGGAAATCCGTATCCTGCCATGCTCCAGTAGAATGTTTCTATGATCTCTTACAAAAATAAGAATACTGTGCAAATATATCACAATCAATGAATAACTATCGATAAACACTCAATGAAGTCTTCCGATATAGTACTTCTTTCTTAGATTGCATGGCAAGATTCGTCCGTTCCATCCGGTCCACCAAGGTATATTCTTCTTATCGTCAGAATCCGATGATTTGACGTCGTGTTACTCGATTGCTCAAAGAGCTGTTCCGCAACGTGAAAATTGGAAGCTAAGTCATCGAAGAAAACCTCCGGAGCATACTGCAGTGTACACATTTTCTCTGTAGAGCTGGAAGTAGGCGTGCGAAAATATAACCAAAACAATTAAACGATTGTTCATATCGACAAGTTCTGAGGTAATACACGTATTCGGTCATGAAACCGTGTAGGAAATGTGTACGGAGCACTATAATCGCCTCAAAGCGTATTCTGAGTTACGTCTGCTCTAGACTGTCCGCCAAGATATATGTCTGTTATTCCTCAGGACTCGTCACATATCAATAGATCGCTCGTCCGAATGAATATTTTTACACAAGAAAAAGCATGATACGAACGTTCAACATCGTATAGTATTATTCCATTTCAATTACAATATAGCACGATCAATCCCGTAGCTTATGTACCTAATTTCAAATTTTAATGACTGTCGCATTCTCTTAGAAATCATATATACTCTGTCCACCGAGAGAATACCCAACGTCCGAAGCCAAACGCGTTCAGTTCGGTCAGATCCCACCCATCGCGCCGCCCACTTTACCCACTCCACGCGGCCAAACCAGCTCGACAGCTGGTCAGACCCGTCTCCAGCCGACAAAGGGGCCCTGGGACAAACGTAACGGTTACTTTCAAACAGTAGAGCGTCGGTCGTGATCGAACACACAGCGTTTTGAAGTATTTTAATTTTGTTTGTGGTTTTTATTTGTAAATTATTTCACCCAGAATTCCTCTTCCGTATGTAATTTAAGTTAATGGTGTAGGGCCCAGGCGCGTGAATCGGTTGGTACGATCCTGACGAGCGTGCGTCACTACCCCCACCCGACCGAGAGGCCGGTGAAAGCTGCGCGAGGCTTGGGTATTCTCTCGGTGGACAGAGTATAGATTCAATTCAGTGGAGAATCATAAATTTCATTGTTTCGTATCCTATCATAAATAAGTCGTAAATAATGTAACATTATCATATGTCCAGCGGTAACAATAATTAAAATACGCGAATTCGTAATCAAAACTCTTGTTGACCGCTCCGTCAACCTAGCAGAACCTAACCTCACTTAATCTAGCAGCCGCACTAGCAGCCAACATGCAAATTATAAAAACGACCAATGTTCCCGAAGCCTGTTAATACTTTCTCAATAATGATTCTCATATCATATCTATCATATATCATAATATCACGTAGCAATAATGAGCAAACCGAAATGTTTCGTTACTGTTATCGGTGAAGGTTCGGGCGCGCAGATCGATTCTTTCGATCTATTACATTTAAAAATGGCGGCTCGTTTACATGACACAAGTGCCATCTAGCCGCGGATGTTGTGTACTGAGATATAATATATATATAGAGACGAAACAGCTCTCGTTTGGGTAGCCAGGTTAAATTGATTATTATTTAATTAATTATTCGAGTTTTCTTCACGGTGTATTGAGAATATACATATTATATTGAATTCTACATCTGAAAATACTTCGCGCAAGACTCATCAATCGGAAAATAAAAGAAAAAGCCGAAAAAATCTGCCGAATTCAATCTCGACAACGGCGCCACTTGGCCATTGACTGGGTATAACTCTCTCTTCTCGTCTGCTCTCTGCGTAGTCTCAACTAGACACCGCCGCTCTTACCTAATTTTTATACTCGGAGCCCAAAAGCAAAGTCTGGATGAAGGAGACGATGATGTGGTACATAGATCCCCGAAGGGGTCTAAATCCAATAAGGAAGAAGAAGAAGAAGAAGAAGGAGACGATGATGAAGGAGACGAAAATTTTCGAGTGAAACGGGCCTGTCAGATCTTTGAAATAATCATATCTCATCTCTAATGCACGGATTTAATCGAAATTGGGCTCAAATGAAAGCTCTTCCTGCCGATATTCTAACAATAATATTTCGAGACCCATGGATGTCGTAAGATTGAAGAAATAAGAGATTGTGATTCCCCCCACCACCGCGAGTAGCTCCCGTTCGGGTAAGGAGACTCGGTTCGAGTCTCACGCAGTGTATTAAAATTTTTTTTTTAATGTACTTGGCGCGAGACTCTACCGAGTCTCTTGATAACATGTATGATGTAGTGAATAATTCGGCGTGGTTTTCAGTTGTATCAACAGTAGGTCTAATCCATTGGTTGGTGTAATTTTTTTTTTTACAATAATGCCCGAAAACGTTGATAAAAAAATGAATCACGTAAGAATTCGTCCTCCCGTCTTTCGAAGAATGATTTTTCCACCAAAATTAGGTCACCTAATGGCCTTCAATAATATTCAGTTGTTCCATATTTCAAATTGTGAAGTACACACTTTTATTGTCTGGAATAAATGCCTGGAATGGAAATGTTGCCTTTGTATGGTATTCATTTTCACTCCTAATTCCAAGATTGCGAAAAAAAATTAATAACCATATTCTTGAACCCCTAGCTCTTCTTTAATCTGAATCTATTGGCCCCGATTTATTTCAATTTTTTTTTTTTTTTTCACGTTTGAAATCGCCACCTCGAGTTTGGAGATTCCGTCAATGATAGGCCCGGAATATTCGCTAGTACCCTTCGTATTCTGAGAAATGTTGGCAATTGTGATCAGAAATAGCTAAGATTCTACACTGGAAAAAATTTTTCGCTTCCCCAGCGATTTAATTTATCGCTCAGAGCAGTTCCTTACCATAAGAATGAATATAGTTGCAGGAACAATGTGTATCGCTACAGCAGCGATATCATCCATAGTTACTTCGAACCGTCACACCTTTATCTAACATAACCTCTTGTGCGAGAAAAAATTTAGACACTTTCTCGTATTGAAGTCAAAATTATAAACGCCAAATAACTAACTGGTCTATCTGTAAGTCAATTTATGATCTGAATACACTGTAGTCGGCTATACACTGTCATTACGTCGTCTATACACTGTTATCGTTGCAGAAAATAATATTTCTTGTATCGCTCCTGCAGCGATACGTGATCGCTCCTGCAGCGATACGTGTTCTTCTAGCAGCTTTAATATGGCTCCTGCAGCGATACGTATTCTTCTAACAACTTAAATACGTTTGGCAGAGTTGTTCAGTTGCCACAGCTTGACAAAGGCGCTGCTATCGGTGCGATGTACGTTCTGGCTGAGGGAACCAGAATTCTTGCTATCGGAGCGAGATTTTTTTTTCAGTGTATGCTCTTGTGCTCCAAAGTATGAATTTATCACGTATTGATGTATCTAATTTTTTCACAGACTTGATCAATATTTATTCATTCGATGTTGCTACAAGTTTGTAGGATATCAAAGTTCCTGGAATCAGTAGTTTCCGTAAAATGCACTTTCGTTGCAACTCGAAAGACCCATTTCCTTTATTATAGGATTGACTTTGAGTTGCATTGGTGTTTTGAATCGGGAAAATCCATAGATGAATCATCTATCAATATATGTATACTAGGGGGGCTTCGCCCCCCTGCGCGCTTCGCGCGCCAACCCCCCGTTCGGTGTTTATATTTGTGGTCATTTTTTTATTTATTCATGTAGAAAGTAATATAGTTTTTTGTTAAGGAAGTACCTCTACGACAGTCTCAATAAAATTTAGTTCAAGTTCGCGTAATCAGTCAGTGCGCATACGTTTGAATAATTTTATCCTTAAAACTTATCATTTACTTCAAAATGCGTAATATTAGCACTGAAGTGATTGAGATCGTAAATAATATTTGTGAATATAAAAAAAGTAGGACTCTTCTTCAATCTGCGGGACAACAGTTTCGGTTAGGACTGTTCGCAGACCGGCATTTGAATGGTTTAACGTAAAAGAACGCAGTTGCGCATGCGTGAGGCAAGACCGACTATGAGAGGGAATCGACGATATTTCGAACTTTCCACGTCTATATTTTTGAAAATAAACGGTAAAGAATTGTGAAATTTTCAGAGAATATCCGGGTAGCAGCCCTTTGTACCTGCGTGTTTTTTTGTGAAATTATTGACGATGGTTCGAGCACCAGAAAAGAAAACGGGGCATTTACGTGCGTTAGGCATGGGGCTTACGTGTAAGGATTGCTGATTTTGATTGCAATTATCTCACGTATGGAACGGTCAGTCCCATTAGAATTGCACAGACATTTAGATAGCATCTGAATCAATACGTGGGCGAAGTTTCAGAGATTTCTACTACCTTAATTTCGTGAAGTTGAAATTGTGCTATACCTATGTTTGAAAATTTTGTAGACTCATTAGTAATTTAAAACTTTCATCGATCTCGATATATCCACATAATACATATGTATATCGTTTTATCGGATTCGATATCTACATAAATCAATGTATCGGATTCGTTATCGATATGTCGAGATCGAGATCGTAATATATCGATGCATCAAATTCGGAATCGATATTGTATATCGACACATGGAATTGTATATAGATGTCTCAGATTCGATATAGATATATCGGTTCGATAATAGTACATCGATCTGAAAATCGGAATGAAAAAAGAGTGATTTTTTTTTTTTTCAAAGTCGCCACGATATGTGCTACGCACACAAAATAGGATAGGCTTGTACAGGGTTTCTTAGGGATTCTTTATATGAACGGGGTTCACATAGGGGTTCTGAGGTATTCTTGAAATGTACAGGGTTGACATAGGGGTTCTGAGGTATTCTTGACATGTACGGGGTTCACTTTGGGGTTCTGAGGGATTTTTGACGTGTACAGGATTTACATAGGGGTTCGAAGGTATTCTGAACATGTACAGGGTTCACATGAGGGTTCTGAGGCATTTTTGACATGTACGGGGTCCACATGGGGGTTCTGAGGGATTCCTGACGTCTACGGGGTTCACATGGGAGTTTTGAGGGATTGAAATCCTGTCATGTCTTTGATTTACTTCGGGTATTTCCGTAAGACTTCGGGTATTTCCGGAAGACCTCGGATATTTCCGAAAAGTGGGGACGGAGGAGGGTAAGGGATTCTGGGTAATCCATGAGAATTCTGAGAAATCCTTGGGAATTCTGGGTCATCCGTGGGAATTCTATGGAGTTTTTATGGGGTTCTATGGGTATTTTTATGGGGTTTCTATGGGGTTTTTATGGGGGTTGATGGGTTTTTCATTAGGTCTCATAGGTATTTTTATGGGGTTTTCATGGGGTTGTCATGGGGTTCTATGGGGTTTTCACGGGGTTTTTATGGGGTTTTTATCGGGTTCTATGGGTTTTTCACGGGGTTTTTATGGGGTTGTCATGGGGTTCTATGGGGTTTTCACGGGGTTTTTATGGGGTTTTTATGGGGTTTTCATGGGGTTCTATGGGTTTTTCACGGGGTTTTTATAGGGTTGGATTCCTGAAAACTCCGGGAAATCCCCGTGGATTCTCGGAAATCCCAGGAATTCTGGGAAAACCCAGGAATTCTGGGGAATCCCCAGAATTCTGGGAAAACCCAGGGATTCTGGGGAATCCCCGGAATTCTGGGAAAACCCAGGATTCTGGGAAAACCCAGGATTCTGGGGAATCCCCGGAATTCTGGGAAAACCCAGGATTCTGGGAAAACCCAGGATTCTGGGAAAACCCAGGAATTCGAGGTGGGTGGTCCTCGATTCCTGAAACAGCGGCGGCGGCGGCGGCGGCGGCGGCGGCGGCAGCGGCGATATATCTTTATAATATAGGACGAGTCTCATAGGTATTTTTATGGGGTTTTCATGGGGTTGTCATGGGGTTCTATGGGTATTTTTATGGGGTTTCTATGGGGTTTTTATGGGGGTTGATGGGTTTTTCATTAGGTCTCATAGGTATTTTTTATGGGGTTTTCATGGGGTTGTCATGGGGTTCTATGGGGTTTTCACGGGGTTTTTATGGGGTTTTTATGGGGTTCTATGGGTTTTTCACGGGGTTTTTCTGGGGTTGTCATGGGGTTCTATGGGGTTTTCACGGGGTTTTTATGGGGTTTTCATGGGGTTCTATGGGTTTTTCACGGGGTTTTTATAGGGTTGGATTCCTGAAAACTCCGGGAAATTCCCGTGGATTCTCGGAAATCCCAGGAATTCTGGGAAAACCCAAGAATTCTGGGAAAACCCAGGGATTCTGGGGAATCCCCGGAATTCTGGGGAATCCCCGGAATTCTGGGAAAACCCAGGATTCTGGGGAAAACCCAGGAATTCGAGGTGGGTGGTCCTCGATTCCTGAAACAGCGGCGGCGGCGGCGGCGGCGGCGGCGGCGGCGGCAGCGGCGATATATCTTTATAATATAGGACGACAATAGGTCGAAGGGAATAGAACGAATTTCTACAAATCTTATATCGCAAACAATTTCCGATAACGTTGATATTAGACATGACCATGGAGAAATCGCAAGGACAGAGTTTCGGAAGTGTAAGGATATATTTTCATAAACGATCATTTACTCATATATAGCCAATCATGCGTAGCTCTTTCACGATGCAAAAATCCAAAAAAATGGTTAATAGGAATCGATTCCAAAAAATTCACAGATTTGAAAACAACGTTTGGGAAGAAATTCTATAAACATTAATACCCCACATATACCATGAACATTTTCTCGAGTTTATTAGATTCTTTTTCTGTTCTTACAAACGTGGATCTTAAGATTTTTTTACCCTAGAACCCCACACTCAATTGTTTGAACCATGTCCCCCCACGGGAACAGACGTTCCCCAATAGTTTCATTAATATAGAGTAATCAGGTATAGCAAACGACCACTCCGAGTATACCAAAAAAATGCCAAGTACCACGCTACCTGAATTTCTATTTTTAATTCCATTTTTCGCGGTCAACAAGCTTTCTTCAAGTAAGGGGAAGTCCCCCAGTACCGGACACCTAAAATTATTCGTTAATAAAATTGTCATTTAAGTGAAAAGATAATTATTTCATTTTTATTATAATCTTTGGAGTATTTTTAACAATATAGGAACTTTTGGAATTAGTATACAACGTTAAAATAAGAGTAAAATACCATTTTATTTAGTAACAAAAACTAGGGAGTCAGAAAAGTGGCACCCAGTACCGGACACTCAGAGTACGGATGGAAAAAATGTCTAAAAATTGAATATATCTTGCAGTGGTCACAAATATATTGATCGGAGCACTCAGGGATGTTCGCCTCCACTTCTCATAATCTTCACGCGATCACACAAAGTACTTTTTGGTACTCCATATTTCACCGCAGCTTCTCTACCTGTGATATTGTCACTCAAGACTCGTTGAACTGTCTGCTTCATATTTTTTTCGGACCAATTTCGTCTTTCGAGTATTTTTGATCGGCGAGCCATGGTAGAACAACACTAAAACACGTCACAGGTTTTGTATAATATGTCAAATTCAGAGAAGAAATTGGGTGTCCGGTACAGGGGTACAAATCGGGTGTCCGATATTGGGGACCCGTAATGCACAACTAAATAATGAAATATGTGCTTGTTCGCTAGTATATCAACTCTTATTGACCATTATCTGAAAGAATACATACCAACAAATATCCGAGGCCAAAAATAAAACAACAGAATCACGAGTTCGTCAAAATAAACAAATGCGAAACTTAGGCGGGACGTAAATTTATGCAGGCTGAAACGTCAACTGTCTCTCGGCAGCACACGGGCGCTCACTGCTACGTGCGGCGCATGCCCTCGGCTACGTCCGTTGTGCAGGTTCGAAAAACGCAAGAAATCTATAGATAACTTCCACAAAAAGTCTTCCTCCAAAAAACTGTCTTCCACAAAAAGTCTTCCTCCAAAAATTCGACTTCCACAAAAAGTCTTCCTTCACAAACATCTCTAAAAAAGGATTGAAATCAGATGTAACTGCCAAGTACAACAGAATACAAATGAAATCCTACTACATAGCGTTGTGCTCGTTCGCTCGCTCTCTCGATTGGTTTTTTAAATAATTTATGACGTCATAAAACTTAGGAGCAAAAAGTGACCAAACGATAAAATTGTAGAAAAAAAATTCGAACACATAAAGGAAAAAAAATTGTAGAACCAAGTTTTGGAAATGAAAATTTGAAAAAAGAAATGTTCAAACAAAATTTTGTCCGTGGTACTTTGCGGGCCCGGTGTGGGCAAGTGAAATTAGGTTACACGTTCACGTGACATTCTGATACATTTCTATAAAAGCCCGCCAAGTACCACTCCCAAAATTTTGTTTGAACATTTCTTTTCTCAAATTTTCATTTCCAGAACTTGGTTCTACAATTTTTTTTCCAAATTTATGTGTTCGAATTTTTTTTCTACAATTTTATAGTTTGGTCACTTTTTGCTCCTAAGTTTTATGACGTCACAAATTATTTAAAAAACCAATCGAGAGAGCGAGCGAACGAGCACAACGCCATGTAGTAGGATTTCGTTTGTATTCTGTTGTACTTGGCAGTTACATCTGATTTCAATCCTTTTTTAGAGATGTTTGTGACGGAAGACTTTTTGTGGAAGTCGAATTTTTGGAGGAAGACTTTTTGTGGAAGACAGTTTTTTGGAAGAAGACTTTTTGTGGAAGACAATTTTTGGAGGAAGACTTTTGTGGAAGACAATTTTTTGGAGGAAGATTTTAATGTACTTGGGGAAGGTTTTTGCACCAGAGGTGCTTTTTTGGGGGATATCACTCCTTTTTGTAAAATTACGCTAGACCACCTAATATTTGTGCTCGCTCGCTACGCTCGTTCGGTCGGATCTCTATGATTCATAGAAGACATAGAAGATATTGTACTCAAAAGAATAAGTATAGATGAAGATTGTTATTCAGATAGAACGAAGGTATTTCGCTATGGAAAACAGATCCAATAAAACTCTGAGAAGTCTATTAGACGAATATGGAACGCTAATATGCAATTATCAGAGTCTTCGAATGACACGTTATTGTTTGTCGACTGGCTGTCATATGAAGCAGCCAATCTATAATGAAGTTAACAAATTGGTGAATATTCGCAACGTGTAACCCTGCGTGCAACCCTCCTCCTTTCTCATCCGGACTTGGGACCGGCATTGGTGCAGTTACTTGCACGCAGGGTTATAACTACCCGTGTAGAAAATTAGTGGGGCATCCTAGATTAAAATTGGGCTCTAGTTAGGCGTTGCCGGGGCTTCCTCAATAGGGATTTCCACACTGTTACAGAACGAGGGCCTATGCAGGCATCGTTTAGGATTCCAAATCAAATTTGTCCAGGCCTGCCTGATGATTACCAAAGTGGGGCCTAACTGGGGTGAGCTTGGCGGTCCAGGCTTAATTTGTTATGTTTTTGCTCAACATTCGCCAAACTGGGGCCTTGTTGGAGTTTACCTTTTCCAGCCAATCTAATTTTTTCTTGGTTTCCCTAAGTTTCACCGAAGTAGGACCTGATCGGGGTTTACTTCTCTGGCCACACTAAATTTATTCTGCTTTTGCCAAACTTTTACCGAACTGGGGCCTACTTTGGGATTACATATCAAGCTTATCTAAATTTGTCCTGGTTTCCCTAAGTTTCGCCACAGTAGGACCTGATTGGTGATAACTTGTCTGGCCACACAAAATTTATCCTGCTTTGCCAAACTTTTGCCGAACTGGGGCCTACTTTGGGTTCGCTTAACTAGCCGAACTGAAATTCTCTTGGTTTTCCTAACTTTTGCCAAAGTAGGTCCTGATCGGGATTTGCTTATCTGGCAGCACTGAATTTATTCTGCTTTTGCCAAACTTTTACCGAACTGGGGCCTACTTTGGGATTACATATCAAGCTTATCTAAATTTGTCCTGGTTTCCCTAAGTTTCGCCACAGTAGGACCTGATTGGTGATAACTTGTCTGGCCACACTAAATTTATCCTGCTTTGCCAAACTTTTGCCGAACTGGGGCCTACTTTGCGTTCGCTTACCCGTGTAGAAAATTGGTTAGGCATCCAAGACTGACGAAAGGGCCCCGGTCAGGCGTAATCAGGGCTTCCTCAACAGGGGTTCCACACTGTTTCCAAACTGGGGCCTATGCAGGGCTTCTTGAGGAATCCTGGATTAATTTTGTCCGGATTTGGCCATCTACTGCCAAAGTGGGACCTAGTTGGGCCTTCTTTATCCGTCCAGACTAAATTTCTTCTGGTTTTGCCAATCTTCTGCCAAACTAGGGCCCACTCGGGTAGTCCTCATCTATTTATGCAAAAAATGTTCGGTTTTTCCGAACTCACGCCAAACTGGGACCTAACGGGGGCTTATTTGGAATTCCAAACTGAATTTAACTCCATTTCGCACACCTTTGACCAAGCGGGGCCCTACTCGGGAAATCCCTATCAATTGATGCCGAAATTGTTTGGTTTGTCCAAACTCGCGCCAAACTGCGACCTCACGGGGGGTTATTTGGAATTCCAAACTGAATTTAACTCCATTTTGCACACCTTTGACCAAGCTGGGCCCTACTCGGGAAATCCCTATCAATGGATGCCGAAATTGTTTGGTTTGTCCAAACTCGCGCCAAACTGCGACCTAACGGGGGCTTATTTGGAATTCCAAACTGAATTTAACTCCATTTCGCACACCTTTGACCAAGCGGGGCCCTACTCGGGAAATCCCCATCAATTGATGCCGAAATTGTTTGGTTTGTCCAAACTCACGCCAAACTGGGACCTAATGGGGGCTTATTTGTAATTCCAAACTGAATTCAACTACATTCCGCAAACATTAGCCAAACTTGGGCCAAGTTGGGGCTGATTTGGGTATCCAAGTTTATTCTGTCCAGGCTAATTTCCTGACCTTTACCAAACTTCGGCCAAGTTCTAGGGTTCATCCAGGCATTACAATTGATTTTGTCCGGAGTTTCCAAGCCTGTGCCCAGCTTAGACCTAATTTGGGCTAGTTGGGTTGTATGGGAAAGTATATGATTATGACATTGCGACATTCTCTGCTCATCTAAATAACTATAATCGTCAGTCTTTCAAGTTTGTGTCCACTGTTCCTCCCAATACTATAAATTTTTGATTCGTAGCTCGATGTTAACAAAGACCTGGTGGTCGTGCGGACAGCGTACTGGATTCATAAGTGGAAGATCGGAGGGTAGCAGGTTCGAGACCGGTGGCGGACATGAAAATTTTAATTTGATCAAACTCAGCGGTTCATTAGAAAAAAGTGAATCATCGTCACTTCATTGAAATCGGATCGTTTGGAAGTGATACCGGAAGAAGAACTTCCAGCCTAAATTTTTTGAAATATTTTTATAATTGATGGGGCATCGGAAAATACAGCCAATAAAGGCCCAAGGTTGCCGTATATTCTAGGTCCAAGTTTATCGGCCAGTTTGTGCCCAAGTTTGTCAACGTATACAGGCCCAATTTCGGGATCCAAAGTTGGCCCTTGTTTGGCTACCAATGTAGGCCCAAGCTTAAATTCCCATATAGGGCCAAACAAAAAAAGCGTTACATTTTATTATTGGCCCAAGTTTGACATCTAAAGTTGGCCCTTGTTTGGCTACCAATGTTGGCCAAAGTTAGAGAACCCGTATGGGGCCAAAAAAAAAAGCGTGACATTCGGATATTGGCCCTATACGGACAACCAAACTTGGGCCAAAAGTATAACGAGGAAAATTAACTTGGCCCCACTTGGCGCCCGGACACAATTTCTACACGGGTAGTTGCCGCTGTCATGTCATTATTTTTAAATTTGCGAATTTGAAATTTGAATATACGTATGTATAAAAAGTCCGTCCAGTACTTTTGTATACGGTATGGAGGGTGCGGAAAAAAACTGTAACCCTCCTGCGGTAAAAGTGTAGTAGCAAGGAATTTTGGCAGCGGTGGGCAAAATCTTCTGCGCGAGGTTTCTTGCGCTTACACCTTCATCGGAGAAGGCTGAAAATTTTTATTCACAATCTATACTACCATTACTCAGAAACTGCTGGAAATTTTTTTTATTTGACATCTGATAGCGATTCACAAAATTTCACCGAAGTCTCCCCTCAAGGGAATACGTTGGCCGGATAAAAACTTTTAACAGTGTCCGATAATGAACTTCAGCATAAGTGGAAATCCGTATCCTGCCATGCTCCAGTATAATGTTTTTATGATTTTCTACAAAAATAATAACAGTATGGAAATATATCGAAATCAATGAATAACTGTCGATAAACATTCAATAAAGTCTTCCGAGATAGTACTTCTGTTAGTAGATTGCATGGCAAGATTCGTCCGTTCCCTCCGATCCACCAAGGTATTCTTATCGTCAGAATCCGATGATTTGACGTCGTGTTACTCGAGTGCTCCAAGAGCTGTTCCGCAACGTGAAAATTGAAAGCTAAATCGTTGAAGAAAACCTCCGGAGCATACTAGCAGCGTACACATTTTCTCTGTAGGACTAGAAGTAGGCGTGCGAAAATATAATCAAAACAATTAAACGATTGTTCATATCGACAAGTCCTGAGGAAACAGACGTAACAAACGTAACAACAAACAAACGTAACTCATGAAACCCTGCAGCAACCCTGTTGGAAATGTGTAGTTTCTTATCCTATCATAAATGAGTCGTAAATAACGTTACATTATCATATGTCCAGCGGTAACAATAATTAGCATACGCGAATCCGCAATAGAAACTCTTGTTGACCGCTTCGTCAACCTAGAAAGTAGCAGAACCTAACCTCACTCAATCTAGCAGTCGCCCTAGCAGCCGACATGGAACGACAGCACGGTCGGTAACTTGACGGCCATAGACAATGTTGTTTCGTCTGTTTGCATGTATTATACTAGATAGATCGGAAACTCTGTGATATTTCAGCAGCATGTAACTTCCCTATTACTCGAGCGACTTCGAACGACTTTCTATAGTATTATATATTCAGAATTTAGAAACGACGCCTGACGAAGAAAACTGGATTGACGATGAACCGGGCTATCAGAAATCTATAATTAATCATAACTAAGCTCTTAGCAAACCGATCACGGTGAAATTTGGCTTAAATGAGAGCTTTTTAAGACTACATTCAAACCCGTGTATACGAAAATCCATATTTGTCACGAAGACGGAATAAACACGACTTAAAAATTGCCGTTCGGCCGAAACAGTGGTCGCTCGGGTATATAGAGCCATTGAGTCTCTCGCGCGTAAAAATTTTTTTTTTAATGTACTTGGCTCGAGACTCTACCGAGTCTCTTGATTTGTTTACTTTGGGGTATACGACGTGTGTCCGGTACTAGGTGCCGTGCTACTTAATTTCTTCAAATTAAACTTTCATCTCCATATTTATTCGTTTATGTAAGGGTGTATTCTTGACCTCAGGATAATGTATGTGTGGTTTCTTGGAAATGAAGGTCAAAAACGAGTTTTTTTGTCAAAAAACGTAACGTTTCGGCTCATGGGAGCCCTCCTGAGCCCTCCTCAGACGAAAAAATCGGGTAGATCTATGTAGATCTAAATGCTTTAGATCTACGTAGATCTAAATTTTGCCATAGATCTAATGAGATCTACGTGGATCTTATGAGATCTCAAGAGATCTACGTAGATTTAATTTTTAGGTCAATGTCAATTCTGGAAATGAATTGAAAAAACATTGATTAATTGCATAACTATAATGAAAAAATACTCACTATCATCATAAAATAAGAAATCGTGAATACGAGTAAGGAAAAAAAATTATGTAAAAAAAATTGTAAAAATCAAACAAATCGGAATTGAACCCTCGAACTTCGGATTACCAAACCTGTACCGTACTAGATGAGCTAAGGCGCTTTCTGAAAATACGTGCGCTTCTGGCGTACTTATTGTCCAATCAGTCCAGAGAGACTTGAAATATTTCCAAATACGGTATCAGAACTACTCAGATCCGAGTAGATCTACTTGGCTTCAATGAGCAACAACGTTTTGCTGCGATTATTCCATCTACTCATGTCAGATCTACCTAGATCTAAAGTAGATCTAACGTTATCTAGGTGGATATACATAGATCTACCAACCATGGGCATTCGAACATGACAGTAGATCGATTCGAAGCTACGTAGATCTACGAAAATCTTCGGAGATCTACGAAAATCTTCGGAGATCTACGAAAATCTTCGGAGATCTAGGTAGATCTAGGCAGATCTACGATTTCCCAAAATTTAGATCTACTTATTGTTAGATCTAAATTAGATCTCCGGAGATGCGAATTAGATCTAAACCATTTTTTCCGGGGTTGGAACAAAATTTTACAGTTACAACCAAAAGAAACTAAGAAAACTAAAAAAAAAAAAACTTGAAAAAAAATTTTTTTTAAACTGAAAAAAAACATTATTGTTTTGGTGACTCTATCGTTCGCCATCTTATACATTCACATATTTGAATTTATCGGACGAGGCGAACCAAATTAATTAATTATTGGTACCCACCAAGGAGAGATTCTTCCTCTATTCGAGCGTGCAAACCTTGGTGGGACCGAAAAAAACCTATAGAAAAATCAAAATCAAATTTTTATTTTTAATTCTTCGAGTAAAATTCTTCAAATATGTGAATGTATTTAAGATAGCGAACGATAGAGTCACCAAAACAAACACGTGACACTGGGACAATGACGTGTCTAGTATACCATAATACAAGTTTCGAGTAAAGATTCCTTCAGCCCCTCGGTGGTCTAATTGGACAAGGTGTCGCAGTACAAATGCGAAGGGCCCGGTTCAAACCCGGGCCGAGGGAATTTTTACTCGAAGAATTAAAAATAAAAATTTGATTTTTCTATAGGTTTTTTTCGGTCCCACCAAGGTTTGTACGCTCGAATAGAGGAAGAATCTCTCCTTGGTGGGTACCAATAATCAATCAATTTGGTTCGCCTCGTCCGATAAATTCAAATATGTGAAAAAACATTATTCTTTGACAGGCATCTCCTTGGCAGTAGCATTTGATTTCATTGCTTTTTCAGACGACATAACTTTTGTGAGCAGATATTTCTGTAGAGAGACTTTTTGGGTAAAGTCATAGAAAGATTAAATCCCCCACGATCGGCGGAGTCTCAGAAACTAAGTTTTTTTAATGTAGAATACCTTTTGTTTGAAGAAGGTCAAAGATCCTTTTCTAATCGGAGTTTGCGATATTCATAACAAGAAACAAAAATGTCAAGTCAATTTGAATCTTAGGCGATAATGGCTGGAATTACTCCATGTACAAATGACTTTCACCAGGTCGTTATTCATGAACAAACAATAATTACCAGTTTGTACTGAACCCAAAGTTGAGTAACCTGGTACTTTCAACATCTGACAGAACCGGTGTCGCTATGAACAATTCGGAACTTAGAAGGTTCTTAATGACCTCGCTGGAAGAGGGGGGAAGAGGAATAATTATAAGATAAGGAAATATTAATGAATGAATGTTTGGATATAAACAATGAAACAAGTTTGCAAAGTTGAAACTGAAACAATTGATCGCTTTTGAAGGTTGCTTCCTGAAACCTCTATATTTCACGGAAATACACCAATCATTTTTACTGCAGCAAGAAAAGTTTGTTCGTTCTTCATTCGACGACTTTTTTTCATTACCAGCTGATTCAACCGGATAGCATCCTTGGTATGGTATGTAGGTAGGTATATACATGTATAGGTACAACGACACCGGCTACGGCAGTTTTACGACTTATTATAGGTGGACACATACCTACGAACTGTGCAAATGCAGAGACTGCATGCAAAAGTGACTGTTTTGTATTCTTTATTTCTCGTTCATAGAAGCTAACCAGTACTTTACTTCACATCTGTTATCACTATCCTACCGATTCAAAGCAGCAGAAAAAACCCTCTTTATATCCCCAACAAAGTGCCCTTCCACGGTTTTCAACAATTTGACGGTTTTTACAGAGGAACTTGTCATGCATAATTTAAGCAAACGATGGTTGAAAGAAAATGTATCTCCTGTTTCATCTAAGTAGCATATCTTTCTTCATTGCTTGGAACGAAGCCTTTTGAAATCGAAGATCGAAGTCATTTTCCTTGATTCAGAACCCGCACATTATAACCAAGTGAGGAATAAGTGACAAATGAATGGCAATTCTTGAGTTCCCCACAAAGGTTTCAAACTAATAACGAAGGTTAAGCATCGTCGAATTTATAGTAATTAGTGCAAAGTTTCAGATTCTCCTATTCTCAAAATCAAATTCGCGACGATCAATTAATGTGTCTTGTAATTGATGACATCGAGCCATTATCGACGTACTTATGAATCGCCACTAATTATCAACTGATAATCAACTCTTTATATTACTTTTCAGTCGTTAAAATCGGTTACCAAACATCTTGCATCTTTCGGTGTAATCTGCATTTATTATAATACCGATTTTTTAATTTTTTTTAAGAAAATTACGAGGGCTACCGAAGATTGTTTTTTCTTCTTCCATCAGGCTACCAGTGCAGTATGAAAGCATATTTCTACATGTCAAATTATTGTTGTCATCACGTGGACCATGGCTTCCAAGTTGACGTCTCTCCGCAAACACACCTGACTGGCAAGGACGATTACACCTTGTATATTGATCGAAATCTTTTCGGTTTTTTCGGTTCAGATCAATGTACGAGGTGTCATCGTCCCTGTTAGTCGGGTGTGCTCGCGGAGAGGCGTCAACTTGGAAGACATGGTCCACGTGATAATAACAATAATTTCAACGTATGAAAATATAGTTCTATACCAAAACAGTAGCTTAATGAAGGGAAAAACAAATCTTCGATAGCCATTCAAATTCACGCTTAGGGGAGCGGCGGGTAAGTTGGCGCTGAGTGTAACTTGGCGCACCTATATTTAAGACAAACGACTGATCTTACGGCGGTATAAAAGTATTGATTTCATTCGTTGAAAGACTAAATGTGTTTTGGCCAAATATTATCATCATACGTTATAATTTATTGTAGATATCGTAATAATCCAGTATTCGGCTCTATGCTTGTATCGGCGCGGTCCCAGAAATACCTCCATAACTAACAACTATTCGCATAAAATGGAGGTATTTAATTTATCAGAATCCTTAATCCTTCAGCTTTCGAATAGTACTACAATACTTTGTTATACGTGCGATTCATTGTCACTGACATAGACGCGTAATTGGCGCGAGTACATGAACGGGTGACTTGGCGTAGACGAACCGGTGATCGACGGGTAAGTTAGCGCGCGATCACGCCTAGACCCTTCGGACATATTGTGGTTACGTTTTTGTCTCCATTGTTTCGGAGCAACAAGTTTGCGGCGTAGGTACGAATATTAAGTACTTACATAATTATTCAACACATAAACATATCCTGTCTTATTATACTTCCAGCCTAACCTACCATTGAATTAACAATAAGTAGGACTTAATTTTGAGCATTCGTATTTTAATTCCCATAACGATATCAATACATCATAATAAAATGAAGTACATATAATATTTATTGTTATTCATCAAGTTTCTGTGAAATTTTAACTTTACGTATGAGAAAACTGCATTAAACCGAGCTTTACGTGTTTAACTATAGTGCGCCATATTACCCAAACGTGCGGGTAATATGACGCGGGTGTACTTCTCAGAACTATCAATAATTTAGTATTTTAAAGTCTACAACATGTCTATTTACTTCACGATATAATGAAATAGATATACAAGTATCATTTCGCGATTTTCCCGACGTAATTTGACCGATATTCACTTTGTTATTGCGAATCTCCGTTAGGTGCGCCAACTTACCCTTCGCTCCCCTACATAGAATAATATGTTCAAAATTTCGCACAGAACATCTCCTTCCGTAGCGCTAACAATGTAATAGGAAATATCCAAAATAATTGAATGTTTTGAGAGCCCATCATTCCACGTGTCTGGGTTCATGTCAGCTCCTTGACCAACAAGTGGCAGCCGGAAACTTGGTAATAGGGTTCGCCGTGAGACCCGTGACGAGAAAAAAGAAATACAGAGAGAAATCTCACAACGAGGAAATAAAATCTGTAGGGAATCTTACACGTCTTGTAGGGGAGACCGGGGCTAGTTGATACGGGGGCAAGTTGATACAAATTGAATTTTGCGCAAGTGCGACTGTACACAATAGCGTTCTTCGAGTTGAGGGACTGTTTCCTAACCCACTTCAGTCTACACGTGTGTATGACCACGTGTGAACAATGGCGTGGAAGTTATTTGAGTAAAATTGTTTTCGGTAGAGCAAAGTAAATTTTATTGATGTGATTCAAAGTCAGTTAGCACCTGGAAACAAAATTTTGAGCGATTCTTCTGATCCTGGCTCTATTTGGTAATAAAAAGGTGAGGAAATTCCGTTGTCGTCGGAGGTATATCTCTACTCTTGTTCTCTGGACTCCTGAGAGACGCCAACAGCGTCGCTGGGGGCAAGTTGATACGTTTCAAATGGGGCAGGTTGATACAGTACACACGTTGTATCAACTTGCCTCAACTACGTTCAAGTTTCTTTTTTCTTTCGTTTCACAGAAAAATGGTCCGGCAATATATTAAGAAAACAAAACGGGGCGAGATACCTTTGGAACTTACCTTTTTACTCGTCATTATCATTTGTAGCTCTGTCTTATTTGATACGTACTTTCAATTTCTTATTGCATATTTTGAGCAATAGTATTATTAGCGGTAGATATACCATTCGTATACTCATTCGTCTTGTCATGATTATTAGTCTAACTTCGAAGGAAGTCATTCGTAACGCTTCCATCTGCCGTTACTTCATGTAAAAGCTCCGTATTGTACTATCTAATTTGTTACCTACTAAAATATTTTGTGATAATCTTGTGCCTCATGTATATCGTTATCGAAACTGCAAAATATGAGGTAGATTGATTAAACAAATATTTTCATAATTTTTTCGGATTTTTTAACAGTTTTTCATATTAGTATCAACTTGCCCCATGTCTGTATGAACTTGCCCCGGGGTGGGGCGGCTTGATACGTTTTGCACGCGTCTACTCAACAGGCTATCACAGGCTCACAATTTCAATCATAAAATTTTCCTTCGGTACACTAATGGAGGAAGGACTAGGGTATATTACCATATTTTTGTCGAATTTTTATCACAAAAATTGGAGGAGTTAAAAATTAGAAACCAAATTTTGTATCAACTAGCCCCGGTCTCCCCTACACAAGTTCCGCCAGAGACTCAAGCAGACAGGATTGCGTAAGCCGAAGATAATCAATGCGCATGCGCTGAGACTTTATGTCTTTCATATACAGAGTGAATTCCTAAAGTGTAAACAGCCCAAACCTAGTGCGCATGCGCTTACCTGAAAAAATTGAATGTCGCCTGAGATAGCAACTGTCGATTGGGTATCCCAGACAATTTTTCAATTTTTTCAGATAAGCGCATGCGCACTAGGTTTTGGGTTTACACTTTAGGAATTCACTCTGTATGATCGCCAAAATGGCTTGCACCGCACCGTTTCATGCGGCGGGGACACTGAGGAGGTCCACTTACGAGGTTAAGGGCGAAGATAACGGGGATGTATTCCGCTAAACTAATCCACTAGGTGGCAGCATCACTGCATGATTCTTCCAGTGCGAAGTTTATTCTCATTTTTTTCATCGAATATTGAAATATGTCGTTTATACAACAGTATATTATACATTTAGGCAAGAGCAGGTGTTTTCCGTCAAGCACCCTTGCGTGAGACAAAACGCCGTTTCGTTCCCGTGGTGCTTGTGCTGTGTGTGCGTGCAGGTGCACATGCATTAAAAACGAATGATAGTGCCGTCGGAACGGTTTTCTCCACTAGAGGTAGCACTTTCTGGGTTCATTTTCCTGGTGCCGAAGTTTTTTTTTTGCCCTGCTGCGAGTTATTTTTTATTAATCTGTTTCTGGGGTTAAAAACCTGTGACTTTCATCCTATTTCAGACAATCAACAACACGAGTTTTTAGTGCATATCGACGGCAGTATGGAAGAACGTGACATCTCAAATTGTGCCAGAAGAAGGTGACATCTCAAATACGACGCTGAAGTTAGCCGCAGGTTTCAGCCGCCGGTTGCGCGGAACCAGGGACGAATAGGGGCGCGGGGCCCCCGACGTCAAAATGTCATCCCAACGCCGTGGTTCGTTTCTGGTGGTGTCAATAATTGGGAAAGCAGAATTTGTATAATTCATTTCGGGAGTAAATTTTCGCGAACCCAGATGAGATTTCTACCACTATATTGGGGGTGGAAGGGGAGTGTTTTTTTACTCATTCCAGATTTTTTACACCTTTCTGAATCATGAGCCGCAACTTTGAACTTGGTAAATTCGCCCATTCGGTGATTTTAACGAATAAATTATTAATTACTGGAGTAAATCTTTACGAACCCTGATGAAATTTGTACCGCTATTTTAGGGGTGAAAGGGGAACGCATCCTAATTTTTCCACATTTTTTAAACCTTTCCGAGTCATCAGCCGCAACTTTGAACTTGGAAAATTCGCCCATTCGGTGATTTTAACGAACAAATTGTTAATTACTGGAGTAAATCTTTACGAACCCTGATGAAATTTGTACCGCTATTTTGGGGATGAAAGGGGAACGCATCCTAATTTTTTCACATTTTTCAAACCTTTCCGAGTCATCAGCCGCAACTTTGAACTTGGAAAATTCGCCCATTCGGTGATTTTAATGAACAAATTATTAATTACGGGGGTACATTTTTACGAACCCTGATGAAATTTGTACCGCTATTTTAGGGATGAAAGGGGAACGCATCCTAATTTTTTCACATTTTTTAAACCTTTCCGAGTCATCAGCCGCAACTTTGAACTTGGAAAATTCGCCCATTCGGTGATTTTAACGAAGAAATTGTTAATTACGGGTGTACATTTTTACGAACCCTGATGAAATCTGTACCGCTATTTTGGGGATGAAAGGGGAACGCATCCTAATTTTTTCACATTTTTTAAACCTTTCCGAGTCATCAGCCGCAACTTTGAACTTGGAAAATTCGCCCATTCGGTGATTTTAACGAACAAATTGTTAATTACGGGTGTACATTTTTACGAACCCTGATGAAATCTGTACCGCTATTTTGGGGATGAAAGGGGAACGTATTCTAATTTTTTCACATTTTGTACACCATTCCGAGTCATGAGCCGCAACTTTGAACTTGGAAAATTCGCCCATTCGGTGATTCTAGAAAAGGGGAAATTAATAGTTGAAATAACGTGTCAATAGCTCGTGAAATATTGATGAATAACCGAGTAAATAATTAAAATAAAGAAAATATATATATACGTGTAGTATAATGTGATAGGTCATAATTATCGAACGAGTTATCAATATTTCAGTTATTTGAGTACTTTTGTAGACTAATATTCGCGGTTCATTCTTTTCATCATTCATATCATCATGATTATCGTTTCCCAACTTACAGACTAATATATACATTTTTTTCTGAATTTTCTGCATTTTTTCAAGTCTTATCAATATGATTATCACGTGTTTAAAAAAATACTAGTATTGCTTTTCTTCCAATAACATCATATCGTATCATGCGCGAGGTTATTATTATCGAACGAGTTATAAATATTCTAGTTGAGTAGACTTGCGGCTGATGACTCGGAAAGGTATAAAAAATGTGAAAAATTTAGAATACGTTCCCCTTTCATCCCTAAAATAGCGGTACAAATTTCATCAGGGTTCGTAAAAATGTACCCCCGTAATTAATAATTTGTTCGTTAAAATCACCGAATGGGCGAATTTTCCAAGTTCAAAGTTGCGGCTGATGACTCGGAAAGATTTAAAAAATGTGAAAAAATTAGGATGCCTTCCCCTTTCATCCCTGAAATAGCGGTACAAATTTCATCAGGGTTCGTAAAGATTTACTCCAGTAATTAACAATTTGATCGTTAAAATCACCGAATGGGCGAATTTTCCAAGTTCAAAGTTGCGGCTGATGACTCGGAAAGGTTTAAAAAATGTGAAAAAATTAGGATGCGTTCCCCTTTCATCCCCAAAATAGCGGTACAAATTTCATCAGGGTTCGTAAAAATGTACCCCCGTAATTAATAATTTGTTCATTAAAATCACCGAATGGGCGAATTTTCCAAGTTCAAAGTTGCGGCTGATGACTCGGAAGGGTTTAAAAAATGTGAAAAAATTAGGATGCGTTCCCCTTTCATCCCCAAAATAGCAGTACAAATTTCATCAGGGTTCGTGAAAATGTACCCCCGTAATTAATAATTTGTTCATTAAAATCACCGAATGGGCGAATTTTCCAAGTTCAAAGTTGCGGCTGATGACTCGGAAAGGTTTAAAAAATGTGAAAAAATTAGGATGCGTTCCCCTTTCATCCCTAAAATAGCGGTACAAATTTCATCAGGGTTCGTAAAAATGTACCCCCGTAATTAATAATTTCTTCGTTAAAATCACCGAATGGGCGAATTTTCCAAGTTCAAAGTTGCGGCTCATGATTCAGAAAGGTGTAAAAAATCTGGAATGAGTAAAAAAAACACTCCCCTTCCACCCCCAATATAGTGGTAGAAATCTCATCTGGGTTCGCGAAAATTTACTCCCGAAATGAATTATACAAATTCGACGAGGTTGCGAAGCGCCCGGAAACAGCTAAGCTATCAGTATTCTTCAAATGCTTGACGTGATTTCATACGTATTTATACAATTTTCGATGCTTTCCCAATTATTGACACCACCAGAAACGAACCACGGCGTTGGGATGACATTTTGACGTCGGGGGCCCCGCGCCCCTATTCGTCCCTGGTTCCGCGCAACCGGCGGCTGAAACCTGCGGCTAACTTCAGCGTCGTATCTCAAATTGTGCCAGAAGAACGTGACATCTCAGATTGTGCCAGAAGAACGTGACATCTCAAATTGTGCCAGAAGAACGTGCCATCTCAAATTGTGCCAGAAGAACGTGACATCTCCTATCCTTAAACACAGGAGATGTCTCTCACGTTCTTCTGGCACAATTTGAGATGGCACGTTCTTCTGGCACAATTTGAGATGTCACGTTCTTCTGGCACAATCTGAGATGTCACGTTCTTCTGGCATAATTTGAGATGTCACCTTCTTCTGGCACAATTTGAGATGTCACGTTCTTCCATACTGCCGTCGATATGTTGTAGGCAAATGTTCATCGTTCTCAGCAATCATCTCCTTGGCAATATCGATATCATTCAGATTTAGCGCAACTTCACACCAGCTATGATGCTGCCATCTACGCCGAGCTTTACCGGAGTACATCCTCATCCCAGAAAATCGAAAAATCACTATACTGCTTGAAATCACTCCCGATATAAGACTACCTACGCCGCTCACGGTATACGACGGAGGAGTCCAGTACCATGCATAAGTTCGGGTATCGCTTTTCGCATTTTCGGTCGGGACCAAACTTAGATGTCTCAGCCAGAAAAAAGGCGTAGAGTAACGATCTAGGTCGCATTTGGAGGTAAAAAATAATCAGCTTCATTATTGTGATTTGCAAAATTCTCTACGACCTTCTTTAGCAGTCACTGGGTGATGTTAAACATCTTGTTTTTTTCGCGATTTTTATACTTCTCTAAAGTTACGCGTAACTTTTTGGGAAATAGTAATAGAAATTGTTTCTCAGAAGGAGTTTCAAAGCGGCGAGATTTAGCTTTGATTTCCTTCTTTTTTTTTTTTAATGTCTGTGAATTTTTCCGCAAAATTATTACAATAGTTCAGTTTTTGGAAAATCCACCATAACTCGAGAACTATGGGGTCTAAAATTGAATGTCAAGTAAATATTTCGAAAATTGTTCAACTATATAATGAAATGAAGAGTCTTCTGTCAATTCAAAGTATCGAGGATGCTATGTGTTCAGCGGGACAAGTATTACTATTAGATAAGGACAATTTATATTATATGTATCATACTGTTAGATTAGGGTTTGTGTCATGTATGGGTTCGCCGCTCGGGTCTCTTGGGTGTACAGACCATATCTCAACTATGTAGAATGCAACATCTCTATATATCTTAACTGTTAACTGCTATCATCGCCAAATCACCGACTAGTGGCCGTATATTTTCCTAGCGGCAGGAGTAAACAGCCTATCAAAAGTTGGCGCGAACGGGTAAATCATTCACTCTTAGGCGACTCTTGGCTCTATCATGGATGTACACTTGCACACGCGTGCAGTCCTCTCAAGATTGTATTGTCGAAGAGCTGAAGAGCGGGAATAGTACATTTCGATACGCGTGAGAAAGGGGTTGTTTTGGTACTAGTGGGAGGCTTGTCGTCCGAGCAAAGCGAGGGTGCCAATTTAGCTGACTAAAGCCGGTCATAAGTTGCCCATACGTTAACTTTTAGTTGACAAGTATTCAAGTCACAATTTTGTGTTGTTTGGGTCACGAGTGTGAAGACAACTCTCACACATGTATCGAACAAAAAATGTTCATCACAAACGCGCGTGATGAAAAGTGAGCTTATATCGAAGCGCCATATGAAGCAACGGCTCGACGTGGCCATATTTCTACACGTGTAGCAACTGTGTGGCATGCATTAATAGAAGAGGGGTGAACTAGTGAACAAGCGAATAATTTAACGATTCATTTACAAGTTCTACAAGGAGGATCGCCGATACAACAAGTTGGAATGTGACCATAGGACATGGCGAGACGATAGCAGCATCCCAGCTGTGAGGAATTATTAGTACGGTCATAGATCAAGCGAACTTGTAGACCCCCTGCCAGCCTGGGTGTGCGGGCGCAGGGCAAACAGGTAGGCGCCTGCGAAACCAGGTTAGCGCAGGTTTGCTAAGAATAGATCAGGTTAGGTGAAGTGAGATACAGCTATGCGGCATTTAATCATGGCTACAGTCACCCAAATCCAACCGCTCGAACCTCCACACAGCTGCGTCGGTGAAATTGCTCTAAAGGTCCTTTGTCCCAGTTAGTCACTTCGATATTGTTTCTTTCGCTCGCTTGGACGCGGTGAATTTTCTACACGCGAGCCTACCGTTCGAAATTTGATTAAATTCTGTCCAGGCACCATCTTTCGCGCCCAAAAAAAATCATTCGAACTATTGACGGTGCTCCTTGCTCGAGGACACGACAGGTAGAAAGATGGTCTTCTTTTTTTTATTACGCATCATGCAGTATTCGAAGATTCGAATAGAACCACAAAACATTTTCCTAAGCCCTCATTAGTAAAGGTCCTTGAAATTCGTCTGTGAAATTAGAAGTGCCTGCAAAGATCGACTTATGATTTAATTTTTGGTGTGTGTGTAAATTAATCTTTATCTCTCTTCTTTAACCCTTGGTCTCTCATTTTTCAGCTCCCATCTCATTGTCAGTGATTCGAAGCAAAGACACTTTCTGATTCCTTGGAGTCTTCGGTAGGACAACGGCGGTGGGTGTCTTGGTAGTACCACAGGATTTTTATAAGTATAGGTACTAGTGTATATCATCAGGGAGACAATTGCGGACAGATTTTCACAACTTTTCAGTGGAACTCGGACGTGAGATTTACAGGATAAAAGAAAGACGCCTCGAGAACTTTGACCTCGAGAATAAGAGAAGAAAAACTATTGTTTCGGGAACAAAGAGGTGCATACTAACGAGGAAGGATCAAAATCGACAAGTCCGAAGATTGAGCGTGCCTGCACTCAAACCGTCACTGCACCAATTTAAAACCTAATGCTCCGCGTAAAGTAACCAAATGGGCCAACGATTTGATTAACTCATCACGTTCATCGTCCTATCCATATTCTCACACCATGACCTCATCCGTGTAGGCTATTACCTGTGAGCCAGTGCTAGACGAGTGGTTCCGAGTGCCTGGTCGCTTATAGTGCTAGCTTGGGGCAATATTACACAACAAGAAAAATTTGAATCATAATATACTCGAGCACGAAGACAATACAATCAGACCTTGCAAGAAACCTAGTAAATATGATGAGAAGAATTGACGTGATCTGTGGGCGAAGACGGTGGTCTAGTGGAGTAAGTCTCCGGCTAAGCATTCGTGGATCCCGGGTTCGATTCCCGGATCGTCCGTTAATTTTTCTCATCAGTTTTGTCAATAAAAAAATTGATCGCAATATTCATTGCTCTCTCTTTAACACAGAAGGGCAAACTGGACGAAACACTCCCAATATTTCGGTTCAAAATTTACTTATTTTAACTGTTCAGAGAATTCAAGTCATAACTCAATAACAAACACGCAAGCGCAGAATGTTGTAAGGGGTGCACAGAAAAATAATAACAGTGTAAATGTAAGATTTAAAGACAAACCGTTATCAAGGATGTATTATTGGCCGTACGATCTCAACCAAAAATGATTCTCGTCGGCAAATTAAGTAGGTACTTGATGATAAGATAAAAATAGGAAAAAATGAACTACGATAAAGATGATAAGAGTATTCATGTTGAATAATAATAATGCCCGAAAGTAATCAATAAATTGTATAAACAAAACATTGTTTAAAAAATTCTCTGGTAACGTTATTTTTTTCTCATCTCAAATAAATACCCTAATTTTTCTGAACACACATGCATTTTTCAAGAATTTTGTCACTATTTTGAAATTTCCATTTTCGAAAACTTGTAAAAGCTGTATTTACGAAACTATTTGTTCCACGCTCCGGAAACTTCGGAATTGTAATTTACATTATTTTCACAAAAACATATCCAAAATTCAGTTTTATTTTCCATTTTTCAAAATTTGGAAACGTGACAAAATTCATAAAAAATTCATGTGTGTTCAGAAAAATTAGGGCATTCATTTGAGATGAATAAAAATAACGTTACCAGAAAATGTGTTGACAATGTTTTGTTTAAACAACGTATTGATAACTTTTGGGCATTATTATTATTCAAAGAGAAACACTTTTGGTTGAGATTGTACGGCCAATACATCCTATTTTAACACGAGACTTTGTAAAATCAACTGTTGTTACCCTTACGGAAAAAACACTCAATTTTTTACTCATAACTAGCTCACAATAGCGCGCTTCGCGCGCTTCTGAAACCAACTTTCAGATTGTTATTACAGTGCTTTTTTTTTTTATTCCGCTGACCTTTTTTAAATCTTTACTAACTGATTCTGATTTAATCGCTGTGTTATAAGTTGAGTGTCAAAACAATATGGCTGATTCTCCCGAAAGACTCATTTTTGCTGAAACGGAGTAGGGGAGACCGGGACTAGTTGTCACACGGGTTAGTTGTCACAGTGTCCATATCTCCATCGCTAGATAACAGATCGAACGGTGCTATAGATCAAAGTTGTAGTTCGATGTTTGAAACAAACTAATGTCATTAAATTGAATATCGCATCATATTCGGCTTCGCAGTGATCGATAAACTGAAATCGGACCGGAAAAGTAATTATTTTCCATCTTCTAATATGTTTTTTCTCATTTTCTAGACTGCCTTGAGAAATTTCGCTACACGATATTCGGAAAGGTTATTCTTAACGCTTTCATTTGATGTACATATTGTTGATATTTGAATGGCGGGTCAGCAAGATGTGCAAATTTTTAAACAAAATAGCGGGTTGGGGCAGGTTGTCACAAAATTATTGGGGCAAGTTGTCACGTGTAAAAACGCACCCCATTTTGACTTAACCATGGTTTTTTGAGTTGAGGTCAACTTTCTCAAGATTATCGGAGTCTGGGTGGGATTTCGCATGGTTTGTGGGGTGTTCGGAGTCTAGGTTGACTGTTTCGTGGTTTCCGGAGACAATACAATGAAACCCGTTTTCGCCATTTAAAATACTCGGGACAACTTACCCCGGGGTCTGTGACAACTTACCCCGCCTCGGGGCAAGTTGTCACACTCCGCGAATTTTTTTGAAAATTCGAAAAAACCTACTTAGACTTGCATAGGAATAACCAAAAAATTTCTGTAGGTGCGCAAACGATGCATCTACAATACCGCATCTCAAGATTTGCGAAAAAAAAATTTGGTAAAATTCTAAAAATCAGAGAGTAAAAAGTGTGACAACTAGCCCCGGTCTCCCCTATATTTTCAATAATCCCACAGATTTCTTAGATCTCTCAACCAGAATATATTAGATCATCACATTTTGAGATAGGATCACAGAACAAATTGAAAAAAAAAAATTATTTCAATGGTTTTTTTTTTTGCGGGTTTTGACCCCTAAACGTCAGTTCCTCCGGCTGAAACACTCACATTTTCCTTACTCTAGGGGAAAGGATAAGGGCTGATTCAAAAGAAAACAAATTTTTTAATAGAAATCATGAATATTTTCTCAAACTAAACGATTTTTACGACCCCTTTCTGAAACCCCAATAAAAAAACTGAGCACAAACATTTTAATAAAAATTGGAATTTTGAAACGCGGGTTGCCGTCATTCCTCTGACAGATTCAATTCACCGAGCTGACAATTGGTCAAAGTTTCATTTTCAACGCTTGTGACTTTTTGTCTTACGAAACAGTGTGGCTTGAGTGATGTCACAATGGGGCGTCATTCCTCTGGCAAGTGCCAAATTATACATTTTCAAAAAAAAAAAGTTCGTCTATGTTTGCATGTAAATAACTATCGAGCACCAACTCATCGCCGCGTTTTTGAGGTCCGAAAGACTTTTCATGTCGGATTACGGACAAAATATCGTCAAAATCGTCAGTCCTCTGGCATCATTCCTCTGGCATCATTCCTCTGGCCCTCAATCATCATTCTTCTGGCACCAGTATAGGCCCAAAGTATGGTAAAAACCTCAAAATGAGCTTGAGTTTGTCCAAGTGGTAATTACCTTGTATATTACTTCAAATTGGAGGTTATATCCAACAATTTAGAACTCAAAATTGATTTTTTTTTTTATTTTGTTATTTTGAACCCCGAAAAATGAGTCTTTCAGGAGAATCACCCATACCTATATTGTTAGTCAAATAATTTTTCAATTTTTTCATGCTGTCATTTTATTTGTTGTTGATCAGTAGAACTTATTATATTATTGTTTGTTAGCGGATAGTATCAGATCTTAAGAGTGTTTCAGAAGTGATCACGTGCTCACTATAAACACGTCTTCCTCAACTCACAAATTTCGTGCATAACTGTAGGTTCATAAAGTTAGCATCCAGAGTCGAGGCAATCGTCTGAAAATACATTTAGATCATCGAGAAAAATTCAAATAAGATGGTGGATCTGAATTTCAGCATCCGGTTACTGAATACGATACTATGCGAGCGGTTAACGGAATTTCGGATAGATTATCATGCTCACCGTTTGCGCGTTGTTTGCGCAAACAGCACCCACAACATTTTATCAGTCATTATTATCTGTACCATTAAAGAAAAAAATTCCAATTCTACAAAGCTGGTACCAAAATCCAGTATTGCTCAGGCGCCGGGAGCGGTCCAATTCCGTCCGTTCCAGTTCCCAAGCAAAGAAAGCCGTGGAAATGATAGTGAATCAAGGCGAACAGCGATAATGATGCATAATTCTGATGACTTAGTTCGTTCGGTTTCATTCAGGTTGAATCAGCAAAAAAAAGTTACATTTTAAAATCATTGATTTCAGAATGTTACATTTTTCTGTTTAATCAATCCGGGAGAAACTTACACTACTGCCTGGAAATACAACGAACCATATTGGGTGTAGGTTTCATTCAGGATTAGGTAGACAAAATGTTACATTTCAACCTAAATGAAACCGAACAAACTGAAGTCAAAAGAATTATGCATCATTTTTGCCATTCGCCTTAATTCATTATCATTTTCGCGGCTTTCTTTTGTCTGGCAACTGGAATGGACGGAGTTGAACCACTCCCGGCACACCTGCACTAATGAATTTTGGTGCCAGCTTTTAAGTTCAGCTCACCCCGATTTTATTCGCCTTTTCCTCGAAAACGAGCAAACGTGCAGACGAAATCGAGTTATATTCTTCATATTAAAGGCATGCGCAAATGATCTAACGTTACAGTTTCAGACGATTATCTTTACTTCAGATGCTAACTTGATAAACCCACGATCAGTGGATAAACCTTAGAACTGTGGACAGATGCATACTAAATACGTAGCTGTCCACTTCAACGCGACACATTTCGGGATCTCGCATCATTTTCCATTCAATCCCAATTTTTTTATGTTGTCTTTTTAGCTCTGAAATAATTCTATGACTTTCCGGTGATTTTTTGAATCGATCCTTACTAAATTAATTATTTTTCTTTGCACTTCAAACGTTGACCTTCAAGTTCTAAAAAGTTCACGAGAATTCTGTTGCTGCAAAACAATTATTCCTAATGACTTTCGCTATCAGGAATGTTGGCAGATTGTTCTATATTTTCTTTTCAAATATTCATTAATTGCAAGTAAGTTTCCAAATTCTGACCGATAATCTTCACATCCATATTCTCAATCGTATATCAAGAATAGCCGAGCAAAAATAATGTGTTGGCAGCGTTCCGGAATGAGAGCTACTATTATCTCTTCACTTTGACCATCAGAAAACTCCTGATTCCGATATCTGATATTCATAGTCTTTAATTTTTTCTGTGATTCCTGTGCTGGTCCGTTTGTTGACTAAGAGGAGCAGTCGAACGCGAATGAACGATGGCGTTTATCAAGAATGGGAGCTGCGATTTTTCTAGAATTTCAACATCCCGCAAACTTAGTCTCCATACCTTTCTTTTCTGAATTTTTGTGAATGTTCAAAGAACCATTGAACTGATCTACCTGACCTAACTTGAGTCGCGCACGGTAAGTAGATGGCTGAAGAAACTTGTCAGGATTGCTATGTTCATTCTTGAATCTTTAAGGTACTTCAAAACGGAAAAAAGTTGTGTTTTTTGATAGGCTCACTACAAACATTTACTTTCTCTTTCAATGTCAACCTTATTATAAAAGTTGCCAAAGAATCGTACTGTGTATTGCTGAGCATCACCAACGTTCATTTGCAGCAGTCGCACGGCGAAGTTCACGGTTCAGAATCACTATAGTATATGGGGCTGTCCACGTCAATTCACTTAGCCTCCAGACCACAACATTTTTTATTTGCTTTGTAATTTTGTCTCTAGTCCTCGTTGCTTTAAAATAGTTCTCTGATTTTTCGGACAAACCCTTTCTGAGTTATGATTCTTTTTCGACCGAAAAAAGGACCATTTTTAGAAATCTGAAAAAAATCACAAATCGTATGATTTACGTCGAACACTGTTGTCTTCCACTCGTGAGAATGTGGGCTGAATTTTTCCTATATTTTTTTGACGCAATCAAAACCTTTCTTTGTCAAGAAAACACTGAAACCGCGAATTAATCCACCCATAAATATATCAATACTATTTTTGAACTGGAAGAATGAAAAAACTGAAATTCAACTGGTCAGATACAAGGAATCAATGCGATCAAATATTCACTATGCCAAAAATAAGATATGGGTTGTGTTCGAGCACCACAGAGAGAATCACATAGATTCTGGCTAGCCCTCTCAAACTTACCTCGCGCTGTCTTTGGTGTCAAAATGAGACACCTTTCGGTCACTTGGTACCTCGAGTCAGTCGGACAGAGATCGTCACAGCATAAGCTTCGCTCTATTATCCACGTTGATTAATAAACTAATTGGAAAACACCGTTGATGACTTTCAAATATCTGTGAATGCACCCACTGTTTCCAGTCCTCACCTACGTTTTAATGAACCATCCGAACAACAGCGTCAGAAGCATAAACATAATTTGGTCCTTCGAGCCGGATTCGGTTCCGAGTCGTGTGTGATCTGTGGAAGAAAGTGCATCGAAAAAGTACAAACTGTGACTACGACTGTGATTGCGGAAAAACTATCGGTAAAAATCGCACGTCTAATTCGAGAGCGATCAAGACGCAGTGTCGAACGCCGGTCATCTCACTCATACCGGTTGCCTCTGTGTTAGACTGTCTCGCTCTCAGTACACCTGTACTCACCGCATCGGTTCTAGATACCGTGTTGCTAGGCACGGTCCGAGCGATATCAACATATTGTCTCTGTCCGACACATCGAACGTCGCGCTACAGCCACGATCATCTCTCTCGCTCCCATACCATTGAGACGCTTGAAGAATCAACACGAAGACTATTCGGTCGAACTATACGCCGAATAACAACAGTGCGACAAGTGCTAATCCTTCGCCAACAAAACGAAGTGACCAATTCAAATGAATACACAGGGTGTCATTATTCTATCGAATACATAGGGTGTCCGAATCCAATCAAAATTCGACCACCGAAAGCGACATCATGCCTACCGAGTCGACGGAACCACCGACCGTAACAAACGTGCTGCTAACCGAGCTACTGTGCGAACAGATCGCAGTCATACGGTCGATCGGCCGTGCCCAAGAGAATCTACGTAAAGTCGGTAGAAACAACATAACCCTGGCCATCGCGCAAAAGCGCTTATCCATCCTGGATACCAATTGGGCCAAATGCCAGCAACTACATGGGAAGCTGTATGGAGCTTCAACCCCCGAAGAACGTGCCAGCTACGAGTACTTCACCGCTGGACAATTCCCCGCGACGGAAGACGTCTACCTTAACACCAGCGACTACATCAGCAACCTAATCGCTGAACTCACTCCGCCACCCGCTAGCGCCGAGACTTCCATGGCCAGCCAACCACCATCACCAGGTGTCCAGCTTCCAGCAGCGATTACACCCCAGCAAATCAGGTTACCAAAAATAGATTTACCACGATTTGACGGCACATACAAAAATTGGCCAAGTTTTTTTTGTTGTCAAATTTCGCGATCTCTTTAGAGTCTTGGTCCATAATCATGCACAGATTAGTAACGTTCAAAAACTACAATATCTCAAGTCCGTGCTGGATGGGGAAGCTCATACGCTCTTACAATCAGTCAGCATCACTGACGCTAACTACCCCTCTGCTTGGCAAGCGTTATTAACTCGCTATGACAACGATCGAATCATAATCTCTACACTACTCGAAAACTTAATGAATGTGGAGTCTGTAAACCAAGAGTCGGCCAAAGAGCTCAGACGCGTTTTTAACCAGATAAAATCATCCATCGATGCATTGAAAAATATGGACTGCCCGACTGAGCAGTGGAACCATATTTTAGTTTTTGTGACGGTACACAAGCTCGATACATCCACCCGCAAGACGTGGGAATTATCGTTAGGCTCGAAAACAGCTTATCCGACCTTCGAATCACTAGAAGAGTTCATCGTAAACAAAATACATGCTCTGGAGGCTATTGGCACGACTGCTGGTACTCCCGATAAACCCAACAAATCAAACAACCCGCACAAAGCGGCACGATCTCATGTCACCACGAATTCTAACGTTAAATGTCTATTCTGTCAAGGGAATCACATCGTTGCACGATGCGACGACTTCAAGGGCAAGTCGATTGAGCAGCGTACTGAGTTCGTCAACAACAATAAACTGTGCGCTAATTGTCTAATTGTAGGACACGCACCTCAAACCTGCTCTAACAAACATCGATGTTTCAAGTGCCAAAGGAAGCACCACACGTTATTACACCGTAATAACGGCGCGTCTAATCACCCTGCTCAATCGACAGCTGGGCATTCAAGCTCGGTAGCCACACAAAGTGTCCATGTAGTGTCACTTGACTCAAATTCAAATCTAGAATCGAACCAGGAGGATCGACCTAACACTATGTCATCAACTACCAATTGTCATTTGACGAGAGAAGTCGCTCAGCCACGTGAGTCAGTTCTGCTTGGCACCGTTCGTGTGTTAGTCAATGGAGCCAATAACCGTAAGAGAATAGTCCGAGCTCTCATTGACCCGTGCTCAGAGAATACAATTATTTCAGAAACGATTGCTCAAGATTTACGTTTACCCAGAACTAAAATCAAAACTAGACTTGAGGGATTGAATGGCTCATTACTAGCGGTCGCTCAGGCGCAGACGAGACTCAGTATTAATTCAATTGTGTTTCCGCAGGTGACAGTCAGCGTCGACGCACTCGTCTGCCAGGCCATCACGTCGTATCAACCTCCTAAGATGAAGGAAGGTGCATTGAAGTCATGGCCCCACTTGCAAGGATTAGAACTTGCAGACCCAAATCCGTTCGCTCAAGACCGAATCGACCTGCTGCTGGGTGCTGACATTTACTCATCTCTCATACGAGAGGGACTTTGTAAAGGACAATCAGGAGGTCCGGTAGCACATGCGACTATCTTTGGGTGGGTACTAATCGGTCCTGTCCCCGACGCAGGTCCGAGCTTAACGCGAACTATAAACGTGCATCACTGCTGCGATGTCCGCCAAATATCCGCGCGTTTAACTAAATTTTGGGAAGACGAAGACATTCCAAGTCAGCGTCACTTCACCGAAGACGAAGCTCATTGCGAGTCCCATTTTATCGATACTCATTCGCGCGATATCGCAGTCGAACCACATCGCTACGTGGTTCGACTCCCGTTCAAACACGGCCCTCCGATCGACATCGGATCCTCGTATGAAATTGCTAAAAAACAAGCTCATCGACTGGAGCACCGACTTTCATCTAAACCGACCCATCGAAAATTATATTCCGATTTCTTAACTGAATATCAGACTCTAGGTCATATGGAACTCGTTCCTCGCGAGGATGCCGGAACTAATTCACAATCGGTCTATTTACCGCATCATCCCGTGATCAAAGAGTCTGAGACCTCTACCAAACTACGCGTCGTTTTCAATGCGTCTAGCACGACGTCTAATGGGTTGTCACTCAATTCCCATCTTCTCGTCGGTCCGAAGCTTCAAGTCGAACTACCGGTCATCATGTTGCGTTGGCGTATGCATCGCGTAGTATTATGCGCTGACATCTGCAAGATGTATCGACAAATTAAAATCGATCGCCGCGATGCCGATTATCAACAGATCGTGTATAGACATTCGCTCGATACTGAATTTTCAGTCTATCGGCTGCTGACCGTCACATACGGAACGGCATCAGCCCCATTTCTCGCGCTTCGAGTTCTGAAACAACTCGCCCTCGACGAAGGGAACGCGTTCCCGATTGGTGCTAAAATCGTGCAAGAAAATTTCTACGTCGATGACGTACTTTTCGGGGCAGATAATGTCGAGTCTTTAGCCGAGGCTAAAAGTCAACTCATCCAACTCTTAGCTAGAGCCGGGTTCTCGCTTAGTAAATGGGGAGGCACGGAACCTTCTCTTCTACCAGAGTCATCGATGAATCCTAAGGACCTTCAGTTCCATGAATCCCCCGAGTCTGAGTCCATCAAGGTACTCGGATTGTACTGGGACCCTCAAACCGACGCGTTTTCCATTAAAGTGGATCTAAACTCCACTAGTTCCGTCTCTAAACGAGACGTATTATCGACCATCGCGCGCATGTACGATCCTATGGGCCTTCTTACTCCTGTCACCGTTCACGCGAAAATCATTATGCAGGAATTGTGGCTCGTAGGTACTGACTGGGACGAAGAACTCCCGGATCAGATTCTTCAAAAATGGCAGACCTATTTTGCAGATCTCCAGTCTCTGAATCGCGTGTCTATCCCCCGGTGGACTCACTTCGCAAGCCAGCAATGCACTGTGCAGCTGCATGGGTTTTGTGATGCGTCCTCGCACGCATACGCCGCGGCAGTTTACCTCCGCGTCACTACCCAGAATCGAACGGTTGCTACTCTCGTTTACGCCAAGTCGCGCGTCGCTCCCTTGAAAACTATAAGTATTCCTCGCCTGGAACTATGCGCCGCGTCATTACTCGCTCGGAGTATACAATACGTTCTCGCTGCTATACCGATACACATTACCCTCATGTACGCCTGGACTGATTCAACAGTGGTACTTGCCTGGTTGCAAAAGCCACCCGCGCAGTGGAAAACATTCGTCGCGAATAGAGTATCCGACATCATAAGTCGTTTGCCCAACGTCTCATGGAGACATGTACCGACTAAGAGCAATCCCACGGACTGCGCTTCTCGTGGCATTCTCTCTTCGGAACTTGTCAACCACCCTCTGTGGTGGTCCGGCCCGCCGTGGCTAATACAAGATTCGGAGCAGTGGCCGCGTACCTGTCAAAACAACGATGGGCATCAAATCGCGGCGGAAAAACGGGTCCAATGTCACCACCAGGTGACACCTAGCCATGAGGTCACTTCGATAGCGGAACGATTTTCAAGTTGGCCAAACCTCATTCGAGTCACAGGTCTCTGTCTACGATTCGCGTATACTCTTCGCATCCGCGTGAAGAATCCGATTCGCGTAACGCGCGCTCGTAATCGACAACTAGACACTCGCCTACGGGAACTTGAGTCCGTAGATTTCATAGCGCAAGCTCGACTCCATTGGCTGCGAACCGCGCAACGCGAGCTATTCGCGCCTGAAATTACCGCCATATCATGCGGAAAACCGATTGCTGCGTCTAGCAGCCTTCTCCGACTCACACCGATCTTAAACTCAACCGGATTATTAATCGTTCGGGGCCGACTCGCGAATTCGCCACTCGCCGAAGCTGAAAAGCACCCGATAATAATCGCCAAACATCATATCACTGACTTAATCATTCGACACGCGCATCTACGCACGCTCCATGGAGGTGCCCAACTTACCGGTCGCGTACTCCGCCAGGAATACTGGATTTTAAACGCGCGAACGCAAATCAAGCAGTGCATCCGGAACTGCACGGTTTGCATCCGGCAGCGTGCCCAGACATTCAATCCGCTCATGAGCGATCTACCCAATCCGCGTGTTACTCCGGTATCGCGCCCGTTTACTCACTGTGGAGTCGATTATGCAGGCCCGATGAACATCCGCGTATCGAAGCTACGAAAAGCTCAATGCGGAAAAGCATACGTTTGCGTATTTGTGTGCTTCGTGACTCGTGCCACACACCTAGAGCTCGTGTCCGATTGTACTACGGAAGCATTCATAGCCGCGTTCCGTCGGTTTGGAAGCCGCCGAGGCTTTCCAAAAGTTGTCTACAGTGACAATGGAACCAACTTTCAAGGCGCGGATCGTGAACTAAGCCAGATGTTTCAACGAATAACCACTAGTCCTGAGTTGCACGACGTCTTCGCGATGGATGGCGTGCAATGGAAATTTATCCCTCCAAATGCCCCACATTTCGGTGGGCTATGGGAGGCCGGGGTTAAGAGCGTGAAACACCATCTCCGTCGGACCCTGCAAAACCAAACGCTCACGTTCGAGGAGTTAACGACCCTTCTTTGTCAAATCGAAGCCTGTCTAAATTCGCGCCCTATATCACCGTTATCCGCGGATCCTGAAGACACCGCGCCGCTGACTCCGTCTCATTTTCTCGCTAGCGGTCCTATCACATCGCTACCTGAAAGTTCGCTCTTAGACATTAACGAAAATCGGTTGAACCGCTGGCAACTGATCCAACAGCGAGTTCACCAATTCTGGAAAATATGGGTATCAGATTATCTAAACACCTTGCAGCAGCGAACGAAATGGTCACGCACACATCCCAATATACAATTGAACGACTTGGTCATAATTAAACATAACACATTGCCTCCTTGCAAGTGGGAACTTGGCCGAATTGTGCAATGTCACCCAGGAAAAGACGGTGAAGTGCGCGTTGTCACTATAAAGACAGCGACGTCCACACTCACCAGGCCTGTCACACGTGTGTGTCGACTTCTGACTGCCGACCAACCCGTATAAAGAAAAACCATATATGTATATTGTATTAAGCTAAGTTACATGCAAGATGTTCAGACATTTGCTCCATATAGGATTAACGTTCAAAAAATAGAGTCATGTATTAGGGCATGAAATACCTACTCGAGTACTAGATGATAATTATTTATGTGTGCGCCCAAGCTGGCATTAAGTCTCTAGCATTAGAATCAAAGGGATTCGACTGATCCAAGGTACAACCCCGTATTCCTTTTCCATTGTCCTAAACTATTAGGCCAAGGTGGGCGGTATGTTCGAGCACCACAGAGAGAATCACATAGATTCTGGCTAGCCCTCTCAAACTTACCTCGCGCTGTCTTTGGTGTCAAAATGAGACACCTTTCGGTCACTTGGTACCTCGAGTCAGTCGGACAGAGATCGTCACAGCATAAGCTTCGCTCTATTATCCACGTTGATTAATAAACTAATTGGAAAACACCGTTGATGACTTTCAAATATCTGTGAATGCACCCACTGTTCCCAGTCCTCACCTACGTTTTAATGAACCATCCGAACAACAGCGTCAGAAGCATAAACAGGTTGTTTCAGTGAGTGATTAGTCATTCCTGGGATGTACACCCTGATTCAAAAATCGGAAAAAAATCTAGAAATATGTTTCAGAGCAAGGACAACAAAAAATGTTGCGGTCTGGAGGCTAGGTGAATTGACGTGGACAGCCCCAATAACCGTCAGCTGTCGGATCAAAACTTACATAACTATCGCCGTACCCGTTACTTATAGAAAATCTACCTTTGCATAAATTCTGCCATAAACGAACAGAACACAAATTGCCCTCGATGAAGGTTATGTGAAAACTATTAAATTGTACCTCAAACATACCTTTCATCGGAATCAATTCAGCTGTTCAAAATATTGAACTTTCATTCACCTCTTCGAAGCTTTGCGATTTACAGGTTATGCGCTTTTCAAACGGCACGATGAAATCAACTCAACGGTTGAAAATCTTGACTTTTCGTTCGCCTCTTCAAAATTTCGCTTTGAATCGCGCCTGTCAAAAACAACAACTTCAAACGGCACGAATTCAGCAGACAGACTTTTTTCAGATCACACCGCCAGCCATAGGAGCAAGTAGCACGAATTTCACCTTCACCGCGAGAAGTATTTTGCTTCTAACCGTGTCAATTAACTGATATGCAGTTTGTGACAGCGACTGCCGGCAGTCATATTTTTCGCGCGCCCCGAGCAGAATTTCCGGCGAACAGCTCCGAGCGGTGCGAAGTCAGATCCGAGCGGCGTCACCGCCGTCCAATCGGCATCGCGGGAAAGTGGTTACGGAAATGCGAGAACCAGCGATATCATGCGATAGATGCGAGGTCCAGCGATAGATGCGAGGTCCAGCGATTCCAGCGATAAATGCGACAAATAATCGTGACAATCAACTTTTTTATAAGGGATACAGTTCAGTCGTAGGGTCACAGTGACAGTTGGCAGCTCTCAGCTCATTTCAGACGCACGTCCGACCCGCACAGCCAATCGCAGCGCGAATAAAGCGATGACATCGAACCGGCGCGCAACAGGCGCTAATTCGACCAGCAGGCGAGAATTCGACCATAATTCGACCATCGACCGCGTTCGGTCGTGACACCAACTTTTTACTAAAGGGATTCAGTTTTAACGCCGAATCTTGGGTGTTCACCCAGCCATTTGAGGGTAAACTCATAAATTTTGGTTGTTAAACTCCCAATTTGAGAGTGAACACTGGAATTTTGGGGGTTAGACTCCAAATTTGAGAGTCATCAACTCTTAAATTTTGGGTGTGAAACTCCCAATTTATGAGCCAGGACTGGATTTTTCAGGGTTGAACTCTGAATTTGAGGGGTCAACACTGGAATTTTGGGTGTCAAACTCCCAATTTCAGAGTCGATACTCAAATTTTAAGTGTCGAACTCCCATTTTGAGAGCTGACACTGGAATTTTGGGTGTTCAACTTTTAATGTAAGTGTCAACACTCAATTTTTAGATCTTAAACTCCCAATTACAGAGTCAACACTTAAATCTTAGGTGTCATTAAACTCCCGATTCCAGCGTTAACACTGGACTTTCAGTCAATTTTTTAGGGTATTAACTAAAAATTGAGAGTCAGCTCACTGGACTTTCCGGTTTTAAACTCCCAATTTGAGATTGATCACACTCAAATTTTGAGGGTTTCCGTTAAGTATTGAAGGTTAACTAAAATTTTTGGGGTAATTTGACTTCGAAATTGGGTATTAACTTTAAACCTATAAGAGTGAAACTCCTAATCAGTTAAGAGATAATTTATTTGGAAATTTCAAGGGTTTATGTACTGTGTATAACTAGCTGTGAATCGGGAATCGACCGTTCACTCTATGAGTGTCAACGTTGACATTTTTAGGATTGAGCCTTGACTTCCAATTGATATTAGAAGCAACACCCAACGTGAGCAACCCCCAAATGGGTGTCAACCCCTAACCTGAGCAACCTCCAAATGAGTGTCAACACCCAACATGAGCAACCCCCAAATGGGTGTCAACACCCATAAGTTGAGGGTCATTTTTGAGTGTTACTTTGAGGGTTCTTTTGAGGGGTTTTTTTTTAAGGGTTTTTTCCGTAAGGGTTTTGCTTCGTATATAATACGTTCGTTATTGGGATAGCCATTGATTAGGATTCAATTTGGAAGATTCTTGTGTCGAATAGGTGAAACAAAAAGAAATACCGATCTTCTGTTTCAAATAATGATTTCTGACATCAATGATATCGTACATCATTTCGACGGCCGCTATTAATATTGTCTTATGTTTTTGTTTCCATTTGGAAAAGACCTATCTGAAAATGGCTCGGGGTAAAAGACTCAAGTCCTGTGTATAAGCATAGGAGATAAGTCTTTTACCCCGAGCCATTTTCAGATAGGTCTTTTCCAAATCGAAACGAAAACATAAGACATTATTAATAGCGGCCGTCGATTTGTTGATGCGGTGTGTTCCTACACATCGTATTTCATGCATGTTCATTTTATTTTTGGTTCTTTGATGTAGTGCTGTATGATTGCGCTAGCTTCTGACCCTTCTGATACTAGGCTTTTCTAATGAAAGTGTTTCTTTCTACGTTTCTTGAAATCCAAAATAATTGTCATGAAAAAAATCATGCTTCTGATAGCAATAACTTTTCGTCACGATTTTTGTCACAGAGGCACGATTAACAATCAGCGCGGGATACAGAGTGCTGATCAGATAAGAATTCTCTAAAATGAAATCTCAAATTCGACTCGATAAAGCACATATCATAAAATTTCATACAATTTCAAATGATTATGTAAAATTGTATCTGGGTTTATGAAATTGTATTTTTTTTCCATCCATATTTTATGAAATCTCATTTGACAAAGAGAGTAGAAGAGTAAGTTCACTATATACCGATTTCGTTTCAATTTTGTGAGATGATACAGGAAGTAAGTGGTGACAAATCTGCAAATATTACTTTCGGTGCAAAGATATTTTTATGACGATTTTCCTAGAATATTCGTGCTGTTTTTACTTTCATTTTGCCGCCTGGAGCATTTGTCTTTCAAATAACATGTTCAACAATACGGTTGGTACCCAGCTTGAGTAACGAAAGCCTGATTTACTGTAAAGAAGGGGAAAAAAACGTATAATGTAATAGTATATTATGCTACAAGGGAGGAAAGAGTATGCTATTTTTCACCCGACTTCGATAAAATGACCATACTCCGTCGCTGTAACGCGGGTGGAAAGTAGGTAGTTAATTTCTAACCAGAAGGAAGAGAAGTGATTAACCGGATTTACTTTTTTGCCCGGCTATTTACTTTTTTGCCCGGCAATCGACTTTTCTTCCCTCTGGTCCAAAAGTGACGACTTTCGACCCGCGTTTCAGGGGCGAAATACGGTCATTTTATCGTAGTCGGGTGAAAAAGCAATTTTTTTTCCAATCTTCGTGCCACACGCTCATAGAGCGTCATTGCTACTACGGGTTTCCTTTTCTACCCCACCAAATTCAAACCAAAGTGGGGATAGGTACAGAAGGGAGGCAATCTCCTTGGGGGTTCGTAAAATTTGCAACATATGCAACAATTTTAGAAAAGGTACATTCCAATATCCGTGAGAAAGAGAACAAATATATATATATCGTTCTATATTATATAAAGACTAGCTCACAATAGCGCGCTTCGCGCGCTTCTGAAGCCAACTTTCAGATCGTTATTACAGCGCTTTTTTTTCATTCTGCTGACCTTTTTCAAATCTTTACTAACTACTTCTGATTTAAGGGGTTACATGGCGCGACCGATCTAACGTTACAGTTTTAGACGATTATCTTCACTTCAGATGCTAACTATTGATAAACCTCAGAACTATAGGGGGCATTCCATGCCAAATCGACCTGGGTTTGACCCTTGACCTCTCGGATTTGGGGTCCGCGATTCTTTATACGATTCTTCTCACTTTGAAAGGGAATGATTTTTTTTTTTTCGCCACGAGACGTATTGTCTACAATTTTTGAAAATGGTCATATTGATCGATTAATTCAAAAATCTGAAAAAATTCTGAAAAATCGTCTGTCAGATATCAACATTTTTGAGTCTAGAGCCGAAGTGGGGACATTTTTCCTTCTCGATGTTTTCAAGCTTTTCCTGTTTATTTTTTTTTTTTAATAGCAGCGGGAGTTATTTCACTATAAATGGTTGCACTTAAAACTTTGACCTTTTTATACGTTTTAAAAAGTTCACGAGAATTCTGTTTTTTGCTGTAAAACTACGATTCCTGATTACTTTCGCTATCAGGAACGCAGGCAGATTGTTCTATATTTTATTTTTAACTATTTATCAATTTCAAGTCAGTTTCCAAATTCTAACCGATAATCTTCACATCCCGATTTTCAACCGTACGTTAAGAAAAGTCGAGCGAAAATAATGTGTTGGCAACCTTTCGGAATCAGAGCTAATATTTTTTCTTCACTTTGGCCATCAGATAACCACTGGTTCCGATTTTGATATTCATAGTCTTCAATTTTTTCTTGCGATCTCTGTACTGGTCCGTTTGGTGACTGATAGGAGCATAGTCGAAAGCGAATGAACGGTGGCGTTTATCAGGAATAGGAGCTGCGATATTTCTAGAATTTTACCATCTCGTAATCGTAGTCTCCATCCCTGTCTTTTCTGAATTATTGTGAATTTTCAAAGGACCATTGAACTGACCTGCCTGCTCTCACCTGAGTCGTGCACGGCAAAGATATGGCTGGAGAACGAGAAACCTGTCAGGATTCTTATGTTCATTTTTGAATCTTTTAGCCCTACTGAAAATGTTGATGTGATAAATCATATAATGTTATCAGCGGAATCATCTCGTCACTTATCATATGATTTATCTTGTGAATTTGACCAAATATGTGAAAAATCATATAATAATTCATGTATGCATGACTCATCGGATATATTATAAAACAAATTACGTGATGAACTATATGATTTACCATACGATTTTCCATACATTATATCTGCTGATGCGTGCCTGTACGATTTATCATGTGATTTTTTATACATTCATCCGAAATCACAAGGTAAATCATATGATCAATGACATGATGATTTCGCTCATAACATTATATGATTTATCACATCAACATTTTCAGTAGTGAGGTACCTTAAAAAGGGAAAAAGTTTTGTTTTTTGATAGAGTCACTACAGTCGACATTCACTTTTTCTTTTAATGTCAACCTGATGATAAAAGTTTCCGAAAAATCGTACTGTATATTCCTGAGCATCACCAACGATCATTTGCAGCAGTCGCATGGCGAAATTTATGGTTCAGAAGCATTATAGTACCTATGTGGGGCTGTCCACGTCAATTCACCTAGCCTCCAGACCGCAACATTTTTTATTTGCTTCGTGATTTTGTCTGCAGTTGTCCTTGCTTTAAATCATTTTTCTGAATTTTTCCAGATTTTTCGGACAAACCCTTTCTGATGAGTTATGATTATTTTACGACCGAAAAACGGACCATTTCGCAAAATCTGAAAAAATTCACAAAAATCGTATGATTAACGTAGAGCAGTCTCCCGCTCGCGAGAATGTGGGCTGAATTTTTCTTATATTTTTTTCACTCGATCAAAACTTTTTTTTTTGTCAAGAATACACTCAAACTACGACTTTTATCCACCTATAATTGTATCAATACTATTTTTGAACTGGAAGAATGAAAAAAAATTCAATTCAACTGGTCGGATACAAGGCATCAATTCGATAAAATATTCGCCTTGCCAAAAATCAGATATGGGTTGTTTCAGTGAGTGATTAATCATTCCTGGGATCTAAACCCTGATCCAAAAATCTGAAAAAATTCAGAACAATGTTTTAGAGTAAGGGGACAACAACAGACAAAATCATGAAGCAAATAAAAATGTTGTGGTCTGGAGGCTAGGTGAATTAACGTAGACAGCCCCATATACAAGTGTGATAATAACTGTCAGCTGTCAGATCAAAACTTACATAACTATCGCCGTACCCGTTACTTACAGAAAATCTACGTTTGCATAAATTCTGCCACAAACGAACACAACACAAATTTTCCTCGATTAAGGTTATGTGAAGACTATTAAATTGTACCTCAAACATACCTTTCATCGAAATCAATTCAGCCGTTCAAAATGTTGACCTTTTGTTCGCCTCTTCAAAATTTTGCGATACAGGTTATCGCCAGCCATAGGAGCAAGTAGCACGAATTTAACCTTCATCGCGAGAAGTATTTTGCTTCTAACCGTGTCAATTAACTGATATGCAGTTTGTGACAGCGACTGCCGGCAGTCATATTTTTCGCGCGCCCCGAGCAGAATTTCCGGCGAACAGCTCCGAGCGGTGCGAAGTCAGATCCAGGCGGCGTCACCGCCGTCCAATCGGCATCGCCGAAAGGAGCTGACGGAAATGCGAGAACTGCGAGAACCAACGATTAGATGCGAGAAGCAGCGATAAATGCGATAAATAATCGTGACAACCAACTTTTTTATAAGGGATATCGCCGCCGCCGCCGCCGCCGTGTCAAGATTTCGAAGGTCCCCCTACCCCCCCTACCCCCCCCTACCCCCCGAGGCGGACCCCTGTAGGTTACCCAGAATCCGTTCTATATTATATAAAGATATCGCCGCCGCCGCCGCCGCCGCCGTGTCAAGATTTCGAAGGTCGACGACGACCTAACCTAACCTAACCTAACCTAACCTAATCCCCCAGAGATTACCCAGAATCCCCCACGAACACCCGAAGTCTTCCGGAAAGACCCGAAGTCTTCCGGAAATACCCGAAGTCTTCCGGAAATACCCGAAGTCTTCCGGAAAGATCCGAAGTCTTCCGGAAAGAACCGAACCGAAATCGTCATGACATGACCTGTCAGGACGTGTCAGGTCATAACAGGACATGTCAGGTCACAACAAGTCATGTCAGGACAGGACTGTTAAAAACGGTACAAAAACCACTCACAATTAGTATATGAATCATGGGATCCCAATCTTTCAGTAATCCGTGCAGAAACCTCATGTCAGGCGTAACAGGTCATGTCGGGTCATGTCAGGTCATAACAGGTCATGTCAGGTCATAACAGGTCATGTCAGGACATGTCAAGTCATGATACAGAAAACTGTTAAAAACTGTAAAAAACCACTCACACTTAGTATATGAATCATGGGATCCCAATCTCCCAGTAATCCGTGCAGAAACCTTTCGCGCGAAACCACTATAACCGAGATCACACTTTTTCATTCCATACAGAATTTTTAATTTCTTCTTTTTGACTTTTTTCACCATGTACAAAATATTACTGAATACAACCCGAATCGGGGGGTTGGCGCGCGAAGCGCGCAGGGGGGCGAAGCCCCCCTAGTATCGTCCTATATTATAAAGATATATCGCCGCTGCCGTCGCCGCCGCCGCTGTTTCAGAAATCGAGGAGCACCCACCTCGAATTCCTGGATTTTCCCAGAATCCTGGGTTTTCCCAGAATTCCGGGGATTCCCCAGAATCCCTGGGTTTTCCCTGGGAAAACCCAGGATTCTGGGAAAACCCAGGATTCTGGGAAAACCCAGAATTCTTCAGGGTTTTCCCAGAATTCCTGGGATTTCCGAGAATCCACGGGGATTTCCCGGAGTTTTCAGGAATCCAACCCTATAAAAACCCCGTGAAAAACCCATAGAACCCCATGAAAACCCCATAAAAACCCCGTGAAAACCCCATGACAACCCCAAAAAAACCCCGTGAAAAACCCATAGAACCCGATAAAAACCCCATAAAAACCCCGTGAAAACCCCATAGAACCCCATGACAACCCCATGAAAACCCCATAAAAAATACCTATGAGACCTAATGAAAAACCCATCAACCCCCATAAAAACCCCATAGAAACCCCATAAAAATACCCATAGAACCCCATAGAACCCCATAAAAACGCCATAGAATTCCCACGGATTACCCAGAATTCGCAAGGATTTCTCAGAATTCTCATGGATTACCCAGAATCCCTTACCCCTCCTCCGTCCCCACTTTTCGGAAATATCCGAGGTCTTCCGGAAATACCCGAAGACTTCCGGAAATACCCGAAGTCTTCCGGAAAAACCCGAAGTCTCCCGGAAATGCCCGAAGTCTCACGGAAATGCCCGAAGTCTTCCGGAAATGCCCGAAGCCTTACGGAACTTACCCCATAAAAAATACCTATGAGACCTAATGAAAAACCCATCAACCCCCATAAAAACCCCATAGAAACCCCATAAAAATACCCATAGAACCCCATAAAAACGCCATAGAATTCCCACGGATTACCCAGAATTCCCAAGGATTTCTAAGAATTCTCATGGATTACCCAGAATCCCTTACCCCTCCTCCGTCCCCACTTTTCGGAAATATCCGAGGTCTTCCGGAAACACCCGAAGACTTCCGGAAATACCCGAAGTCTTCCGGAAAAACCCGAAGTCTTCCGGAAATGCCCGAAGTCTCACGGAAATGCCCGAAGTCTTCCGGAAATGCCCGAAGCCTTACGGAAATGCCCGAAGTCTTCCGGAAATACCCGAAGTCTTCCGGAAATTCCTAAAGTCATCCGGAAAGACCCGAAGTCTTCCGGAAATTCCTAAAGTCATCCGGAAATACCCGAAGTCTTCCGGAAATACCCGAAGTAAATCGAAGATATGACAGGATTTCAATCCCTCAAAACCCCCATGTGAACCCCGTAGACGTCAGGAATCCCTCAGAACCCCCATGTGGACCCCGTACATGTCAAAAATGCCTCAGAACCCCTATGTAAATCCTGTACACGTCAAGAATCCCTCAGAACCCCAAAGTGAACCCCGTACATGTCAAGAATACTTCAGAACCCCTATGTCAACCCCGTACATTTCAAGAATACCTCAGAACCCCTATGTGAACCCCGTTCATATAAAGAATCCCTCAGAAACCCTGTACAAGCCTATCCTATTTTGTGTGCGTAGCACACATCATGGCGACTTTGAAAAAAAATCACCCTTTTTTCATTCCGATTTTCAGATCGATGTAGGTACTATTATTGAACCGATATATCTATATCGAATCTGAGACATCTATATGTATACAATTCCATGTGTCGATATACAATATCGATTCCGAATTTGATACATCGATATATTACGATCTCGATCTCGACATATCGATAACGAATCCGATACATTGATTTATATAGATATCGAATCCGATAAATCGATATACATATGTATTATGTGGATATATCGAGATCGATGAAAGTTCTAAATTACTAATGAGTCTACAAAATTTTCAAACATAGGTATAGCACAATTTCAACTTCACGAAATTAAGGTAGTAGAAATCTCTGAAACTTCGCCCACGTATTGATTCAGATGCTATCTAAATGTCTGTGCAATTCTAATGGGACTGACCGTTCCATACGTGAGATAATTGCAATCATAATCAGCAATCCTTACACGTGAGCCCCATTCCTAACGCGCGTAAATGCCACGTTTTCTTTTCTGGTGCTCGAACCATCGTCAGTAATTTCACAAAAAAACACGCAGGTACAAAGGGCTATTACCGGGATATTCTCTGAAATTTTCACAATTCTTTACCGTTCATTTTCGAAAATATAGACGTGGAAAGTTCGAAATATCGTCGATTCCCTCTCATAGTCGGTCTTGCCTCACACTTGCGCAACTGCGTTCTTTTACGTTAACCCATTCAAAGGCCGGTCTGCGGACAGTCCTAACCGAAACTGTTGTCCCGCAGATTGAAGAAGAGTCCTACTTTTTTGATATTCGCAAATATTATTTACGATCTCAATCACTTCAGTGCTAATATTACGCATTTTGAAGTAAATGATGAGTTTTGAGGATAAAATTATTCAAACTTATGCGCACTGACTGATTACGCGAACTTGAACTAAATTTTATTGAGACTGTCGTAAAGGTACTTCCTTAACAAAAAACTATATTACTTTCTACATGAATAAATAAAAAAATGACCACAAATATAAACACCGAACGGGGGGTTGGCGCGCGAAGCGCGCAGGGGGGCGAAGCCCCCCTAGTATATATATATATATATACTGTATATATATATATATACCTAGTATACATACATATATATTCGCGCGCCAACCCCCCGTTCGGTGTTTATATTTGTGGTCATTTTTTTATTTATTCATGTAGAAAGTAATATAGTTTTTTGTTAAGGAAGTACCTTTACGACAGTCTCAATAAAATTTAGTTCAAGTTCGCGTAATCAGTCAGTCGAAGCGCGCAGGGGGGCGAAGCCCCCCTAGTATATATATATATATATATATATGGCGCTTCGCGCGCCAACCCTCCGATTCAGGTTGATAGTATGTGATATCGTTCTAGATAGTGAAGGAAAGGTTGAAAAAAGGATAAAAAATGTATGTAGAACGAAAAAAGAGTGATTTTTGTTTCAAAGTCGCCACGATGTGTGCTACGCACGCAAAATAGGATAGGATAGGATTCGGGTTGTATTCAGTAATATTTTGTACATGATGAAAAAAGTCAAAAAGAAGAATTTGAAAATTGTGTATGGAATGAAAAAGTGTGATCTCGGTTATAGTGGTTTCGCGCGAAAGGTTTCTGCACGGATTACTGGGAGATTGGGATCCCATGATTCATATACTAAGTGTGAGTGGTTTTTTACAGTTTTTAACAGTTTTCTGTATCATGACTTGACATGTCCTGACATGACCTGTTATGACCTGACATGACCTGTTACGCCTGACATGAGGTTTCTGCACGGATTACTGAAAGATTGGGATCCCATGATTCATATACTAATTGTGAGTGGTTTTTTTTACCGTTTTTAACAGTCCTGTCCTGACATGACTTGTTGTGACCTGACATGTCCTGTTATGACCTGACATGTCCTGACATGACCTGACACGTCCTGACATGACCTGTTATGACGATTTCGGTTCGGTTCTTTCCGGAGGACTTCGGGTATTTCCGGAAGACTTCGGGTCTTTCCGGAAGACTTCGGGTCTTTCCGGAAGACTTCGGGTGTTCGTGGGGGATTCTGGGTAATCTCTGGGGGATTAGGTTAGGTTAGGTTAGGTTAGGTAGGGGAATTCGTGGGGGATTCTGGGTAATATTCTGGGTTAGGTTAGGTTAGGCTAGGTTAGGTTAGGTTAGGTTAGGTTTAGGAACACTTTGGACAGGGGAACGGCGGAACGGGGAATCTTTCATGGGGGGGTCGTCGTCGTCGACCTTCGAAGGGCAGAGGGTGGAGCCGCGGGAGGGAGGCGGGGGAGGGGAGGGGAGGGGAAGGGGGAGGGGGAATCTGACACGGCGGCGGTGGCGGCGGCGGCGGCGATATCTTTATATAATATAGAGCGATATATATATATATGTATATGTATATATATGTTTTAAGAGACACAGAATTTCGGTTGTACATTTTTTTTTAAATCCCACAACGTGGGACTATACAATTTCAATATGTTATCAAGCTGGATGGAACACCGGACAGCTTTTCATTCAAATTGTTTTTTTTTTCTGTAGAACGTATGTGTTAAAACCTATACGAAATATGGTGACGCAAGATCTTACGTACGTGACTTCATTCAGACTTCATTCAGAATTAAATATCAACATTAATTCGTCACCTCCGGGCAATCTTATAATAACATTCGTCTACATAATTTTGACGAGGTAACCCTTTTAAAAACAGACTAATATCGTTGCACATGAAATTATACCTACAGCGTCGGACAGATATGTCGGTCAAATACGGTGAACACACTGAACGCATTGGATTTCGGTTATTAGGTGTGAAAAAGAATGTGGCTACGAATGTTTTTTTCTAATTATTCAATTATAATCGAGGAAACGATCAATCGATTGAACGAAAGAACGTTTCATCGAAATTCACGATTAATCGATTAATCGCACAGCCCTAACTTGGATTATACTTTGCGTTTAACTCCCAGTGGAAATCCATTCACCTTGAAAATACGGGATAGGTATTTGTGCGTGAGGAGCTTTTCTCGACTTTTCTAGTCAAGAAAAGAAAAAAAAAAACGAATGAGAGTAACTATTCTACCTCTACGTTACACTTTATGAATATAATACGTTTTGACGCTGGTCCCTCATTGTCTCCTTTTTACCTTTTTATTGTACATCAAAAAGTAAAGCTTGAATCCCGGTTGTGAAGATTTGTATCGCTCAACCGGTAGCTGAAAATTTTGCTGCACACTCTGTCCTTAGGGGGTTATTACGATACTCACTAATGTTCTTACATCGCAGTATAGTGAACTAGATTTTCTTCATGTCGTTGGAGTTCAGTCTAACAATAAGGGCGAACAAATCCACGAGGTACTGCGGGGACGATTCTGAGACCACCTGAGCTTATTTTTCAAGGAGAAGTTCGTCGGTAGGTGTACCTAAACGTATAAAACAAGCCCATTAACTGTTCTCGCAGTTAAATCACGGTCGCTGCAACCTGAGCCATTATTATTAAACAGGTAGCCAAGGGCAGGTTTTTTTCTTCACCTCAACAATTTTCTAAACGCCCTTTCAATATTCACTCTGCATGTCGGTCGACCCATTTATATGTGTACAAAGCCGTATTGCGTCCACTTGGCAGTTTGCTTGTTGCACGTCACTCAAAAAAAGTCCTAGGCTATCACGAACTTGAACAGTCACATGGGTATAAGAAATTTCCAATTGCTTACCTTGTCTCTGAGCTCTGGTCCATTCTCCATAGCGTGCATGATAGCGTCGGATATGCGCGTGTCCAGTTGTCTCACGGCGCTCTCAACGTTCAGACCCAGAGGATCGCTACGTCCGTCTATCGCAATCACAAGCCGTTCGACAGATTCGACGTAACCTGACCAAGCCAAGTCGAATTGAGAGGCTGGTTCGATCAGGCAGCCCCTGGAAACGGAGAAAACTTCGTTGGTAAAAATTCTAAGGCACGTCAGTGTACAAATGTGGAATAATATTCTCACCTGATCACGTTCGTGCAAAGTCCTAAACACGGTCTAGCGTTGCCTGCGATACCGTTGCATTTAGAACAATAGGTCATTCTCTGCAGAGCTTCAATGCATGCGATTTGTTGAGGTGTTTCCGAGGCGAATAGCGCGTTATCAGTTTTATCAAGCACAGTTTTGCCAAGGGTCAACGCCTGGATGAGGACCCTGGTGGCCTCAAGACTTTTAACAACGGACTGTGATATCTGTTTAGGGATGTCACCGAAGGGTTTTATACTATCAACAGCATTCCGAAGGCAGGTTTTGAAGTCCTTAGAAAAATCCTGCTTCAGAGGATTTACTGCCCTGTGAAAAGCAGTAGGGAATAATTCGTCGAAAAAGTTTATGAAGCTCGTGTCCAGCATGTCACGCGTCCTGGGCTGCTGGAGAGAGTCTGGGGTGTTGTCGGGGGCCACGTAACTCACTATATCTCTGTACAGGCTCTTCACCGATGCATCCGTCTCCATAGCCATTGACCGATAAACCTTGTTGAAAAGGGACAAAGTCGTGTTCTCCGAATGTCGAACAAGTGCTGTTACCGTTTCTGCAATCAGACGAAATGAAGTTTCTTTTAGTAAATCGTCGTTTCGGCCGAAATCTTGTCTTGTCATAAATATCAGAATCTGTTCGTTAATTTATTTCGCAGATGGAGCCAATCATCAACAGCTTGGTTTGTAAATGATGAGTAGGGTAAAAATTTGCAATCTTAAAAGCTGGCAGCGCATATTTTTTACATTCCAGATTTACGCCTCCCGTCACCGTCGCGTCATAACGCAACTCTATGCACCGGAAGCGAGACGAACCTGTCGGTAGCGCCCAAATATGCGTCGTCTAAAGACTCGGAATTCTTTGCAGTAAGTATGACTGAATCTTGGTCACTCGGTAAGTCATCACATATTTCTGTATTCCACGAAGTATGCCCGGATGCGTAAAAACCTATTAATAAACTCCACGAGCAGACGGGCGCAAACAATTATTCAGGATTAGTGCGACTGATACTCCTCAGAGCTTTTTTTCTTCCAAACATTAATTACTCTCATCCTTTCCTTTTTTTTTTGCTATCGCACCTATCAACGCCTAGAATAAGTTCAAAAAGATCACTTCTAATCCATGAGAGTAGCCAAGAGAATCTTACTTTTATCTGCTAATACGATAGTCAGGAGTGCCCTCTGTTATCTTCAAACGGAACCTGGCATAGGTCCGGACAATCCTTGGGTAAGAATCAACGCAGGCGAAGCCTGATGACTCAAGGTCACGCAGGGACCTGAGCCCCGCCAAGTTCTAGAGAAACTTGATACGTGACACACGACGGATATCGGTGTCATGCGGTTCAGATTGCGCTGGGTTCGGTGAGACTGCGTCAATTGTGGTTGAGGTGAGGTGAGGTTAGCTTAGTATGGAACATTTTCCGTATCCCCAGGTCTACTACTATACTACGTCCTCCACGATTCATTTGGAAAGATGCCTTGCTACAGTTCCATTCATTAAGGGTGTTGCAGGTATAAATAAAAGAAAAAAGAGATGAAGTGAAATGAAGAAGGACAGTGGAGAGAAGACCAGAGATAAATGGACAAAACCGTTCGACCATGTCAAATGCAGACAAAATAGGTTACATGGATATAACCGAAACAGTGGACGTAGACCCATAGTTATCAAACTACTGGCCCCCGGCGGAAAAAAAAACTGTTTTCTTCATACCTCGGTCGAAAGTACGTACTTCCGGCATCGGTATCGAAGCAGAAAGCCTAACTTTCATGCACTGGTAGAACTACACGCACGCCCTCTGTGACAGCGGGAGCGAAAACTTACTCGCACACACCGATACCCAATACACGAGACGCCCGCTTCGAGTTTTGTCACTTAGTCACCCAAAAATAATTCAAGACTGGATGAATTATATATCAATCGACGCGGAAAAATCCCCCGAACAGCATATCAAAAACAAGACAATGTCTCTAGACAGTAAATTGTTGAAATTAATGAAAAACTATCAATATTTTGGTCAGTACCGCCAAAATCATGCACTGTTCCAATGTCACTTGTCGGATTGGAAAAACAAAAATACCACGTTGTAGGGGAGAAAATCATCTACAAATTCGAAGTGGAAACCGATATTGTAGGACCTATAGTTTCCACGTTATTAATTTTGCAAGAGTTTTCTGACAAAACTACGCCTAACGATCAGCTGGTCCGCTCGGCTCGCTTCGATCCGTTCCACGCTGCGCGGGAACCACGATATGTTGTTTGTGGGGTTTTTTCACATCGATTTATATATAATTCATCCAGTCTGTAATTATTTTTGGGTCAAAGGTTAGATTGACTAGACTATTCTGCAACCAGCCAGAATCGCAAACTTCTGTTACTCTCGCGCTCGACGTTACTCTCGCTTGAGATATAACCTCAAAACTGGCTTGGACGTTTTATTCGATCTATTTGATGCCTGCCCCCGACCAGCAGCACTCGCTTCGCTCGTGCCTGCAATATCGGGCAGGCATCAACACTTGTTAAAACGTATAAATCGGTATAAAAATTCAATTAGTCAGCGTACTTTCGACCGGGCATGAAGAAAAATAGTATACACCACGCGGGCAGAAGATTGAAAGCCCTGAACTGCGCGATATGATGCCCTCGGCTTCGCCTCGGGCATCATCACGCGCAGTGCAGGAATTTTCAACTTTCGGCCCTTGTAGTGTAATAGTATATTACACACCTAGGGCGGGAAAGTAGGCTATTCCAAACTGCATGTGAGATTGACACCAGAGCCAGGCGAGGGTGGCAAGAACGCAGTTTGGGATGGCCTGTTTCACGCCCGTGGTTGTATACTATTTTTCACCACCCCCTGCATCGGAAAGCACGACTTCCCGTTCACGCAGCGGGCCGAAAGTCGTACTTTCCGTGCAGGTGTGGTGAAATATACTATTTTCAAGAGGAGTGCTGAATTAAACGCCATGAACATAGCCATAGAGTCTATGGAATAGACAGTGATCTAACCAAGGAAGAGCGCGAGCTTGAGAAGTAGCTGCTAAAAGCGTGATTCCTACTTAGAAGCCGTGGTGATGAACCCATTCTGAGAGGGAATAAACTATTAGGGGGAAGTCCCGTAACGCCGGACGGCACCTAGTACCGTCAAAAATTACTTAAAAAAATGGTGAAAATCGAAAAAATCGGAATTGAAACCTCGAACTTCGGATTACTAAGGCGCTTTTTGAAAATACGTGCGTTTCTGGCATACTTATGGTCCAATCAGTCCAGAGAGACTTGAAATATTTCCAAATACGGTATCAGAACTACTCAGATTCGAGTAGATCTACTTGGCTTCAATGAGCAACAAACAACGTTTTGCTGCGATTATTCCATCTACTCATCTCAGATCTACCTAGATCTAAAGTAGATCTAACGATATCTGGGTCGATATATATAGATCTAACACGAATGAGCATTCGAACATGACGTTGGATCAATTCGAAGCTACGTAGATCTACGCAAATCCTCGGAGATCTAGGTAAATCTAGGTAGATCTACGATTTTCCAAAAATTCAGAAGTAGATCTACGAGCCGAACGAAACAGCTGATCGTTTGGCGTAGTTTTGTCAGAAAATTCTTGCAAAATTAATAACGTGAAAACAATAGGTCCTACAATATCGATTCCCCACTACGAATTTGAAGATAATTTTCTCCCCTAAAATATGATATTTTTGTTTTTCCAATCCGACAAGTGACATCGAAACAGTGCGTGATTTTGCCGGTGCTGCCAAAAATATTGATAGAACAATTCGCACTCCAGAGATCTAATCTCGTTTTTGATATGTTGTTCGGGGGATTGTTCCGCGTCGGTTGGTATATAATTCATCCGTTCTGGAATTATTTTTGGGTCACCCATATGATCGAAATCTAGACTGACCAGACTATATCAGTGGTTGCGAGCAACACTTTCATGATAAGTCAGCGAAGGGCGTATCGATAAGTCACAAAGCGGAAATCCTGTGCCTGGCGTATGCCGATGACATCACGCTTTTCGCGAAGATTCCGCATGACCTAAAAACGAAAATTAAAGTCTCACAGAAGGTGACTGCCCAGAAACCGATCTGATTGTCAACACGGATTGATTGAAAATCTTTATTTTCCAGAAAGGCGGCCGTGCTACGGCATGGGTTTTCCACTACTACGGCGAGCCACTGTAATAGCAAACAAATTTTGTTATTTCGGGATAATTTTCTCCAGCTCAGGCATCTTTAACAGCAATTTGAAAATGGCCATCAATTCCATGCGTGCAGCAATGAATGTGACGCCCAATATAATATACGCGTCAAAATCTGACACATGGCAAACCAAGGAACACCTTCTCGGGGCCTAGCGACTGGTGTTTTATTCTACTCTGTGGAGATATGGAGTCCTAAGTAGATAAGATCGACCAAGTTCATAGTATATTACACTACAAGGGCCGAAAGTTGAAAATTCCTGCACTGCGCGTGATGATGCCCGAGGCGAAGCCGAGGGCATCATATCGCGCAGTTTAGGGCCTTCAATCTTCTGCCCGCCTGGTGTATACTATTTTTCTTCATGCCCGGTCGAAAGTACTTCGACTAATTGAATTTTTATACCGATTTATACGTTTTAACAAGTGTTGATGCCTGCCCGACATTGCAGGCACGAGCGAAGCGAGTGCTGCTGGTCGGGGGCAGGCATCAAATAGATCGAATAAAACGTCCAAGCCAGTTTTGAGGTTATATCTCAAGCGAGAGTAACGTCGAGAGCGAGAGTAACAGAAGTTTGCGATTCTGGCTGGCTGCAGAATAGTCTCGTCAATCTACCCTTTGACCCAAAAATAATTACAGACTGGATGAATTATATATCAATCGATGTGAAAAAATCCCCCAAACAACATATCGTGGTTCCCGCGCAGCGTGGAACGGACCGAAGCGAGCCGAGCGGACCAGCTGATCCTTAGGCGGAGTTTTGTCAGAGAACTCTTGCAAAATTAATAACGTGGAAACTATAGGTCTTACAATATCGGTTCCCACTTCGAATTTGTAGATGATTTTCTCCCCTACAACGTGGTATTTTTGTTTTTCCAATCCGACAAGTGACATTGGAACAGTGCATGATTTTGGCGGTACTGCCCAAAATATTGATAGTTTTTTTTATTAATTTCAACAATTTACTGTCTAGAGACATTGTCTTGTTTTTGATATGCTGTTCGGGGGATTTTTCCGCGTCGATTGATATATAATTCATCCAGTCTTGAATTATTTTTGGGTGACTAAGTGACAAAACTCGAAGCGGGCATCTCGTGTATTGGGTATCGGTGTGTGCGAGTAAGTTTTCGCTCCCGCTGTCACAGAGGGCGTGCGTGTAGTTCTACCAATGCATGAAAGTTAGGCTTTCTGCTTCGATACCGATGCCGGAAGTACGTACTTTCGACCGAGGTATGAAGAAAATTCTTTTTTTATTCGAAAGGGTATACTTTTTGTATAAGCAGTGAACCTGGTTAGTCTAAAAGCAATTCTAGTCATTCATTTTACTCCAAACTCCAGCTATTTCAATTGACTAGCTGGTAGAATAAGAAACCCCCAAAGGAATCTCAATTAACTTCAAAGCTGATTAATCATAACAATTGCTGACAAAGGATATTTATTTGTCCCAAAAAAGCAAGTCATATTATTTTTGTGTGTAACCTAAAATAACCCTTAGCCCGTACAGTTATATAATTTACTCAAGTACAGGCGTTGGCGGGTTACTAATTGCCTCGATACTTTTGCCATCCAAAACAAATTTAGAATCCCAAGCAACAAACTTACTTCCCGCGTTGTAGAAGTTTGCAACAATATTGGCGTTAGCCTAATGGGATTACGAAGCAAGTTTCGCATTAGTTACGCACTAAGCATTCATAGCTCCAGGAATTTACGTAAGCTGGTTCATCAGTTTGTAGGAAAGCCGAACGGAGATCTTTATACCGCAGTATGCCGCATTATCAGTACATGGTACCTACTCCATGTACATAAATCTACACAATCACCCACAAACGAGTCTACGGATGAGGGAAAAAAAAAATCATTTCGAAGACTCTGAGCTCAAGATTAGGTACCGTGAATCACCTCAGGCTTTAATTCGTAAAGAAATATCTTGCCCTAACTTTTTGCAGTGTTCCATTCATCGATACGGTTTCACCTGAGGCCAGCAAAGTCAGGATATAAGGTTCACCCTCTGGGCTAATTTAGAAATCCGAAATGGGGTTAAACTGCGTATTTCTCTTCCAGGTACATGTATAGCGGGACTCGTTGGTGTAACAGTCATAGTGTTGTATGTATGTTGTTGTCCATGGCCCAATCATTTTCAAGTCTGTGGATAAAACCACATTACATCACTATATCAAGTCTCTCAACAAAAGCAATCTTGAACTAACATCTGGTATCAAAAGATTCAACATTTCACCTGATATCCAAAAAAAGCTTGACGAAAACGAAAACGACGAAAACAGGTGTGAGCGCCTTTTTAACAGAGTCAAACAAGCAAATATTAAGAAATTTTCCAAGCTAGAACCCACTGTCGACACCATACCATGTGACAAATGACTGACGAACCTATCGAACGTAGAATTACCACCGCAACAGTAAAAAACTGTTTAGCGCTAGGGTCTAAGCACGGTATCCCCCACGCACCAGATAAGATTCCCATCGATGACATCATCTGCGGTGTTGAATCAGGTGTTCTAGGTCTAGATAAGTCACTGAAAGACACTATTCGCAGCAATGGCACCCATAAACTAATATCGCATACAAAAAATACGCAATTAGACAATTTTCGTGATCTCGCTAATTTCAACAAAACGAGACGTTTTCTCACAGACCACCCGGAAATAATCGTCACGAAAGCCGACAAAGGAAATAAGTCGGTGGTGGTGAACACAGTTGATTACCTCTCAAATGTGAACGCTTTACTTATAAACGATGGTGACACGTACAAAGTACTAGATAAAGATCCAACGAAAATATATGAGACGCAAAACAATCATGCTCTAATCATCAAATGGGTCGAAAATAGACCATATAGACCACTAATCTCTAACATTGGTTCCCCGATGTACAAGTTAGCTAAATTTTGCGCAAAACCTATCGGTGAGATACTAGGCCAAAACGATTACCAAACTAAAGATTCTTGGTCGTTTGCAGAAGAAATGGCAGGAAAACCAATTCCACCCGATCACCAACTAGCGTCACTTGACGTGACCTCTATACTTGCGCTACAATGTATAAACGAACGGTGGAATGAGATTGGCTCTCATACGTTTTTACCGAGGGATGATTTCATAGAGGGGGTGAAATTTTGCCTTGACTCAACGTTTTTTTAACATAAAGGAGCATTCTATCAACAGATACATGGGGTAGTTATGGGTTCTCCAATTAGTCCCGCCGTTGCGAACTTAGTAATCGAGTCCCTGGACAGCGCCGGACTTATGCCTAAGCACATTAGGCACTGGCCTAGGAGCCCGACCTTGTAGGTCCCGTCAGGGGCCGGAAAAAAATAGATGAAAAATTATTTGATTAAATTTGATCAAATCATGAATTATTAACATTTTTGTTTTATTCAAAAAATTTTAAAAGGGGCCCCTGACCTCCATTTGCCTAGGGGCCTTGGGTTTCCATGTCCGGCGCTGTCCCTGGAAACAACGGTGATTGCCGGTCTCAGTTACCAGCTTCCTTTTTACAAAAGATACGTTGACGATATCATAACAGCTGTCCACAAAGACAAACTGAACAACCTTTTCCAAAGTTTCAATCAGTTCCACACAAAACTGAAATTCACCTCTGAATTAGAAGTAAACAAGATCAGCTTCCTTGACATGACACTTATTAACAATGAGAACAAAATAATGTTGGATTGGCACCAAGAACCGACCTGGTCGGGTCGGTACTTGAATTATTGGTCACACCACCCTCAAGTTCATAAAAAAAAATGTGTAGTAGCCGAATTGTTTGACAGAGGACTTAGATTAAGTGATCCAATCCTACGGGAAAAGAATCTCAAACTTATCACAGACATGTTGACCCTGAATGGGTATCCACTCTCGGTAATTAACTCAATTAAGGTCAGTCGCATTGACAAACTCTACAACAACATCGCGTATCAAGAGCGTCTCGAAAATGATACACCGAGTTACAGTAACTTCACCGTTCTACCATACATAAAGGAACTCTCGGAACAGATTCAGGCTCTATTACGGAAACATGGAATAAAAGTAGTTTTCAAAGTACCAAACACCTCGGCTCGGTTGTTCCCACGTTTAAAAGACAGCATTCCCTTCTCGGATCAGTCGAACTTAGTATACATATAAGATCAATTGCTTGGGATGTGACCAGTGTTATGTGGGACAGACTAAACAGCACCTTCACAAACAAGTATATAACCACGTATATAGTGTGAAATGTAAAGACGTTTAAAAATCAGCCCTAAGTGAACATGCGCTAACACGAGGTCATAAGTTCGATTTTGACAACCCTGAGATCCTAGCGAAGGAATCTAATCTCCACCACAGATTAATTAAAGAGATGCTCAACATCTCCAGGAATCTCACTTGTAACAAGCGTACTGATATTGACAACCTCAGTAATGTATACGCTCCTTTGTTAAGATAAAGATTGATCATCATTGCTTTTGAATTTCGCGGTTGTCACCAAACTGAAAGTTGGTGTCACTGTCTAATAATCGATGCTCGATCTCCTCGCCGCTTAGCGCCAAGCTGATAACACCTCAAGCGCAAACGATGAGCAATTTTCGGTATGTTTTCCTATTTTTTCCAACACTCTGATCAATGTTTATGAAAATTTATTGTTTTCTGTTCCTCTCTTCTTCTTCTCTCTCTTCCAAGGACAGAACTATATAACCAACCCGTTTTTCCCACGATTAGTTGTAAGGTATCAGGTCGTGCTAAAAGGTCAGATACGACGCAATGCGGCAATCCTTTTGAAAACGGCGCAGAGCTTCGAAAAGCGAGTGAGAGTATGTCGTGCTCTTGATGGTGGCATTTTTGAACATCTGTAGTCACCCCACCAATGTTCCGAGATATCACAGACATCACAGGGAGGGATTGGAGTCATAAAATACCGCGGAAGTGACTAGCCGCGGAGACCTTATCTCTGTGATGTCGCTTATTCCGCGCACGCTCACGCACTTGCACGCGCTCACGCGGGCACACACGCTCTAGTTCACGCAGGCGCGCACGCACGCGGGCACACACGCACACGCGCACGCACACGGGGCGTGGGAGACTCAACCTCCCCGCGTCTTGCAGAATATTGTTTTTGTTGTATCTCACGAACTATTGACTTTAACAAAAAAAAATTCCTGACAAAGTTGTGCATTTTCGAATGAAGAATATTTGAGTCGTAACAAAAATGTATGATCCAGTTTAAAAAAACTGGTCCATCCTCCGCAGCATCACCAGTTATGATGTTGGACAGTCGGAGAAAAAATCTTCATGTGTCCCCCTCTGAACCATACAACTTTTGTAGGACACATTTTTCGATTGGACCTTCAGGTCGGCTGTAAACGTAATGCGTACTTTAAAATGGGACACCCTGTATATCTACAACAGTCAAGAACATCAACATATCTTCCAGGTACGAATAGCCCGTGCTCGGACGACTAATTCCACGCAGAAATTAGTGACCATCTGTCTAAAGTTTATTATAGTTAGAAACTGAACCTGCAGTATGAAACCATGTATGTGTAGAAGTGTCCGTGCGAAGCGAACAAAGATTCCCTCCATTCTAGTTTCCTTCGCCAATGGTCTATTGTTAGCGATACGCCAGCACGGAACTAAATTTTCCAAAACCAAACTACTAAATACAATCGTCTTCTCCAGGCAGGACGAGACCCATTGAAGGCATAGTTCCCGAACCGGGCACAACGCAGCCAAGGTTCGTACCGTCTCTACGCGGCTTTCCTTAACCAGACAAAGAACGAAAGGAGCTGTTAAAAAACAACTTTTTTGTCGGCTGTTTCTCATATACCAGTCAACGTGGGAACTGAATTCAACAGCCGTCAGCTACGACGATGCCGCGGGTTGCAGTGATTAGAAATCGCAAAGTCATGACCCAATCGATATCAACACGGAGAAAAATCCCCCGGTTCAGATTACCGTGCTCGCCGGGTAAAATTTGTATGGTAATGAGTACTCAAGTTTTGGTTACACTTATAAATGTGTACGGTATTTCCTACTGATGTCATCATCGCAGAGTATACCGAAATTCTAGTGATGTATGCATGTTGCATGGCTGAGCTAACTAGACAGAGACGAGCGCATGGGGTACCAGTCAGATACAGTGAAACCTCCGAATAAGCGCCCTCTGAATAGGCTACCTTCCCCTAATCCTCGCTCGAGCTCTTCCCCCACTCACTCTGTTTACGAGCGTACGGACGCTTACCTCCGAATAGAGAACCTATTGGGAAACGCTTCGAGTCACTTATTTACATGGGTATATCACGTCAAAAAGAACACAGACACGGGGTCTCTATTCAGAGGTAACGCCGGCGACGGACTCGAGGCGTGCCAGCGAGCTGTTGGTGGGGGAAAGTCAGTTCCAAGAATTATACTCCCCTAACCGCTCTGGAGGTAGCCTATTCAGAGGTTTCACTGTAGTAAGTTCTGCCACTCGACATGGCGAATCGTCACTACCCCGGTCAGTAATAGCACCATAGAGTCGGTATATTTTAGCGAAGCGCTCTCGTAATATTTACTGGCCTATGCTGTTAGCACGTGTTTGGAGGGAAAATCACTGCAGTGCATGGTGAATTTTACCGGCTCCGTTGTAGAAAGACTACATAGGTCGGTTGAGTTTGGTCATCGTTCAGTATTGTTCACGAGCTCGCGATTTCACAACGTTTTGCACGGTGAAAATACCAGAGTGGTTCGGTGTACGATGAACTTAGTTTTTCGCACAAAAATTTTTGACAAGCGTCGAATACTCTCGAAAAACCGTTACTTGTTTCGTTATACTCGATGCAGCATGGCTCACTAGGGTGATGTTTTTGTGGGTGTAAACGGGAGTCATTCGGGCGTGCCATCGCAATTTAACGAAAATCAGCAACTGAGTGATGTGCCAGGCTACTTCGGTTCGTTTATGCGGCTGGGATCTGGTAAGTAAATTTAACCGTCGACTTTTTATTCGATTGTGTTTTTGTCAGTGATGCATCACTTTACGGACCATGGTCCGTATAATAATAGTTGCACCCAATGTTATGATATATTAGCGCAGTTTATTCGCCCACAAGAATCTTTTCCTACATGCACCGAATCTCTTGGGAATTCAGAAATCCTGAACTTGGATGTACTTCGGCAAAAAGAACCTAGCGAAAAGTCTGAAACGAATGCCGACAAAGGAAAATCAACGTCTACTTATGAAACGGGGTAAGATGTACCTAACCACACGCTACATTTTGTAATTTCGTGCGATTCATATACCTGTATGTCTCTACACCTGTATTTGATTACTATTCGATACCCTTATATACTCATATTATGTAAATACATATCATAAATGTTGAATAAACTGAGAAAATATTCAATTACCGATTTTTAATTCCTACACCTATACGTTGCAGGTCACATTTACAGAACGTCTGGTAAATTTTACTGAACTGGCAAGTGCCTATATGGATAGAGTGTCTGTTCGGTTATTTATACCAAAGACTTCGGTACTAGATACCTGTAGAATAGTTTTGCTATAATTTGCTATGACTGAGCCGATCGGTAATCTCAAATATATGAGCTGATGAATTGATCATTGTCTTGTCGTAGTAGCTACTACATTGACTAGTACAGTAAGCTGTAAATGTGCAGTGGAGTTTGGTTATCGCGACGCTAGTAAGTAGCCCAATGAACCACACCACGGCGGTGATTTAAACTGTGGACTTCGGTAAATTCATCGTGAATTTTCAGGAGCAGGTACCGCACTGACTAGTAAATAAGATGGCTGGACGGAGTAGATATTACGTATGTTTTGGTAATTCTGACGCCTGGCATTCGCCCTGGGAACTATACTTCGAGATTCGAGCTTTACCAAACGAACGCATGAGGATGGGTAGACTCTTGGGTGTAACAGTCCTTTATATTGTATAAATTTCTTTATTGGCAACGTTTCGGCTGAAACCATGGCCAGCCATTCTCAAGCCTGTGGAATAGAACCCACAAAATCAATACAATCATTATTTAAAACTATACTTAATGGTATAAAGCGTTGAAAAGTGAGGTTAATTGACCACATGGTCTGTGACTGAATATCATTAAAAGAAATTGTTTCTGACAAAATAATACAAAAATTGTTGGAAAATAGGATTTAATAATTTGTATACGATTTGTGAAAATTGATTATCCAGTAAGGAAGGGAGGAAAAAGCATGCGAAACATGAAAAAACCTACCGAGATAGCACTTCGGTTGCACCTAAGGTGTTGATGGTAAGGCGCGCAGCGGCGAAGTGACCGAGTAACGATTATCGGTGAAAGATCTAACCTCCAATTGTCAGTAGCGAAAAACCCGCGAGATTTAAACCAAAAATAATCAATTTTCACAATAACAGTGGGGCATACAAATTAGTCAGATTATCAATGTCAGTTCGTTTGTTACATGTTAGATTCCTGGAGATGTTTAAGGGGTTATATCTGAGTAGAATGCGTGAAATATGGGCGAATTTTAGGAATTTTTTTCTCAAAAAGTATTTGATCGATTTGAATAAACTTTGCTTTATTTGAAAGAACATCTATTGAGGTTTGGTTACAAATTTTTTATATGTATATATATCCACTGGGAGCGCTGGTATCATGGCCGGTGTAAAAAGTGTCCCTCGCTCGCACGGTTTTCGGTGTCCAAAATTACAGGCAGGCGGTTGATCTGAAACAAAAATTTCCAAATGATTCTCAAAATATAATGTATGAAGCTGTTCGCGACGTAGGATTTTCCCCCAAAAAAATTGTTTCACGAAATTACGGCCATTTTTTTGGTCGGAAAATGAGACCGAAAAAAAGTCAAAAAATTCAAATGGCCGTAATTTCGCGAAACAATTTTTTTGGGGGAAAATCCTACGTCGCGAACAGCTTCATACATTATATTTTGAGAATCATTTGGAAATTTTTGTTTCAGATCAACCGCCTGCCTGTAATTTTGGACACCGAAAACCGTGCGAGCGAGGGACACTTTTTACGCCGGCCATGATACCAGCGCTCCCAGTGGATATATATACATAAAAAAAAATTTGTAACCAAACCTCAATACATAGATGTTCTTTCAAATAAAGCAACGTTTATTCAAATCGATCAAATACTTTTTGAGAAAAAAATTCCTAAAATTCGCCCATATTTCACGCATTCTACTCAGATATAACCCCTTAACATTTCTTTTATCAACCTATGGTGTAAATTGGGTTCAGTTGCAAAAATTTTAGGGTTGTCAAAGTCAAATTTGTGGCCACGTGTTAGTGTATGTTCGCTAAGAGCAGATTTGTCTACGTCTTTGCATTTTATGCTGTAGGAATGATTGTAAATTCGTTTATGTAAATGTTGTTTAGTTTGGCCTATATAGCAAAGATCACAATTGAGGCAATTGATTTTGTAGACTAGATTTGATTTATCCAAGAGTGGAATATTATCCTTTAGGCGCGAAAACAACCGAGCACAGGTAGTTAGGTGTTTTAAAGATGACTTTCACTCCATGTTTTCTAAACAACGATTGAATTTGTTCCGACAGGCCTTTTACGTATGGGATGATCGTGAAATTACTGTAACAAGGTGTTCTATTTTCCAGACGCTCTTGGTATGATATACTATTATATAACTTGTCGATACGAGATCTTGTTATAGAGTTGATTAAACTGGATGGATACCCGTTGCTCATTAGAGTGTCTGAGATTAATTTGAGGTTTTTGCTGCGTAGAGATGGATCGCTCAGTATTAAGCCTCTATCCACCAGACCTGTGACAACACATTTTTTGTGGGATTCAGGATGGCGTGACAAGTAATGCAGGTAACGACCTGACCAGGTAGGTTTTTGGTACTAATCCAGTGTTACTCTACCGTTGTTGTTAATGAGTGACATGTCCAGGAAGCTAATTTTGTTGTTAATTTCCACTTCAGAGGTGAAATTGAGATTTGGATGAAATTGATTGAAGGAGTAAACTAGATTATCAATGTTGTTTTTGTGTACAGTCGTTATTATATCATCTACGTAACGTTTGTAGAAAGGAAGCTGGTAGTTGAGACCAGAGATGACATTCTTTTCCAATCGTTTCATTACTAAATTAGCAACCGCGGGACTAATGGGAGAGCCAATTGCCACACCATTGATTTGTTGATAAAAGATGCCCCTGTGCTGGAAAAAGGTGGTGTCGAGACATAGTTTTACTCCTTTGATAAATTCATCCCTGGGTAAACAAGAGTGAGGGCTGATATCATTCCAACGGTCATTAATGCACTGTAGAGCCAAATCGATTGGTACGTTGGTATAAAGTGAGGTGACATCTAACGATACTAGTTTATAATCAGATGGTATTGATTGTCCTTTCATGTCATTAGCAAAAGACCAAGAATCTTTTGTATGATAGTCGTTCTGACCTAGAATTTGAGTTAACGGTGGTGTACAAAATCTAGCTAACTTGTAGGACGGCGCACCAATGTTGGAGACAAATGGCCTATACGGAACGTTCGGTTTGTGAACCTTAGGTAAAAAGTAGATTTTCGGGGGAACAGAGTTAGAGGTTTTCAAAGAGTGAGCTGTTCTGGTAGATATGAGCTTGTTCTTAGTCCAATGATTTACCAAGGAGTTATTTTGGCTCTCAAAAATCTTGGTTGGGTCTTTGTCCAATATTTTGTAGGTGTTATGATCATTTAGAAGATTGCTGACACTTGATAGATAGTCGACTGTGTTAACTATAACAGTTTTGTTCCCCTTATCTGCTTTTGTAACAATTATTTCAGGATGGTCGTTAAGGAAACGTTTTGTTTCTTTGAAATTGCACAAATCACGAATTTGTTGCTTATCAAGTTGACAGTTTTTGCTGTGAGATATCAATTTGTGGGTGACCGTGCTCCGTATTATATCTTTTGTGGATTTATCCAACCCTGGCAAACCTGACTCAACTCCACAAATGATGTCATCGACAGGGATTCTGTTTGGAGCAAACGGAATTCCATGTTTGGGTCCAAGAGCTAGACAGTTTTTGACTTTCGGAGGTAAATCTACATCTGACAAATTAGTTAACCACTTATCAGTTGGTATGGTGGTGTTACTGTTAGAGAGTTCCAATTTGGAGAATTTCTTTATATTAGCTTGTTTGATTTTATTAAACAGTCTTTCATTTCGATTTTCATCATTGCCTATTTTCCTTTGAATGTCAGGTGGAATGGCGATACCTTTTAAGGATGAAATTATGTCTAATTTGTTCCTATTCAGTGATTTGATGTTACTTATGGTGGCACCAATTTCAATGTCCAATATTTTGTTTTGAAATCTAGTTAGAGCTTTGTTAAATCTTATGTTTTGGTTCAAATGGGCTAAGCCCTTGGTTCTTAATTCAAGGTACTTAGGTATGACGCCGTTTGCTCGGCAGCGAAGCAGGAAAATTCTTCGGTTCGTGGCTCGTACTATTTTTCCCCTCACATTGGAAAGATTCTTTTGTAGGCGATCCACGTCCATCGTGACGAGAAGAAAAGTCCACAAAACGTGGAAATCCTGATGATGTGATGGAAGAAGTCCAATCAATTGAAACCCATGTTGTATTATATTGATGCGAGTTCTTGACTGTTTGAGATCATGAGGATGGGTAGACTCTTGGGTGTAACAGTCATTTATATTGTATAAATTTCTTTATTGGCAACGTTTCGACTGAAACCATGGCCAGCCATTCTCAAGACTGTGATTATCAATGTCGGTTCGTTTGTTACATGTTAGATTCCTGGAGATGTTTAACATTTCTTTTATCAACCTATGGTGTAAATTGGGTTCAGTTGCCAAAATTTCAGGGTTGTCAAAGTCAAATTTGTGGCCACGTGTTAGTGTATGTTCGCTAAGAGCAGATTTGTCTACGTCTTTGCATTTTATGCTGTAGGAATGATTGTAAATTCGTTTATGTAAATGTTGTTTAGTTTGGCCTATATAGCAAAGATCAAACGAACGCAGTAAGAGTTACCGAACAGGCAGTTTATCCATATAATACGCACTTGTCACTTCGGTAAAACTTACCGGAATTACGGTATTCTGGACCGGGGATTCTTCTCCGTGAAAATATCCTAAATTGATATATATCAACATCGTTCGGAATGTCATGGACCTTGAGCAAACGGCTTCAATTTGGAGAAAGATCCATGATTTTTTCACACACGCCGAAACTTTTTATTTTGTTGTTGTTGTAGTTGTTGTTACCATACGCGTACGGTAAGTGTACGGCGTAGGTACAAAGTCGATTATTCTTCAGCTGTGTACTAACAAATTGGAAGGATTTCCAACGGGCTTGCAGCCTCTTCCATTTACATCTTCTATTGGACGACTATTCAATCCCGACGATGATTCAATTTTCAATTATCGATGGAATGAAAAATCGTAGCCTAAGAATCGTGCAATTAAAGGAGCTTGGAAAAAGTGTTAAAGGTCGTGAAATCAGAGTTTCATTATTACTAAAACGAATTCAATTAGTTAGGGGTGTAGATACTACCGACCTTTGCACCTATCATAGATTTTCCCATGATAATCAGTTCTTATGTTTCATACCTTCGTTGATTTCATCACGAAACTTTTCAACTTTTGATCTCCGTTTTGATCCGTTCATTTAATTTCCTTTTCTTGTTCTTTTTTCATCGACCTTATTCGACCCTGGTCAATACAATAGTATAATTAATTCCGTATTCAGTAGATCGTTCCTTTGTCATAATAACCAGAGACGTACTCTTCTGTGAAGTTGGATATACAAAATATATATCTAACACGCTTTCTTCGCAGCAGCACGTCGACTAACACATGTTTTGCCGAATGAGTGCTGCAAAGGTTAAGATATTTTATCCATACAAATCTGTTGAGGTATACCGCCTATGAAAATATGATATAAAATTCAACTAGCCATGCATATCGTTAGTTCGTTTATGGAGGCGGTAAGTAGGGGGGAGGCCCGTAACGCCGGACGGCACCTAGTACTGGACACACGCCGTATACCCCAAAGTAAACAAATTATCTATAGATTTCTTGCGTTTTTCGAACCTGCACAACGGACGTAGCCGAGGGGATGCGCCACACGTGGCAGTGAGCGCCCGTGTGTCGCCGAGAGACAGTTGACGTTTGAGCCTGCATAAATTTACGTCCCGCGTAAGTTTCGTATTTGTTTATTTTAACGAACTCGTGATTCTATTGTTTTAGTTTGGCCTGGGATATTTGTTGGTATGTATTCTTTCAGATAATGGTCAATAAAAGTTGACATATTTGCGAACAAGCACATTTTTATTTCATTATTTAGTTGTGCATTCGAGTCCCCAATATCGGACACCCGATTTGTCCCCCTGTACCGGACACCCAATTTCTTCTCTGAATTTGACTATTTATACAAAACTTGTGACGTGTTTTAGTGTTGTTCTACCATTGCTCGCCGATCAAAAATACTCGAAAGACAAAAATGGTCCGAAAAAAATATCAAGCAGGCAGTTCAAAGAGTCTCGAGTGACAATATGAGAATATGACGGGTAGAGAAGCTGCGGTCAAATATGGAGTACCAAAAAGTACTTTGTGTGATCGCGTGAAGATTATGAGAAGTGGAGGCGAATATCCCTGAGTGCTCCGATCAATATATTTATGACCACTGCAAAATTCATTAAACTTTTAGACATTTTTTCCATCCGTACTATAAGTGTCCGGTACTGGGTGCCACTTTTCTGTCTCCCTAGTTTTTGTTCCTAAATAAAATAGTATGTCATTCTTACTTTAACGTTGTATACTAATTCCAAAAGTTCCTATATTGTTAAAAATACTCCAAAGATTATAATAAAAATTAAAATAATTATCTTTTCACTTAAATGACAATTTTATTAACGAACAACCTTAGGTGTCCGGTACTAGGGGACTTCCCCCTACATTCGAACAAGTGAACATATATGGAATACGCGCGAAACACGCGCTTTGAGCTTGTGGATTTGACGCAATTCAGACATGTTATGCATTTGATCGCATAACCAAAGTAGGACGTTCGTCGGTCCCCAATTGGCCGGAGATCAAATCACCCCCAAAAAATTCGCGCCAATCGAGTGAAATTTCAATCAATGCTAACTTCAGTGGCTTGGAGTGAAGGTTTCAACTCTCAAAGAATAAAACAACCACTCCATTCATACGAGTTACGTTATTTCTACTCCGTCAAATTCAGAGGGTGCTTACTTCAATGATTAGACAACCAAAAGTTCTGAAACCTGATCAGTGGTCTATTCAAGAAAGCTGCTCTTATTATCTCATCGTTTGTATATCCCTGACGTATAATACCATGAGACTTTGTATTCAAAAAGAAAATTTCTCCAGAGTGAATTGGTTTTTTAAAAACACTCTTCCCTCAGTAGTTGTACCTTTGAGAGCCCACAAGAGGCTCACGTTCAAAATTGTGCAACGAAGGAGTTTCATCATGGCATGCATCTCCGGTCATGATATGCGGTCTCGGTACGCTGTGTTTGCGAGGTTAGCAACGTGACAACCGTATACTACAGGTACACCTCAGTACACACCATTGGCTCGGACGTATCATTCGCGAGCCTTCAATCCTTTCCTCTCTCTCTCTCTGTTGCCGTCTTCTTCTCTCCCATGTTTCTGTATTTGGTGGTTGGTCGTAGCCCGCGAACCTCACGCGCAAGAATCTAAAAAAGGAGTTGGAGTCTTTGTCCCGCAGTAAGAGAGAACGCCAGTGAACCTATAGACGCAGCATCTTTCAAGGTTTATTGGTCCACGTCTCATCTCGCTTGCTCCCACATAGTTTGGACCGTATCACGAGCGCCGGCACATTCCGTTCGATGCATGTGCATGCGGCTATATACCGCAGGTATTCGGAACCGTATACCATGAGGCCATCCTCTGTACAATGCAGAAGTGCACCCACAGTGTACAACACAGCTTCTTCTGCACTGATCATTGAGTCTATATTATCGAACTATGTCGACTTTCGGATCAAGAGACGGCCTAGTTACGCCACAGGCAACAAGGTTCTACCTGCTTTGTCTCCCACTCACAATACCATTTATCGCTATAACGTTACGCCCCCTACTACCACCTGTAGCACTCTAACACAACTAGGAAGTTAACACACGCCGAGTACACTATCGGTTCGTGTCGATAAAAACCAGTATGGATATATGCATCCAACGTAACGTATAGTAACGTAACCAGTCTATGCGGAGGTGTTCCTGTTAAGCGCTCCAGCTATTCTGGTCACACTCCTACACTCTTTCAGTGTTAAACGGCACACGTTATTAAAAGTCCTTTATTATCCTTTTTTTTCTCCTAAACTCGAGGAGGACAACAAGAAGTCGTCTTCTTGAAACCTCTATATCTTCCGTATAAGCGATCTCAACGCCGTTTCTTCCCAACTTCCTTATCTCAGCTTTTACAGAGATCTAGTTTATAATTGTTGGGTTGGGAGCATCGGGAATATTCGTCGGTTTGGGCATTTGAAATGAGGTTTAAGTCTTGCACGAACGCGTGGGACTCGAACGCGTGCTCCAGGCTATTAACCGGCCTCAGGCCTGCATCGTGCATTCCTCGTCGACGCTCGGATATATTTGGCGCGAACGACCACAGCTACAGGCCGGCACCTCGGCATCCGAAGGTGTCGAAGGAGAGCCGTTGGATTTGTGGGCTTGGTTTCTCTACCTGAGATAGATTTTTCGTCTCTCTCTACCTTTTCCTTCCTTTCACGAACCCCCGACGACGAAATCCTCTTGTCCCTCTGTTTTCTCTTTCCTTTCCTCCCCCTTCTCCCACCTCCCATCTTCTTATGCTGCTTCTGCATTCCTCGCTGGTCATTTTATTTTAGCGCCACCGTGTGGGAGAGGAGGTTTGTTCGACCCTGGACCCGGTCGACGGAGAAGTAGTCCCGTGGGAGGGCGTAAAATGTACGTGGGAACTGTACCATGCTGTCTGCCGGCAGGGCCGCATGCCTTCATTCGCCGACATGGGGTATCAGAACTATAATTAACTTTCTGCCGGGGGGAAATCGATTGAAAGCATAATATAAATAAAAATAAAAACACAATTAAAAAAATAATAGATTGTACGCTCCGACCGACCATCCAACATTCCTATCGATCTCACATATGATGTGACGATGTGCAGCAGAACTTGTAACAACGTTATATCCTACTGTCTTGATTTTATGATAACAGCGATAGTGGCTAAAAAAGAAGGATTTGTGTTCTTCGTAATTGATATCGAATTCTGGAAGAATAAAATTTCCACAGAAGAGGGAATTCTATAACCAAGGATGGATTGTTATAGACGAATTCCTTTTGAGTTAATTAAAAGCTTGGAACAGTCAATCACAGGCGAAGGCAACCGAGATGCATCCCTATGGAAATGGAAGCCTCCTGTTCTGTTATGCATGGCTGATAAGCGGACGGAGACGAACAGGCATCAGATAGAGAGGACCGTGGAGACGGACAGAGGAAAAATCCTGTAAGATTCGAAGGCTTACATGCTCAAGTTATTTTTTCGAGATCATCTTCTATATTCATAGAAAATATCTCAACATCGAAATCCCAATAGATTCAAAACGGCAATGGGAAATAAGATAAAACTATACAAATTTTCATGTGGGAAAGAACCATCCAAAATTCTCAGATACCTTTTTATTTATAATATACCTTGATGCTTTTCATTCCTGTTGGTAAATGGCGGCAACCACCTAACTGCCTTTGACGTCGATGTAACGAATAGAGAAGCGTATAAGAACTGTAGTACAGAGTGGATAAGGAGAAAGTAAATCAAAATGTGATAAAAATTTACGCCCACTGTCCATAGTCGATTAAAATTATCGTTACACCAGATAATACAATTTTACAATAGTATGAAAAATATAATGACTCCTCCATCTTTAAATTTCGGGAATAGATTAAAATCTGCCAGGGACATTCCGTGCGAAATTCATCAATCATCACGAGCACAATGCGTGAAACATCGTGTGCATGATTCATGGATTTGCATCGGCGTACCTACAACCTTCATCGGTTCATTCGTCTGGCGGCGGTCTACACCTCCGTGTCCTTGGTGCTTGAATTGGGTAGGTGCGCGACACCAAGCGAACTGGAAAGTAGACATCGTGTAGTGTTCGTAGCTAAATATGTGTATATATGCTATCGGGTATGTGAAGTGTAGCCTGCAGCTCACGGCACCTACATATAGGTGTCGGGGATATTACGTAAATAGCCATTTCACTCTGCAGTCCGTGTTAAAAACGCTTTGTACTAATCCCCCGCCACTCGTTCATTCAAAGAATGAATAAATTCATGTAGCTAAAAGTCCGGCACCTCGCAGCAATTTTTTAAAATCCATTAATCTCCAAGTTAATTTTTGGTAATCCGACACACCCGGAGGCGGCTGAAACTACTCTGAAAAGTCCCGTGAAATTCATGGGAGCGAAAGCGTACCTACACCTAGGTATATATTCACGAAACTCAAACAATAAACTTTGGCTTCGGCTGAAGAGAAAGAGAGAAGCTAGGAAATAGCTACGTTGACTGATGACGGAAGGAAAATCACATTTTTTCCTTCTTCGTACCTTGTGCCTGCCTGCCGCAGAGTTCGAGCCGCAGTCAACTGCCGAGGGGTCAGCGGGGCCCATCAACGACCGCGATTAATCATCTTGTAACATGCTCCCACACCGCGGACTTGGAATACAATAGCCGATAGATACACTCGAGGGTGAGGGTACACAGGGTGAAAGGGAACAAGGACCTTTCACGTTTCCTCTAACGTTCACCTATACACATCTGCATCCATACACCTATACATGTGCATCTAACTTTCATCCTGCAGCCCAATCCTCATTTGGCTCCTCCACGCGAGACCCTAAGCCTCGTGGACCAGTCATTTGCATTCTTAACACGATACGACATTCCTGAGGAATGAGAACAAACCTTCATCTAGAAATTCCAAGCCCGTTTCTTTGCAAAAATTGGACCAATTTTCACATTTTTCCGTTCTTGAATTTATGCAGTCAAGGACTACGCTTGTCAGATTATCTTAATATTCCATGTATACATGCTGACGTCCACGATTTTTATCACTGTTGACCCACTTTCAGACATAGAGGCTGCACTAAGTTTACTGATTTACAGATTTTCCGGAATAAACGTACCTCAGATTTATAACCAACAGATTTTGCAAAATTATGCATTTTTCTCTACGTTTTATCTTTTATAACAGACGATGAAATGATGTTTGTTATTGCATATTCGCCAGTCCCCCGATGGCGATATACCAAAGAATCCTCCTCTGTCGATGCATAGGGAGTCACACCTAAATGTAAATACTGCACAGGCCGGCATGTTTCGAAATTATGTAAGAGCTTTCATAGCATTCCTTGACCTAATGCACGCATAGGACCTACAGGGAAAATTCTATTCTCTATAGCCGTTCCTATGTTGACAATAATTTACATTTACGAACATGAGAGCACCCTTTGATCGTACAGACCCCACTATTTTTCTCATTTCTGCTAACATTTCTCTGCCTGATATTCAGAGAAAAATCTTGATATCCGTAAACAAAACGTGAATAGAGCAGTAAAAAAATCATATCACTAAGGAAACAAATTTATTCGACGGAATTTAGTTGACGCGAGAAAAGTTGACTAAACTTGATTCAATAGATAGTTCATTTGATCCTAGTACACATTTACTCGATAATATACAAGTAAATCATTCACTTGGATTAAATCGAATGTATTTGGTAATGGATAATATGTTTTTCCATGAGAAGTGAGAAGAAGATGTTTTTCAGTGCTGGACCTACGCATATAGAACATGCTCTGAATTAGCCCCATGAAGAATAAGTCATACCTATGAAGTAATCTCGAGTAGAAAATCATGAAACAGAAAAGCTAACGATAAAGCCGTAAATAACATGTTACGCACAACTATTACGCTGCGTATGAAAAGATCCTCCAATGAAATATCCAGACTTCATGTAGATCGAAACCTTTATTTCGGTTTCCTATAGTAGATCTCGCGATTAGGCACTTGGGTTATAGGTCCCGTTCCTAATTTAGCGCCAACAAGGTTAAATGAATTTTTTCCCAACGCATATGTAAAAATAGGCAGTTTTGGCCGTCTGCTGAAAATGAACAAAAGGCGCTGTTTCTCAATGAATGGGGAAATAGAGAATTATTTTTTCTTCATACCTCGGTCGAAAGTACGTACTTCCCTCATCTGTATCGAAGCAGAAAGCCTAACTTTCATGCATTGGTATAACTACACGCACGCCCTCTGTGACAGCGGGAGCGAAAACTTACTCGCACACACCGATACCCAATACACGAGACGCCCGCTTCGAGTTTTGTCACTTAGTCACCCAAAAATATTTCAAGACTGGATGAATTATATATCAATCGACGCGGAACCATCCCCCGAACAGCATATCAAAAACAAGACAATGTCTCTAGACAGTAAATTGTTGAAATTAATAAAAAACTATCAATATTTTGGGCAGTACCGCCAAAATCATGCACTGTTCCAATGTCACTTGTCGGATTGGAAAAACAAAAATACCACTTTGTAGGGGAGAAAATCATCTACAAATTCGAAGTGGGAACCGATATTGTAGGACCTATAGTTTCCACGATATTAATTTTGCAAGAGTTTTCTGATAAAACTACGTCTAACGATCAGCTGGTCCGCTCGGCTCGCTTCGGTCCGTTCCACGCTGCGCGGGAACCATGATATGTTGTTTGGGGGATTTTTTCACATCGATTGATATATAATTCATCCAGTCTATAATTATTTTTGGGTCAAAGGCTAGATTGACTAGACTATTCTGCCGCTAGCCAGAATCGCAAACTTCTGTTACTCTCGCTCTCGACGTTACTCTCGCTTGAGATATAACCTCAAAACTGGCTTGGATGTTTTATTCGATCTATTTGATGCCTGCCCGACATTGCAGGCACGAGCGAAGCGAGTTAAGTCAACACTTGTTGATAATGGTTATTGGTAATCTATAATCACAGTATTCGCTTTGCCTGACTATATATTCAAAGTTTCGTATAGATTGGCAAAGATGTTAATTTTTTTTTTTTTTTTTTTATTCCAATATAATTCGAAGCAAGTCAACACTTGTTAAAACGTATAAATCGGTATAAGAATTCAATTTATTTCACTCCGTGCGCAAAGCGCGACTTTTCGCACGCAAGCGTGCGTATAATCGGACTTTACCCGCGTTTGTGATACAAAATTTTGTTCGATACATGTGCGAAAGTTGTTTTTCCACTCGTGAGATTGTCAACCTCGCTTTGCTCGGGCGACAAACCTCCCACTCGTGCGAAAACAACCCTTTCGCACTTGTATCGAAATATACTATAGTCAGCGTACTTTCGACCGGGCATGAAGAAATAGTATATTGTGCAACGAGTGGGCAAAAATGACGATTCTGAGTGAGTGTGAATATAGCCGCACGAGCCGAAGGCGAGTGCGGATATCACACTCACTCAGAATCGTCATTGCCCACGAGATACACATAATATTTTTCCCAAGAAATATGTAAATTAGGCGAGGGCCGATATCACAAGAAGTGACAACCGTACCTGTGACAGACCACTGCGGGGCCCAGGGGCGAAGCCCCGGTGGGGTCCGGGGCGAAGCCCTGGTGGGGGGGGTTCGGGGGGGGCGAAGCCGCCCCCCGACTCAAAACAAAATCCAAACATTATTTAAAAATAAAAATTAGCATTCTAAAAAAAATGATATGATTGAAAAATGAAATCAATATTACGAAAAAATAAGATAGCATACTTTTAATGATAAATATACATATATTTTCATAGAAGTACATAGTTTTTAACGTTTTTATAGATTTTCCAAACACAATAATATACATATATACGTATATATATATTTCTTTTTTTTTAGTTCCACTTACTTTACTATTTAATCACGTTTTTAGTTATATACCTAGTACGGCGATAGTACAGTATTTATATTTTCAGCCTTTTTTTCAATTTTTGGAACAGTTCACTTATTATACTAGTTTATTTTAATTACATTCTGAATATATAGTACGGTAATGATATTTTGATTCTTTTTTCAATTTTAGGAACACAGTTTTACTTACTTCACTAGGTAACACAGTTTTGTATTTTGAGTCTTTTCTTTTCTATTTCTATTTTCTTACTTTTAGGAACACAGTTTCATTTACTTCACTAGTTTGTATTTGAGTTTCTCTTTTCAGTCTCATTTTGGTTTTTTAAACTTAAAGTAGATAGTAAAGGTGTGGGTTTTTTCTTTGAACTTGAAATATAGGTATAGTTGTTGTGGATATTTCAATTTTCGAATGTTACCGTGCAATTCGTGCAATTTGACATTTGGACTGAAACTTTGTTTGGAAGATGAATTGTTTCGTTGGATAAATTCTCAAATTTGGTTGGAGTTTCAGAAGCCAATTTGATATCATCGATCTCGTTTGACACTTTTTGTCGTTTTGTTGCGTTCACGATTTTGTCGCTTGAAGTGCTCGTCGATGGCAGATGAATATTTGATGTTATTCGATCTGCGATATCGATTTTGCTTCGGAGAGAATGTTCAATGTATCCTTCTGCCACCGAATTGGATTTCCATCCTCCATGGCGCTTTAGAACTGTAAGATCAGCACCGCCGTCGACCAAAAGGGTAGCTGAGGTACGACGAAAGCTATGTCCTGATTAAGAGGAACATTTTTTATTTTAATATCTTGCAATACTAGAATACAAAATGTCAGAATATTTGTAAATACTTTACCTGTATACAGATGTGGGTCGGGTAAATTCAAGAACTGAGCAATGCGTTTCGGCATGGCTGCGAAGGAATTAATCCCAATCGGTTGAACAGTACACTTCCCGTTGCGTATGCTCAGAAAAAATCTTCCAGGATTGGCCTTTGGCGGACGTAATTTCATATAGGTCTTGACGTATTCGGCAAATTCATTTTGTATGGTGAAAGACCTCAAGATTCCAGTCTTAGTTTTTGGAACTTGAACCAAAATTATTTGACCTTGCATCTCGACGTCTTTGACAGATACATTCGACAATTCGTTTGATCGAAGGCCTCCGTTTATGCCGAATATTGTAGCAATCTGTGAATAATGAAGAATTCTATATTGATTATAACTTATTAAATTTGAGTTTTGAATTCAAAAGATATTCATTGAACTGTTATTTAATTGTTGAGTATATTCAATTATTCGATTTAATATTTTTATAATTTTACTCTGAAAATGATATTTTCTATATATGCTTGTTTTTGTTTATTACGTTTTATTTACTATGTACTATACTTACTTTAATTGCCAAGAATTCGTCGTCTGGAGCTTCTGTGAAGAATTTTTCGAGATTTTCCGATGTCAATGCATGTGCTTTTTTGCCTTTGTAATTTTGGCCGTTTTTTTTCAGAAACGCCTGCAATGATTTGTATTTTTTCAAATCGACCTCATCGAGAGAAATTAATTTGCTTCGAATCATTGAATAACGTGACCATATGGTCGGTGGCTTAAGTGCTTTTGATAATTCGCTGAAATATGCCAGCGCTGTGTCTTCTGATAATGACGAAGTCTTTTTCTGTTTTCTCCACACCAAAAAGTGATTATACGCTGCTTCATATTTCTCGCGAGATTTTTCCGGCAGCAGATTATTTTTTATTTCTTTAGCTGCATCTAATATTTCTTCGGGAGTGAGGTACTCCTCGTCGTTGCTTGTTTCATGCATAGTTTTTTAACAAAAACAATTATAGCGATCGAGCACGAGTAGACTAGTTGGCGAGGACACAGAAACATAACCTAAACTGATGGCTGTAATGGCGCCAACACGATGAAGCTGTTGTGATTCATGAGATACATTCACGAGATGGGCGGGAGAGGGCGCCACTGTACGGAGGCTATTTGCTGTATGTGGCCAATTCCAGGCCAGGCCCAATCCATTTCTCCACTAGTGGAGAAATGGTTCTCCATTCCCCAATTCATTGAGAAATAGCGTCTTTTGTTCACTTTCAGCAGACGGCCAAAACCGCCTATTTTTACATATGCGTTGGGAAAAATACTATACACCACGCGGGCAGCATTTTGAAAGCCCCAGACTGCGTGATATGATGCCCTCGGCTCCGCAGTACAGGAAATTCAACTTTCTGCCCTCGTAGTGTAATATACTATTCCACTAGCGAACAAAAACTAGTCCTGCCCACTGGTGAACACAACACACGCAAACCATTTCTTCACTAGTGGAGGAATGGTCTCATTTCTTCACTAGTGGAGAAATGGTTTGCTAGTTTGGTTCATTTTCAGCAAACAGCTAAAATCGCCTAATTTTACATATTTATTGGGAAAAATATTATGTGCATCTCGCGGGCAATGACGATGCTGAGTACGTGTGATATCCGAACTCGCCTTCGGCTCGTGCGGCTATATTCACACTCACTCAGAATCGTCATTTTTGCCCACTCGTTGCACAATATACTATGGTAGGCAGCTGCGCGATGCATTGGTATGTAGAGGTGCATTAGGATTGCTCTTGTCCTGACAAATTTGTGTGCGCGATACTTCACGGCAAAGACAAAGCAGAAAAACAAATAATGGAAAATATCAGAAAAAGAAAGGCAGCGCCTGCAGCGTCATACGTGCATTTTTTTCAAGCTTCAAATTCAGACTACGGTATTGAACCATTCCACCATTGGTCATAAAATTGCGACTTTATTGCCAGCCATGGTGTTATACCATCCATATCAAGGCGAATAGACTATCGGACTGGCCATAGGACTATAGGCCAGCAATATGCAATAAAGCGTTCTAGCCTGATCTATGTCTGTGTATAACCTCGATGGAGTATTTGTATTGTAACTCTTACTATATTAAGAAGCCCGAGAATGCATTACAACGCTGATGTATATAGTGCCGACGATATTTATGGTTATTGCACTGGCACACGTTATAAACCAAATGACGCCGAGTGATCTCAACTTTCTGCATCGGATATGACGACTTTCAGCTTCGCCAGAGGTGCTTCTTTCGGACTTACGCAATCACCATCGAAGTGAGAGAAAAAGGAACTGAGGAAGAAAGAGACGGAATCGCGATTCACCATCAAAGGACGGTTTTCTACCGACAACCTCATACCCCTACAGCTACTCAGATAGATATTAGTAGGTATAAGCGTGTTGTTATAACACTAAATTGTAGTTTGCACTGTTTTCCTTTTCAATTACCAATTTGAAAAAGATTCTGATATTACAGACTCGCGCGACGGACGCATTAGTAATTTCACGTGATAAAATAACCGTTACTTAGTAATAATTATCAAGTCTAGACACTGAGATGTCTTTCGTATCTGTGTGTGAGCTCAAATATAAAGACTACTCGCAACTCTTCGAGTATTGCATGTGTCAATTATCGGAATACTGTGTAACACCTAAATATTTGTCTGACGTTCGATAAGGTTCGTCGACGTCATTAGCCTCTGAATTGCTGTTACAGACTCATCATCAACATTAAACATAATCGAACGCCTGATGGGGCTGCCCAATAACGACGCAGCAGCTTGCGATCAAAAGGGCTTCAGAGACAACTACTGCGTTGTTACGTAATTATTTCACGGTAAAGGAGTTATCGAAATTCTTTGGAATTCATTATACCAATCCGTATGAGGAGAGGATATTCAAAAAACGTCAATTACGGTAGTTATAGTAGTTGTAAATCCAGAATGATGAAATGTGAACTCTTGAAATACGCAATCAGTAAGTCGTACTGGCGAACAAAACTCAGCAGAACATTCGGGGAATTGAGACCTGCATTGAAAAAGAGAAGGTAAAACTAGAGAGGCGGAATTAAGGCGTGAGCACCTTTCGAGATCTATCTTTATCTTCGGTGCACCAACTAAGTTACCCCGTTGTAATAAAATGGGGTGAGTGTAGTACACGTTGTACACTGGAAAAAATATTTCGATTTCCCAGCGATTTAATTTATCGCTCAGAGCAGTTCCTTACCGTAAGAATGAACATAGTTGCATGAACAATGTGTAAATACCTAACTGGTCTATCTGTAAGTCAATTTATGATCTGAATACACTGTAGTCGGCTATACACTGTCATCGTTGCAGAAAATAATATTTCTTGTATGGCTCCTGCAGCGATACGTGTTTTTCTAGCAACTTTAATATGGCTCCTGCAGCGATACGTATTCTTCTAGCAACTTAAATACGTTTGGCAGAGTTGTTCAGTTGCCACAGCTTGACAAAGGCGCTGCTATCGGTGCGATGTACGTTCTGGCTGAGGGAACCAGAATTCTTGCTATCGGGGTGAGATTTTTTTTTCAGTGTAACATAGAAGACAAAGATTTTTTTTTTCCAGCTTTAACATAGACTGCACAGGTTAAGTGAGAGTTTGCGAACCAATGGTGAGCACCGCATCGCATTTATAGAAACCTTTTGTGCAGAAAGCGAGCAACACTGGTGTCGAGAATCGTTATCTTGATCACGTCTCCCAAGCTGGAATGACCACTTTGGAGAAATGCATTCGGACTATATCAGGGATTTAGTGCTCTTTTGTTGCTAATTTGTTGCTCCATTCCCGATTTTGTTGCTCCACCCGTTTTGCTGCAATCGGTGGTCTTGCCAGCCTGGCGGCGAGCTGGCAAAACCACTACTGGTAATTAATGAACGAAGTATTGGAAAAATATTTAATAAATACCATAATTCGTTGCTATTTTGTTGCTTTCGAGTCATGAAAATCCCATGGCCTGAATCTCAACCGTTATGCGAAAACCACCCCCCATACCATCCAAGCGCCGGAAAGAACAGGTAGAATGGTATGGTTCTTTCAAGTTGCAACAGGATATTTCTGTTTACCGACATACTTGCTCGGATTATGTCTCATCAAATATTAATATCGCGCCCCTACCCTAAAAATCCCGAACCACAGAACTTCTCTCTACCGAAACTCTTTCGCACTCTCGGCAATGTATTTTTGGGATGGTCTACCTCCCTCTGTTAAATCGGCCTCATCGTTGGAGTCCTTTAAAGCTCGACTTCGAATTCATTTACTTGCTGAGGGTGCGCATTAGTCTATTGCTGCCTTGCAGCTTGTATAGCTCTCTTGCAAGTTGTGTTTTGTTAATTTATGTTTATTTTGTATTGCCTTCTACTGGTTGATTTGTCTATATCTATATAGCTTACTGTACTTTCTTAATTTTCTTAGTTTTATTTAGTTCATAAGTATCTACTGTTTGTTATTTGTTCGACCTATGTACTGCTTTCCCTCTCTTTTCTCTTTGTCACTTTTCTTTTGACTATTATTTCTCTTATTTTGTCATTAATGTATGCTTTTGCCCTACGACCATCTGGTTAAGGCATAATAAACGTATTCTATCTATCTATCTAAAAAAACTTACCCCTCGTTCCTCCTCAGTGCAAAATAGAATCTCTAGACTGGTGAGTTTTTTTTTTTTATAAATTGTAGCTCGCGGACTGCCCGGATTCGTAGCTTCGCAATTTCGAGATACGACCATCCCCTCACAGCAACCCCTTCCCAAACATGCTGCTGCACTATTCTGATAAATGAGACCCTTCCGCGGATTTGTTGCTTTATGATTATGACAAGTAAATCCCTTCTAGAATTTGTTGCTACGCAATTTTGACAAGTAAACCCCTCCTTGTATTTATTGCTCCGCGATTTTTATAGAAACACCCCTTCCCGAATTTGTTGCTCCACGATTTTGACGAGTAAATCCCGTCTAGAATTTGTTGCTACGCAATTTTGACAAGTAAACCCCTCCTTGTATTTGTTGCTCCGCGATTTTGATAGAAACACCCCTTACCAAATTTGTTGCTCCATGATTTTGACGAGTAAATCCCTTCGAGAATTTGTTGCTCCATGATTTTGACAAGTGAACCCCTCCTACAAGGAGAAGCTACGCGATTCTTACAAGTAAACCCCTCCTAGAATTTGTTGCTTCGCGATTTTGATATAAACACCCCTTCCCGAATTTGTTGCTCCACGATTTTGACGAGTAAATCCCTTCTAGAATTTGTTGCTACGCGATTTTGACAAGTAAGCCCCTCATAGAATTTGTTGCTCCGCGATTTCGATATAAATACTCCTTCCCGAATTTGTTGCTCCATGATTTTGAGAAGTGAACCCCTCCTACAATTAGTTGCTACGCGATTTTTACAAGTAAAACCCTCCGAGAATTTGTTGCCCCGCGATTTTGACAATTAAATCCTTCTTAGAATTTGTTGCTCTGCGATATCAATGAAAACAACCGTTCCCGAATTTGTTGCTCCATGATTTTGACAGGTAAACTCCTTCTAGAATTTGTTGCTACGCAATTTTAACAGAAACACCCTTTCCGGAATTTGTTACTCCATGATTTTGACAAGTGAACCCCTCCTAGAATTTGTTGCATCGCTATTTCGATAAAAATACCCCTTCCCGAATTTGTTGCTCCATGATTTTCACAAGTGAACCCCTCCTAGATTTTGTTGCTCCGTGATTCCGATAAAAACACCTCTTCCCGAATTTATTGCTCCATGATTGCGACAAGTAAACCCCTCCTTGTATTTGTTGCTACGCGATTTTTACAAGTAAACCCTTCCTAGAATTTGTTGCTCCGCGGTTTTGACCGAAACACCCCTTCCCGAATTTGTTGCTTCATGATTTTGACAAGGAAATCCTTTCTAGAATTTTTTGCTACGCGATTTTGATAATTAAACCCTTCTTAGAATTTGTTGCTCTGCGATATTAATGAAAACAACCGTTCCCGAATTTGTTGCTCCATGATTTTGACAAGTGAACCCCTCATAGAATTTGTTGCTACGCAATTTTGACAATTAAAGCCCTCTTAGAATTTGTAGCTCTGCGATATTGATGAAAATCAATAGGATAGGAGGGGTGTATTTGTCGAAATCGCGTAGCAACAAATTCTAGAAAGGATTTACTTGTCAAAATCATGGACCAACAAATTCGGGACGGGGTATTTCTGTGTCAATCGCGCAACAAAAAATTCGGGAAGGGGTGCATTTATTGAAATCGCAGAGCAACAAATACACGGAAGGGTTTAGTTGTCAAAATCATGGAGCAACAAATTCGGGTAGGGGTGTTTTCATCGAAACCACGGAGCAACAAATTCTAGAGGAGGTTCACTTGTCAAAATCCTGGAGCAACAAATTCGGTAAGGGGTATTTTCATCGAAATCGCGGAGCAATAAGTTCTGGGAGGGGCTTACTCATCAAAATCAGGGAGCGACAAATTCCGGAAGGGGTGTATTTTTTGAAACCGTATAGCAACAAATTCTAGAAGGGGTTTACCTATCAAAATCATGGAGCAACAAATTCTGGAAGGGTTATTTTTATTGAAATCGCGGAGCAACAAATTCTACGAGGGGTTTACTTGTAAAAATGGCGTAGCAACTAATTCTAGAAAAGATTTACTTGTCAAAATCATGAAGCAACAAATTCAGGAAGGGGTGTTTCTGTCAAAATCACGGAGCAACAAATTCTAGGAGGGGTTTACTTGTAAAAATCGCGTAGCATCTAATTGTAGGAGGGGTTCACTTGTCAAAATCATGGAGCAACAAATTCAGGAAGGAGTATTTATATCGAAATCGCGGAGCAACAAATTCTATGAGGGGTTTACTTGTCAGAATCGCGTAGCAACGAATTTTAGAAGGGGTTTACCTGTCAAAATCATGGAGCAACAAATTCGGGAAGGGTTATTTTTATTGAAATCGCGGAGCAACAAATTCTACGAGGGGTTTACCTGTCAAAATGGCGTAGCAACTAATTCTAGAAAGGATTTACTTGTCAAAATCATGGAGCAACAAATTCAGGAAGGGGTGTTTCTGTCAAAATCACGGAGCAACAAATTCTAGGAGGAGTTTACTTGTAAAAATCGCGTAGCTTCTCCTTGTAGGAGGGGTTCACTTGTGAAAATCATGGAGCAACAAATTCAGGAAGGAGTATTTATATCGAAATCGTGGAGCAACAAATTCTATGAGGGGTTTACTTGTCAAAATCGCGTAGCAACAAATTCTAGAAGGGATTTACTTGTCAAAATCATGGAGCAACAAATTCGGGAAGGGGTGCTTCTGTCAAAATCGCGGAGCAAGAAATTCTAGGAGGGGTTTACTTGTAAAAATCGCGTAGCAACAAATACAAGGCGGAGTTTACTTGTCAAAATTGCATAGCGACAAATTCTAGAAGGGATTTACTCGTCAAAATCATGGAGCAACAAATTCGGGAAGGGGTGTTTCTGTCAAAATCGCAGAGCAACAAATACAAGAAGTGGTTTACTTGTCAAAATTGCATAGCAACAAATTCTAGAAGGGATTTACTTGTCATAATCATAGAGCAACAAATCCGCGGAAGGGTCTCATTTGTCAGAATAGTGCAGCAACATATTTGGGAAGGGGTTGGGAAGGGGTTGCTGTGAGGGGATGGTCGTATCTCGAAATTGCGAAGCTACGAATCCGGGCAGTCCGCGAGCTACAATTTATTTACAAAAAACTCACCAGTCTAGAGATTCTATTTTGCACTGAGGAGGAACGAGGGGTAAGTTTTTTTAGGGTAGGGGCGCGATATTAATATTTCGCATGAGACAGAATCCGAGCAAGTATGTCGGTAAGCAGAAATATCCTGTTGCAACTTGAAAAAACCATACCATTCTACCTGTTCTTTCTGGCGCTTGGATGGTATGGGGGGTGGTTTTCGCATAAGGGTTGATAATCCGGTGATGCGATTTTCATGACTCGAAAGCAACAAAATAGCAACAAATTATGGTATTTATTAAATATTTTCCCAATACTTCGTTCATTAATTACCAGTAGTGGTTTTGCCAGCTTGCCGGGTGGAGCAACAAAATCGGGAATGGAGCAACAAATTAGCAACAAAAGAGCACTAAATCCCTGATATAATCCGAATTCATTTCTCCAAAGTGGTCATTCCAGTTTGGGAGACGTATCTTATCCACGGTAGAAGCGCAGAATTAAAAACTCGAGTCATCTGACAAGCAAGGCTTTCTCGAGGAGGAGTTGGGGAGAGCTTAAAGACTAGTTTTCGAGGAAACAGAATAGGTCGTATGACTGCTTTTCTTCCACGTCTCTTTGAATTAACAAAGCTTGAATTTGTTCGCAGGAGTTACAAAAGTCAACGAGCTAATCAATCTGGAGTTGAGACAATTTTGCGCTGCCGATAAATTGACCTCAACGTCGCGAGTCGCCCACGGAGCTAGCGATGCATCCTGGGAAAATATACACACTGCAATTTCGAGAGAGCTTTGACACTGTACTCTATGGTTTATTATGCGCCTAGTAAGTCGCATCGTTGGGGTCTTCGAATCCCAACGCTGAATTAATTATTCGTGGGATTCTCGACGTGGTTCGCGACGACCTTCGCTCGGTGGTGCTTCAATTTATTATAATTGCATTTTTTCGATTCGACTTATATGCAATGAATTTGAATTCTTTCCACGGACTTTGAAGCATGACACGTAGTCGATGGAATTGGAATGTGAGCGCCATTGTCCCTATCAAAGAGTATGGGATAGAGGAGCAGCCAGCGTGCACGATGTTTGGCGCTGCCTGACGACAAGTCGGGCCCGAACTAACTGAGAGATGATGACGTCATGACATCGGGGTCCGCAAAATACGCGCTTAGATCGTCCAAAATTTGCTTTAAAACGACGTGGTGGGGAGTCGATCGTTCGGGCTGACTCACGAGGTGCGCTCGGAACCGTGTACGAAATTTAACACAGGAGGCTTATTTGGTGGCACAGGAGGCACTTATGGTGGCTGATCCTCTATCCTATCCTCTTTGGTCCCTATGGTGTAAAATTCGGTATCTAGACCCAGAGAATTAAAGACTGTAATCTGCACGTAGTAATCGCTCGAATTGATTGACAAGCAAAGTGTGAATTTCAGGTGGCGGGCATACAGAGAAACGCGAATGTCCAATATACGCCCATGCAACGTTTAAAAATAGCATGCAACCAAAGGTTCGGACGATGCTGGTGAATTACGTACCACGGAGAAGTTGAACGAACCTCTTTCTCACCAGGTTGGCCGACGAATCGAACTAGATATAATAATTCGCAAAAATTATCGCGCAGAGCCGTAAGAACTTCTGTCGTAAACATAAACAAAAAACGGCTGTGTGCTTAGGACCACACGATAGGAGTGAAAACTTATATGGCATTTATGATTCAAAGTAATGCATATAATCAAAATTATATTAATATTATATGGATATTGATTGGACGAATCAGTAACAAAGCGGAATTAGTATTATGAAACACAATTAGTTCTTATCCCTTAGTTCCCACAGCTAGTTCCCTTTCTGGTTTTGACTCATCGTGAAAGTGATCCTGATTCTCTTTATCCATTTTCTATGAGACGCAATGTTTAAATATTCATTATATATACCATCAGTAACAGTGGATGATAGCCGGTTGGGTCAGCGAAGATCACGGTAGAGTTAACTGTAGAGCTAAGTTTTATGGTTAGGTTAAGATTAAGAGTATTCAAGGAAATATTATAATGTTTATAAACCATCTAAAAATAATCAATGAGACTGATTCGCTGTCCACGAATCAAGTCAACAAACATCAGAATATTCACCTGAATATTCTCAACCTTAACCTAACCATAAAATGTAACTCTCCGACCGGCCCTCTCTTCCATATTACTTAGGAAATGCTATAGAAAAGCCTGGATACGAAAGAAGATTCGCGCTATTATCAATACGCAACCCCATCCGGATAAATTCACATTACACATAATTCATATTACAAATGCTGAAATTTGTGTGCACATGACAGTTCTTTCGCACGCGTAAACTCGTCTCCAGTCTCGTTTGGCTACGACCCACCCGAAAAGTGTCGACTTGAGGCGAGTTCCCCCGAGCTGTCTCGTTTGGCTACTACCCACGAAGAGTGTCCGTACGGCATTACCCCGCTCTACCCGCTCTCCCCTGCCCCATCGTGACATGACGTCAGCGTGACGGCCCAGTCTCATTCGCAGCCCAGTAAAATAATTTTTCGAGGCGCGCCTAAAGAAGTTTTCACTTCAAAAACTTCACATCCTCTGCACTACAACTTTGCAGTCATAAAAGCTTTTCGCCAAGTGCAGAAGTTAATGAAATATTTGCCAAACCGATTAACCGTGGATTCTGATAATATTTAAAAGTTCGCCCAAGAACTAAACTGCCGATAGATATTTCGAAAACCTGGACTATTTCTGTCTAAACCTGATAATTTTCGCCAAACAGATCTCATCTACGTTTGAAACAATGGAGAATGGGGTCAAGAGGTGACCGCAATACACAAAAATAACAAAGTGAATCATGTTACTAGGACAGCGATCAAAAGTTTGGCAACCCTCACTTCCTGAAACCGTTCCTTCGTTCATCCAAGCTTAAGGTGAAAGATCAACGTTTATTTTAAAAATGATCCAAAATATAACTCAAAGCCTTTACACAGAATTTGAGTATAAATATTTTGTTAGAGAATTTTCGAAATACGTTTGAAGGGTTTATACTAGTTTATAGCCAGAGTAGACCAACCCACATTGTCGATAAGGTTGATATACGGCTTGCAATACTTAAAATGAGCTTTATTGACAATGTGGGTTAGGCTACTCTGCCACTGAACCTTTCATTTGCAGAACCGCAATTCGAGTTTAATGAAAATCGATCTATGTTAGCGGAAGACAGATGGCTCAACAATACAACGAAGTTTTCAAGACCGCTCTTTCGCTAACTGAAAAAAAAGAATCATTAACTATTTTTACAACGAATATCAACGGGTATTAAGCCCGAATGAATGACTCATTAAAAATCAACATATCAACAGATATACGTAATTTATTCAAGTGCATATATTGTAAATATGAAACTGGTAATTGATTCACGTATATTACCATAACTTACAAGTGCAGAGATGAGTATCATTCGTTCATATTCCTTTCTCTCGAACAATAAAATTGGTTTGAAATGAACGTTAGTCGTTAGTTTTCGCATTGAGGCGAGAAAAGAATTCAAAATACTCCCTTTCAGAAGCAAATGTACTGCTGCATTTTTACATTCGTATATTTATGAGCAAGTTGGGTTGGCCGACCAGACCGGTGTCGGTATAAGAATAACTAGGTCTGTTAAAAATCTGATAACTTTATAAAGAATAAATCTTTTTATAACACCTGCGTGGAAAGCTTGATTTTCGATGCCTGTGTGTGGTTTGGAAAGGGCCCCTTTTCAGATGAGTGAAAAAAAGTAATATTTCTTCACTATCGCGCAGGCGCACATCGTGCATTATCATCATTTTTTCACCAACAGGCATGCGCACTTCAAGCAATCTACATTTCTTCACTATCACGCATGCGCACTTTGAAGTAAGTCAGTCGTTCAGTAGCGCCATCGGTCGGTAGCAACGTCCAAGCGTCCGCGAAGTGGTGCCCCCAGGCGGCAGCGATGTGTCAACCTAGATTATTGCCTCACTTCGGGTTGGTTATGGTCGGCCATTTGCTCAGCTGTCAGATATTATTCGTCTGCATCTCAAATCAAGCTTTCCCGCAGGAGTTATAAAAAATATGGCCTCGTGTGAAGTTTGAATCACTCGCTCGGCTCGCACAGCATTCACACTCGTCTCGTGTGATCCCGCACTCGCCTGCGGCTCGTGAGTGAACGACACTAGACTCGTATGAATGCTGGCTGCTCACCTTCGTTCGTGTTGCAAACTTCACACTCATCGGATATCGCCTTCTTTCCGCACTTATCACACAATATACTATTCAATCGAATTCCAATCCAAGACATAAACCGTCTCTTTCTTTCTTGGTGTGAATGTCTTAAGAGTATGCTCTAGTCAGTCTTTACCCACAAAGTAGGCGCGTCACTTATTTTCACTGACATCAACGCGTACGCATAACGGGCGCGAAAAAGAAGATAAGAGCGCACTTCCGCATGAAATTCCGAACACATACATCCCAAAATATCTTTGTTTCATGCAACAATAACGACGAAATCCTTGTTCCTAACTAAAATGATAATTGCCGCTTTTAACTGGTGGTCGCGGCCATTACCATTTTAGTTAGGAACAAGAATTTTGTCGTTGTTGTTGCGCGAAACAGAGATATTTTGGGATGTATGTGTTCGGAATTTCATGCAGAAGTGCGCTCTTATCTTCTTTTTCGCGCCTGTAATGCGTAGGCGTTGATATCAGTGAAAATAAGTGACGCGGCTACTTTGTGGGTAAAGACTGACTAGAGCATGCTCTTAAGCCCCAAATACCAGATCCTTGAATTCCTAGAGACCGGCGTAATTAACGTGTTTAAATAATGTATCATCCGCTGGGTACGCATCATCACCACCGGACGCAGACGTCCACGTGTGGGATTGGCGGAGATTCGTGTTTCCTATTACTTGTGTGATCGCAAATTATGTGACGAACTTCTATCTTCCCATTGTCCACCCTCATCTGTTATTCCACATCAAAGACCTTCTCGTCATTGTTTTAGAGAAATAGTAGTGTCTTCTGAAATTTTAATGGAACAACTTTTTTCAGCTGCATGGTCAGCCATTTATCAACTAGTACCTAGTTTTTAGTAGCTCAGCCAATAGCTAATACGGCCACGACTGGATAGTGTCGCGTTTGATTGCAAATATGATTTCGAGAATGTCGAATGTGAATGATAAAAAATGATCACGTTCAATAGTAATAAATACAATATGAATTCTAGAGTTTGTAACTTCGTCATGAAGTCAGTACGCCGCCTCATCCTCATGTAATGAAGCTTACGCGAAATTTGCTGATTTTGTAGATACTTTGACTATGACAATCATTTTTACCTCGTAATGTTCAATGTAATATTCTAACTTAGTTGACTAGAAATTTTTTTTCAGGTCCGCGATTCCGGAATCACCTAATAATTTACTCTCAACAAGAAATAATGAAAAACAAAACTCGACAATTAGAATTTTCATTTGAAGGATAGAAACAACTCATCTCCCGGAATCTTCCTCAATATCCCCCGACACATGAATATCTCCCTATAATACCTCCCGAATTTCCTGATATTTCCATAAACATTTCCTGGAGTTTTCTCTAATATCCCCTTGAAAATTTCCCAATGTATCCCAATACCTCCCAACATTTTCTACACTGTGCACATACATTAGATCTTCTTCGTGACTTACCCCCAGAATGGGAAGTATTAATACTTGATGTCGATTATTCTTCTTTCGTTTTAAGTGCTCATGAACTTTTTTTTTTGTTTTAATTTTTTTCATCAAATAGGGTGAAAAAAAAATCGAGACTCCTTTCACCACACTGCACATCAGAGGAAACGACGAAGAGAAAGATAATAGGCTTTTTTCATTAGTTGGGATAGATTTATATTACAAAATTCTCTAGTGACATTCACGAATCGCCTTGGTAATGTAACAATAAAATTCCCATTCCAGCTATACAGCTGAGATACCTTTTTCTAAAGAATCTGTACGACGTGTCTTGTGTTGCATGATTTGTGCGGAGCACCGCGTGTTTTATTACATTTCGAGGTGAAGAGAAGAAAAACTAACGCGACAATTCGAACAAACAGTCTAGTATACAGCAGGAGTAGAATAAAGAGTAGAACATAATTAATTATTACATAATTAAAACCTGTAAAGGTCTTTGATTGTGCTGAAAGAAATGAACTTGACTCCAAATCGATTCTTCAAGTAGCGCTACCAGTAATGCTAAGCATTTTTGTTCATCAAATTATAGTTTGCTCGTTCATAATTGTGCTACGTTATACGTTTGCTAGGTTGCTACGTTAATAATTTGGTTCATAAAAGTACGCATTTTCGCTAGTGATACCACCCTATCCACATTAGCATACACAGATATTTACAAATTTTGAGGTTTTACTTAGATTGACTCATGTTATAAGTAGGCACGTAAAAGAAGAAAGGGAGACCAGGGAGACCAATAAACCTGTCTTTGGTGGAGTGCGACGACACGACTGGCTCGGTCTCGGATATCTAACATTCTTCCAAAGGTGGCTAGTCTCGCTATGCTTTTTTCCTCGTTTTATTACTTTATTACAGCCCTGGCGGTAACCGTCACGATCGTACATATAGGTCTGTAACTGTGGCCGTGGTTTAGTTTACAATACCGTACTCAACGTACCTGAAGACCATACGATCGCAGGTTTATATATCAACACTTTCCTACGGTTAGGGTCTTATAGGTATATGTATATAGGGCAGTCCATGTCAACTCACGAATGATTTTTCCGCACCATTTTTGATTCGCTTCACGCTTTCCTATATGATTCTTTGATCTCAAAAAAGCAATTCTGAATTTTTTCAGATTTTCCCCACCAACAGTCAATTTTTTATCATTATTCTACCCCGTCTGAAATTGGATTTTTTCAAAAGTCTAAAAAAATTCTCAAAAATCCTGTTTTTCATTCCTATCATTTTGACACCCGTCCAATGATGGGCCGAATTTTTTTTCTATTTTTCTTCCAACCTTCTTAACATTTTGACCAAACAAAACGCGATGCTGCAACGTTACGAAAGTGCTCCAAAAATTACCAAAAAATCTGTGGTCAATTCTGGAATTTTCGGTAATTTTTGGAGTATTTTCATAACGTTGAAGCATTGCGTTTCATTCGTTCAAAATGTTTAAACGCTAAAAAAAGATGAAAAAAATTCGGCCCAGCTTTGGACGGGTGTCAAAATGATCGAAATGAAAAATGTGATTTTTCAGAATTTTTTTAGATTAACCCTAGAACTGTACTATCTTTTTTATAACACCTGCGTGGAAAGCTTGATTTTCGATGCCTGTGTTTGGTTTGGAAAGGGCCCCTTTTCAGATGAGTGAAAAAAAGTAATATTTCTTCACTATCGCGCAGGCGCACATCGTGCATTATCATCATTTTTTCACCAACAGGCATGCGCACTTCAAGCAATCTACATTTCTTCACTATCACGCATGCGCACTTTGAAGTAGGTCAGTCGTTCAGTAGCGCCATCGGTCGGTTGCAACGTCCAAGCGTCCGCGGAGTGGCGCCCCAGGCGGCAGCGATGTGTCAACCTAGATTATCGCCTAACTTCGGGTTGGTTATGGTCGGCCATTTGCTCATCTGTCAGATGTTATTCGTCTGTATCTCAAATCAAGCTTTCCCGCAGGAGTTATAAAAAATATGGTGTGCGATAAGTGCGGATAGGCGACATCTGCCTCGTATGAAGTTTGAATCACTCGCTCGGCTCGCACAGCATTCACACTCGTCTCGTGTCATCCCGCACTCGCCTGCGGCTCGTGAGTGAACGACACTCAACTCGCCTGAATGCTGGCTGCTCGCCTTCGCTCGTGTTACAAACTTCACACTCATCGGATATCGCCTTCTTTCCGCACTTATCACACAATATACTATTTTATTGCCCTCTAACTGTACTATGGGGTGTCGACACACCCCAGTGTTTCTTCAGCATAAACCGCTTTCTATATGCGATAACTGGGTTCAATTATAGCTTAATCTCTTCGTCTTTTAATGAGGAAGAGCATGCCGTATATTAAAATCAGTTAAAGAATTTAGAAGCTAGTGAAAGAACTATTTAAACAAAAGAAAGTGCAAAAAAGTGCAAAAATTACTTTTTTAACATAAAAATACAAAACTTTTTTCCTAGTTAACCGATTCCAAAAATTCAAACGGGGTTCTGAAGAGCAGACATTGGACTATAAGAAAAAAATATTGGCATTGGGTTCTGTGAAAAAAGTCTAATTATTCCAGCATATGAATGTCGGCGAATTTTTCGAATTGGGTGCTAGGGAAAAATCAATGAAATTCGACTATAAATGTTGGTGTCGCATCTTATAACGTTTATTTGCGATCCGAAAAGTATGAAAATACTGAAATGATGCGAAGAAAATCCAAATCCAAGGAGACAGCATGGCAAACATTGCATATTGTTCAAGTCGATTTCTTCAAGATAACTGTAATAATTAATTTGTACATCCAAGTCTGAGGTACGGCCAATCGCTGAGGTAGCGTTGCTCGGACAAATTTTACATAGATTGCAGGGCCTGCAAAGGGCGCAGAACTTCTGTAGTCAGATTTATTATCGGACTGTGACCCAGCTGCCTGTGAAAAAAAGTGAAGGTCGGAATTGGCAGGTCAGCCATTATTCAGATCAGATAAATATAAGATAGCATCGTGGTAATTATTTCAATGCGACGAACAAACTGCGCATATACCGAGCTCTTTGTACACAAAATAAGGGAATACATAATATTGAACCGAAAAGCGAAAGCACGTGTACGAATTGCGCTCTGTAGGCAATGGCTCTACAGTGAATCACACCACAACTCAATCGATAAGGTTTAGGACCATAATCACGCGATTTTGGGTGAATTATACTATTTCTAATAAAGAAATGAAAATCGACTTACCTGCACAAAATACTAACGTTAACGATACAACCGGGTGTGCGCACACCCCAGGCGGAGTTCTATTGTGCACTGGTCGGCAACTAAGCATCGACTGACGCTCTTGCCGACTAGACCCTACTCCTAGGACGTGAAATCGAATTATGGATAGGGTCCCGCAAGGATACTTAACTATAGAAGGATGCCCAGATCCCATAAGCGCAATGTTAACGGCCGGTTCGGTGGTGGGGGTAGACTGATGACGTAGCGCTAGACCGTCGTAGACCTCTATCCGCAGCCGTAAGTATGGTTTTCACGGTTTTACATCATTTTCATCGTGTTAACTCCATTCTAACTAGGTTATCCCGTGGATTACGTTAAAATAATATTCTGTTGTGTTGTAAACGTTTGCTAGTGCCATGTTTTTCGAGTAAATGTACTCGTGACAACAGTGTTTTGAGATTGACCATACATATTTTTTGAATGTAACCATCCATACCATACATATTTTTGAATATGTATGGTTTATAATAATTCAACATTATATAAGGAAAAAATCGATCAGGTCGAGTCAACGGAAGGAGTAAAATAAATCAACTCGATCCCATGGAAATGCGTTTAACGTTTCTACGACTATTCGTCGTCTTCATCAGAAACTATAACAAAAATTATTTTACTCCTTCCGTTGACTCGACCTGATCGATTTTTTCCTTATATTCTAAGATGTCGAGTGATAGAGTCATCCTCAATTCAACATTATATTATATTAACATAATAGAAAAATTTAATTTATAATAAATACTTCACATAAAACGATTGGGTTGATTACGAGAATATCAATAAGATAATTTTCTACAAAATTATTTTCAAAAATCTAGTTACATCGGTAACATAAATGTGTTTACTCAATTTTTAATTGGCAGGATTTGTGACTTTTCAGATCGTGCTCTACCATGCCTGGTACCAGTATAGGTCTAAGTATTATCCAAATTGTGTTATACATACACAAAGTAATACCCAACGTTATAACGAGAGATGTTGGAATTAATATTGCATGCCACACGTTATTTCCAATTCCTTTGAATACCTCGGTAAAATATATACATATATGTTTTCGTTCTTGTGATTAATTTGCCTAAAAGCATGTTAATATATTTAATTCCGAAAATAATAGCCTCCAATAATAGTCTGCACGGTCAGAACGACATAAAACTGTAGAAATGAATGATATGTAGCCGTTATTTCGGTTGTGCCGCGGAATTCGGGTCTAGCGCTACGTCACAACTGACTAGCCAATCAGCGTCAACAGCCGGATCTGGGCATCCTTCTATAGTTAAGTATCCTTGAGCGTCCCGGCCCAAAAATGTCGTCTACTCGGTCAGGGCCGTGATGTAAAGTTCGGTTGGGGTGCACGGGCACCCCATTGTACAGTTCTAGGGTTAAAAAAAATCCATTTTCAGATGGGGTAGAATGATAATAAAAAATTAACGGTTTGTGGGAAAAATCTGAAAAAATTCGGAAGTGCTTTTTTGAGATCAAAGAATCATATAGGAAAGCGTGAAGCGAATCAAAATCGTGAGGGAAAATCACTGGTCGAGTTGACATGAAATGCCCCGTACAGTAGGGTACATAATATATGGGGCGTTCCAGCCATTGTCGCCCATGATTTAAATCGCCACTTTTTAATTAAAAAAAAAAAAATTGTATACGATGTGGGTCTATATCACAGGAACATCTGTGAATTTTTTTTTAATTTCTAGTTTCAACTGTTTTCTTGTTATGAATACTACAAATGCCTGTTAGATTACATCCTTTGATCCTCTTCAAACGAAATACAGGTATTCAACATCCAAAAATTCGATTTTTAAGACCCAGCCGATCGTGGGGGATTTAATCTTTCTATGACTTTACCTAAAATCATAATTGAAAAATCTTTTTTCAGTGCCTATAAATATCATGTCATGTTAGACATCAGAGTCCAGATTAGGAGTATTCCTGACTGAAAATATCATACCCCTGGTGCAAGACCCTCTCGCACTGCTCTCGCTAAGTTCATTAAGGTTGATTTCCGTGAGATTTCTTCCGATTTTCTCCGATTTTTCGGTATCTATGATGGTGTAACTTCCGAACGAATCCGAAGCCCATCATTTTCTTTGGAGGATAACATTGTAAGTGGTCGACTTCAGTTTAAAAGTTTCAGGAAAATCGAAGGTGTCCAAATGAAAAAAATATAGATTTTTTCCTATTATCGATAATATCTCAGAAGTAGGTATGTAATTGAAAAGAATTCTTTTTTCTAAAAGTCCGGACTTTTTGGCACACACTATGTCTCATTTTTCCCAAAAAAAAGTCAAATCTCTTGAAGTTAGATCCAGTTGAAAGAAGTCCGTTTGCGAAAAAGTTTGAAGGTATGAAAAACCTTCCTTACTGGGGATTGGCGGGGGTGGGGGGTGTTACGCGTTACATGTGACGTGACGCTGGAAGCGTCACGCAAATGCGCCACGCTCGCAAGGGAGGCTCGATCTTTAAACGCAATGAAATTCATAAGAAGTTCACGCGGAATACGTAATTCTCCATAATATGAATTTTTCCACAGTCACTTCGATTGATTGAATCAGACAGGTAGTTTTTGTTCCAATTGAAATGAGTTATGTTACGAAGGTAATTAAACGTGATGTCAGGGGACGTGATGATATGACCTTAAGGTAACCTAAGGCGGTTTCGCAAACCAGCTTTTAGCACTGTTAGTGTTTGATAGAAGAGAAAGTGCTGAAAGCGTTTCAATTTCAATTGTCTCGTAGAGGCAAGTTTTATTTACGTTTCTTTGTTCTCCAACAGTTCTCTGTTTAAATATTTTGTGGTTTCTAATCAATTGGCGGTAGTTGATTATTATGTTATCCTCATACACTGTTAGAAAAATTTGGAAAATTTAACATATATATAAAGTGTCTAGTAGGTCCACTACATGTTTGTGTTATTTTTATCTCGATATAACACAAATTCATATCATTTTAACGTTCGGTATGTAGTTGTATGTTTTGACGTTTTTCAACTTCCCGTTTCTCTGTTTTCAGGGAAAAAAAGAAGTTATTGTAATCAGCCCGTAAATTAAAAGTTGAGTTTTCACTGAATCTCCACGTTTCAAGGTCAACAGAATCACCTCCGACTAGTGTGTGTATGTGTGTATGTGATAAAATTTTTGTCCGCACGGTACCTCGAGAACGAGTTCGCGGTTTTTGATCAAATTGGGCTCATTCGTCGCGGCTTTTCTCAACTCAGAACTGATTAGATTTTGGTTTCGATCGGTTCAATACTTTTCGAACTATTTGAATAACAGAATTCGAAATAAAAACAACAAAAATGACGATATCTCGAGAACGGCCTAGTAGTCAGTCATGATTAATTAATATAAGGAAGAAACTGAGAATAGCAAATATTTATAAGCTATAACGTGATTATACGTCTTCCTCTGGTTCCTTGGGAGCCATATCGGTAAAAGATTGCTACCAAAAACTCACCTAAAGAAGGATTGATAAGCGAGAATAAAAGGCACGTGTACGGAGCCGCTTCCGAGTTGCCGAAATAGTATATTATGCTACAAGGGAGGAAAGAGCGCGATTTTCGCCGAGTGCGAGGTTTGCTGCCCGAGGCACGAGCAAAGCGAGTGCAGCGAGGGCAGCACGAACACGAGGTGAAAATTGCGCTCCTCCCGTGTGGCATATGCTATTTTTCACCCGACTTCGATAAAATGACCTTATTCCGTCGCTGTAACGAGAGTGGAAAGTAGGTAGTCAATTTTTGACCAGAAGGAAGAGAAGTGATTAACCGGGCAGAAAAGTAAATTGCCGGGAAAAAAAGTGGACTTTTTTGCCCGGCAATTTACTTTTTTGCCAGGCTATTTACTTTTTTGCCCGGCAATCTACTTTTTTGCCCGGCAATCGACTTTTCTTCCCTCGGGTGAAATAGTATATTACACACCTAGGGAGGGAAAGTAGGCTATTCCAAACTGCATGTGAGATTGACACCCGAGCCGAAGGCGAGGGTGGCAAGAACGCAGTTTGGGATGGCCTTTTTCACTTTCGTGGGTTGTATACTATTTTTCACCACCCCCTGCATCGGAAAGCACGATTTCCCGTTCACGCAGCGGGCCGAAAGTCGTACTTTCCGTGCAGGTGTGGTGAAAAGGCTTTTTCCCCCGACTACGATAAAATGACCGTATTTCGCTCCTGAAACGCGGGTCGAAAGTCGTCAATTTCGGACCAGAGGGAAGAAAAGTCGATTGCCGGGCAAAAAAGTAGATTGCCGGGCAAAAAAGTAAATAGCCGGGCAAAAAAGTAAATTGCCGGGCAAAAAAGTGGACTTTTTTGCCCGGCAATTTACTTTTCTGCCCGGTTAATCACTTCTCTTCCTTCCGGTCAAAAATTGACTACCTACTTTCCACTCGCGTTACAGCGACGGAATAAGGTCATTTTATCGAAGTCGGGTGAAAAATAGCATATGCCACACGGGAGGAACGCAATTTTCACCTCGTGTTCGTGCTGCCCTCGCTGCACTCGCTTCGCTCGTGCCTCGGGCAGCAAACCTCGCACTCGGCGAAAATCGCGCTCTTCCCTCCCTTGTAGCATAATATACTATTTCACCAGACTACGATAAAATGACCGTATTTCGCCCCTGAAACGCGGGTAGAAAGTCGTCAATTTTGGACCAGAGGGAAGAAAAAAAAATTTCCGAGCGAAAAAGTAGAGTGCCGGGCAAAAAAGTAAATTGCCGGGTAAAAAAGTCCACTTTGTTGCCCGGTAATTTACTTTTTTGCCCGCTTATTCACTTTTTCTTCCCTCTGTTCGAAAATTGATGACTACTTTCCGCCCGCGTTACAGCGATGGAATATGGTCATTTTATCGAAGACGGGTAAAAAGAAGTATATGCCACACGGGAGGACTTTCCTCCCTTGTAGCATAATATACTATTCCTTTCGTTTTGTTCTCGCTATCAATACTTCTTTATCTGAGTTTTTGATAGCAACCTTTTACCGATATGGCTCCCAAGGAAGCAGATAAAGACGTATAATCACGTTATAACTTATAAATATTTCGCGTTCTCAGTTTTCTCCTTATATTAACCATGGCTGACTACTAAGTCAAGAAATTGTTAAGACCTATGTTTTTCTGAAGAGGGCCATTTTCAGGGTCAAGAAAGAATTCAAACAACCTTTGAATGATGAGGTCAAAAAAGAAGATATACTAAATATTTCATAGGTATATCCTGGATATTTATTGGACCAACATAGGATTATTCACTGGATATCGTGTGCTGTGTAACATCTAAAAAAAAATCTCGATTCGAGAAAATTGCCTTTCAAGTGAAATCAATTCTCAGTCAACGTGGTCACACATTTGTATTAAAAAAAAATCCTATATTGAACGTAATATTCCGCTGTAACGTACTACATAAGAGAAAGGTTGTTTCATACTGCTATTTGGCTGCTGTAATCAAATTATATAATTTTTTTTTAAGATGTGAAGCTAAATTTTGATGATCTTCCTGGTGCAATACCTTACCTTGACTGAATAAAAAAGTTTCCACTGTGGAGCAATACTGTAATCAGTTGGAATATATTTTTTGTCGCTAATTTTGAGATGTGACTATATTGAACCAGGTTGGCTGAACTAATTTAGAGTTGTTATTCTATTGCAGTGGCTAAAACATATTTCTTTTTAGTTAATACGGTATTGCAGCAGGATAAGCATATATATATTTTTGATTTGTTACTCAATTGCATTAATTAATTGCAAATATTTGGGATTATTACAGTATTGCATTAAAATTATATTTTGTCGATTTTGAGTTACTATAAAATGATTCCAAAGATTTTGGGATATTACACTATTGCAGCAAGGGAGAAGAAAAATCGCACTTATTGCTGTATTGCTCCAAAATATTACAAATTTTCGTGACGCTCAGAGATCCTACACTAAGAAAATTTATTTTTCTTGTACGTGTTACAGTATTGCAATGAAAATGATTCATTATTTTTAACTGCTACATTGGTGTAAAAAATGTCCACTGTTTTCTGTCAAAACCGTACACTACTTTCTGAGTAATATTCCGCGATAAAATAAAGATTTGGAATATTCGACTCTTTACACTATTGTTGTAGGAGTGTGATACATAGGATATACGTTCATTTTTCGATCAAATTGTGGTGAATAATTTTCTGTCAACTTCCCACGAATTCTTGAACGGTTTTTACGTTTTCATTACTTTTGTAATAAATAATGTAATTCGAATTCATTTTGTATTACTTTTGTAATGATTAATGTAATTCAAATTCATTTTTCATCACTTTTGTATTAGTTAATATAATTCTAATTCATTCTTCATTACTTTGATAATTAGTAATTGAAAATTCTAGGTTTGATGCATTATTTATTATTCTAGTAATGGCAAACGCAGTCCTTTTTCAATAACTATACTTTTGCAATAATTATTCCGAGTTAGTAGAATATTAATTACCAATCTAAATACATTCTGCAGTAGGTACTAAGGGCTAAAATTTCGTCTCGGGTTGGCTTGAGAGTCAGATCCAGAGAAACGGTGACATTCAAATACTCTTCTTCCCGCCATCAGCTTCGCATTCTAAAACAGTTCCAGATAATATCGTTGTAACCAGATGACGCATCTTTCGTCATGCGACGGAGTATTCTTCATGTTTTAGAGACTCTATCATTCGCGTCTTTACATTCTCATAGAATTTATCTGACTAGGCGAACCAATTAATTGAATTTATCAATGAGGAGAGTTCTCTCGGAAAAATTGTAGGGGAGACCGGGGTAATGTGGACATGCGGGGTAAAGTGACCATCTCGAATAATTTCTTGTTGAGCGATTCTAAGAAGGCAGTATTTACTCCGAGTGTTTGTGCTGACGTACTTTACAAAATGAAATAGTCGAACCCTATGAAATCTTCAATATTTCGGGAAAAATCAATCCAATCAATGTAGTTTCATGCCGTGTAGATTGACAATTTTCGTCAACTCAAATTTCGGATTATCCTGCCGTCAATGGCATGTTTTGACTAGGTTTATTTTTTCTCGATTCCTTGAAACGTCTACTTAATGGTACTATCAATTCTTTTATACACCTCAGGGATATAAACGGCGGTTTATTGCCCTGTTCCAGCCGGAAAAACCACTTTATTTCCCTTTGGTGTATAAAATATCGTATGCACCACAGGGCAAACGTTGTTTTAGACTCGTGCGGTTGTATCACGAGGCGAAGCCGCACTCGTCAAAAACAACTTGTCGCCCTTAGGTGCATAATATACTATTTTGTTAAACATAGTTTGCATCAAGTTTTCAATTAAATTGTGGTCGGGTTACCTGCGGAGTAATATGGTCAGGGAAAAGTGGCCATGTACGCCACGAGCGCTGTTAGCCGCCGAGCGTCAACCTAACCTCACTTCGGGTGACATTTGAATCGCGACAGCGGTATCGTGTTTCGAACATTTTCGATTCGAGTAAGTATCACAATTTTCACAGTCACATGCTTTTATCAGACTCAGGGCAATATGTACAGATTTTGCAATCGAATAAGGAATCCGTCATAATAGGAATTTTTCCACTTGACCCCATAAGCTTGATCACTTTACCGCAGCATCGGGGAAAAGTGATCATTTTGCAGGTTAGGTTTAAATCGATTATGACGCAAGCACATCGCAATAATATCGGGTTTGACCGTCACAATCGCTTACCTAAAGGTACAAACTACAAAATATATACGACATGATAAAGCTTTAGTCGATATTTTATGTTTTATGTCCGAATTAGTCTTAGGGTATCCACTTTGCCCCGGTCTCCCCTACTTTTTGTCAAGTTTTTTTCTGTCTCCCTGAGGTTTGTGAGACTTCCAAGCGCGAGAGAACTCTCCTCGGTAAGAGATTTAATCAATTGGATCGCCTTGTCTGACAAATTCTATGGGAAAGACGTATTCTTCAATTTTCGGTCGAGGGCCCCAATTTTGGTAATTATCCCGGGGGCTGGCTTCGGCTTCGTAAACGTACTGGTAGATCATGTCGCGTGTCCTGCTCTAGTTACTCTCACAAATTTAAAATTAGATCATAACCAGAAAAACAGAATAAAAATGGCAAAAACTTGAGAAACATGATCCTCGGTCTATAACCGATCGAGTATCCTATCAATGCTGTACGTACCAATTCTTCAAAACTAGTCTAAATCGTCACAGGCCAGGATAAAAATCAGCACCATGGAAAGGGGTACGTCCGATACACAAACTTGTGATTAGTTGAATTTTTTTTTATGATTTTTGTTTAGTTCGACAAGATGCTCGTCGTGTCTGTACTTCTTTTCGAAAAACAACAGGACGATGAGTCTTTAGTTTTTATTTTCTTCCACTATTTTTTTCACACATGAAATTATACTCAAGGTATTATGCGCGCGATATACATATATCTTATTAGTCTCATATCTCTCGATATACATATTATAGTCTCATTAGTCTCGATATACATATGTCTTATAATATCTTGATAGTGCAGAACGATATACAGTCGGGCTTCTCAATAAGAGGGTTCTCAATAGTAGCGCTTCCCCTCAACCGTGATCGAGCCGTACCCCCACTACCTGGCTCGTTTCGAGTTCCACCGGATTCGTTTCCAGGGTTCTCAATAAGAGCGTGAACAAACTTCACGAGCTATACGACAATGTGACGGGATAAATCGAGGAGACTGGGAACGCTCTTATTGAGAGACCCGCTTACGTTTCTAGCGAGCGAGCTTGTCGGTAGAGAGTGGGGGTACCTCATTTCTCGGAAATTCCGACCCCTACAGCCCCGTGAGCGCTACTATTGAGAAGCCCGACTGTACTTACTTTAGACTCCGGCAGTTACATTTGCAAATATTAGAGAAACACATACCGTATACATCTAAGCGCAATCTTGAATCTGGCCATTCGCTTAGCCCAATTTATGCTGAGTGGCCAGAGTTAAAGAATTCTGACGGTGTTGTCTGGCTGCACAATACAGAATAGACCTAACCGTTTGAATTAGTACGTCTAGTCGGAATTAGGATGGACCATCGACAAGTGGGAAATAAGGATAATGAGAAATAATATCTCTCATTTTTATTCAATTTTATCATATCATTTTTAGATTTTCTGCGTTCTGTTATCAAAAGCCACATAGCGATACAGATAGGGTGCTGTAACTCAGAGCTGTGGGACTGCGCCCGCTCTGGCATTCCGTAACGTCTGTAGTAGATATCTTTATTGCACCAATTAGGCATCGCTAACTCCACCGCATCTCTGTTGCCCGTTAATCGTATGGTTACCTCTCTCACACTTATTAGCGTCGGCTAATCCATGCCACTTGCACTCGTTATAATCTCGAATAATTGATTTGTTTGGAACCCGCGATTCCGAGTTTGTGAATCTGACTAGAAGTATGAACACGGAGGGACCACCGATAAAAATTGGCCAGAGTCGTTGGTCGGAACTTTTCACACACGGGGTCGACGATCGCGCTGCTATAGCATCCTGGCTTTTCCTTTTGACTTCTTACTAGTTCGGCATAGCGCGCTCCGCGTACTTGAGAAGCCAACTTTATGCGTCAGGGTGTTCTCCAATAATGTCCCTAAAAAAATATCACATTTCGTTTGATCCAATGCTTGCAATGAGTATAATTCAGTGTTGTAGATTTGATTGAAATGGGTTCAAATAAACTTCAGCTAGTGTATTGTTGGTTAACGGATAGTATCAGCAGTTAAGAGTGTTTGAGGAGTTGTCCCACTGCCTGGCCAGGAAAACTGGCCTATCATTTTCGCCCATGTTTTTGTGGGATGATTAATCGATGTTCGATGTTTTTCATCGAATATCATATCACAATATTAAGTTGATAAGATTCGATCAGATTCTATCAAATTTCATTATCATTTATACAATTATATTTTGATCTTGTCTCTAACAAATTAGTTGATTTGTGTTTTCATCAAATGTGATCTAATCATATAAAAGAAATTCTGAGTTCATAAAATTCGAGTGAAAATCGTATAGAATACCGTTTTTTTCAATTTCGTGTGATTTAATGATATTTCATCAGCTCGGATAAAATGCAGACGAAATTTTAAAACACATAATTTTACATGACTTTATGAACTCTGAGAAAATTCGATCCGAATGGATAAAATTAGATAGCATACAATTTGGTAGAGACTAAATCGACATTTGTTCAAATAATTCAAATTAATTATTTAATTCAACTTCATTTTTTTACTTCAAATTATTTCGATCAATTTAGCTTCAATTTTTTATTTCGAATTAATTCATCTTCTTTCGATTCATTTTTTCAATTCAACCGACAATTCAATCATTTCAATCAATTTTTTAAGTATTTCTCATTATTTAAGTCAGCTCTAGTTATTTTCGTCACGTCACAGTCAATTCTCATTATTTTATTTATTTCTGCCTATTTTATTCATTTTTCATTATTTCCTTAGTTAATCCTCATCAATTCAATAGTTTGTTCGTTATTTAAGTTGATCCCCATCAATTCATGATCTATTGACACATCTATTCAACGAGTCATTTTCCCCTCGTAGAGTTGTGTAGAATTTGATCAAATTTGATCAAAATTTGTGGACCACTACTGGTTGACCCCGGCCCACTACTGGTAATTTCAGTCACCTCGCCTCATTTGATGCTTAAATCGGATGTATAACTATTATAACTGAAGTTAAACATACGAAACAATGCCTAGGGACCTCAGAAATCTGTAGAATGAATCGGAAAGATGGAAAATGATGCAACACGATCGGAATACGAAGTTGAATTTGATAGATGTCCTAAGTGTCCCACTACTGGTGCCGTTACCCTACATTCAATTCAGGAAAACAGTAATAAGGAGGTTATTTTAGTTGAGATAAGATCGGCTCTCTCTTAGGAATAGAATTTTCGTTAACAATTAACTGCTGCGGTACGCAGATGCTGTGGGAATGGATAGACGGAATATACACCCATGTAATCCTCTAACAACGGAGCATGATTAGATAGGCAGATGCTGGGATCGGTACCGTTACAAAAGTTAGGCTTTCTTTGTCTTTTCGTTAGGTCAACGCGAGGCCCTCGTATCATAAAGTAGGTATGGTTGTCTAGCACCTATGTACACTTGGCGCCCACCACATCCTCAAGAATAGTTACTCAGGTAGAAAGCCAAGAGCGAAGACTCTACAAGGATTTTTAATTTAGTTTAGTTTAGTTGGTTCATTGGATGCTTGCGTATTAGTTTTTACGAAGATTTGAGGATTCGTTTACAAGAATTTTTGTTTCACAATTAGTTATAAGGTATACAAATATTTCACTATTTTCGTCTTGTTTTGTTTTGTCTTGTGTAACGCCGACGAGATTTGTAATTATCTCCAAGGGATTTCGGATTTTCATTCAGGAAAACCGTCGCGGTAAATCAGCCCTTGGATCATCCTTGGCAGGTGTCCTCGAAGCTCCGAGCTAGTAGTTGCATTACTTTCTACGTTACGGCCGGAGAACGAGATGGCGTAACTTTTCTAGCAGCTCAATGGGTTACTTAGCCTGAAACCTAATCTTGAAAACTCAAGTTCGCATCAACAGGATTGGGAAAATCTCATTCTGTCATTTTGAATTTCGATAACGTTTGTGAAAAATGAGAAAAACCTGGAGAGCTATCTGTCATCAAAAGAGGAATGGAAATTGGACCTCATTCACATTGCAAGTTGATATTTTTGGGACAGTATATGACGAAGCCTGAGACCCTAAGGCGAACAGCTTAGACCTTCGTTCGCTCCAGTCCAGCGTGAACAAGTTATGTGCAGTACAGATCGGCCCAAAGCCTGGAGTAGAAACTCTTCAGTGTACAGTGTGTCGTAACATCTACAAGGCGTACGATCGCTCACACATGGCGTCGACCAATCGCGAACGTATGTGGAGTGATCGTGTGCCCCGTAAGTGTAACGGCACAGTGTACACTAAAGAGTCTGTGCTCCAGGCTTGAGTTCCAGCACCAGCCCCTGGGCAGACGCAGTAGCTATCCTTTGCCCTCTTGAGAAATCTCTTTGCACCCTCCCCATGTGATTTACGGAGTCTAGTCATAGCGAAAGCAAGGGGACAGCTACGCGGTATCAAGCCCGCGGTGCCTCCAAAGAACCCCTCCACGCCCGGGATATTGCGCTCCGATTTTTGCACCGAGCAAAGAAAGCTACCTTGACTACTCTGCCAGGATTAACGGGAGAAGGGGTGATGAAAAACTTTTGGGTAGATTTCGGTCAATTAATTCAGAATTATCTTTGTGAATATTGGTGCTCCGTTGGCGATTAGCTAAGTCTATCAACAACGGTGAGCTTCTCTCAATCAAGAGTCTGAGGAAGATTAGTCCAAGTTTGGAGAACAGTGTGCCGTAGTTGTGACTCAACCTTCATGGTAATTTGGATTTTTCAAAACTAGCTGACTTTCTCGTTCGGTATTTGATAAATAATTTTTCGACTTTGTGGACATAATTAATTGTTAATAAAAAATATCATCTTGTGAGAACATGATTTTGAATATTATATCTTAAATTTAGTCAAACCCAACTGGTTACAATATTCAGAGATTTGGAGATTTTCATTAGATCATTTCGTTATCTTTGTTTAATTGCATTCTGTTGATTCGTTATTTTCGTGTTGCGTAATTGGGAATCTGGAAAAATTGTACCGTGAAGAATCATTTCATTCTTCGTTAATTCTGTAAATTTGTTAATTGGAATCGTTAATAATTATTTCATCATTTGGCTCATTGTTTTTTTTTTTTTTTTTGTCCTTGAGTAAGTGAAAGTGAAATAGCATTTCAGTTATACTACGTTTGATAATTTTTTGTTCAATTTAATAATAACATAAAAACGTGGTCTGGATTTCAATTTCATTTTTTGTTTGCTTGTGGATTTTGTAATTCATTTTGAATGTTTGTAAAAGTGTGTGTTCACTCTTTCCTTCTCTTCGCCGAGTACACACGGAGAAAAGATTATGACAATCACTGTCATAAGTGGTATAATAGGATCGACTTATATCGGAGTTCGAGCTTTGGTGCAATACACATGTTCACTGGTAATAAGAATATACGAATCAAACTTCAATGGGTATAGGAATATTTACCACAAGTATGGGAAACGCATATTTCAATATTAGCAATAGGAGATTTGGATGGAAAATATACGAATATATTTTCCACTGCAGATGTATTAATAATTATTGTTGGATGAGAACCTTAAAGATTATTATACGCAGTATTAGGACTCCATACTGTCGTGTATAAAACGTTTTTTTATTCTTCATAGTTACATGTGAGATATTCATAATATCATGTATAATACGGAGAAATACATTACTTGTTATACTTGATATAGGATACATTTGCTTCTGCAGTATATCGTATAGTGCCAAAGTTATTTAATATGTTATAAGCCGCGTGGTAATCAATGATACTCGGGTATGACACCACGTGATATCTTACAGATTTAAAGTGTCTACATATTGTCGAAAAACAGCTATACAACACGTTGTAGCCACTTCTATAAAGTATGATAATCATTCTCATACTGTCGAGTTTTTGCCCTCATAATCGACATGGCAGCGAACAGCAGACGCCGCTAAGAATTAAAGTCATACAGATTCAAACTATTTTTATTTAATTGAAGAATGATTGTATAACACGTGGGAGCTACTTCTATACAGTATGAGGTTCGTTCTCATACTGCTGAGTTCCAGCCCCCCAATACTGTACCGTACGATTCAGCCATAGGTAATTGGTCTATGCCTTCGAAAGTTATCCATTGGACAGAGGAACGTGAAGACGTCTCTTACGTCTGTCGTAGAAATCGCGATTGTTTAGACTGTGCAGTTGCAGAAAAGTGGGTGTTCAAGTAATTGGTTCCTGTATAATCAAACGGTTACATTATACATTGCTAAATTGAGCCGTTCGCTGCAACAACAACTTAAGTCGACTTAAGTTTTGGCCGAAAATAGGCGATTGAAGATTCGATGGTGGTACCTCGAGCACGATGCGCGTGCCGCTTGTTATGGTCATCATAGCGTTAAAAGTCAACAGAAACATCACAAATTCACAGGGAATATAGCTAATAGTGTCTGGAACACCGAGATAAGCGTCTCTCAAGAAATCACTTGAGTCGACTTGAGTTGTTGTTACAGCGAACGGCTCAATTATGGATGTGAAATCCCTGTCTGAATATTCTATTAAGTCAATCCAACCATTGTTTGTCAACCAAACCATATTATACCATTCAGAGTGATTTGTTACCCCAATGCTGAATAAAAAACCTTATTAACCCGTAACACAAGGCTTGTCGTATTTACCTAATTCCATAATACCTATTACACGAGTAACGATGTAAGAGAGCTATACTCAGTCACAGTCACTACGAGGATACTTTAAGAGACAACTATACTGACTCACAGTATGTATAAGCCTGTATAGCACTAGTCTTCATTTGCACATATCAAGAATCCTCATTTTGGCTTGCTGTCACATCGGAAGAGTATAATTATAGCTACTGTACAGTATGTCAATGAATACCATGCGGCTAACTGACGTTACAAAATAGTATGCCAATGGGTACTATGCGGCTGATGCGGAACAGCATCATATTAGTAGCTGTCGACTCTTACACCGACTGACTGACGTTACACAATAGTATGGCAATGGGTATTATACCACTGGTTCAGAACGCTACTATATTTTCAATGATACCGTCTAATACATTTTGATAGCCATTATAACATATTACTTTGTGTATATTATGTGACGTTGGGGGATCCTTTTGATACAGTATATATCAATAATTATCACATTTCCGACAAAAGTCAATCCTCCTATACGGTATGGGACTATTCATTATATTTTTGTGGTAGTGGTTGATATAATCTTTTCTCCGTGCAGTAAAATTAAGATTAATTTTATGTAACAGTCGTAAGTATTGCATTTCTTCGAAATCGTTTAATTGATTTGATTTCATTCCATTCGGCTTTGGGGATGAATGTTTTACTAGTATCTATTATTATTTTTCAGATTCGTCAGAATAACTTAGAATTTCGTAAAAATTAGTTTTATTCGATCTTTGATAGAACTTGGCGCCCAACCTATTTTAAATTATGAAGTAAACAAAGACTCTTCGAATTCAGCTCGGTTTAGTATTCATGGTTTTATTTTCATTTTATTTTATGCAGTTTTTCTTCCAACCAGAGAAATTTTCTCCTTACCTGGATGGAGGAGTGATTACAATACATTCATTCAATGGAAGTTGGGTTACAACTAAAAAAATACAAGTAGTGGCAGACTTTTGTTTCATTGAAGTACTTTTAGTACTTAGTACTTGAGTAGTGCAAATGTATCGTTATCTGACAATGAGTTTACGTTACTGCGATGCGATATAAAGAAATAATTTATAGATACATACTTTAGCTTGTCAAAATGGTGACCTATTTTTAACAGTAATCGCCAACAAGTCATGAATTTCAAATTTGAATGAAATATAATAGAAATTACAATAGAAAGCACGTGCATTGGAGTATGTAGTAGGTTACAGTTACTCGAAATCGCCTGAATTGGCTGTTCTGATCTATGATCACGTATAATTTCACAGAATCACGCGCAATCGAGGAAAATCAGTAGAAATCAAAATAAGTCAAGTATGCATTCCGATTTTCTGTCTTCTGATCTGTAGGAGAGTAACTGCCCGGATAGGTACGTGGGCATGTGTCACGCTTTTATATCAAGCTTGAGATCGAGACCCCAGTTAGCTAACTGGATGACTTCGTTCCTTCAAGCTATATAGGCTAAATGATTTCTCGACCAATCCGGGACTTTTAAATTACGTTACCGCCTCGCCCTGCAGCGGTCGAATCATCTCATCATTGAGAATTGAAGTACACCCGCGAGTTGTGTATGGACGACATACACAATATGCATAAGCTCAAACTTTGGCTAGCATAATATGGCAATACTACAACAGATCAAGCAGTATTCGATTTGATTTGAAGAGACGTTATCATTATTCCATTTGCTTGTGAAAAATTCGTCGAGGTGAAAATCAGTAATATAGAAATAGTACTGAAATTCCGATGCTGAGTTATCGACGAACAAGTTCTTCGAAACCGTTTGCGGAAGGTCGAAAAGGATTGTGATATCTTGGTAGCCAATTTCAAGAGCAAGTACAGATAGAAGGGGGATCGCCTGCTGGCGATTGAACTGTAACTTGGCAGCTGTAGCGTCGCCACAAGCGCAAGCGTCGCGTCGAGGTGGGGTCCGTACAGCCACTGTGAGCCCATCCATTTGTCTTCACTGCAAATAACCGCTTGGCAAATGTCAATGCCCGAGATTCTCTAGCTGCAGCGACGTGCTTCAGGATTAATTGTGTTAATTTTACTACCATTTGTGAAGCTTTGGTAGGAATTCCACGGTTCCGAAGCTTTTTAAACAGCGTTTAATGAATACTCAGATGAATACGTTGATGCAATGATGAGGAGAAATTATTATTGTTTCCAACGCCAAATTATTCATGTATTTACTCGCTGTTTCACATAAACTTAATATACTTCAGACTTTTTTTTCAATTCTTGATCGCAAATAAAGTTCGAAATACGTATACACTTTGTAATTAACTAATTAAATAAATTCATCTAATTTGTCATCCGTTAATTGCAATCGTGAGGATAAAAGCTGGAGAAAAAGCTTGATTCGTATTAAATAACGTAACATATTGTAATAACAGATATATTGGTATTATGCACGCTTATTATAAGGCTGTGATTAACATTTAAAAAATACGCTTTCCAACAGTTCGCTGTGAGACTGACAATGCGATATGACACGCGGTGAAAATGCTAATTGTTTCATAAATTTCAGACACATTAACTCGATCACGTCATCCGGGTGACGCGCGTGCCTGCTACGAGCTACATACAAATTAACCTGGGAATTAACAAAACGCACGGCAATTAACCGACACGCGAATCTGACAAACAATATATAATTATTGCCAGAATAGTTGTCTCATTCGATTTGAAAGTAACGTCTTAACAGTGCATAGATAATCCATCCCGATTATTCAATTTTAATTCGCTGATAAATATGAATCGCCTATTAATTCAATAACCGTTGTATAGCAAAATGCCCTAGTCACGGGAAATGAATAACCAAACCTGCGGTATGAAATTCCTGTGTTAAGCAAGGCAAAAGAGGGTGGCATTAATCCCTTTTGAATTACACCGTGCAACAAACACCGCGGAGCTTAGTATACCGCTCCAGCGTTCGGAGTTCAAACAAGAAGCTCGAGCATAATTTTAGGGGTAAATTAGGTTAACTGGAGTTTCCCGTCTCCACAAGTGCCCTCAGAACAGAACAGCCCGCGACTCACCAACTTCCATGGGATTTTGACTAGCCTTGGCTAGGTTAAAATACGTACCTGCGAGGAAACTGTGAGAGGAACGAGAATCCGGACTAGGAGGATTTCAAGATGAAGTGCGATGGACGATGGGAAGCAGTGAGCACCAAGTGGGATAGAAGTATGCGCTCAAGTTAGTGCAAGACAAACAGTTTAACGCTTCCTACTACCACGCAGTCCTGTTTACACTTTAAGCTGCTTGACCTCCACTTTGAGTTGCTGCCATTTCGAATTAATTGTTGGAGTCAAACAAAGTTCTGGTATCCAGACGCTTAATTCGTAATTGGAATTATAATTTTATTCTTCTTCATTCAACATAGGTGTGAACTGGGTGACGTATTCACACGCTTGTGATAAAGGTCGGCAATAGAATACTGAAAGTTCGACAACGTGAATTGGAGAAGCCATAAAATACATTGATTCAGTTTACGCATCCGTCTCACAATGAATAATTGTTAGGTAACTGCGTTTGTAGCTGTGAAATTAATTAATCAATCTATAAATTAAAGTCTGGAAATGTATACGTTAAAATATTCATCCGTACGTAAATACATGTATAATAATAACTCCACAGATCCTGCGTGTAACGCAAGCATCCAAGTCATTGAAAATGTCCCATGTTCATCAAAGTCATTTGAAATGTCCCATGTTATTCGCGTTTTTTGTGCATATAATCGAATCACTACCAACTGCCAACTGCCAACCGAGCGTGCGAAGCAAGCGATCGAGTCCTGCAACACTCACAAGTACAGTTCGTCTTTGTCTCTCTTTCTTTCTCTGTTTCCCCTTCAAACTACGATTTCAGACTGTTGCTATTCTTAGTCTGAGTTACTATGATCCTTATTACCGTACGCAATTTGTGATAAACTCAATTTTCATTTCATCTTCTGCAAGCTCACTAACTAGTCTAACTCTCGGTCTGACTACACAACTATGTAATACACAGTTTCAAAAAATGTTTAGACGCAGTTTTGCAGAGTTGGAAATAATTTCGATTCCTGTGAACTTTTTTTGCCTGTTACTTCTTTTTCACCACACCTGCACGAAAAGTACGACTTTCGGCCCCTTGCGTGAACGGAAAGTCGTACTTTCCGATGCAGGGGGTGGTGAAAAATAGTATACTACCCACGGGAGTGAAAAAGGCCATCCCAAACTGCGTTCTTCAGCCAATCTTGTTAATCTCACATGCAGTTTGGAATAGCCTACTTTTCCTCCATAGGTGCGTAATATACTATTCTTGTCAGAAATAACTTTAAATATTCATTCATTACTATTATAGGATCGCATAACATGTTGAATTCGATAACGAATACATTTTAATAACAATTTAAAAATGTGAATAACAAGAAATTCCTTTCAAAAACAAACCAAATTCCATTGTTCAACAGTTATATAATATGAATTATATGAAATTCGACATCTGGTTTTCATGTAATTGATATTACTTTTCCTATAATAATGACAGTGAAGAAATAATGAACAGGTTTATCCAGTAAACGTCCGACAGTAATGGAATCTGTCATATTGACAAAAATATTTCTATAAACTTGTTCCGAGACGGAAAAGAGGTCCAAATTTCCAAGTGTGTGTGCTTATTTTCTGTGCTATTTCAAATGTCGTCGATTACAACAAATTTGGGTTTGTCTTCACATTGATTTAGAAATTTTAAGATTACTCTTCTCCTGGACAACAAACTTCGTATTCAAATAATCATTGCATCAACCATACAGAGGTTGAATTGACATGAAAATTTGAATGATAGTCGTATTTTTCTGCTCCTACTATTTTTTTCCTACGGATATTTTTTTTCTCGAACTAATTTGTAAAATGTCGTTTTTCTCAAGATTTGTAACAACGTAGATGAAAGCCTCCTCGAAAAATATAGCTCAAAGTACTATGCCGGACGATGAAAATATAATTTCGACCAATAGCTCTACAGTACTTCCATATTAAATGAATCTACAGCTTTTCCCCGTGGGGTAAGAATCTTAGGCATTGAATAGTAGGTATATTGTGCACCTAGGGCGTAAAGTGAAGGTGAAGGTGAGCTCGCACGAGCCGAAGACAAGTGCGTCTGCGAGCCGAAGACGAGTACTGCAACCACACGAGGTAAAAAAGCCCACTGAGCCCTTGATGTACACCATATTTTTTGTAACGAATGGATAGATTTCTGTGTTTTTGTGCCTATAAGTGGGCGTAAAGTGACCTTTTTTTGATACGGCACCTAACACTTATGTTACAATTAGATTGCTTTTTTCACCAGGAAAAAGTGAATATGATTCGAATAAAATATTATATATTTTTTTATAACACCTACGTGGAAAGCTTGATTTTCGATGCCTGTGTCTGGTTCGGAAAGGGCCCCTTTTCAGATGAGTGAAAAACAGTAATATTTCTTCACTATCGCGCAGGCGCACATCGTGCATTATCATCATTTTTTCACCAACAGGCATGCGCACTTCAAGCAATCTACATTTCTTCACTATCACGCATGCGCACTTTGAACTAAGTCAGTCGTTCAGTAGCGCCATCGGTCGGTAGCAACGTCCAAGCGTCCGCGAAGTGGTGCCCCAGGCGGCAGCCATGTGTCAACCTAGATTATCGCCTAACTTCGGGTTGGTTATGGTCGGCCATTTGCTCAGCTGTCAGATGTTATTCGTCTGTATCTCAAATCAAGCTTTCCCGCCGGGGTTATCAAAAATAATCTCGCCTTCGCTCGTGTTACAAACTTCACACTCGTCGGATATCGCCTTCTTTCCGCACTTATCGCACAATATACTATTTCAACAGGGAAATACATCATGTATTGTATATGTACACACACGGTCGTTTTTACGAATTTCAGAAAGCGGGCTATAATGAAAGTAAGCGGGCTATAATGGATTCATTATAGCCCGCTTATTGAAAAACGGGGCAATAATAACTTTTTTGTAACACATGCACGATTTCTGCGTTTTTTTTACCTATTAAGCGGGAGTAAAGTGACCTTTTTTTGACCGGCTCGAAAAAGGGGGCAATAATGAATTCATTATTGCACGGTTTTTCAATAAGCGGGCAATAATGAAAATAAGCGGGCTATAATGAATCTATCATAGCCCGCTTATTTTCATTATAGCCCGCTTTCTGAAATTCGTAAAAACGACCGTGTGTGTACATATACAATACATGACGTATTTCCCTGTTGAAAAAATCTATAAAAACCTTATAAAACCCCATAAAAACCCCATAGAACCCCATAAAAAACCCATAGAACCCCATAAAAAGAAATTTCTATAATTTGACACTGAAAGTTTTTACGTTTTTTGTAAATAAATATCAATGAGAGTTTGGACTCCAATATTTTATTCGTATCATATTCACTTTTTCCTGGTCAAAAAAGCAATCTAATTGTAACATAAGTATGAGGTGCCGTGTCAAAAAAAGGTCACTTTACGCCCACTTATGGGCACAAAAACACAGAAATCTATACATGCGATACAAAAAATATGGTGTGCACCAAGGGCTCAGTGGGCTTTTTTACCTCGTACGGTTGCAGTACTCGTCTTCGGCTCGGACTGCAAATTCCACACTCGATCTAAAAAAGCCCACTTTACGCCCTAGGTGCACAATATACTATTTCGAGCCGGTCAAAAAAAGGTCACTTTACGCCCGCTTAATAGGTAAAAAAAAAAAACGCAGAAATCGTGCATGTGTTACAAAAAATGTTTTTTTAAATGATTTTTCATTCATTTTATTGTAACAGAAAACATTACATCTGCCGATCAGATACCCACACCCACCCCTCCTTTCTAAATACTCCAAAATAGGAACAGTTTCAATGCTTAATCCTGCTAATATCAATGGCTCTTCATACTTTTACAGAACTACCAGAGTGGAAGTAGGATTTCCACAGCATGCTACTTCTCCGATTCGAATGCTATGCATACTTCATTCAACTCTGATACCTAGGAGCATATAGAGCCTCGTAGAATCGATAACAAACCATGCCGCTAATTCCCGGGCGGAGGTTCCCGAGTCGAAATTTAACGCCTGTTTTGAACCTCAGTTGTGAACAATTTTCCTATAGAAATTTAGATCCTCGTTAGCGCCTCAAATTCGTAGATACCGGAAAAAAATGCAGCATTTGAGGGTCAAATGAGGATCTCGCAAGAATCTCCGGATTCTCCAGAGTCAAATCTACCATAAGTTGGCTACCATTCGTATAGAACAGCTCAAGTTAGCACTTCGTTTAACCCTCAAATGCTGTATTTTTTCCGGTATCTACGAATTTGAGGCGCTAAAGAGGATCTGAATTTCTATAGGAAAATTGTTCACAACTGAGGTTCAAAACAGGCGTTAAATTTCGACTCGGGTTAGTTCACGATTTTCGCGCTTGGGTCTTTATGTTAACTCTGGCCATACTTCTAGGGTGTGTAGGGGCTACCTCGACAAGCATTTTGAGGTCTGATACCCAAGGTCGGAAACTCATCCTAACAGCTGTGGAGGGCTTCAAGGATATGGTATCGCGCGCTTGTTTGTAGCGTAATGAATCAGATGTGATCACTTTCGACACAACATTTTATTTATAAAGTTCTTGTGTAAGATCAACAGAACGACAATCTTTGGAGAAAACAATAAACAATCTGAAAAATAACAAATCAATGAATGAAACATTGGGTCGAAAGTGATCACATCTGATTCAATCAAGCTGTCTACTCAAGTCAGGATCTAAAATTCCCTGAGAATTCCAAGGTATTCCAGGGGAATCTTTTATTTTTCCAGGTGTATCGAGATACGATTTTCATTGTTATTTCTCAAAATACAGTAGACTAATTTTTTTTCTCTTCGTTGCAATTTAATACTGGTGCCCAATATTCCCGAATACTACCTGTAACACCCAATATTCCATGAAAATTTCAGGAGGAAAAAAAATCCCTGAGATTTCCAGGCCTTCCAGGTTTTTCAAGGATGTAGACAACCTGTCAATACACTACAAACAAGCACGCGGTACCAACTCTTTCAAAGCCCTCCACAGCCGTTAGGATTAGTTTCCGACCATGGGTGTCTTACCTCAAAATGCTTGTCTAGCTAGCCCCTACACACCCCAGAAGTATGGCCAGAGTTAACATAAACACCCTGTATAGTTCAGGAAGATTAGAATTTCATTTCGAATTAATCCCAAAAAAGCTGTAGATTGGTGTACACTTACCTTTCGGCTCTCCAAATGAGTAGTGAGAAGTCCCCCAAGTTCTGTTGTACGTATAACTTTTGGGAGCCCAAAAACGATGCGAAAAACAGTGCTCTTTCGGTTTTTCGCCTATATCTTCGTTCATATCAATTTCACAGCTATGTGGTATACTTATCAAAAAAGAAAGACCGACATTTTTTCTACAACAAAGGTCCAATGAAGTTCATTGAAAGGAGCAATAGTTTTCGATTAATCATGCATTAAAAAAATAGTCAAACATTTAAATTGGTATTCAAGAATATAAAACAGTATAGGCCGTTCCATCTCAAATCACTCAGCAGGGTCGGGACGAAAAATTCAAACGATTCAGACTAAATGTATGTCATTCTTCAACGAATTCAAGGAGACCCGTATTTTTTCATTTTGTTGTAAAAAAAAATTTGTTCGCCTGTACGGCTATTCTCAATTATTGACGAGAACCCACTTTTACGAATCTATACCAGACTCACTGCTTCTCAACTAATCATTTTTGCGTAGTTATTCACGAGAATCACCGTGTCTTGTTCTGAGAAAGGTGCCAAAGGTTTTCTTTTGACTGTATCGCCGCAAATGAAAATGATAAAAATTTTCTACAAAAATGCAAGGCTGGGAAATTTCGATACGAAGAAAATTGCACGATTAAACGAACTTACCTGTAAGTGAAGTTCGATCGTAATTATACGAGGGTCTCGTCCGAGGTGATTACAATGTAGTACTGCTACTCCAACCTACTAATGCCACGTTTTCAGAGTTTCAAAAAGCGCGCCCTTCTTAGATGGCGCTACCGTCCCGATATCTCCTCATATGTTCAAAGTCTATTCTTTCGTATGTATTTAGATATAAGATAAGGCATTCTTATACTACTAGTCGATAAGCTAGATGTCTGTTAATGAACAAACGGCTAGATGGGACAATGCTCCTAGAGCCATCTTTTGTACTCTTTTGTACCTCAATAAAAAAAAAAAAATATGTTCAAAGTATCCTCTGAAAATTGTTTGTACCCATTGCTGGTACCAATTGTTTGTACCAATTGCTTGTACCAATTAGGGTGACAAAATTTCAAAGAAATTTTTCCGGGTCCAAGCTTGCTAAGGGTGGGTTGTTATAATCACCTCGGACGAGACCCTCGTATAATTACGATCGAACTTCACTTACAGGTAAGTTCGTTTAATCGTGCAATTATACTTCGGGTCTCGTCCTCAAGATTACAATGTAAGATGTTCAGAGAGTACCAAACAATTTTCATCAAACCTTTTTATGCATGAATTTAATACCTGCTATTACAATTCATCGAGTCAAGATTTCTCTGTTGAAAAAACTTAGTAGCTGTTAAGGTGACAAAGTTGGAAATATTATCCTATTAAGAGGAATATACAACACATTTGTGAATCAGCGTTAGCTAAACTTTTTTTTTCGTAGTGGCGAATTTCGACACTCAATATTGTAATTTGCAATACTGACATCAGGGCCGGCGACTTACGAAATTTCAGGGTGTGGTGTTGCTCAGATGACGGAGGGGAGTGGGGGGGGGAAGGCTTTGTTCAATATATTTTTGGCAAAGTTTTATCAACTACCTATGATTATTCGTTTTTATCAGAGGCTTTTCAAAATCCTTTGACAAATTCTAATTTTTAATCAAGACTTTTGGGGTGTGGAATATCCACACGGTTATCCACACGGTTATCGGTCTCCACACACTCCACACAGAAGTCGCCAGCCCTGAGATATTATTAGTTGGAATGATCAAGGTTTCAGTGCAGTTTGCGAATAAAGATTGCAGTTGTTAATAATAAAGTATTGGACTCTATATAGTTCGTGTTCTCTTCGATCAAGTGAGAGGGGAATATTCACTAAGCTTTCGTAACTGTATGAAGTGATATAATAAGATACCCTAAAATTTGTGCCCTAAAGATCTCATTGGTCTGACGAGAGTATAGAATTGAGTGGATTTTTCTGTAATTTTTATTTGAACGTCATTCGCTGATCTACTGTATTCAGGTAAAAACCTTGCAGATTAGGATATAGCTTTCGATCTGGATCGACCTGCGGTCTTTTTCACAGATATGAGAGAAGGTCAAAACTAGGATTGAGAAAGCCAATTGGAGTCTCAAGCGTCGCTTGAAATAATAATACCAAGCCGTTTGCATTCTCTTGACTTGCGCCTCACGGCGCAAAAGTTGAACAGCTTAGAGCCTACTTCGTTTTGCCCAATTTTTATGCAGGATTTTTTTTTTGTCCTTATCCCGTTGAGGGCAGGGAACAGTTGTATAATTAATTTTTTACCGCATGTATGTGGACACAATTAATGTCAAATTGGCAACTCTAACTGAGCACCTCGTAGGCAGTAGATCTGATGCCTGGCATTTTTGACCCGCAGAATCATTCCAGTAATTCCGAGTGTGTGTATCCGTTTTCAATCTAATTCGATCATTCATGATCCGGTATTGTGAGTATGATACTCCGAAATTCTGAGTTATTATCAATATCTGCATGGAGAAGCAATCTGAGAAAAATTCGTATTGTTATTGCGTTTTATGATCAACAGAACTATAATAATAGTTAGTCGAACTAAAATTATGGTTTGGAATACTATATTTGGGTTAGGTCTACTATAAATAAATAGTTGATGCCATATTTAACCCATACGCGTGTAACTATGACAATAGATTTCTCTGAGTGTATAGTATTTCAATTTCAAGCTTTTATCAATCAACTCCAGAAGTCCTTTTGTCTGTGAAAACGAAGAGGGAGAGGTTCTTTTATACACTAAATTTTTCTACACGGTGACTTTTCTACACGAATTATTCTACACCATTTTTTCTACACCTTTTTTTTTTCTACACCCATTTTTCCTACACCGTTTTTTTTTCTACACCAATTTTTCCTACACCGCTTTTTTTCTATACCAATTTTTTCTACACCACAATTGTTCTACACGGGCCAGTTCTACACAACCAAGATACAATAAATTCCCTCCGAAAATTTATTCTACACCGTTTTTTTTCTACACCAATTTTTTCTACACCGAATTTTTTCTACACCAATTTTTTCTACACCTAATTTTTTCCACACCGATTTTTTCTACACTGAATTTTTCCTACACCAATTTTTTCTACACCGAATTTTTTCTACACCACAATTGTTCTACACGGGCCAGTTCTACACAACCAAGATACAATAAATTCCCTCCGAAAATTTATTCTACACCGTTTTTTTTCTACACCAATTTTTTCCACACAGAATTTTTTTTACACCGTTTTTTTCCTGCAAGAGACACATTTTTCGACACGCTTGACTCACAATTAAATATTTTACAAATCTCACTAATATACATAGGTATATATAACGAAAGTAACATTTCAACTCAAACAGAATTCATCACTTGACTTGTTATCGCCGAATTGGTTTTGTGTATCGACAGAAAAAATCGGTGTAGAAAAAGTTCGGTGTAGAAAAAATTCGGTGTAGAAAAAATTGGTGTAGAAAAAATTGGGTGTAGAAAAAATTGGTGTAGAAAAAAAAACGGTGTAGAATAAATTTTCGGAGGGAATTTATTGTATCTTGGTTGTGTAGAACTGGCCCGTGTTGAACAATTGTGGTGTAGAAAAAATTGGTGTAGAAAAAATTGGTGTAGAAAAAAAACGGTGTAGGAAAAATTGGTGTAGAAAAAAAACGGTGTAGAAAAAATTGGTGTAGAAAAAAAAGGTGTAGAAAAAATTGGTGTAGAAAAAAAACGGTGTAGCAAAAATGGTGTAGAATAATTCGTGTAGAAAAGTCACCGTGTAGAAAAATTTTGTGTAGAAAAGATCCTCATCCAGTAGACTTCTTCACCTGGGGAACAAGCCCATCTTCTTTGAGCTCTACAGTAACCAAACCTAACTAGAGAAAATGTGTACTGGCCGGCTATCCTCAAGTACAAGGACTTGATCAGATTCTTCACATCGGTGGTGAATCTGTTAATATTGTCTATTTGGGCCCAGGAAGAAACTTCACATTGCTATGTGCTCATCCAGTGTCTGCATAATGGCCGAAACTTTAATAATCTTCCTCCACCTGACTGCTGGTAAAGTACACATAGTGGGTATACATACCTATCAGGGTAACTATACTCGGATCATGCTAGTTATCTAAGTTTCTTGGTCAATAAGACGGGACATTTTTGTATATTGTTATGATGGCCTGCCGAGTACGACTCCCTAAATTTGTTATCGAAATTTTTCTTCTCGAATTTTGTATTCTCAACAATTATCAGAAACTATCTAGTTATTTACTTGAATTTAATTGGCATGTGTTGTGCTTGGTATTGCAGTCGCATCTGTAATCAATTCTTCTACAGGTAGACATTTTTGAAAAAAAAGTGTTTTGTCGAACAAATTTGTGTTCGTAGGTATTTTTGAAAACAGATTTTCTATTGCAGACTTAATGTAACTGGCGAAACGTTTTGCCCAAAAATTGCTTTTGGGGGGAGGATATCATGACTCTACAGGATTTAGACTCAGTAGCTGTTAATTGTTATCATACGCTACGCTCACTCGACTAGGCTTCAGTCGTCCCTCGCTCGTTACGCCCACTCGAAAGGGTTTCGGATTTCTGTTATTTCTTGGTCGCTAAGCTCACTCGATTGTCAGTATTTTTATATTCATGAAATTACCTAGACGCTGGGATAGTTAACCGGCTCGTGAAATCAACAACCGAGCATAGTTACGTGACGAACGAACGTACGAACGAAAAACTTTTTTACATGTAGAGAGAGAGAGCTCCGCACTGATTGTAGCTCCTAAACTAGACGTCTCCCCACATTATTAAGGGCTCCAAATCTTCCTCATTTCACGCAGGCAGCGAAACATACACTGACTCTCCGAACCGCCATCGGAAGTCGGCGGCAGCGCACCGAACTGCACCGCGAACGCGCCGCCAATACCAGTCACTCCCGCCCGGAACCCGTGTTTGCCCACCTAAAGCGCACGTACCGCGCTTGCGCAGGCTCTCCCCCACCAGCCGCCGGTGGGGTATAAAAGACCGCGCTCAGCCCAGAGCAAGTCACTTCTTTCAGCCCAGCGCTCCAGGGGTGCGATTGTGTAACTTTTAAGCGACGGTGCTAACTCCGGTTGCCATGGTTATAATAAAATATTCTGTTGTTGGTACATCGGCAGTGCCGAATAACTGTGGGGGAAAAAAAAAAATATTCTGTTGACTGTCGTTCATTTACCATGGCAACCGGAGTTAGCACCGTCGCTTAAGGAGGTTGGCTACCCCGCTCGCGGGGCGAGCTGTGAGAGGGGTAAGCCTATGCTTATACACGGGCCCGGTTGGTGGTTCTCAACCTCATTTGAGAGCAACGAAAAACAAAATTTACTTCGAAAAGAAGACTTTTGATGAAATCTTGATGTAATATGCATCACTTGTCGTTTAATTACGTTCGTCAACATCAACTGTACTGTATTTTCCGATTTTTAGTCACAAAAATATATTTTATGCGATTTCGTTCGAGGATTCTAGGTTAATGTCCCTACAAAACGCTCCATGTTTTTCACTATGGTTCGCAAACGAAGCTGGCAAGGATACTTCATTTTTCGCGACAATCTTCTCAAAAGTATCATTAACCATGTAGATGTTTTTTTATAGAGATCTCTACGTTTTCGCCCCTGCGTTCAAACGATAAACGACGTTTTTTCACGATACTCGTCACGTACCGCCATAAGCGCCCGTGTATAAGAACGTAACTTTGATTAATGATTACTCGGAAACGAGACTGACGAATTAATTGAAACTTGACAACAAATTGTATTCCACATCGGTGAACACCTCACACAAATTTGAAGCGATTCTCTACGTTTTGATATTAGTCCCCAACCTCCTTAAAAGTTACACAATCGCACCCCAGCAACATCTCTTCCCTACAGCATACTACAGTCTACAATAAACACCTCTATACTCTACTACCAGGGCTGCCAACTCTACCGCTTTAACGGCAGATCTACCGTTTTTGGATCCTGTCTACCGCTCTACCGCTTTGTTGCAATTTCTACCGCTTTTTCCAATTAGCCCTCTCAAATCTACTAGTTTTCAGCTTTGCCTACCGCTTTTTTGCAATTTCTACCGTTTTTTCCAATTAGCCCTCGCAAATCTACTAGTTTTGAGCTTTGCATACTGCTTTCTACAATTTTTTTACCGATTTTTTACCCCTTAATTTCGTCACAAAAGATGTTAATTTGATCTCATATTAGTAACGCATATGTATCACATATACATAGATATAAACTTTTTTCAAATCCAAAATATAATTATTATAAACATAGCATAGTGGTAACATTGAAGGTCTCCCTTATCGGTAATATTCGATACTGTCACGATGTTATTTTGGATTTGAAAAAAGTTTATATCTATGTATATGTGATATACATATACGTGTTAGTAATATTGGACCAAATAAAAGAGTATTTTAATAGGAAATTCAGATCTACCGCCTTTTTTGTGGATCTACCGCTTTTTTCAAGAGGTCACTACCGCTTTCTATGGAGGGGGACCTGGCAGCCCTGTGACTACTACTACACCGAGCCTGGTTTCTTCAACCCTTTTACCCCTTAGATACCTACTAGGAGAGCAGACGCTCATAAGGACGCTGTCTCCCCTAACGTTAATACGAAGCTATAACGTATCACGATCCTGTCCATCGCTGTCAAAATCGCGATCCTAAACTATTTGTGTGAAATCATGGACTTCGAGTGGGTGAAAAAATCAGCTAAAAGTTGTTTGGTCACTTTCAAGTTATAGCGAAGTTTCCTTGAAATATTAGAACGAACGGATACTGAAATATAAATTTGTACGTCAGTAGAAAAAATTTGAAAACAATCAGGTGCTCATTTTCCGACCCCATAAACATTATCCTACTTTTAGAGCGAAATCGGGCATTATGAGGTCAGCGGCAGGTCTATTTGGCATGGAATGCCCCATAGCCTCTTCCTATGCGAACAGAATTTATGTAGGGGTATACTACGATATGATTTCATGTACCAACACAAAATATAATAAATAAAATTCGGAGTCAGAATTTGTGAATTTTTCCACTAGTCAGAATATCTGAACGCTTTAGACGTTTCATTTTAGATAATCGATACAAATTCGAGTATTTTTTCTTCTTCCTCTTCCTTGTTCTCATCGGTATCCTCGGCGAAGCGGTATAAAGCAGATGACAACCGGCCACGTCAACTGTTCATTAATTCAGCACACAATCCGTACATAATGAAATTCAACCACCGTCGCATAAGCTCACTTGTAAACCTTTTACTCTATACTTCATATGTATGTACATACATACATATGCACGTACGTACGTTGAAACAAAGCTCTTGGGTCTAGCAGAGGTACCTCCACGATTGCTTCACCGATCAGGAGCAACCTACCACTTCAGATATTTCAGGATTAATTGTGAAGTGGTTTGTTTTTGAAGTAGGTACCTACTTAGGCCTACTACTCCAGTGCTTCAGAATCGGAAGTGTTTTCGTTCAACCTCGGCTTCTCGTTCAATCTTCACAAAGAGAAACTGTGCGTGTATTACACGGTAATGGTTACAGTACACACATACACGACGCGCAGCACGTTGCACCCTGGAAACGAGTAAAACGTCATCACATGTAACGCAATGCAACAGCTCTTCCTGCGTATGACTTCAAGATCAAACACGACTTTTTTCATTCTTGTTCTCGTTTACATATGCATATCTCTTCATTCCTGTTTTTCCTTTCGTTACTTTCTATGCTGGTATGAACCTCGTCGAGGACCCTCAGCATTCTTACATTGCTGATCACAAGGGTTGCCGGACCCTGTTTGTACAATCACATGCAATCGAGCGAGGGGTCTTACCAAAGTAATCTCGTTCTTTATTATTAGTAGTTCGTTTCAATCTGCGTTTGTCTATAATTCGTTTCCGAGACATACAAAAATTGAATGTGAGTCTTCCATTTCATCGTCGACTTATTTAAGTACTTAAGGGCATGCTGGACTCAGATTTCCATATTTAAAAAATAATGAAGCCGGATATGAACGGGGGGGTGTTTAATGGGTTCCTTAGACGATTTGTAATCAAATTGGTAGCTGCATGAACGTGTATCTCACTAAAATCGAGTAAAATAAGGCTTTTTTGTTTCGCGAAGCGTGGGGACCGTCACTTGTTTTCACTGATATCACCGACTACGCATCACAAGGGTGGAAACGAACCATTGAGCGCCCTCAGGAATATAATTCCACTCACATATATCGCAAAACTTGTTCATTTCACTCAACGATGAAGACGAAAAATTGTTTCCAAAAAAATACTGTAATTTTTCTCGGTATAAAGCACCGGCCGCGGCCATGTTGGATCGTTTCGCGTTGCGAGTCGGGCCAAGCAGCGCTTGCCAACCTTCGTCTCGCGGTCCTGCGTTTCACGAACCGCCGTTCCTTGTTCAGCGCTATGACAGCTGAGCGGGAATTCAAACGGAAATAATTCGGAATAATAATAGTTATAACAAATGTAAGGTATGTATAAGTCGTAAAAATTTGTAAATTAGTCTAATTGTAAGTAGTAATGTATTCGATGAAGTTATGGAGACGGAAACCATGTAAACCCGAGGGGAACAATAAATAAACATACATAAACATACATAAACATACATAATAATTATAATAATGCATTATTATTATTATCATTATTATTATTATTATTATTATTATTATTATTATTATTATTATTATTATTATTATTATTATCATCATTATAATTACAATTTCCGAAATAATAATCATAACAATTATTATAATAATAATTATTATTAATATCATTGAAAAAAATTTACTCGAAAGTGGTGTGAATGAAAATGAAAACGTATGCGCCATTTTTTTTTTTTTGTACTAACACTGAAATCCTGTGAAACGCACAGAATAATCAAAATTCCGATTCTTTTGAGAGATTTTCAGCATAAAAAAAACTAGATAAGGCAGAGGTGTAAAGTCGTATACGCCCTTTATTTTTATTTTTTTTTTATCTTGAAAATGTTGTGAAAATCGGAATTTAAATTTTTTCCGTAATAATAATGATGATGATGATGATGATGATGATGATGACGACGATAATGATGATGATGACGATAATAATAATAATAATAATAACAATTATTATCATAATATTATGATAATTATTATTATTGTGATAATAACAATATGATAATTATTATTATTATCATTGTAAAAAATTTACTCGAAAGTGGTGAAATTTGTGAATGAAAATGAAAACGTATGCGCCATTTTTTTTTCTACCAACACTGAAATCCTATGAAACGCACAGAATAATCAAAATTCCGATTCTTATGAGAGATTTTCAAGTTTCAGCATAAAAAAACTGGACAAGGCAGAGGTATAGAGTCGTAAACGCCATTTATTATTCGATTTTTTTTTATCTTGAAAATGTTGTGAAAATCGGAACTTCAATTTTTTCCGTAATAATAATGATGATGATGATGATGATGATGATGATGACGACGATAATGATGATGATGACGATAATAATAATAATAATAATAACAATTATTATCATAATATTATGATAATTATTATTATTATGATAATAACAATATGATAATTATTATTATTATCATTGTAAAAAATTTACTCGAAAGTGGTGAAATTTGTGAATGAAAATGAAAACGTATGCGCCATTTTTTTTTCTACCAACACTGAAATCCTATGAAACGCACAGAATAATCAAAATTCCGATTCTTTTGAGAGATTTTCAAGTTTCAGCATAAAAAAACTGGACAAGGCAAAGGTATAGAGTCGTAAACGCCATTTATTATTCGATTTTTTTTTATCTTGAAAATGTTGTGAAAATCGGAATTTCAATTTTTTCCGTAATAATAATGATGATGATGATGATGACGACGATAATGATGATGATGACGATAATAATAATAATAATAATAATAATAATAATAATAATAATAATAATAATAATAATAATGATGATGATGATGACGATGACGGCGATGACGATGACGATGACGATGACGATGACCATGAGGATGACGATCTAGTTTTTTTATGATGAGACTTGAAAATTTCTCAAAAGATCCGGAATTTTGATTTTTCTGTGCGTTTTACAGGATTTTAGAGTGTTTGTAGAAAAAGAAAAAAAAATGGCGCATAGTTTTCATTTCCATTTACAAATTTCACCACTTTCGAGTAAATTTTTTGCAATGATAATAATAATAATTATCATATTGTTATTATCATAATAATAATAATTATCATAATATTATGATAATAATTGTTATTATTATTATTATTATTATTATTATTATTATTATCGTCATCATCATCATTATCGTCGTCATCATCATCATCATCATCATTATTATTACGGAAAAAATTGAAATTGTAATAATAATAATAATAATAATAATAATAATGATAATAATAATAATAATAATAATAATAATGATAATAATAACAATGCATTATTATAATTATTATGTATGTCTATGTATGTTTATGTATGTTTATTTATTGTTCCCCTCGGGGTTACATGGTTTCCGTCTCCATAACTTCATCGAATACATTACTACTTACAATTAGACTAATTTACAAATTTTTACGACTTATACATACCTTACATTTGTTATAACTATTATTATTCCGAATTATTTCCGTTTGAATTCCCGCTCAGCTGTCATAGCGCTGAACAAGGAACGGCGGTTCGTGAAACGCAGGACCGCGAGACGAAGGTTGGCAAGCGCTGCTTGGCCCGACTCGCAACGCGAAACGATCCAACATGGCCGCGGCCGGTCTCTTTATACCGAGAAAAATTACAGTCTTTTTTTGGAAACAATTTTTCGTCTTCATTGTTCAGTGAAATGAACAAGTTTTGCGATATATGTGAGTGGAATTGTATTCCTGAGGGCGCTCAATGGTTCGTTTCCACCCTTGTGATGCGTAGTCGGTGATATCAGTGAAAACAAGTGACGGTCCCCACGCTTTGCGAAACAAAAAAGCCTTCTTTTATTCGATTTTGGTGAGATACACGTTCATGCAGCTACCAATTTGATTACAAATCGTCTAAGGAACCCATTAAACACCCCCCCGTTTATATCTGGCTTCATTATTTTTTAAATATGGAAATCTGAGTCCAGCATGCCCTTAAGTACTTTCGCCAATTACGGTACCCTACTCTTTCTAAGCCTATTTAGCGCCAGCCTATTTAGGCTTGGAAAGAGTAGGGTACCGTAATTGGCGAAAGTGGGGATATTTTGGACAAAAGAACTTCATTTCTACGTCTTGACTTTGTATTGAACATACAGAAAAAAGTACTTTTCAGAACAAGAACCTTCTCTTCTTTATACCTTCTTGTGGAAACTACCCTCTTCTTCACTGCTCAACCGGGTACTTTTATATTTTCTTCACCAAGGATACTATCCTCAATGCTGGGATGGAACGGGAATACATTTTCTGGAATTCATCTTCCGTATTTGACTACGCGCCCGGCATAGCAGTTTGTGCTACTTCTCATAGTCTCCATGGTCTATACTCTATGTATAAGCACCATAAGCACAAGCAGTGGCGCTTTCGGCCGTCAGTGATATGTCCACTGATCGTGAATTCTATGAAGTACTGGAACACGCAGCATGGGAGTGGTGAATAATAGGAAAGAAATAGTTGATCCCAGTTTTCATAAACAGTGTGAGGTGATACTACATGATCTGAATGACAACGATCAAGTAGATGAAAAACAGCGTGTAAGCTTTAGCTCAATTGTATCTGATTGATTTAAGCGACAGAAATGTTATTGACATAATTGCTTACTCTGTCGTCTGATAACAAGCTAAGCTGTAGCTGCAGTAAGTACGATTCATAAAGATACTGTAACTGCCAAGGACGTGATGAGATTCAATCATATTGTCTACTTAGGCACGTGCTTTGAGTGACTATTTCACGAATAGTAGATGCAGTAAGATCATAGACCATTCGCCGAGATCTTGCTCACAACCAGGATTTTTTTTTTTTTTTTGTTCTCTCATTTTGTAACACTGCACATGCATCTACAGTCCGCTCTGGTAATAAGCCCGGCTATGGGCGGTTAGGGGAGTATTTTTCTTGAAACTCGGGTACCCCCACTACTGACGCGCGGTCTCGCTGTCAAAATTCACTTCGCGCTCCGGTAATAAGCCCGACGCCGTCGGATGACTTTAGCTGCCTGCTCGGCTGCCTGTTTTGCTAATTTATTTGTATTTATTTATGTCAGATACGGTAAGTATACATTTTTAATGGAATGTCATGCTTTTGTATAAAATATCCTACACAAAACAGAAGCATTTTATTTGAAATGACTGTGCGAATACATACTTATTTTCATCTAGTTTTGATTATTTGCATTTCTCATGATGTTTGGTTTTTTGTATAGTTTGTTCTGTTGAGAAAGCTTCGTAAGTATCATAATTTATCCTACAGATGTGTTAAGAATACACATTGATATAGTCAAATCACAAAATACATAATCTCTATTTCATCGAATAAAATCAATTATTAGTATAACGATAAATTGAAGTTGAAGCAGCGAAAATATACGCTATTGCATTGAGCCAGCGGGCGGCTCTTTTGACAGAGACTGATATGAAACTCGAGGTGAGCCCGAGGCTAGTCAGTAGTGGGGGTAGACTTCGAGCGAGAATTAGGGGAAGCGGGCATATTGATAGAGGGCATGTTACCAGAGCGGACTGTACTATCAGAACGCGGGGAAGGGGCGGAGGGCGGGGGCAACAGCAGGATTTTAAATTTGAAGCGCGAATCGCACATTTTTCCGTAGCCCTATAAATTGTCCAAAACATTCATTCATTTATTTTATATTTTTATATTACACTTCGCTTACTTGATTTTCAATAACTGACACATTTTTCTAGTACGATAATTCGAGGGGATTCCAAGTCAAATCGATCGGTCTCTGACACATTTTAATGTATTTGCCCTTCCACACAGTCAAAGTACAGATCATCCAATAAATTGATTTCAACAATATTTTTATTCTCACGTCAGTGCCTAAATCCCTCAAAACATGGATGGCATGTAAAAGAAGTTCCTCTTAGAAAATTTCAGGCTTTCCTGATGAGAACTATTCAAGATAATTTCTTTCGGATCGTTCATTTCCCGTTTCAGGATAGTTTTAATACAAAACGCGCGCAAATCATTCGTCACAAAAAAGTCTCCTAAACAAATTGGCTGAAATTTTTACACAGCGTGTCTCATTCAATGGCAAAGATTGTCTGGAAATTTCAACCTGGGCAGAGGAGTGGTTCTAAAGATACATCAATAAATATTCGCACAATTGTAACAGATTGCCCAGTCTGTCTCATAAAAATTATGGAAAAGGTTCTTAATAGTATATTGTGCACCAAGGGAGCAACGGACGTTTTCGCTCCCGAGCGTGGGTTTGCCACCCGAGCCGAAGGCGAGGGGGGTATCCACCGAGGGAGCGAAAACGTCCAATGCGACCGTGGTGCACACGATATTTTATTCCATACATGAACGGAAGCCGATTTCGCGGGCAGATCAGTGCTTACATTTTAGGTTATGTGACGTAACTACAATAAAGAATTTATCTCCCTAGGGAGATAAATTCTTTATTCACGGTCTTTTGGTCGGTACGGCAGATCAAACTGGTAGATAAATTCTTTATTCACTGTCTTCACTCCCACAGCGGGAGTAGAAACTTCTCGGTCGGTAAAACCGCTCTTTGGCCCCCGAAAATAGATAGCGAAATCGGCCTTACCGGTCATGTATGGAATAAAATATAAATAAATGAAAAGTAAAATCAATTTCAGTTTGTAAATATTTTGAATCGTCGATTTGTGTTTTTTATTCAATGAATTTGTTGAAATTCATTTTGAAAATTATACAAGAACTAAATAACAAATTCATTGAATAAAAAACACAAATCGACGATTCAAAATATTTACAAACTGAAATTGATTTTACTTTTCATTTATTTATATTTTAACTAAAAACATAACCTTGCCGACCAGTTACTTTCTGCGCGCGCCCCATACAATGTTTTTTACGGAAAAGGCATTAATAGTTACTTTGACGCCAGTTGAGTTCCGCACGAACTGCGTATAGGAGCTGCTGTAAAAGGTAGTAGAGAGGGAGTAACCGGCGGTATAAAGACTTTATTCCGCAACTTTGACATGCGCACTTCGAACTGCGCATCAAAGTTGCGGGACAAAGACTTTATACCGCCACTTTGAACTTAGCGGTATAAAGTGCCACTTGCCGGAACGAAAACAGGCGTCAAAAAGTGACTTTTTAATGCCTGTGCCGTAAAATAGTATATTGTGATACAAGTGCGAGAAAGCGGAGATTTGACGAAGATTATGAGGGACTGCACGAGGTGGAGGCGAGTGCGCAGCACGAGCCAAAACCGAGTGCAGTCAACTTCATAACCTCCGTCAAAGCTTTTCGCTTGTCTTCGCACGTGTGTCACATATTATTTTTTGTAAAAAGTGCATCAACGTCCCCCATTTGTGGCTCAGAAAGGTGCTAACCGCAATCCCAACATGACAGCTGGCTCGACTTCGATCTGATTCTCTGCCGCCAGACGGCACGTCGAAGGCGCGGCAGAAAGTTACTAGAGTGTTATAAATACGTTTTTACGGCACAGGCATTAAAAAGTCCCTTTTTGACACCTGTTTTCGTTCCGGCAAGTGGCACTTTATACCGCTAAGTGCAAAGTTGCGGCATAAAGTCTTTATTCCGCAACTTTGATGCGCAATTCGAAGTGCGCATGTCAAAGTTGCGGAATAAAGTCTTTATACCGCAGGTTACCCCCTCTGTACCACCTGTTACAGCAGCTCCTATACGCAGTTCGTGCGGAACTCAACTGGCGTCAAAGTAACTATTAATGCCTTTTCCGTAAAAAATATTGCATGGGGCGCGCGCAGAAAGTAACTGTTCAGCAAGGTTATGTTTTTAGTACTCATAACCTTGCCGAATAAACAGTTACTTTCTGCGCATGCCACATAAATATCTAGTATAAGAGGAACTAGAGTGTTATAAATACTTAAAATAAAGATCTGCGCATGCGCTGCTCAAACCCTTCTGTAAAAGACCACTTCTAGCACGTTTCAGAGGCACAAAATGGGGGACATTTGATGCACGTATTACAAAATAGTACATTTCGATACAAGGGCGAAATGTGAGGCGTTGTTAGGCCAAGTGCGATGTTTCAGCATGAACCGTAGTCGAGGCAGAGGCGTAGCGAAGCGCCGTAGGCGCTGAGCGAAGCCGGAGGCGAGACGGAGGTGAGTGTTGAATACATCGCACGGGCCTAATCGCCTCATTTTGCCCTCGTAACGAACAGTATTTTTTATTACAAATGCATGAAAAAGTTTCTTGTTTGCACGCCGTGCGCGACAAGAATCTTGTTGTGCACGCTGGATCTGCGCAAAACGAAGTGCGCAGGTCCGGCGTGTTACGTTGCCATTGACGACGTAAACGTCAGAAAAGTGCCAGAATATAGGTACGCTAGTGATCCAGCGATCGTTAGAATCGAGGTGCATCATCGATCGTGAAAACTACAACTTATCGTGTACGGACGCGTCCGAGTACGCGAGTGAAATATACAAGTAATATGATTTGTGCTAAAGTATTTTGCTATGCCATAATTCTCCTCTAGTAATGAATTTTAATGGGAATAAGATGCACAGGTCAAGCGGCTAAATACATAGAACTCAGAGCCTACAAATTCGTACATAGAGCCTACAAATTCATACATAGAGCCTACAAACTCGTAGGTCATGGGTTCCAATCACTGTCGGCACCAGTGACATTTTTCTGAGAAAAATGTTCACGTATATCCGCGAAATCTGGTGGTTCGGATGCCACCATGAAAATGTAGGTCCACGAGTCATTTGCGTGGGTCAACGATCGTTAGTGTCCTCAGGTTCGTGGGCGAAACAACTGGGCAGGGACGAGGCTCCAGATCTAGAACGTACGATCTACAACTGTAGCTGTGTGCCAATTGTTTACTGTCAGCTATACGCTCAGACATCGAGTTAGAGAACCTGAGACTCACAGCAAGAAGAAAAGAGAGCGTAAACAAATCTGTAACCCCAAGGGGATTGGTCTTATTTAAAAAAATATGAAATAAATAATGAATTTTCATGAGCTCCATAATTAAATAAATTTCAATACCTCCACCCCGGAAAGCTAACAACAAAAGTTCCTCACAGGGGACGGGCAAGAGAAAAGGAAAATGGGTTTTTTAGTTCAGATATTTCCGCAGGTAACGCCGTCGAGGTTTTATTATTATTATTTTTTTTTATTCGTCGATTTTTGGTAGTAGGCTAGACTGGGGACGGTTGTAACATTTTTCGGTTTTGCCCTTACTGAGCTCAAACTACAGTGAACACATCAATGTTCCAAATACCATAGCAAAGAGCATTCCATTGCTGACAAAATGGCGCTAAGTAGGACTCTTTAGCATGAATAGAAAAAAAGTATGAGCCTGTCAAAAAAAATCAGAAAAGTGTACAACTGACCCTGGGGTTGGGGTCAGTTGTAACACAAGATTTTTTCACAAAATTAGATTATTTATCAGGATTTTGATGATTAATATCAGATATTCCCATAAGGAATACGTGTTTCGGGAACTAAAAAATATAAAAATTACTTTTCATCACCTCTTGATGGCCGAATATTTTCGTTTGGATAAAATCATATAAATATAATGTTTTTTCATATTATTATTATTATTTCATGATATAAACTACGATAATGCCTGAATAAAAGAAGGAGTAGGAATTTTGTTAGCTGTAATCATCCGCCATCAAATGGTTGCAATGTCCCCGGACCAACTGTTACAACTGACCCCAGACGAGTTTTTTACTTCAAATCAAAATTTCATTTATTCTGTCGAATCTATCAACTCAAAATACTGTGAATACTGACACAGAATTGGCCAGGGAAACATATGAACAAAAGAAAAATTGAAGATTTATCATAGAAGTCTAATTATCGATGTTTAACTAAGATTGTAAGAACTTACTTTAGGCCCGAAAATAACAATGGGCCCGCTAGCCACTTCCGCTTTGCACGGAGGACCACCACCTACTAATGTGCTAGTTCGGACTACTTGCACGGATTATCAGGCGGCGGTATATAAATGTCCTACCCTTAGTTTTAGAGATATTAACAATGTTACAACCGTACCCTGTTACAACCGTCCCCAGTCTACCCTACTTGAAAGTGAAAAACGCGATTTTCGCTAAAAAAAATCGGTCTATGTATTTGTTATTGTAAAAGACAAAATAATTTTTTTTTTTCAGCAACTCGACGGCGTTACCTGGTGATTTATGTGTAGAAATAGTATAACAAATTTCAAAACAATCGGTCTATTATATTTTGAGTGAGAGTATACACCGACTTAAAAAATGACAAGTCTCAGAAAAACGGTTTAAAGTTTTGCATACTAAAAAATTCTAAATAGAATTCGATGATTCTTTTCTACTCACACAGAGTCATCGATGCCTGGGCCATACAGTACAGAGCTTCCGTCTACTGAGACGAAATTTCGGCGTCACATACAACTGTTCGACACGTTGTACATCTCTGAACTGCTGTTTAAAAGAAAACCGATTTGCATCGGCCGACGCTCGAATGCTCATAACTCCGTGAATTTGGCTCCGGTCGACTTGAAATTTGTTTTATTCTTGAGATGTTACACATTCATTTCGAAAAATAAGAAAAAATGCCCCCTAAAAAATTGAATACCGTACCCCCCCCAAGTCATGCCTTGGATACTAGTTCTACAGAACCAGCATGCCCTAAATTATCATGAAAGATTCCGGAAAAAATTATCCCCTCAACAATCTCCTATTCCTGTTATTCATCGTAATTCTTCTACAAATAACTTGAGTACGGAGAAAACTAAAGTAATTTGTTTAATTCAATAGCAATGTAGAACTTTAATAGTCTCTTTAATTCAGCCCCGATTGGAACATCTCGAAGTGACGTTATGAATACTAAGAGCTACTTTCTTTAGTCATGTGGAGCACGGTGGAACAGAACAGCAAGGAAGCAAATCACGAAGCGAAATTCAGTCAGTCTGGTGAAGCACTTACCTGAACAGGTTATACATGTGTCCTACGCCTTTTATAGGTGTATGTAGCCCTACGAGTATGGATGGTAGAGTGATAGGACTACGTCTTGGCCCTTGCGCGCGATACCAGCACCACGCACGCAATTTCCAGCGCAGAATAAACTCATATTTACGATAGATATATCCCAATATATGCCATCTTGACTTGAAATCGTACTGTACGTCATTTCCAGAAATTTTGGCCACTGCTATCTTTATGTATTAGGGAGTGCGTACATCTGTCTCTCTTTCTACCCTCCACACCTACAAATATCGACGAGGTAGAAATATCACTTTGATAGTTTTTATTCGGCTCCGACATACAGTGGGTCCACGTTATAAGAGTCCTTGTTATAAGAGATTTCCCCTTCGTTCCGTTTTTATAGCTTCCCCCACTCTACCTGTCCGAGCCGATTCTCCTATCCCCCCGATCAGTCTCTTATAACGAGATCCCACTGTATCTCAATCACGGTTATTTCCTTCTCTTTCTTCGCAATTTGTCCCTTCGATCTGAAATACGTCGATCCTATTGACACATACAGACATACATGAATAAACCCAATAGCTGACCACACTGAGTGCAGCCCACGTCGCTATACCATACCGGGGTCTCGGAGCCCCATTCAGATTATTCTCTACATAACTACAGTAAAAATTGACATATTTAGGTTTTTTTTTCAATTAATCGAGAATCGATCAAGGAACCAAGGGACCAAGAAACTCTGAGATGTAGGGGTTTGATAACGAAATAAAATCAAAAAACGCGAAAAAAATTTCGATTTTACATTTCTTCTGGGGTCCCGGGGGCACCGGTGTGGAAATTCATTTCATGCCCGATTGGGACCACATCGAATTGGGGCGCGTGTGAGGTTTTTGGGAGGGCCTCCGAAGCGCCCTACTAGGCCTTTAGTAGATAGGTTTCGTTTTCCTAATGTAACAGTCAATTTCTGCACGGGAATGGCAGTCAATTACTTTTAATCTCACGTTTTTTTTCGACTTTATCTCAATGGTAATTCTAAAAGAAGTCGTTTCTCTGTTGCGGAGTTTCGAGACATCCAATAACGTGTCATTCCATCAACAACGTACGTGACAATGAAGGACACACAATTGGAGAGATTAATCTTCAGTTTTATTCATCTCACGTGGTATTACAGCTGTGCATCAACAATAGGATTGTTGAACTTTGAAGTAACAAACTTTTGTTCGTTCAATGAGCGTTAGGGTTCAGTCAGTTTGATCCTCGCTTCTCCGTTGCGAACCAGTCGTCCAATCAAGCATGACAATAACTACAATGCATGCTCAATTGCCTCAGGATTGAAGCTCGACCAATTGTTTCGCTACGATTCTCATCGCCTCACACGGTTGGTGAAATCACGTGTATATACTAGGGTGCTAATATGACCTCAAGTTTGCAACTTGGATTCTCACCCAAAAAAGTAAAAAATTTTGCAGATAAAATAAACCCCTCCCAATATGAAGGTAATCGGACATCATCTCGAAGTCGCTCAACGGACTCGAGAAATCGAGCTTTCACCCGAAAACTGATTTTTCAACCTTTAGAGTCATTCGGGGTAACCGTGCACAGTGGGTAAGTGTGCGCCACCCCTTTACCGCTGCAAGGGGCGAGGGGGGGGGTGGCGGTGTACCCGAGGAGGTTGGACATGCTTTAGTGGAGAATTAGTTTGGGCAAGCAAAAGTAACGTGCGGTGCAACGTTTTTATTCGTCATTGAAAAGTCAAAATCCGTCGTTCCCAATAGTATATTATGTGGCATGCCCGTAAAGTAACTGTTTTCTGGCAAGGTTATGTTTTTCGTACGAGCCGTTGGTTTTACCTGGCGAGCCGAAGGCGAGCCTAAGGTAAAGCCAACGGAGAGTACTAAAAACATAACCTCGCCGAACAGTTACTTTACGGGCGCGCCCCATACGATATTTTTTACGGCACAGGCATTGAAAGTCACTTCGACGCCAGTTGAGATCCGAACTCTGCATCTACTATGACTACGGTTCTGCCGCGTGCCCAGTCGGCTCAAAAGGCAGTTCTGCGCAAGCGCAGTCCGACCTCGACTTGTAAAGTCTTTTCATGCCGAGGTGAACTACGTTATAAAGGCTTTCCATGTCGAGGAGGAGACTTTTTGTGTTAGCTCTGAAGTCAGACGTATAAAGCGCCACTTTATGGGTCGAAAACAGGCGTCGAAAAGTGGGTTTTCAATGCCTGTGCCGTAAAATAGTATATTATGCGGCATGCGCGTAAAGTGACTGTTTACAAGCGAGGTTAGGTTTTTCGTACGAGCCGCTGTTTTGCCCGGCGAGCCGAAGGCGAGCCTCAGGCAAAGCCAGCGGCGAGTACGAAAAACATAACCTCGCTCGAACAGTCACTTTACGCGCAAGCATCATACGATATTTTTTACGGCAGAGGTATGATAAGTCACTTTGACGCCAGTTAAGGTCCGCTTCGAACTCCGCGTCCACCATGACACATAATCCGTTTGCCGAGTCGACTGCTAGCTCGAGCAGCAGTACTGCGCAGGCGCAGTCCGACCTCGACTTGTAAAGTACTTTACAGGTCGAGGTGAACTACGTTATAAAGACTTTATGTGTCGAGGTGGAATACAGCCGTATAAAGCGCCACTTGACGGGCCGAAAACAGGCGTCATAAAGTGACTTTATCATGCCTCTGCCGTAAAAAATTGTTTTTCGTGTCAGGGCAAATATTATTACGCCTAAACCTGGATTAAAACTAAGGTGAGGTAATTTTTTTATCGCAGTCACTCATTCAAGCTCAATGCTCGCCAAAAGTTTTTGAGATTATTTTAAGTCTAGTGGAGTTATCAATTTTTTAATGCGAATTGGCTCTCTAGGGTAAGTGTGCGCGGGTAAGTGTGCGCGTGCGAGCAATACACTTGTTATGAAGGAGGTGATTTCGTGTGTGACCACTGCCAGGGCGAATCTACATAAGCCTCCTTAATTTTAGTTTTTATTATTCCTTTAAATTCCTATAACGACAATTACATATATAGATTTATATAGTCTAACATAGCTTTATGTGCAATGATTACGATTTTACCAAAAAATATAAGTACTAATTGAGAAGATTTCTGAGTTTCGTTACGATATTTTACTTATTTTATTGAAATTCTTTTTGTTAGACTATTTATATTTATTGCATAAAAGAATGTTAACCGCAATACGGGTCAAGTGAGCGCAATCCACATTTTTTTTTATTGCAATTTTTTTTCTTTTATATTAAAATTTTCCGCAAAATTTTTGGACTCGATTATTGCTTGAATAAATACACTACCTGACTAGTATGCTTTGATTTTTCTAACCCTTATCTTTGAGGCCTGACAACCCTTCGAAGTGCAAAGTGCGCACACTTGACCCGAATGACTCTATACTTGAGGACTCTCACCCTTTCAATATTCGTCCAAATTCATGAAAGTTTTCCAAATTTCATTCGAAAATATTGATGTTCAGAGGACGCAAAATTATACCTTCAAACAAAGTTATTTTGCCCAAATGTGAAGAAAAAAATCCACTAACCCCGACTCTCACCCCCTATATTTGTTCCTACTCGACATCCCTCAGAACACATCAAATTTGAATGGATTCGGTTCATATTTCTCGTGTACCCTGAATCATTGATGAACAAAAAATAATTATTGAGCAGCCCCTAAATATGAATGATTCCATTCAAATTTGGTGTGTTTTGAGAGATGTCCAGTAGAAATAAATATAGGAAGTGAGTCAAGGTAAGTGGAATTTCTTTTTTTCTATATTTGGGAAAATAAATTTGTTTGGAGGTGTTAACTTTAATGTTTTTCAAACTCTGTTTTAACTTCAAATTCGATTGGATGAGTACAGTAGAACCTCGATTATCCGAACCCCGATCGCTTCATCCGAACCGTCTATTATCCGAACCTCAACTTGCTTTTTTTTGGGTTATGACCGCGTTTTTCATATTTTATTACACACATAGTAGGTCACTATTATCACTATTTTAACGACGGTGCGAAATTTTTACCGGTATCATATTTCACTTCAGGAAAACTGAGTTGAATACATAGTCGATATTCTTTCATATGTATATATCATAAGATATGTGTGTGGCCTATTTCTTGAATATTTCCCAGCACTAACATTACTGTTCGATTATCCGAATGTTCGATTATCCGAACTGGGCCCGGTCCCAATTGGTTCGAATAATCGAGGTTCTACTGTATATGATATCGTTGAAAATTATCCGAAGACCCGAATATTTCATTGAAGTTTACATATATACATATTTAAATAATTCAAAACCGAGGGGTTAACCATTCGTCCGTCGACCGTACACCTGACTTCAAGATTTCAAGACTTCATCGACGCCCGATACGAATAAAAGCACGTTTCAGATTCCGGGTGGAAAAGAGCACGTTTCAGATTCCGGGTGAAAAAGAGCACGTTTCAAATTCCGGATGGAAAAGAGCACATTTCACATTCCGGGTGAAAAACAGCACGTTCCAAATTCCGGGTGGAAAAGAGCACGTTTCAAGTTGACTCGAATACTAGCACATTTCGGGTTGACCCGAATACTAGCACGTTTCGGATTGACTCGAATAATAGCACGTTTCGGTAATATTATAATCCGTCTAACAATGGCAATCGGATTACAATATTAACGAAACGTGCTATTATTCGAGTCAACCCGAAACGTGCTAGTATTCGAGTCAACCCGAAATGTGCTAGTATTCGAGTCAACCTGAAACGTGCTCTTTTCCACCCGGAATTTGGAACGTGCTGTTTTTCACCCGGAATGTGAAATGTGCTCTTTTCCATCCGGAATTTGAAACGTGCTCTTTTTCACCCGGAATCTGAAACGTGCTCTTTTCCACCCGGAATCTGAAACGTGCTTTTATTCGTATCGGGCTCGTCATGAAGTCAGCTGACTTCAACTGACTTCAGCTGACTTCAAGTGACTTCAAGTGACTTCAAGTGACTTCAACTGACCTTCAGCTGACTTCAACTGACTTCGAGTGACTTCAGCTGACTTCAAGTGACTTCAACTGACTTCAGCTGACTTCAGCTGTCTTCAACTGACTCACTGACTTCAACTGACTTCAATTGACTTCAGCTGACTTCAACTGACTTCAAGTGACTTCAGCTGACTTCAAGTGACTTCAACTGACTTCAACTGACTTTCAGCTGACTTCTGCCGCTTACTAACTCGTGACTTCAGCTGACTTCACCTGACTTCACCTGACTCACTGACTTCAACTGACTGCAATTGACTTCAGCTGACTTCAACTGACTTCAATTGACTTCAGCTGACTTCAACTGACTTCAACTGACTTTTCGGCAAGGTGTACACCTGACTTCAAGAGTGGTTAACCCCTCGTTCAAAATCTTCAAAAAGCCTTTCAGATCCCAACAAATTTGATCCCAATCGACAACCATTGCTGAATTTTCCGAAAATTCACGCAAAAACCAGTCCGATACGTAAAATAATTGGAACCTTGAAATCTATACGTGAAACGCAATAATTTAACTCTCGATGACGCTATCCGAGAACTTTTTGTTATATTTGCCAAATTTTCATTTTTGTACACAATTTTCTCAAAATATTGAATCCAGGATAATAGGTTTCTCTGTAACAACGAATTGGAAAAAAAACGTTCAATAAGTTGGGATCACAGCTATGAATCACAGATGAAATAAGACGTAAATCGCGAGTTCAAGTATCATAGACGCCCTTAAATCACAAATGAATGAAAGGTGTAGAATATACAGGGCTCGATACAAGGTGAGTTATCTCCGGGTCTGAACGAGGGAGGGGCTTATATCACTGCTGATGCTCCGCCCCTTGGCGTATCACAAACTGTTATCAAAATCTAAGTTTACATCAAGCCATCCTAATCTGCTCATTGTTTTTATTCGAAAGTCAACAATACCTTACTCGACCAGACCAAATATCGATGGCTTGATGTAAACTTAGATTTTGATAACAGTTTGTGATACGCCAAGGGACGGAGCATCAGCAGTGATAAGCCCCTCCCGCGTTCAGACCCGGAGATAACTCACCCTGTATATACGCGTGTATATTCCGGATGCAGAATCTTGTCAGAGAACCATGTTTGGTATGAGATATCGTGACTTATACCCCACACCTTGAATGAATCATATGTACCGAAATACAACCGTACATGCATGGGAATACTGTACCGAAGTGTGGTAACATTCTTTAATCTTGTATTCATCTTTTGCTTGACTCTTAAATAGATAGGAAGTCTTTCAAGTAATAGTATACGCCATGAAAGTATCAATGTCACCTATCAGACCGGCCATACGCCAGTATCTTTGATAATTATAAACGGGGACCTGTACCTATAGTACACTGAAAGAAATTTTATTACACTTTTTGTTTTTCGGCGCACCAAAAAGTACAATAAAATATAGTATTTCAGGGGCAAACGAGGTAAAATCGTAAATATTCCAATCATTATAGGACATTATACTATGGCCATATGTATTAATATCATCTTGAGTGGCAAGAATTATTATATTACCTTCGGGAACATTGCTATTTTGCTGTTGGAAAATTGTAATTGTAGATAATGGTAGTGATTCTTTAGAAGTTTTGCTAAGATTTTTCCTGGGAGCTTCTATTCAAAATAACATGAGTTGCAATAAATTTGAGAAAACTTTACTATTCTCAGTAAGAACTCAGGGAAATCGTAACACACTATTGTAGAAATCGCCGAATGTTCTCGAATTGTGCCGAGGTCAGCCGAGGAACAGTCAACAGACAGACCGGTGGCCGCCATTGCATTTGCTCCCGATTTTTACAACTTGAGATAGTAAAAATACGTATCGGGTATAGGAATATAGCGGACACCCTAGCTGTCGATCCCCCGCTGTGTGGTACCGTAGCGCGCCGATAGATGGTTGGCAGTGGTTTTAGGATCTCGCGAGCATATTTGCACCGGGCCGGCTACACTTACGTGTCATCACCCGATCGGAATTATTCTCGACTTTAACGTCGTCCGGTGGACGGTGGTTTACGGAAACAAATATTGTTGCGTGCGACTATAGTCATACGAACAGCAGCGAGGTCTTGAAAAAACGAAGATACTTGCAGCGAACTCAAATGCGTTTTAATTCACATGCATTTTCGCATATAAGTCAGGATAGCCTGAAACACCGAAAATAGCCAGGATTCAGTTTGAAAAACTGGCCCGTCGACTACTCGTGGATAGCAGCATTGACCCACATTTTTTTAAATAGAGGTTTAGAGAAATTGCAATGCCCTAAAACCAAACCCTGCATGATCCTATTTTAGGTACTCGTTGCAAAGCACTAGTGTAATCTCCGCTATTGGAGCTCAGAGAACGCGCAACACCTTATTTCGCTCCTTCCAAAGCACTACTGTAATTTTCGCTATTCGAGCTCAGAAAGACTGCTATAAGTTGATCGGAACGTACAACATTTTATTTCGCTATTTCCAAAGCACTATTGTAATTTTCGCTATTCGACTCCAGACCAAATAATTCCAAAGCACTATTGTACTTTTCGTAACTGTACCTCGTTTCCCCCTAAAATACTATATTTTATTGTACTTTTCGATCCGTCGAAAAGCAGAAAGTCTAATAAAATTTCTTTCAGTGTACCCATGGATCGCTGTTCGTTTTGTCTGTCATAATCGAGAAATTTTGCCCCACGCCGATTTATGTGTACATGCAATAAGTAATTGAAATTTCGGGTAAAAATTGAGAGGCGTATATAAAGTTTCGTGGTGTTTTCAACTGCGCAAGAAAAGAACCAAAAGAACGAAAAACTTCATAAAATAACGGTGGACGCGTGTGAACTCGCCCCCCCTCGAATGGCGAGTTTTTTCTCTCGAACCGCGAGTTTGATTATTGACCCCTTTTAAAACCGATTTCGATTGGCTCGCGCCGCGGTTGTCGGTTGTTCACTTCGTGAGCGGTGCGTTCGAGCGATTTTCACTTCGTGAGCGGTGTGTTTGAGTGACGTGTCAAATCCTTTCATATTTTCCATAAAATATAAAGGTTACGAACTGCTCCGGCGACAATAAATCCGACGCGGAGGATTCAGAGCGCTAAGCAGCAAATTGCACAAGCAGGTTTAGCGCAGCAAATTGCACAAGCAGGTTAGTTCGATTTTCACTGACGGAGTATGCATGTGTAACGTGATAATTAATTTTTATTAGTTCGATCGATGTGTCAAAGGTTACCCGAATATATCAGTCGGACGAACATAATTTGTTGTGGCTCCACCGTCATTCCAACGACGTGGAGGGTTTGACCGATTGCTACATTGCTCTAAAATTCTATTGAATCAGACCAGGAAGCAACACGGAGGGTTCAAGGTGCTAAGGAAGAAATTGTACAAACAGGTTAGTTTAATTTTTATTCAACGGGATATACCTATGTGTGGATATACTAATTGATTCCGTTTGCTTGACGTGTCGCAGGTGACCCGAATATATCAGTCGGACAATTCTTATTCATGGTGAGGTAGTTCTTGAACCATTACCACAACCCCCGGATCAACTGTATGCGCTATTTGACGGTACTCACGAGAAATCGAACCATTTTTTCGAAAATATCAGAAACTATAACAGTTCGTTCTCATTTGCATCTTTCAATGCAAATTTAGTAAATTTTGGAAACACAAATCGGGGACCCTATTGTTTCAAGATTCAAGGTCAAATTTATTATCAAATAAATACAACACTACATCCAGTTTCAAATGAGCCTCCCAGTTATGGGCAACTCTTCATAGTTGACAATAATGAAGCGACAGAAAACCGTCTGAGTCGAAATGCTAAGCTTGATAAAGAAGTCTTACGTATGGTTGATCAGATTATTCGCGATAATAATATATTTGCCAGGACGTATCAAATGATGGGAGAAGAACTCAGAAATCAAAAGCAAAAGGCTATAAGGTCTAACGAAAGACGTCCCGAGTTACATTTGATGTTCACCTTGAAGCCAGGCGTAGATCGTCGACGATATAACTTTCAAAGGAGTAATGAAGTCGCTACAATTTCGAAAAAATTATTTAAAAAATTGTAAATTGAAAGAACAAAAGGCGCGCGCGAAGCGCGCGCAGTGCACACCTAGTTAGAGTAAAACACGGAAAAAAATAAAGTTTGTTTAGGGCCACCGCATTCCAAAGTTTTCACGTCGCAGTTCGTTAGAAACCACCGTCACATAGGTAGGATGGGTATAGTTACCGAGATCGTAATTGGTCGCGAGCATTCGATACGACTGGCGTGGTTGGGCGACCCGCGAATTGACAGCTTTGTCGCGTACTTGCACACATTGAGAACCGTGCCGTGATTGTATCTGCTCATTTTTCGTTCTTATATATACGCAAAATTGTCTAGATTATTTTTCTCCTTTCCTCTTTTCGAATAAAATATGATGTAGACGGGAAAAATATCTTTGTTCGATAAGTGACAGCATCGTTGTTCTGTAAAAACTTTGGACACTCTAGTATAAGAATTTACAAACCTTGTAGTGAAATTTACGGGGCATTTACTTAGATCTTGATAGATTTTGTAAATCTTACAGAAAACCAGCACTGCATGTACGCTATTTAGCAAGGCACTTTTGTAAAACTGAAATGGTTTCTTCCATGTATTACACTAGAGATAACCTCATAGAGTTTATTATATTCGATGCATTCGCGAAACACACATACTGCGGATGAATGATATTCTGCGCTGAATAATTACCTAGCTAGTATATTGTGCACTTAACAATAAGAAGCAAAAATGTTTGCCTCTTGTAATGCACACTATACTTCATTATACGAACGGATCCCGATTATGCGCGCAGAAATGCGGTTATTTTAGGTCATATTATGGCTGTAGTGTGATTCAGTCGGTACGGATGAAGAAGCGGGAAGCGAAAACTTTTTGGGATCGAAGACCGAGGAGCAAAGAATTTCCGGGAGAAAAGACTTCGCGGGTCGGTAAAACTGCTCTATGCTCTCCAATAATGGGTATCAAGAACAGCTTTTACGTTCATGTGTGAAAAAAGTATCTTTATGTAACTCAATATTTAAGTTTTATTTCGCGTTCGATCCTTAGCTACGTAAAATATTTACATCCTAGAAGTGAAACTATCGACATATCATGGCATCATTCAATAACTTTCATTACAACGTAGGTATAAGATATTAAAAGAGAGAAAATGTAATATGATTTTATAAGAATTTATATAATTCGTGCGTGATTGGAAAAACGTGATGTAAACTACGAAAACACTAACAAATACCAGCACACAAATTGACATTCAATAAATGTGTGACTATCGACGTTAAACAAGTTAGTGTTACAGCAACAAGTACTTTCTGGACAATAAACCTTTCATTTCTTCCGTTCAACTGTATCTGTTGACCAGTAATGTTTCAGAGGCGTGTAGGTACATATGACAACATACCCGTCGCAATATAACGCCTAAACCCCCCACAGGAATAATCCACTCTGATGCGAGATGCGAGATGCGAGATACGAGATACGCGATACGCGATGCGAACTGTACGGAGAAACGTTAACTCGGCCAATTAGGCCGATTAGAATCAATTCGACGAATTAACGAAATTAGTTTAACAATTGCGATTATGTAATTGCAGGCAGTCGAGGGTGGACCCGAAGTGCCGTCCGAATTTAGTCGCTGTATCCGCGAACCAGATGTGAAATCGCAATGTATTAAATAAATCTACAGATCTTGCGTGTAACGCAAGCATCCGAGGCATTGAAAATGTCCCCTGTTTTATCGTCTTTGTGCATTATGTTTTGACTATCTTTTGTTTTGTTGCCTTTGGATTTGCTACATTTGGATCAATTTAAAAAAAAAATGGATGCTGGTACAAATTCCGAACGATCAAAAACAGAACGGCCGATATATCGATTTTTTCCATACGAATCTAAAAATCACGGAACGTTAGAAGAACGATTTTTTTCTTATCGACGTGCCTAAAAAATCGAACAGCTGTATCAGCGAAAGGCTTATTTATTTGAACGTTCAGTCATTCTAAAAATTTGTTATGCGATAATCAATATTCCGGGAAAACGAAACATAGATTTTCAAAATAAAGATATTCGGGCCGATCCTTATTATGACCCATTTCACATTTCGAATCGTTGTTAATTTCACTTTTCGACATTTCGCCCGTTCTATTTTTTGGTCTTTTGGAATTTCGACCGCGGGCACTCTTGTGACTCAAGTTAGTGTGAATTCGATTTAAAACAATTTGCTCTCTGTTTCCGAATTTTATCTGATCTGTAGAAGAGGAATTTATTCTTTGCTATACATATATTTGGATAATGCTGTACAAAATCGCGAATTTCACGTATACGTTTCCAATATTTTCTCAATTGTTTCGCAATCGTCGAGCCTCAGAATTCATGGCTATCTGGATCCACTAAAACCATTGGTGCTCAACCAGCGTAACGCTTTCGTGTGACAACTTTCTGTGACATTTGATATCTGGACCCCTATACTGAACCAGTGGTTCGCTATTACCCCGAAAACGGAAGCATTTTCAATGCTAATATACATACATTCCTGCGCTACTTCCGTCAATAACCCAACAATTATTAGTATATTATGCACCACGGGAAGGAAGCAGGCGATTTTTGGCGAGCGCGGATTTTGCAGAACGAGTTGCAATTCGAGGGCGCCAAAGGCGCCCGAGAGTGAAGACGAGTTCTGCAAAATGCGCGAGACAAAACGCCTGCTTCCTTCCCATGGCACATATGTTATTAATACCACATATGCATTAAAAACGAGAGAAAGTGAGGTTAGAACCACGAGAACGGTGTTCTCCACTGGGGGCAGCACTTTCTTAGTTTATTTCATCGTTACCATGGTTACGAGAGGTTTTTATCCCTGCTGCCAAAGTTTTTATCCCTCTTGACAAGTTTTTATCCCGGTTTATTGTCCCGGTCAGAAAACTGTGACTTCCATCCCGTTAAGGAGGGCAAAAAACACGAGTTTTTAATGCATGTGTGGTAAAAAAATATTTTCACGCACTAGTGATCAGAAAACTTTACAATAATCGATTTATTTTTTTTTATGAAGATAGGGCAAAAAAAATCACTACAGTTCATCAAATTTAATCACCTACAGGTAGAGTATGTTGTATTTTCAATCAATGTTTCAACCGACGTTGATATTTGTTGTACACTCTTGTGACAGTGGTTACATACACGAGTTACGTGAGGTGAATTCAGCGAAACACGATGCACAAGTGGCGTTAAATAATTCACGGTTCACCTTGCAGTCGCATTGGTCTTGGGTCTTGGTGTGGTGTTCGAATTCTACCTTATAGTTTACCGAGGGTGCGACCTATTTTCACATAATCTGATTTCTCGCTAGGGACCAGTTAGCAAATGCATTCGCGGTTTTGGACGATGTCCCCCCCGCCCCACCCAACCCCACCCCACCGTCACCACGTTGTCTATTGATCGATAATTCGATCCATACTAGAGGTATTCAAAATGCAATATTTGAATATTAGTATAACGCATTAATTTGGTTCGGAACATGACATTATCAAAAGTGTTCGAGAGATAGGCGTCCTTTTACTTCTCTCTCCCGAAACCGAAATCCCCCCTGTGACTTGCAACGTCACATCAACGTCTACCCCCCACCCCAAAAAGCGAACGTATTTGTTGAATGGTCCCCTACTGCTTTTGAGGGTTCAACGATCCGCAATCTTCCACAAATATTTTACTGATCAAATCTTCGAGTCACTTCGACAAATACAGTATTAGAAAGAAACAAAATTTGAAGGTTTATTATTTTCAAGATCACAGTGCTGTAGCAGGATCGAGAGCGAGACTACGATGGGCCCGAGAGTTGCCGTGGCGAAAGATTTGGTCGGTCCCTTTCAAGTTTTGTTCCATCGAAAGTTTCGATACGAAACGGGCGTTGCAATATCTTTGGTAGAGGGGGCCAGATACGTAGGCCTCATCAATGCAGGAATGAGCCCGCGGGTCCTTATATGGCGACCAAACCCAGGGACAAAATGCCGTGAGCCGCGGCCGCGAGTCACAGCCTGAGACCGGATTGCAGCTTTGCGGTCAAGAGATCCGTCCTGCACGGTGCCAGACCCGATGAATCTCTTCTCACAGTACAGTGGTTGGTTAGCAACGTACGGATATTCCACAAACAAACCTTTTTTATTTTCAGTCAGTTGTTTGTGTTGGTTTTGAATTTTCTTTGTGCTTCTTTCTATTTTGTATCGCCAACCAAAGAAGAAAATTAAGCACAGCAATGGGATATTTAAAAAGCGTGTTTCAAACACATCGAATTGAGCATTGCATTCAAACTTTAGATATAAGCGATATGTGAAAAATCGAAAACAGCAAGAAAATTGAAAACGGAAAACAATTTTCGAATGCGTTTTGGAAGCGAATAGATTTTATCCTCCGAAAGTGATATGCATGTAGAGTGCGTGTTCTCAGAAGCATCATAAAATCGAAAAGATCATCTGAGCAATGTTAGCACTGGAATTTGATAGACCCTCATCAATGAGGGAATAATCAAACAATGTTACATGACATTGGTAGCAACATGACAAGAACAGAATAGCTTTCACTAGATTATTTCGTAACATTCACGTCTCGGCAAGGCATGAGACGGTTTTTGATCAATCAATCCACAATTTTTCAGCGAATTTCACTATTTTCTAAAATAACGAGACTTCCGAGTGAGTCTTCACAATAGGTCTGTTCAGTATATTCCATTATTATCCGTTACAATTCGCGTTGAGAAACTTACGTAGGGCAAAATGTCTTGCGTGGGCTGCAAATAAATGTGATTCAAAATATGTATCATGGAATCATGTAAATAATGTATCAGATTTGAGCATTTGAACGTTTATTTCCCAAGGATCATCGCTACGCTATCAACAACAAAAAAAAGGAAACGTTCGGATGAAGTTTACAATATCTTGACAAGACAAAGAATTAATGAGAAATATCTGAAGATCCGTAGCACGATGAACACAATAAGCACGTGTAGTCGCAATGACAAATGATATGAAACTGAAAAATAAAATATTAAAATTAGTTCTACTTGTCCCCGATATATTTAAACATCCGTTTATACACATTATACACGTTCATAACACACATAGCGTACATAACAACGAAAGTAATGGCTCGGGTCAAAAAGCTCTTTTACTAATCCCCTAAACCTGATTAACATTTATTCAATATGTATGACGGCGCCAAGACGCTTTTTTCCTTACGCAAACACCTATACGAATCGCCCGAGGAGTCGCGGTATTGTACTGGTCGTTTGAGATACGAAATGAAACGACGAACAATTAATTATCGTAATGGTAGAATAAAAAAATATATATAAATGAATAAAAGTTACGCATTCCTTTGACAATTTCCCCGTTATACGAAACAACCCACGCGCTGACAATGAGTTAATCGCCTGGTGTCGGCGATTGTATACGATGCATATTGCGTATACTAATTTTACGAAAAGAGTGACTAGCGATCAAGAGGAACATTAAGAATCTGCTTCCGACTTCAAGATATCTTGAGGATCGTACTCTCTCTCTATCTCTCTCTCATTTTATATTACTATCTTTCTTGTATTTTCTGTAATTCTGTGCCTGAGGCCCTTAGGGAGGTATCTCCAGGGTCTAATGAATGTATGTAGAGAGAAATCTCTCTCTCTCACTCTCTCCTCTCGCTTCCTATCTCTATCTCTCTCTATCGGTCTATCTCTTCCAGCCTTTCTAGTCACAAAAATTAAACTTGCAGAGATATATCCACGATGGTGTGAGAAAAATATTGGAATGGGAAAAGGTAAGAAAAAGAGGCTGCACGAAGACATTGATCTTAGTTTTATTCGTTCGAAGCTGCGGGAAACACGGAATAGCGAATAATATTAACATGAAACCGAAGGAATCGAAAGGTTGACGCAACGGAAAAGACAGAAGAGGGACTTCGAACTCTAACTGACCATGATGCCTCACTGAGAACGTTTATTAAACGATTCATTCTCAAGGGGCTGGTAAAAGGGTGCAGCTGCATCGTACGATTTTCAATTCCGAAGAATTCAATAATATAATTTGCTAAGTTTCTTTCCTCCTTTCATGTATCCAAGCTTAATTTAAGATCACTCAATTGTTACAACATGGTTACGCGATTGGATCGGTTGAAGCTAGGTACATAATATATACTCCAGAAGCACCGGTTCCATTGAGCATAACAACTCGTGAAGAGACGTGACAATAAACCTTTCCAAATTCTTTGTAGTAGGATGGCCACTAGTAGGTTACCATACTCAACATCAAGAACGTCGACAAAAAAATTACACACTCATCGGTCATAGCTGATAATAATTTTCGCCCACACAATCTGGCCCAAAAATGTTAGGATGACACTCGGGGTGACACTAACACGATCGAATAAACACTAAATCTCCATGCGTCATCCGCCTTATATCGGTGAAAGAAAAATGATAGGCATGTTTTAAAGATATTCAGCATTCAAACAATGATCCTATAATTATCAATACAAGGTCGTACTTCAAATCGGTATACAAATGATAACAACGATTCTTTATTACAAGGTGGGGTTCAATGATTCCGAAGTTACTACCATCAATAAGAAAATCTTATTCAGAAAATACTTTAACAATAAGAATACGTCGAAAGTACCATCCTTGTCAGATGAATCGGCCATATATCACGAGTTTCAATACAGTGCATCACCATTCAAAAGAATCTGCAGCCACATGATCCGTGGGGCAAAGTATACTGCCATGGCGTATCGATTGAGGTGGGTTCCAGTCTCGGTTCTACTTAACGAGCAGCGCCGATTGGCAAGTGGAAATTGGAATAAATTGAGAATTGGAAATATAGGAACGCGGCGCATTTGGGGCATCCGGCAAATTTGCTTTCATTCGAATTTGCCTCCGATGTATATGACATATTACCCGCTTCAAGTGGAGAACGGTTGACGTTTCAACCACTTTTCTTCCGAATCAGGTCACTCGGTCTCGACTCCAAAGCTTCAGCATCAAGAGCATCAGAATAAGAAGAAAGCCAAGAATCTCTCACAGACTCTGTATATTAACCCAATTGTACTCGAAAGTCCTCACGTTCTAGTTGGCACGCAAAAATATAGCTGTACAGATAAGGTCGTCTGTTACACATGCATAATCGTACATGGTTCTTTGCGATTTCATAATTTATTCACCACACTTTTCTTCTTCCAGGTCCTTCTACCAACGGTGCTCTTGTACCAGTATATCTAGCTCATACTCGCTGAAATATGAACCGAGTAATGGAAGATACTGGAATAGGACCTATAAAATCTACACTTTGTTGACAGCGGCAAATTCGTCGTTTTTGATCAAATTTAAATTATTTCGCTGCTGATTGGGATATCTCGATCGAAGATGAATTATCTTCTCTAAAAAAAATCAACCGAACCCTTAATCAGCTGGAACAAATGCGATAACTCTAAATCATACTCTGAACAATATGAAGATGGTGCACGGGAAGATCCATTAGGCCTCACGACCCCAGCGCCAACGTTTTAATACTCTGAACGTTGTAAGATTTTCCGTAACTAACAGTACTTACTGTAGTATGAAATTATTTTTATTTTTGTCTGACCTGGTGATGGACGCATTAGAACAGTCTTGCATCGAGCAACTTGAATTTGAGCTTCCGTTCGTTCTCCGATAAGTTGATGATATCCTTACGGCTGCCTCTCGGGATTCTATCATTCATGTCTTACATAGGAATTGCGAATAAAAATGCGTTTTCATCGATTTGTGGTAAAATGTGGTTCGACGACTTTAGTCACAACGTTATGCCAGCAAAATATTATCGTAAAACCACGTATAGTTGGATTACCTATACAATTATCGTGGACAATGTGGTATCAGTGAGTATAAATCATAGTTGGAATTACTATATTTTTTCTCGTTACTATAACAATAAAATATTGGTGGACCCTGTGAGCACTGTATTTTATAGTTGATTTGTAGTTGCCTCAACTATATGTATATTGTTTTCAGTTTGTCCCATCACCCGATGTCATATAAAATTGGTACTGTCCTTAACTTAGTGGACCATGCGATTCCACTATATCTGAGCCTGAATTTCATCGTAAGAACTTAGACCTTATCTTCGATGTACTACGTCTGAATGACTATTCCACCTGGTTTGCTTAAACAACATATACATCGACGATACTGCTCGATTATTGCTGATCGTGATTCAAACAACAATGATGATGTTTTAATTGATGCTCAATTCCTTATGTCGCTGGGTTTTTCGAATCACTCAATAGAATTTTTGCCACACATAACATATGATTTTTCGCTAACATCAATCGAGACTTGACCTTTGTCTTCGATTCGGGTGCTACGAAAGATGTGTTACCAATGGATAAGCGTACAAATGTCATTTACAAGATTCCATGTAATGACTGTCATGGTGTATATATTGGCCATACTTATAGGCAGATAAACACCAGAGTAAAAGAGTATAAAAATATAACATCAACGAACCTGTGGATAGGCATACTGCCCTTACTATGCACATGATTGAACATGATCACAGCTTCAATTGTGACGGAACTGTCATTCTTGACGAAGAACCCAGGAAATATAGACTTTTGTTGCTTGAAACGTGCGACATCGTTGGGCATTCAACGGCTGTCAATCTGAGACAGGATGTAGATCAACATCTGTGTTCTATTTACTCATCTGCAATCAAGAAGTATTGAGACCCTATTGATTTATACTGTCTAATTTGTTCGCGCATTTCTTACCATCTAAGTGGCAATCGATTGTCTGGTTTGATTATTTCTATCTGTCCATCTGTTGATTTATGACCATTTTCCCGCCTTCCTTATTTGATGTGTGGTTCTCCGAATGGTATTGTAATAGCTTTATATTTACGACGTCAACTGTCACTAGTTTATAGTTCGTTGCGAACTCTTTTTTTAACAACTATGGAAAATTGGGCTATCCGGATTGCAATAAATCCCACTCTCTTGCCCTACACACTTTGCATACTCCAACTTCCACTTGAGTTAGGAATTTTTTCTACGGTATGTTTAAATTATTTGAGGTTATCTTAATTTTATGTTTTGATTTTCTGATCATTTGTTCACTGTATACTAACAAATGTATTGAATGATCGGTCGAAGGAGGGTCTCCACCTGGACCGAAACGTCATCTATATTTTGACTTTTAACTGACCTGTCAACCAAGATCCCGGTAACAACAGTATTTACTACATGTGACCCGAGGGGGTAATAACTCCTTGAATTGACGCGTCAATAGTCCGTGAATTAACTCGTAATTCACTGAATTAACGAGAATTACTTGAATTAATGAGAATCACCTGAATTAACGAGAATTACTTGAATTAATGAGAATTACCTGAATTAAAAGTGTATTACAGTGAATTAACAGTGAATTACTTGAATTAACAGTGAATAACGTGAATTGATGAGAATTATCTGAATTAAAAGTGAATGGCTTGAATTAACCAGAATTACCTGAATTAACAGTGAATTACATTGAATTCAGGGGTCATTCAAGAAATACGTTCGCTCGAAGGGGGGAGGGGGGGGGCTGACTTGGTATGACAACGTGTACTCGAGGTGTGGTAAAAAGCGTGACGAAGGGGGGGGAGGGTCTAAAATCCCTAAAAACAAGCGAACGTATTTGTTGAATGGCCCCTAAGTTGAATTACATTGAATTACTCTGAATTATTTTGAATTGAATGAATTATTCTGAATTATTTCAACTCAAGAATTGATGTGTCACTCAAATCTCGAGTTATTTCCCCCTCGATGTGACCATCTTCGAACGAGACGTTTCATATAATCCCGATTAAAGGACCCCGCACTATAATCTTATGGAAAAGTGTTCCCGGTCAAATTGGCTGAATTTTTCGTATGTTGCATTCCTTGGATTCCTGACACAAAGTGTCAATGGGCCGAGGTCCAGAAAATGACCGATGGCGACGCTATTAATAAAAACAGCCGATTATCTGATAAACTGAAATATCGTACCATTTCCATGAAAATTGGTATACCTGGGTATCATTCATCGCTGAATCCGAACATGAAGTCCAAAATTACGAACTCCAAGGAATAAACCCAATATAGAGAACAGGCTCACAATTTTTTTTTTTCAATTCTGAATCCGAATATGAAATTCAAAATCCAAAATTCAGGACCATTCAAGGACCCAATCAGGATTATATTCCGCGCATATCTGCTCGATTCACGTGATCCTTGGTGTTCCAGAGTTTCACAAGCTGCAAGATTCGAATATACGGTCGAAAACACGAAATCAGCATCAGATACACCAGATAAGATACTACTCGCTACAAGATTCTACAAATCTGACTTGAGGCGTATTTCAGCATTCGTGGGATTTGTGGTAGAAGTAAAACCCCGTTAAGAGCAGCGGACCGGGGTGGATTCTGCTACTATATACGGGGGTCCTCCACTCTTTCACACCTACTACGACCGGGACCGTTTCTTCCCCCTGTCAATTCGAGCGCCAAAACTACCGGAGTGGGGGAAAGTCATTCACTCATACGCAGGGGAATCTACTCTTAACGGGGCTGCTATTAACGGGGTTTTACTTGTATTCACGATTCTGGAAGTTTCCAAAGCGCGGCTATCCCGCACTTATTAGTTCGAACTAGAGGGCAGGACAGTCTTTTTTCGATCCCACTCTCAGAGTAACTTTTCACGTCTTTGCTAGAAGTTTGTCTTCGGCTCGCCAGGCAAGCCAAAGGCTAGTTAGAAAAACATGATTTCGACGGAAAACAATTATTCTATACACGTATACCGCTCCAAATAGGTATCTCTCATAGGCAAATAAATCGGAGAGCAATTTAGGAATACTCTGACCGGTCTTCTTTTCCGCAGAGAAGAAATGAGGGTTGGATTTTGAAGATAAGGGTGTGGTATCAATATCTCGCATGAAACATCTTTCCGGAGAAGTTATCGACAAATATGAGTCACGTGCTTCTTATAGAACAAACTTAAAAAGGACCAGTTTCTCTTAAGCTAGGAGAGTATGGAGCAACTAAATCGGAAATGGGGCAACAAATTAGCATCAAAGCATCAAATGCACATCATAGTCCCAATTGATTTTTCCGAAGTGATCATTCCAGTCCGCGAGACGAAAGCTGTTTCTTCTGTAGTTGTTATTTGACGAGGGGTAAATCACTAGCAAAAATGTGTACACCACATCTCCCCCATATTTCCCCACATCTCCCGACATCCCCCAACATTTCCCAACATTTCCCCACATCTCCTGACATTTCCCAACATTTCCTAACATTTCCCGACATTTCCCAACATTTCCCGACATTTCCCGATATTCCCGACATTTCTCAACATTTCCTCGACATCTCCCGACATCTCCCGACATCTCCCGACATTTCCCGACATTTCCGGCCCTTCGTACACCACATTTCCTTTGTGATTCACCCCTCGCTATTTGACCTCAGGAGACTTAAAATGAGGGATAGGTATTGAAAAAATGGTATAGGAACTATGTAACTTAAACCATCTGATTCCATTATATTGTAATCAGCGCCCCTAAAAACTTCTCTGAGGCTGCTAAGTATGCCAAAAAAAATCACGAAAAAAGGCCAAAAAAAAAAACCATTCTTCGAAAAATTGAGTGTGTAAAAAATGTTCCAATGTTTCTACCCACTGATCAAATGCCAGTCCTACAGGCCTTCGGAATTATAAGATATGTACATAATCCATGAAACCGATGTACTTTACTATCCAAGCTGCCGACTGCATTGCGCAAGGTGCTAACAGCGATAGGTATAGCATGTAGTCTATTTGGGTGGCGCCCGAACGTCTGCAGAAATTCATGGCATGTTTCTCTCCCCTCTCTACCCATCTCTCTTCACGGGTCACGAGTAAGGAAAGAGATATTTTGGCTAAAAGTATTAGGCTGAAATAGTACGACAATAGGTCAGGTCAGATTCCGGGCTATTTTCATTGCCCGTTCTCCCTTCCACCAACTATCTAGCTGACTATATTTGCACGGGTGTTTTTTGGCCGAACAAATTAAACTAGATAGAGAAGACTCCGCCGCTTTCCCATTCCCATTCCCATTCCCAGAGCAAAGTTTCAAGTTTGACCCTTTTCTTAGCCTTAGGGATTAAGTTTTTCGTATCTCCAGAGCTCAAAGTTGAGGAAACTCTGCTTCGTTCTTGTTTTAAACGGTATTAAATCATTCCCCTATAAAATATATTAAATAAAATGAAATATATTAAATCTACGTGTGGTAAACACCCTTGGAGTTAAGCGCGATTGATTGTACAGTCAGCCACAGCAATGAATAACCCATGGGTGTGGCAGCTCAAAACCCCAAATACTTTGGGGTTATTTTCGCGCGATTCTTGAATTCGGTGTTTATTATTTTTGGAGATTGTTCACGCACATAAAGTTTATATACGCAGGTATAGTATATTATGCTACAAGGGAGGAAAGACCGCGATTTTCGCCGAGTGCGAGGTTTGCTGCCCGAGGCACGAGCGAAGCGAGTGCAGCGAGGGCAGCACGAACACGAGGTGAAAATTGCGCTCCTCCCGTGTGGCATATGCTATTTTTAACCCGACTTCGATAAAATGACCTTATTCCGTCGCTGTAACGCGAGTGGAAAGTAGGTCGTCAATTTTTGACCAGAAGGAAGAGAAGTGATTAACCGGGCAGAAAAGTAAATTGCCAGGCGAAAAAGTCCACTTTTTTGCCCGGCAATTTACTTTTTTGCCCGACAAGCTACTTTTTTGCCCGGCAATCGACTTTTCTTCCCTCTGGTCCAAAATTGACGACTTTCGACCCGCGTTTCAGGGGCGAAATACGGTAATTTTATCGTAGTTGGGTGAAAAATATATTCAACCGCTAATAGACTTAGGTTTGTGCTACTCACCCCTTATAGCATCTGCAGTAGATGCAAGAAGGCCTTGAAGACTTCTACTGTGGTGATGCATCAAGTTTTGAAAATCGTCCCTTGCCTGGTTACGTATGCGATGCTCCATTTTCGAACTACAACAAGCACCACCGCAAGTTGCTATAAACATAGAAAGAGAAATTATATTATTATAGAGATTCCTTGTATACATATCAAATAGCCTATGAAATATACACACAACGAACATTCTTTGGTAGGTATAAATAAATATGATTTTAAGTTCAAACAATGTTTATTTATAAACTGTAAAGAAAAATTGTAAATACAAGAGAGAACCTTCCTTCACGTTCTGCTTAGCGTATAATAGTATATTGTGCACCTAGGGCGTAAAGTGGGCGATATCTTTATATAATATAGAACGATATATATATATAACAACCCCCCGCTTTAGGTTGATAGGTTGATCTTTCGTTTTTGTTTTATGATAGAGGAAAAAAAGTTAGAGAAATGTGCATGGAATGACAAAGAGCGATTTTTGTCACATCGAAAGGGCAGGGCTTACATAGGGGTTGTAAGGGGTACTATTCTCGACATGAACGGGGTTCATGTTCATTACCCTTTTATAGTTTTTCTCATCGTAAGTACGCCAGAGAACTCAATCACTTGGTTACAAAAAATCTGAATTCTGTCGTCGAAACAGTATCGTTTCCTCACCACTGTGTAGTAGATACGCGGGCGCGTTTTTTTTTTTAAGTGGTTTCCCCCGTAGGCCTACTCCACTTTTCAAATTTTGTCTAATCAAACACTTCTTTCCATACAATATTCTTTATTTCGTTTGGATTCTCTGACTTGTTCTCAATAAATAATTCATTTGGATTTTGACATCGCGAAAGAGCTACGTATAACTGACCATGAGAAAACAGAGGCCTCTGATAATATACTCCCACCCTCTCCAAACTTTGTCCTTGTGATTTATTAATTGTTATAGCAAACGCCAGAACAATCGGAAATTGTCTGCGATACAAAAGAAATGGCAAGGTCGAAAATTCTCCTGTATCTAATAATATCTTCGGAATAAAGGCTGTGTTTCCAACGTTATTACCGGTTATAATCTCGACTTTTATATTAAATTTGAACAGCCCAATAATTTTTAATCGCGTCCCGTTACAAAGTCCATCATTAATACACAAATTTCTGATCAACATAACAATTGCACCAATTTTCAAAATTAATTTATGCACCGGGAGTCCAGGGAATCGTAACGAATTTAAATATTCTATCGGATAATTCAATTCCACATCGTTGTCTGTTTGATCTATTCCTTTATGTTTCGCGTAATCGATGCTGTAATAAATCGTCTCCTCGCTGATAATTTTTTTCAATATCCTATCATTCAATTTATACATATCGTCATTGTGGCAACATAGAATGGCACGTTTAGATAAATCTTCATCGTCAATAACTGACCCATACATTTTTTGGCAGATGTCATCAGTACGCCACTCTTCTGGTATCTCTAGATTTTCAATAGAGCCTTCTCCAACTTCCAATAAAAATTTCGAAAAATCGTGGTCACATGAACGCATATTCTGAGTCAACTTCATGATTTTAAAATTAGGCCACAGATAAGAAAATTTAATAGTTTCATTAATAATATTGAATTTATTTCCATATTTTACTACGGGAAGAATCTGCCGAAAATCTCCACCTAATATAATCAACTTTCCAGCAAATAAAACGTCTTCCATTCTGCAACAATCCCGAAGAGTACGGTCAACTATTTCCAAAGCTTTCTTTGGAATCATTGAGGCCTCATCCCAAATTATCACATCACATTCCTGTATTTTTTTTTTATCTGAATGCAATTTTAAAAACGATGTCTCTACGTTAGTTAAATCTAATGGTAATTTGAATGTACGGTGACTTGTCATTCCCCCCGGCAACAAAATTGACGCTATTCCTGTCCATGCCATCGACAACACTTTTTTCCCATCCCCCAAAAAATAATGAATCAATGTTCTGTAAAGAAAAGTTTTTCCTGTCCCTCCAGGGCCGTCAATAAATACCATACGATCGTTGTCCTTGTCAGTTACGAAGTTAAAGATTAACCGTTGATCCTCGTTAAGTTGCCCGATTAAATCATTGTAAATATTCTGGTTTTTATTTCTAAATAATTCCTCATCCTGGATAGCATAAAAAATTTCTGGAAATTCATCATTAGGCTCGGGCAAGCCAAAATCTGAGCACTTCATATTTTCCAGATTCAAAATTTTGTCAATATCTTTTAGTGCTCTGTACTCATTGTTATTCTCAAAACCTTCGCAAAAATGTGTTTTGAATTTTTCCCAAATTTCATATGAAAAAGATGAACAATCAGCAATTAAAAACCATGCAAAGAATTTACGTAACTGGCAAGGCATCATAATCGAACAGGCCTCCTCAAAGATATTAAATACTTCTACATGACTTTCAACTAATCCCATTGCAATCGCTGTTTCCTTGAGGGGGAGGGGGAGGGGAGGGGGAGGGGAGGGGGAGGGGAGGGGAGGGGAGCCCAGGGGAGGGAAGGGGAGGGGGAGGGGGGGGAGGGGGAGGGGGGGATCAGGGAATCCCCGGAATTCTGGGGAATCCCCGGAATTCTGGGAAAACCCAGGATTCTGGGGAAAACCCAGGAATTCGAGGTGGGTGGTCCTCGATTCCTGAAACAGCGGCGGCGGCGGCGGCGGCGGCGGCGGCGGCGGCGGCAGCGGCGATATATCTTTATAATATAGGACGATATATATATATACTAGGGGGGCTTCGCCCCCCTGCGCGCTTCGCGCGCCAACCCCCCGTTCGGTGTTTACACATATTTGTGGTCATTTTTTTATCTATTCATGTAGAAAGTGAGATAGATTTTTGTTAAATTCGTGAAGTTGAAATTGTGTTATACCTACATCAAAAATTTTTGTAGACTCATTAGTAATATTAAATTTTTATCGATTTCGATATATCCTCGGATATATCCATATGATACATATGGGGCATTCCACGTCAACTTCTCCAGTGTTATACCCTGACTGGATTTTTGAGAATTGTTTCAGATTTTTGAGAAGGGGCATTCTCAATCAACTTCAAAAATTTATAAAAAATTAACGATTTGATCGGAAAATCTAAAAAAAAAAAAAATCAGACGCGTTTTTACTGGGTAGAATGTTAGAAAAAAAACATGGAATGATTTTGAGATCATCAGGGTTTAACACTGGTCGAGTTGGCGTGGAATGCACCATATGTATATCAATGTATCGGATTCGATATCGATATAAATCGATGTATCGGATTCGTTATCCATCTATATATAGAGGTCTCGGATTCAATATCGGTATATATTGATCTCGATCTTGATGTATCGATATATCGGTTCGATATTAATATATCTATCCGATATCGATATCGAATCCGATACATATCGATGTATCGATATCGTTCTATATTATAAAAAGATATCGCCGCCGCCGCCGCCGCCGTGTCAAGATTTCGAAGGTCGACGACGACGACGACCCCCCCGAGGCCCCCGTAGGTTTCCCAGTCCTCCCTTCCCATCCACTCTGTATATATCAAGATTTCAAAGGTCGACGACGACGGCCCCATGAAAGATTCCCCGTTCCGCCGTTCCCCTGTCCAAAGTGTTCCCCCGTTCCGCCGTTCCCCTGTCCAAAGTGTTCCCCCGTTCCGCCATTCCCCTGTCCAAAGTGTTCCTAAACCTAACCTAACCTAACCTAGCCTAACCTAACCTAACCCAGAATATTACCCAGAATCCCCCACGAATTCCCCCACCTAACCTAACAAAACCTAACCTAACCTAATCCCCCACGAACACCCGAAGTCTTCCGGAAAGACCCGAAGTCTTCCGGAAAGACCCGAAGTCTTCCGGAAAGAACCGAACCGAAATCGTCATAACAGGTCATGTCAGGACGTGTCAGGTCATGACAGGTCATGTCAGGACATGTCAGGTCATAACAGGACATGTCAGGTCACAACAGGACATGTCAGGTCACAACAAATCATGTCAGGACAGGACTGTTAAAAACGGTAAAAAACCACTCACAATTAGTATATGAATCATGGGATCCCAATCTTTCAGTAATCCGTGCAGAAACCTCATGTCAGGCGTAACAGGTCATGTCGGGTCATGTCAGGTCATAACAGGTCATGTCAGGACATGTCAAGTCATGATACAGAAAACTGTTAAAAACTGTACAAAACCACTCAAACTTAGTATATGAATCATGGGATCCCAATCTCCCAGTAATCCGTGCAGAAACCTTTCGCGCGAAACCACTATAACCGAGATCACACTTTTTCATTCCATACAGAATTTTCAATTTCTTCTTCTTTACTTTTTTCACCATGTACAAAATATTACTGAATACAACCCGAATCGGGGGGTTGGCGCGCGAAGCGCGCAGGGGGGCAAAGCCCCCCTAGTATATATATATATATCGTCCTATATTATAAAGATATATCGCCGCTGCCGCCGCCGCCGCCGCCGCCGCCGCCGCCGCCGCTGTTTCAGGAATTGAGGACCCCTGGGGATTTCCCAGAATTCTGGGTTTTCCCAGAATCCTGGGTTTTCTCAGAATTCTGGGTTTTCCCAGAATCCTGGGTTTTCCCAGAATTCCTGGGTTTTCCCAGAATTCCTGGGATTTCCGAGAATCCACGGGGATTTCCCGGAGTTTTCAGGAATCCAACCCTATAAAAACCCCGTGAAAAACCCATAGAACCCCATGAAAACCCCATAAAAACCCCGTGAAAACCCCATAGAACCCCATGACAACCCCAGAAAAACCCCGTGAAAAACCCATAGAACCCCATAAGAACCCGATAAAAACCCCGTGAAAACCCCATAGAACCCCATGACAACCTCATGAAAACCCCATAAAAAATACCTATGAGACCTAATGAAAAACCCATCAACCCCCATAAAAACCCCATAGAAACCCCATAAAAATACCCATAGAACCCCATAAAAACTCCATAGAATTCCCACGGATTACCCAGAATTCCCAAGGATTTCTCAGAATTCTCATGGATTACCTAGAATCCCTTACCCCTCCTCCGTCCCCACTTTTCGGAAATATCCGAGGTCTTCCGGAAATATCCGAAGTCTTCCGGGAATGCCCGAAGTCTCACGGAAATGCCCGAAGTCTTCCGGAAATGCCCGAAGCCTTACGGAAATGGCCGAAGTCTTCCGGAAATACTCGAAGTCTTCCGGAAATACCCGAAGTCTTCCGGAAATTCCTTAAGTCATCCGGAAAGACCCGAAGTCTTCCGGAAATTCCTGAAATCATCCGGAAATACCCGAAGTCTTCCGGAAATACCCGAAGTAAATCGAAGACATGACAGGATTTCAATCCCTCAAAACCCCCATGTGAACCCCGTAGACGTCAGGAATCCCTTAGAACCCCCATGTGGACCCCGTACATGTCAAAAATGCCTCAGAACCCTCATGTGAACCCCGTATATGTTCAGAATACCTTCGAACCCCTATGTAAATCCTGCAAAGAATCCCTCAGAACCCCAAAGTGAACCCCGTACATGTCAAGAATACCTCAGAACCCCTATGTCAACCCCGTACATTTAAAGAATACCTCAGAACCCCTATGTGAACCCCGTTCATATAAAGAATCCCTTAGAAACTCTGTACAAGCCTATCCTATTTTGTGTGCGTAGCACACATCGTGGCGACTTTGAAAAAAAAATCACTCTTTTTTCATTCCGATTTTCAGATCGATGTACTATTATCGAACCGATATATCTATATCGAATCTGAGACATCTATATGTATACAATTCCATGTGTCGATACACAATATCGATTCTGAATTTGATACATCGATATATTACGATCTCGATCTCGACATATCGATAACGAATCCGATACATTGATTTATATAGATATCGAATCCGATAAATCGATATACATATGTATTATGTGGATATATCGAGATCGATGAAAGTTTTAAATTACTAATGAGTCTACAAAATTTTCAAACATAGATATAGCACAATTTCAACTTCACGAAATTAAGGTAGTAGAAATCTCTGAAACTTCGCCCACGTATTGCTTGAGATGCTATCTAAATGTCTGTGCAATTCTAATGGGACTGACCGTTCCATACGTGAGATAATTACAATCAAAATCAGCAATCCTTACACGTAAGCCCCATGCCTAACGCACGTAAATGCCACGTTTTCTTTTCTGGTGCTCGAACCATCGTCAGTAATTTCACAAAAAAACACGCAGGTACAAAGGGCTACTACCGGGATATTCTCTGAAAATTTCACAATTCTTTACCATTTATATTCGAAAATATAGACGTGGAAAGTTCGAAATATCGTCGATTCCCTCTCATAGTCGGTCTTGCCTCACACTTGCGCAACTGCGTTCTTTTACGTTAACCCATTCAAATGCCGGTCTGCGGACAGTCCTAACCGAAACTGTTGTCCTGCAGATTGAAGAAGAGTCCTATTTTTTTGATATTCACAAATATTATTTACGATCTCAATCACTTCAGTGCTAATATTACGCATTTTGAAGTAAATGATGAGTTTTGAGGATAAAATTATTCAAACTTATGCGCACTGACTGATTACGCGAACTTGAACTAAATTTTATTGAGACTGTCGTAGAGGTACTTCCTTAAGGACGTTGCCTACCCCCGCGCATACAGGCTCTCACTATATTGAATTTATCTACGATGTCATTAAAGATATCGCAATTCTCTTCGAAGCATTTTGAAGACAAAAGAAGGATCTATGTCGTGACGTAGGCCGATTTTGGAATTTCGTTTCAAATTTTCCAAAAAACGTTGTCGAAAGTAGGCATATTTCGCGACATGCTACAGCGAAGACTAGACATTTATTGGAAAATCGGGCTACGTCACGACATAGATGCATCCTTTACCTTCAATTTGAGCCCAAAATCAATACAATCGTACATAAGACTAGCGAGAAAACTTGTATGAGCCGAGGCAGAAATCGCGATTTTTCCGCCCAGAGCAGCCAATCCCGAGCGCCTATCCCTACTCCGTCGTAGCCCCAGGAGTCGGTCCCAACCGTTATCCCCTCCACTTTCGCGCGGGAAGCCGAATTCTCCCGCGCCGGCTCACTAGGCAACGTCCTTAACAAAAAACTATATTACTTTCTACATGAATAAATACAAAAATGACCACAAATATAAACACCGAACGGGGGGTTGTATTCAGTAATATTTTGTACATGGTGAAAAAAGTCAAAAAGAAGAAATTGAAAATTCTGTATGGAATGAAAAAGTGTGATCTCGGTTATAGTGGTTTCGCGCGAAAGGTTTCTGCACGGATTACTGGGAGATTGGGATCCCATGATTCATATACTAAGTGTGAGTGGTTTTTTACAGTTTTTAACAGTTTTCTGTATCATGACTTGACATGTCCTGACATGACCTGTTATGACCTGACATGACCCGACATGACCTGTTACGCCTGACATGAGGTTTCTGCACGGATTACTGAAAGATTGGGATCCCATGATTCATATACTAATTGTGAGTGGTTTTTTTTACCGTTTTTAACAGTCCTGTCCTGACATGACTTGTTGTGACCTGACATTTCCTGTTATGACCTGACATGTCCTGACATGACCTGTCATGACCTGACACGTCCTGACATGACCTGTTATGACGATTTCGGTTCGGTTCTTTCCGGAAGACTTCGGGTCTTTCCGGACGACTTCGGGTCTTTCCGGAAGACTTCGGGTCTTTCCGGAAGACTTCGGGTCTTTCCGGAAGACCTCGGGTATTTCCGGAAGACTTCGGATCTTTCCGGAAGACTTCGGGTATTTCCGGAAGACTTCGGGTATTTCCGGAAGACTTCGGGTGGAAGACTTCTCTGGGGATTAGGGGGGGATTAGGTTAGGTTAGGTTAGGAATTCGTGGGGGATTCTGGGTAATATTCTGGGTTAGGTTAGGTTAGGCTAGGTTAGGTTAGGTTACGTTAGGTTTACTTGGACAGGGAACGGCGGCGGAACGGGGAATCTTTCATGGGGGGTCACGTCGTCGACCTTTGAAATCTTGATATATACAGAGTGGAGGGGAAGGAGGGGTGGGGATTCTGGGTGACCTGACAGGGTCCGCCTCGGGGGGGGGTCGTCGTCTTCGTCGACCTTCGAAATCTTGACGCGGCGACGGCGGCGGCGGCGGCGATATCTTTATATAATATAGAACGATATTATCCGATTTATCGATATACCAGCGATATAAGCCTCGATATAAGCCAGTAAAAAACCCATAGAACCTCATGAAAACCCCATAAAAATACCCACAAGAATTCACATAAAACCCATAAACCCCTATAGAAACCCCACAAAAATACCCATCAAACCCCATAGAACCTCCATAGAAACCCATACAAACCCATAGAAATTAATCGAGATCGATATACCTATAGATTACAGGATGGCAGCATACCCAGGGGCCCCGCCCCCCAGGCAGCCTGCGCGTCAACCCCCGAGTGAGGTTTCTGCACGGATTACTGGGAGATTGGGATCCCATGATTCATATACTAAGTGTGAGTGGTTTTTTTACAGTTTTTAACAGTTTTCTGTATCATGACTTGACATGTCCTGACATGACCTGTTATAACCTGACATGACCCGACATGACCTGTTACGCCTCACATGAGGTTTCTGCACGGATTACTGAGATGGGATCCCATGATTCATATACCAACTATGAGGGCCATCCGTTTTTAACAGTCCTGTCCTGACATGACCTCTGTGACCTGACTTGTCCTTTTATGACCTGACATGTTCTGACATGACCTGTCATGATTTGGACACGTCCTGACATGACCTGTAATGACGACTTCCGGTTCGGTTCTTTCCGGAAGACTTCGGGTCTTTCCGGAAGACTGTATATTCCCGACGACTTCGGGTGTTCGTGGGGATTCTAGGTAATCTCTGCTTTTTGATATATATATCGTTCTATATTATATAAATATATCACCGCCGTCGCTGTCGCCGCCAGTCAAGATTTCGAAGGTCGACGGCGGATTGGGATCCCATGATTCATATACTAAGTGTGAGTGGTTTTTTACAGTTCTTAACAGTTTTCTGTATCATGACTTGACATGTCCTGACATGACCTGTTATACCTGACATGACCCGTCATGACCTGTTACGCCTGACATGAGGTTTCTGCACGGATTACTGAAGATTAGGATCCCATGATTCATACTAATTGTAAGTGGTTTTTTTACCGTTTTTAACAGTCCTGTCCTGACATGACTTGCTGTGACCTGACATGTCCTGTTATGACCTGACATGTCCTGACATGACCTGTCATGACCTGACACGTCCACATGACCTCTGGGGGGTGGGGTAGGGGGTAGGGGGTAGGGGGGCAGGGGGTAGGGGGGGGTAGGGGGTGGGGGGTAGGGGGGTAGGGGGGTAGGGGGTCGACCTTCCAAATCTTGACACGGCGGCGCGGCGGCGGTGGCGGCGGTGGCGGCGATATCTTTATATAATATAGAGCTGATATATATATAGAGATCGATATATATATATATATATATATATATAGAGATCGATATATATATATATATATATATATATATAGAGATCGATATATATATATATATATCTAGGGGGCTCGCTCGCGCGCTTCGCGCGCCAACCCTGATTCGGGTTGTATCTGTGTAATATTTTTGTACATGGTGAAAAAAGTCAAAAGAAGAAATTGAAAATTCTGTATGGAATGAAAAAGTGTGATCTCGGTTATAGTGGTTTCGCGCGAAAGGTTTCTGCACGGATTACTGGGAGATTGGGATCCCATGATTCATATACTAAGTGTGAGTGGTTTTTTACAGTTTTTAACAGTTTTCTGTATCATGACTTGACAAGTCCTGACATGACCTGTTATTGACCTGACATGACCCCGGGACATGATCTGGTTACGCCTGACATGAGGTTTCTGCACTGGATTACTGAAAGATTGGGATCCCATGATTCATATACCAATTGTGAGTGGTTTTGTCAGTTTTTAACAGTCCTGTCCTGACATGACTTTAGTGCCAGACCTGACATGTCCTGTTATGACCTGACATGTTCCGGGACATGACCTGGTCATGACCTGACACGTCCTGACATGACCTGTTACTTGTAGTGGTGTGAAACGATAATGCACTTATAGTGGTGTGGAAACGATAATATTCTGACGTGACCTGCCCTGACCATTTTATACGTGTATACATCCGTTCAAGATGTCCTGACATGACCTGTTATGACCTTTATGTCCTGACGTGACCTGAAATGACCTATTACCGCCTGAAATGACCTGACGTGATTCTGGGGTCTGGGAATCTACGGGTCGGCTGAGGGGGGTCGCCGTCGTCGTCGTCGACCTTCGAAAGGGCAGAGGGTGGAGCCGGGGTAGGGGGGGAGGGGGAGGGGGAGGGGGAGGGGGAGGGGGAGGGGAGGGGAGGGGAGGGGGAGGGGGGAAAGGGGAGGAGGAGGGGGAGGGGAGGGGAGGGGGAGGGGGAGGGGAGGGGAGGGGGGAGGGGGAGGGGGAGGGGGAGGGGGAGGGGGAGGGGGAGGGGGGAGGGGGAGGGGGGAGGGGAGGGGGGAGGGGAGGGGGAGGGGAGGGGAGGGAGGGAGGGGGAGGGGGAGGGGGATCTTGACACGGCGGTGGCGGCGGCGGTGGCGGCGGCGATATCTTTATATAATATAGAGCGATATATATGTATATCGATCTCGATTAATTTCTATGGGTTTTGTATGGGTTTCTATGGAGGTTCTATGGGGTTTGATGGGTATTTTTGTGGGGTTTCTATAGGGGTTTATGGGTTTTATGTGAGGTCTTGTGGGTATTTTTCTGGGGTTTTCATGGGGTTCTATGGGTTTTTTACTGGCTTTTTATGGGGTTGGATGCCGGAAAGCTCTGGGAAATCTCCGGAAATTCCGGGAAATCCCCGGGGGTCCTCGATTCCTGAAACAGCGGCGGCAGTAGCGGCGATATATCTTTATAATATACTCTCTAAATCCAAATCAGCGGAAATTCCGCTATTACAATCAGTGAACAAAAATTTCACTGAGAATCAGCGAGTTTCGCTGAAGAAACAGCGAAAATCGCTCTACCGCGCTCGCAGCACTATCTTCCGCCGCGTCTGGTACTACAGCCCTACACAGCGCTGTCACATCACGTGTGGTTCCCATTTTCAAGCGTGTGTTTAATGACGGTATTTTTCGCGATAACACGAAAGAGTAAAACGAAGAACACGGAATTTGCCACATCAAAGTGTGAGTGTTATTCATTCAATACGTGGTAAGTACATTTCGATACTTTCTAGCGTCCACACGCCAGTATGTTGTGTCATTGAGGCAAACATAACCTCTATCAATTACCGGCGTATGTTGTGTGTTCTGTGTTTGTAACCCAATTTATTAAAAATTATCTTTTTTCAAGCCATAAAAAAAAAATCCGGTGATGAACGGCCGCAGGACGACGAAAAGTATTCAATGCGAGAAGTCGAATGAGAGCTTCTAGCATTCGGCGTTTCGAGGGAAACAATTCTAATATTGAAATTAGGTGTTGTTTCCTCCCTGCATATCAACTTGACTAATATCATCCTTGACAATTATACTTCAGGCAAAGCTGCTCTACTATTGCAGAGGTTCATTGAACCGGGAAAGTTTTTTTTATCGAAAAATAAACAAATATTTGTAAGTTTTTATAATATTGAAATAAATTACTGGCCTGTTTGAACGATAAAATTCGGATTTTACACATTTTCCACCCCTTCCTTTCATCTGACAACGTGAGATTCATGAATGTGAAATTTTGAATTGTCCTAACAGCCGACTTTAAAGGTTGTTAATGAGGATTCATTTGGAGGTAGAAATACCCAAAAATAAATCTTAACTGATGATCATGTAGAGCTGGTTGCTTCGAATTGGGAAGTGTTGGCGAGATCACCGGTTCGAATGGTACGTTCACTGGTTGAATGAGTCAAATGAGTGAAGTATTGTTTCACTGATTCAAATAGTGAAACTTTCACTGAATGATTCAGTGATATAATTTTTCACTGATTCAAACAGCGATTAGTCGCTGATTCTCAGTGGTATACTTATAGCTATTTCGATCAGCGACTATTCGCTGACAATCAGCGAGATTTCGCTGATTCAGATTTAGAGAGTAGAACGATATCATAACGATAGTAAGGGATTCTCAGAAATCCGTGGGAATTCTCATAAATCCGTGGGAATTATGGGTAATCTACGGCGAGGGATTCTTGACATCTACGGGGTTCACATGGGGGTCCTGAGGGATTCTTGACACCTACGGGGTTCACATAGGGGTTCCGAGAGATTCTTGACATCTACGGGGTTCACATGGGGGTCCTGAGGGATTCTTGACATCTACGGGGTTCACATGGGGGTCCTGAGGGATTCTTGACATCTACGGGGTTCACATGGGGGTTCCGAGGGATGCTTGACATCTACGGGGTTCACATGGGGGTCTGAGGGATTCTTGACATCTACGGGGTTCACATGGGGGTCCTGAGGGATTCTTGACATCTACGGGGTTCACATGGGGGTTCTGAGGAGGATCCTTCTACGGGATCGTCACAGGATTCTGAAGGGGTTCTCAGGAGGGGGTGAGGGGGAGGGGGAGGGGGGGGGTCGTCGATTGCTGATATCTTATGTCGTCGTCGTCGTCGACCTTCGAAAGGGTGGAGGGGGGGAGGTCGATTGCTGAAACAGCGGCGGCGGCGGCGGCGGCGGCGGCGGCGGCGGCAGCGGCGATATATCTTTATAATATAGGACGATATATATCGTTCTATAACTGTTTAAAAAGCGGGAAAAAATTAGATCCATTTTTTCCCGCTTATTCGAGCCGGTCAAAAAAAGGTCACTTTAGGCCCGCTTAATAGGTCAAAAAAACGCAGAAATCGTGCATATGTTGCAAAAAAAGAATTTTCACCCGACTACGATAAAATGACCGTATTTCGCCCCTGAAACGCGGGTCGAAAGTCGTCAATTTTGGACCAGAGGGAAGAAAAGTCGATTGCCGGGCAAAAAAGTAAATAGCCTGGCAAAAAAGTAAATTGCCGGGCAAAAAAGTAAATTGCCGGGCAAAAAAGTAGATTGCCGGGCAAAAAAGTAAATACCCTGGCAAAAAAGTAAATTGCCGGGCAAAAAAGTAAATTGCCGGGCAAAAAAGTCCACTTTTTTTTCCGGCAATTTACTTTTCTGCCCGGTTAATCACTTCTCTTCCTTCTGGTCAAAAATTGACTACCTACTTTCCACTCGCGTTAGAGCGACGGAATAAGGTCATTTTATCGAAGTCGGGTGAAAAATAGCATATGCCACACGGGAGGAGCGCAATTTTCACCTCGTGTTCGAGCAAACCTCGCACTCGGCGAAAATCGCGCTCTTTCCTCCCTTGTAGCATAATATACTATTTACTATTAGTAATTATAATCGTAATGTACGTTGAAAAGTCGGTTTCAATATGTATTATATACTGCATGACGAATGGGAACGTGGGTGGAAAGAAAACTATATTTTGTGCGAAAACAAGCGGTAAGGGTTTAATGGGTCTGGATCAATTTTATGACAACTACGTCTGAAGCAATTTATAATCACCCTCGGCAGAGAAGATAACACGAAGTAATCACGTGATACCGTGTTAATGCAAGTAAAACAAACTGACGTCATGGAGGGAGGAGAGGGTGAAGAGCATAATCAAAGACAATGTATCAACATAAACTACGGTGATCCTAACCAGCCAAGAAATGTGTTCAAATATTTATACCGCACGGTTTCAAGATTACTTGAAAAACAAAAAATTATATGTGCCTACCGTGACCTCTGATACTCATTCGAATAAAGCGTCATGATTCGTAAGTTATTCAATCGATGTCCGCAATGTGCAATAGCGCACGAGGACATGAAAAAATATGAAAAAGACACATGAAAGTGAAATTCATGAGGAAGAAACAACTACAGCCTCCGGTGACGGCTGGCCGAGCGGCTGGCTACGTACATAAAATCAGCCTGGGGAGGCAGTCAGGCAGGGAGCGTGGGAGCTAATTACAAATGAGAGGGACTATGAAATTGGTTGCTTGTGCACACGTAATAACGTGAATAAGAATTGTAATAGCTGACCGCTGTCTGCAGCTCCAAGTTACACATTGGAATAGGTTTGTATGTTAATTGTAAGTGATACATAAGCCGCATTTTCGCCATGTTTAATTATCAACAATTAAGGAAAAAAACCTACTAAAGGGTCTTTGAGGCTTCCGCGGGTAGATTCTGGATGAGTCTTGGCTTCCGGGTTGGAGCCGCGTTGATGACCGATTTGTTGCCGACGTTTCGTAAACATTGCAGTTTACTTCATCAGGGCGAGAGGTAACCTGATACTGGTTACTCCCAGACAGGGTGTCCCTATTTATCCGGAGCTGGAGTCATCGGAGCGTGACGTTCCAGTTGGGTGGAGTTGACCAATCAGGTGGTTTTAATTGATTGGCCAATCAATTAAAAAACCGGGAGGATGGCGTCCCAAATTGGGTGGGTCTGATATCCTTTATCCCTATTGATGTTGTTGGGATGTTTTCGAATTTCGAGTGCTTCTCTGTATTTCCGAGGGAAGTACTGTTTCGAGTTTGCCAGAGATGTGGTCTGGTCAAACAGGATTTCATGACCCGTTTCCATTTTGTGTTCCGCCAGAGCTGAGATGGTGTGGTGTTTTAGCTTGACGCATCTTTGGTGTTCTTTAAGGCGAGTGCTGATCTTCCTCCCGGTTTCTCCGATATAGACTTTTCCACAGGAACAAGGGATCCTGTATACGCCTGATGGACTGAGTGGCGGGCGATTGTCTTTTGGAAAGGTTAGGATTTGTCCGATTTTTCGAGGTGGTTTGAAAATCGGTTTGATGTTATTTTTCCTTAGGATTCTCCCTATGGAGTCAGTTACTCCTTGAACGTAGGGGAGGAAGGCACATTTTCTTGTATTTTCAGTTGTTGTGTGAGTCTCGGGGTTAGCGGGGTTTTGGAGTTTTCTGATGGTACGCTTGATTTGATGAAGAGGGTAGCCGTTGGACTGGAGAGTTCTGTGTAAGTGATTCAGTTCTTGGTTGAGGCTGCTCGGGTCTGAGACTACTAGAGCCCTGTGTGCGAGAGAGCTGATCACGGATTCTTTTTGTGAAGGGTGGTGATGTGACGCTGCATGTAGGTACCTATTGGTGTGTGTGTAGGCTTGCGATACACCCCGTGGCCAAGACGTCCATTGGGTTTTTTGGTGACCAGTACATCCAGGAATGGGAGTTGGTTGTTCTTTTCCGTTTCCATGGTGAAGCGTATGTTGGGGTGTTGACTATTTAGGAAGGCGAGGAAGGCTGGGAGGGTTTCTTTACCATGACGCCAAATGACGAAGGTGTCATCGACATATCGGAGCCAAAGTTCTGGTTTATGTTGGGCTTTTGAGAGTGCTTGCTTCTCGAAGTGTTCCATGAATATGTCCGCGATGATGGGGGATATCGGGGATCCCATAGCGGCCCCGGTGACTTGTTCGTAGTACTCTCCTTGGTAAAGAAAGTAGGTGGAAGTGAGGCAGTGTTCGATTAGGGGAAGTAGGTGTTCGGGTATCTTCTTGAAGAATTTTATGATTTCTAAGGTGTCCTGGATGGGGACCTTTGTAAATAGTCATTCGACATCAAAACTGACTAGGATGTCATCCGGGTGTAATCGGAGCTGCTGGATTTTCTTAACGAAGTCTTTTGAGTTCAGGATGCGTGAGCCAGAGTTCTGTAGGAGTGGTTTGAGTTCGGATGCTAGGTAACGTGAGAGGCGGTATGTGGGTGAGTTTATTGCGCTGACTATTGGTCTTAGGGGTATGTTGGTTTTATGGATTTTTGGTAGACCGTATAATCTCGGGGGGTGTGATTCTAAAGCCCAACATAAACCAGAACTTTGGCTCCGATATGTCGATGACACCTTCGTCATTTGGCGTCATGGTAAAGAAACCCTCCCAGCCTTCCTCGCCTTCCTAAATAGTCAACATCCCAACATACGCTTCACCATGGAAACGGAAAAGAACAACCAACTCCCATTCCTGGATGTACTGGTCACCAAAAAACCCAATGGACATCTTGGCCACGGGGTGTATCGCAAGCCTACACACACACCAATAGGTACCTACATGCAGCGTCACATCACCACCCTTCACAAAAAGAATCCGTGATCAGCTCTCTCGCACACAGGGCTCTAGTAGTCTCAGACCCGAGCAGCCTCAACCAAGAACTGAATCACTTACACAGAACTCTCCAGTCCAACGGCTACCCTCTTCATCAAATCAAGCGTACCATCAGAAAACTCCAAAACCCCGCTAATCCCGAGACTGACACAACAACTGAAAATACAAGAAAATGTGCCTTCCTCCCCTACGTTCAAGGAGTAACTGACTCCATAGGGAGAATCCTAAGGAAAAATAACATCAAACCGATTTTCAAACCACCTCGAAAAATCGGACAAATCCTAACCTTTCCAAAAGACAATCGCCCGCCACTCAGTCCATCAGGCGTATACAGGATCCCTTGTTCCTGTGGAAAAGTCTATATCGGAGAAACCGGGAGGAAGATCAGCACTCGCCTTAAAGAACACCAAAGATGCGTCAAGCTAAAACACCACACCATCTCAGCTCTGGCGGAACACAAAATGGAAACGGGTCATGAAATCCTGTTTGACCAGACCACATCTCTGGCAAACTCGAAACAGTACTTCCCTCGGAAATACAGAGAAGCACTCGAAATTCGAAAACATCCCAACAACATCAATAGGGATAAAGGATATCAGACCCACCCAATTTGGGACGCCATCCTCCCGGTTTTTTAATTGATTGGCCAATCAATTAAAACCACCTGATTGGTCAACTCCACCCAACTGGAACGTCACGCTCCGATGACTCCAGCTCCGGATAAATAGGGACACCCTGTCTGGGAGTAACCAGTATCAGGTTACCTCTCGCCCTGATGAAGTAAACTGCAATGTTTACGAAACGTCGGCAACAAACCGTTCATCAACGCGGCTCCAACCCGGAAGCCAAGACTCAACCTACTAAAGGATTGTGAAAGAAAAGTAATATTATCGACTGTTCCTTATGTTTGATTTCCCACACATGTATGAATTATGCGTTTTGAAATGAGGCTTTCCTCAGTCAATTCATAGATTGAACAAAATTTTTCAAACAGTTCCATCTGAATTCTCATATAGATAATCATATCTAATGATATTTATATGAGAATTCATCAATATAAAAAACAAACATTCATTAATTGAAATGAACAATATTTGAATTTCAGTTATTTTTTGTTTTGTTTTTACTCTTAAATAATTGAGTTTTTTCTTTTATTGAAATCTGTCCAATGTATTCAGTTTGATATAGTAAAACATGTCATAAGAACCAACTTGATTTTACAATCGGCAAAGATGAAAGGGTACACGGAGAGAAATTTATAATAAAATAATAACAGAAAAAGTATGGTAATGAATCCTATACAGTATGCCATTCGTGACATATACTTGAAATATGTCAATTTGCGCGATATCTCATAGGAAATATTATTTTGGGAGGTTTAACACACGTTATGTGGCTCCAACCAAAGTGTGGTGTCGCTTATCTTAGTAAACGGTATAAGTCCTGAACCAGGTGCGACATAGCAAATTTCGCCATACAGCATACCGAGATTTTCGATACAACGCAGTCCTTCGGTGTAAAGTATGATATTGTAAATTTCACCATACGGCATGGCTAGGACTACGAAACAGTATACGGTTATTCTACAAGCACTGTAACGGGAGTAATACAGTAGCATAGTACGCGTTATAATACTTTAATGCGCTTTAATGTAAAGTATTCCATACGTACTTTATTATAAATTATACTGGGAGAGGAATGGTTATACGCGCCAAAAAGAGAAAAAAATGTATTTGAATATAATATACTAGGATTTTTTCGATTTAATAAAATATGCGACTTTCAAATAAATCTTCTTCAACCCAAATAGATTTCATGTTACCCCAAATAAATAACGAATAATTTATTTGGTATCAATAATAATGACTCGAACTTGGCTTATTTCATTAAATCAAAGAAATCCTAATACGTTAAATTCAAATCAATTTTTTTCCCACTGTGACAGATGTATTGCGGAGCGTAAACACGAAAAAAATACACAACAATTATCTATTAAAAAATACATAAATCTGTTATTTTTGAAAACCTTAGATCCACTTCTTCATGATGTAAAAGAAGCCGTCACTACATTTATTTACATAAGTAATAACTATACAGGGTGTTTATGTTAACTCTGGCCATACTTCTAGGGATGTATAGGGGCTACATAGACAAGCATTTTGAGGTAAGACACCCATGGTCGGAAACTCATCCTAATGGCTGTGGAGGGCTTTGAAATATTTGTTACCGCGCGCTTGTTTGTAGTGTATTGACAGGGTGTCTACGTCCTTGAAAAACCTGGTAGTCCTGGAAATCTCAGAGATTTTTTTCTCCTCTTGAAATTTTTAGGGAATACTAGCCCAGCATAGCGCGCTTCGCGCGCTTCAGAAACCGACTTTGTGCGGTAGGGCGTTTTTCAACGTCCTTCAAAAAAATATCAGTGTTATAGGTTGAATTGAAATCTGTTTGATTGGATACAAATCTCCTCACCAAACGGATTACCACAAAAATATTTTTTTGTAATACGTGCATCAAATGTCCCCCATTTTGTGCCTCTGAAACGTGCTAGAAGTGGTCTTTTACAGAAGGGTTTGAGCAGCGCATGCGCAGATATTTATTTTCTCACTAGTTACCATTATACACGTATGTATGACACTCTAGTTCCTTTTATACACGTATTTATAACACTCTAGTAACTTTCTGCCGCGCCTTCGACGCGCCGCGCCGTCTGGCGGCAGAGAATCAGATCGAAGTCGAGCCAGGTGTCATGTCGGGATTGCGGTTAGCACGGTTCAGAGCCACAAATGGGGGACTTTGATACACTTTTTACAAAAAATAATATATGACACACGTGCGAAGACAAGCGGAAAGTTTTGACGGAGGTTATGAAGTTGAGCAGCACTTGCCTCCATCTCGTGTAGTCACCCTCATAACTTCGCCAAATCTCCGCTTTCTCGCACTTGTATCACAATATACTATTGCGGAGTTACCTCAAAATATGTTACGTTATCGTTAAACAACGATTGATTCAGATTAATTTGAACTTGTGTATTGTTCGTTAACGCATAGTATCAACTGTTAAGAGTGTTTGAGAAGTGATCACGTGCTCATTATAAAAACGTTTTTTAACGACACAGATTGCGTGCAGAACTGTAGGTTCATAATGTTAGCATCTGCAGTCAAGATAATTGTCTGAAAATATGGTAGATCGTTTGCGCGTACCTTGAATATGAAGAATATAACTCGATTTCATTTGCGCGTTTACTTGTTTTCGAGAAAAATTCAAATAAAATTGGGGATCTGAATTTCAGCATCCAGTTACTGAATACGATACTATGCGAACGGTCAACAGAATTTGGGATAGATTAATGCCCATGCCCATCGTTTGCGCGTTGTTTGCGCTAACAGCATCCACAACAATTTATCAGTAATTATTATCTGTACCATTGAAGAAAAAAAATTCCAAATCTCCAAAGCTGGTACCAAAATCCAGTATTGCCCATATATAGACAGAAACAAAGTTACCTACATTCCGAAATGACTGATTCTGAAATGTTACTTGTTTGCTGCTCAATCAACCTCAATGAAACCGAACGAACTGAAGTCATCAAAATTATGCATCATTTTCGATATTCAGCTCGATTCACTATCATTTTCACGGCTTTCTTTTTTCAGGAACGGGAACGGACGGAATTGAACCGTTCCCGGCGCATCTGCACTAATGAATTTTGGTACCAGCTTTGTAGATTTGGAATTATCATTTTTTCAGTGGTTGCGGTAATGATTACGGAGCAATTATTGTAGGTGCTGTTTGCGCACACGACGCGCAAACGATTGCCATGATAATTTATCTGAAATTCTGTCAAACGTTTGCATAACAGATATTGTATTGAAAACCGGATGCTGAAATTCAACCGCCCCATTTTACTCGCATTTTTCTCGAAAACGAGCAAATGCGTAAACGAAGTCGAGTTACATTCTTCATGTTCAAGACGTGCACTGCAGATGCTAACTTTAAAAACTTCAGAACTGCAGTAGACGAATGCATTACTCAATACGTCGCTGTCCACCTCAACGCGACACATCTCTAGATCTCGCACCATTTTACATTCAATCCCGATTTTTTTTATGTTGTCTTTTTAGCTCTGAAATAGTTCTATGACTTTCAGGTGAATTTTTGAACCGATACTTACTTTTAAATAATTATTTTTATCCGCACTTCAAACTTTGACCTTCTCATAGGTTCTAAAAAGTTCACGAGAATTCTGTTGCCGCAAAACAACCATCCCTGATACTTTCGCTATCAGAAACTGAGGCAGATTGTTCTATATTTGCTTTTCAAATATTTATTAATTTCAAGTCAGTTTCAAAATTCTGACCGATAATCTTCACATCCTGATTCTCAATCATATGTCAAGAATAGCCGAGCAAAGATAATGTTTCGGCAACGTTTCGGAATGAGATCTACTATTTTTTCTTGAATTTGACCATCATATAACCGCTGATCCCGATGTCTGATATTGATAGTCTTTCATTTTTTCTGCGATCCCTGTGCTGGTCCGTTTGGTGACTGATAGGAGCATATAGTCGAACCAGTGCCGGATTTAAGCAGGGGCGGACGGGGCGGTCGCCCCGGGGCCCCCACAGATATGGGGCCTCCACAAAATTCGGAATTTTACTTTTGAGGAATAAAAAAAAAAGAAATCAAATGTTGAGATGCCTCACAAAAAAAGTACTTATATCGATCTAATTGTACATAAGATTTGCATATTTATCTCATGTAAATATGTTTTTCTATGTGCTTGAAACGCAGATAAATTACATGAATATTCTACCAGTTGTTGGACAGTTTTACTTATCGCAAGTTTGTTTGTTTTGTAACACCTCCTTGGAAAGTATGATTTTCGAAACATGTGTGGCATGTGTGAAGTGTATAATATCCGAGCAGTACAGGACGTAAAGCACTAGTGGGGTAAATTCCAAATGAATAATCAAACTGCATCTACAAAATGTCAATATCAAGGAGGAGCTTCACATCCAAATTGATGGTCTGTAGAAAAATGTTTTTTTATTAATCGTCATGTATTTACTGTTGCAAAAGTAGTTCCAATTAATACATGAACTCCATGAAATTTCTATAGTAATTTCAGTTTCCGGACTAGTGTCTTATTTACTGCACCGCTTGGAAACTCACACAGGCTTCGGAAGAACTCACTTTCCATCGCAGGAATTACAAAAAATAGCATGTGTGACACGTGCGGAAAGTGGCCAATATCCGTCAAGTGTGAAGCTAGCAACGCTATTTTTGATTGTAATCAATTTCAGAATGTATCATCGCTAGGAATTCACCCTCTATATCGCGTGTCTAATGACATAAGGACGTAAGCGCCATTATACGAGTTTTTGCTGTTCGTAACGGCAAAGGGTCATATGTATTTTTTTACTGTACTTGGGATAAAAACCCGAAGATTCGTTCATAAGCGTTGAAATTTAATATGAGGTCAATTAAAAAGCAGAAGGTCGTAACCACCGAAATTAAAAAAAAAAAAGAAAATGCCACTTACGACCTTCTGCTTTTAACTACGAATATTTTTTACCGAATTTTTTGAAACGGTCGTTTTTTCAATTTATATTTGCGTTTCAGGTGTTTCTGATTTTTCTTCGCGATTCGCGAGTTTTTACAGCGATTTGAAAAAATCATTAAAAATTTAATTAAAAGAAAATGGCGCTTACGACGTTCTGCCTTGAGATTTTTTTTTTATTTTCCTTAAAAATTGTGATGAAAGAATGACGTATCCGCCCAACGTATGACGTTGTGCACTTACATTTTTCGATCTCGTAATTTCAATTGATCTATACGTTTTGACCGTTTTCAGGGCGAATGGCGTGAAAAAAAAACACACTTTTTGCCACCAACATCGCGTTTTTGGCGCTTACGACTTCCTGCCATTAGACACGTGATATTTTGCATACAATAAAATAATTATAAGTGCAAAGACGTTATGGTAAATTTGCCAAACATTTTCGCTAATATTGGTATTGAGATCCTAAAAGTGAATTTTGGTAGAGCCCTATTTTCATATGTTCAAAATTTTGAGAGAAAGGGAAAAATTTAGTTAAGTACGATGGAAATTCGCACAGGGTAGTGGGCCTCCACAACCGCGCCGCCCGGGGCCTCTCACTTCCTAAATCCGGCACTGAGTCGAACGCGAATGAACGGTGGCGTTTATCAGGAATAGGAGCTGCGTTTTTTCTAGAATTTTACCATCGCGTAATCGTAATCTCCATACCTATCTTTTCTGAATTTTTGTGAATGTTTAAAGGACCATTGAACTGGCCTGCCGCACCTAACCTGAGTCGCGCACGGCGAAGATATAGGATTCTTATGTTCATTCGTGAATATTTAGGTACTTTGAAAAGGAAAAAAGTTTTGTTTTCTGATAGAGTCACTACAAACATTTACTTTCTCTTTCAAAGTCAAGCTGATGATGAAAGTTTCCGAAGAATCGTACCGTATATTTCTGAGCATCACCAACGTTCATTTACAACAGTCGGACGGCGAAGTTCATGGTTCAGAATCACTATAGTACACTCCTCAAAAGAATTAAAGCATCACCCATTTTTTGGCTGAAAAATTGGCCATATTCAAAGTGCCATAACTTCGTGTAAAATGTTCGCAGAGGAGGGGTGAAAAACGCATTTTGAAGCTTGAAGCCTTAGCTTTCGAAAACATTTTTTCAAATTTTGCCAGCGCCATTTTGTTTTTGAGTTTTGGCCTCGTAAGGACACTTGTGTCACTTTGTCAAGTGAGAGTATAAAGTTTGAGGTCGTGAACGGGGAGGAGGAATTTTGTGACCGAAATTCGAGATCGACCATCTTGTAGGCGCAGGTTTTCTCTGCAAAATGCATTTTTAATATCCAGGCTCGGATTTTTTCTCGCAAAATTATTCAACTTTTCAACAAAAAACGTCAAAAAAACTTTGAGCGGCCATTAAAAACGACCCGATTATCGGAAAAGGGCGAACAAAAACTCATTTTGAAGGTGGGAGTATCGACTTTAATTTGCTGCCAAGGAAAATCGAATTCCGCCCCGATTTAACCCCTTCCCCTAATTTTTATCACAAAAAAACGTGTTCGGTAAACCGTTGAATTTGACTACCTTTTTCAACCAAGCATAAATGGTTCAAAATTCGATGAAAAAAAAAAAACGGACGTGAAATTTCGAAGCTTTCCCTTCAAAATGACCCCCTTACGACTGTTGTACGGTTTTCGTGAACCGAGATATCCGAAGTTGAAAAAAGCACTACATCGACCGAAATTTACGGCGCTTAAGCTGCTTGGTCGGACTGACACGAGGGGTTGACCACTCTTGAAATCACGTGTATACACCTTCGGAAAAGTTGAAAATTTGGAAATTCTGGATTTGGAAATTTGGAAATTTGGAAAATCTGAATTTAAAAAAAAAAAAAAAAACCACACCTTTTTTCCAGCTTCGGAATTTCAGCTTTGTCCAAATTTCCAAATTTTCAACTTTTCCGAAGGTGTATACACGTGATTTCAAGAGTGGTCAACCCCTCGTGTCAGTCCGACCAAGCAGCTTAAGGTGGCTCAAGCGCGAACACGTTCACGAACAGAAAAAAATAATTTTTCAGTATATTGTACATACAGTACTCATCTTCACGTACGCAAAATCTCAGACCAGATCATCGACTAGATAAGAGAGATAAATATTGTTGAAATTCGATTTTTTAACACGGGGCTTATGGGAGAATGAGGCTGAATTATTTGGGCCGAGTAATATCTCTGCATCTACCGAACAGATGTTGACGAGAAACTAGAGTAACGCTGATTAGACCACGAGGATTGCAAATACAACGATAAAGTGGGGGGTCATCGACTTCTGTTATGAGATATTCAACGTCAAAGTTTCGAAAACTTTGAAATTCAGAGAGGTTATGGGACCGCGTAGAAATTCGGCAGCTGGACAGAATTATGATAGCTGAGCGCATGCGCGAGAATCGAAGCTCCGGCCGTTTATCACTAGAGAGAGTGAGACAGATAGTCGCGATGTTGCCATACTTCTGTATGCAGTATCGTAACATGAAATTATTCTTATTTCACGGTCTTTATTTACTGGCATACAACTAATGACTTATGCATGAAATTGTCAATAATTTGATCGCGAGTAACTGTATTATGGCAATCTTGCGTTTTCGAGGAAAAATAGAGGGCCTTGCTTTAGCCCCCGCGAAATTCGGACCTTCGTGCTTGAGCCACCTTAAGCGCCGTAAATTTCGGTCGATGTAGTGCTTTTTTCAACTTCGGATATCTCGGTTCACGAAAACCGTACAACAGTCGTAAGGGGGTCATTTTGAAGGGAAAGCTTCGAAATTTCACGTCCGTTTTTTTTTTTTTTCATCGAATTTTGAACCATTTATGCTTGGTTGAAAAAGGTAGTCAAATTCAACGGTTTACCGAACACGTTTTTTTGTGATAAAAATTAGGGGAAGGGATTAAATCGGGGCGGAATTCGATTTTCCTTGGCAGCAAATTAAAGTCGATACTCCCACCTTCAAAATGAGTTTTTGTTCGCCCTTTTCCGGTTTTTAATGGCCGCTCAAAGTTTTTTTGACGCTTTTTGTTGAAAAGTTGAATAACTTTGCGAGAACAAATCCGAGCCTGGATATTAAAAATGCATTTTGCAGAGAAAACCTGCGCCTACAAGATGGTCGATCTCGAATTTCGGTCACAAAATTCCTCCTCCCCGTGCACGACCTCAAACTTTACACTTTCACTTGACAAAGTGACACAAGTGTCCTTACGAGGCCAAAACTCAAAAACAAAATGGCGCTGGCCAAATTTGAAAAAATGTTTTCGAAAGCTAAGGCTTCAAGCTTCAAAATGCGTTTTTCACCCCTCCTCTGCGAACATTTTACACGAAGTTATGGCACTTTGAATATGGCCAATTTTTCAGCCAAAAAATGGGTGATGCTTTAATTCTTTTGAGGAGTGTATATTAAAAGTGTGCTGATAACTGTCAGCTATCAGATCAAAACTGACATAAACATCGCCGTACCCGTTAAATTGTGCCTCAAACATACCTTTCATCGAGATCAATTCAGCTGTTCAAAATCTTGAACTTTTGTTCACCTCTTCAAAATTTCGTGAATCAATCCAGCCGTTCAAAGTCTTGGTCTCTTGGAAATTTCGCAAAATACGTTATCGCTTTGAAGGTACAGGTTGTCGCTTTGAATCACGCCTGTCAAAAACAACAGCTTCGAACGGCGCGAAGTCAGCGGACAGACCTTTTTCAGATCAAACGGCGCGAAGTCAACCGACAGACATTTTTACGATAATATGGCCAGCCTCAAACTGCGCGAAGTAAGCAGACAGATATTTTTCAGATCAACCGCCAGCGGAAAGGCGGTGACGGAAGTGCGAGATCATCAGCGGTGACGGAAATGCGAGATAATTGTGACAACCGATCTTTTTATGACAGAGGATTGGGTTTTACAGGGAGTATTGGGGAATATTGGGCACCAGTATTAAATTGAAAAAAAAAATTTAGTGTATTTTAGGAAATAACAATACAAATCGTATCTCGATACGCTTGGAAAAATTAAAGATTTCCCTGGAATATCGTGGAATTCTCAGGGAATTTTAGATCCTGACTTGAGTAGACACCTTGATTGAATCAGAAGTGATCACTTTCGACCCAATGTTTCATTCATCGATTTGTTTTTCTGTCTGATTGTTTATTGTTTTCTTCAAAGATTATCGTTCTGTTGATCTTACACAAGAACTTTGTAAATAAAATACTGTGTCGAAAGTGATCACATCTGATTTATTACGCTACGAACAAGCGCGCGGTACCATATCCTTCGAAGCCCTCCACAGCCGTTAGGATGAGTTTCCGACCATGGGTATCATACCTCAAAATGCTTGTCTAGGTAGCCCCTACACACCCTAGAAGTATGGCCAGAGTTAGCATAAACACACTGTAGATTCCAGGTCCTTATCTAATAAAAATTGTGGACGCATCCACTCACCGTGAATGATAATACGCAACTGAGCATTTGGGAACGCCGCAGCAAACTTCTCAAAACGCTATGCGGCAGTCTCTAAAAATTACACTATCAAAGGCTGGCGGCGGCTATACTGTATGGGAAACTTTACTATACGAGTGGTTTGAACTCACAGACGGATGGTTCGGATACAATGTTGCTCAAGCATCGTTTAGAATGCTGTGTTGGCGGACACCTAGGCATCACCTGTATGGCAATGATTAGTATACAGATTGCATCTAGTCCTAGGATTATTAGAAATTATGTCATAATTCCCAACCTAGCATTTCGTGTGCCACGGTATATTGGGAATGATCATCCTTGTATAGCAGGTATTAAAATACTTTACGTATAGTTTCAACAAATTTTTGCGTTGTATTTCTCAGTGATATGATACACATTGTTCTGTTGTCAAGTAAAACTTACATACAATTTTTAAAATACGTATAACAATTACTATGTTACCCTGTAAAAAGTTCATTCCTAGGCTTATAGTGACGTTATGTATGAAAATAGCAACGATCGTCATAATCAAAGTATATGACGCGATTGCTATACGAAGTATGAGAAAATTTCTTATAAATTTCTCTCCGTGTATTGTAACGTATTCAACAACCCGCCTGTCAATATTTCAAGTTTGAATTTAAAATTAAAAAGAATTAAATTAGCAGAGTCGACTAGAGCATTCCAGAACGTAAAATCAAAATTTAATACACACACACACACTCGTTAGAAGAAGATAACACATAGAAGCATCGCCACTTTGGCAACAACATCTACACATATAATTTTGTTTAACACACACTCGTAAACGCTAAAGTTTCATGTTATAATAGATTTAAGGATATTGCCTGTATACACGCTCAACAAGACCATACATGTTACACTTACAATAAAAGGGGATTAACACAGATAGAAGAGAACAGAAATCTGTAAACAGTATCAATACGCGACAAGTAGGGAAGTTGAGTTCGTGGGTCAGTCCCCTCTCCTAAAATTTGAAGAAATGTAACTACGCGCATCGAGAAATAGTGCGAAAACCGAGCCGTAATGGTAAATCAGAACACGAGTAGAGTCACTTCGGTCCGGCTCGATCCTCGCATCAGTCGTGCCGATTTTTCAAGTATTCACTTCGGTCTGGCCTTTGGGTCTCATTGGTACGTAATTCATGGGAGCTATCCATGAATTACGAATTTAAATTCATTTTCTGACTTAGAAAAATTCTGAAGAATTCATTTAAGGCGACAGCCTTCCAATAGACGGAAAAATTTCAATTATTATCATTCAAGCTTTAAAACACCAACATTTCCTTTTATAATTTCTATTATTGTGGGTATTTAAGCCACAATAAGCTCCAGTAAACGTATCAGTTCTTTTATTTTCTGTTCTTTTGCTTGACGCATCATCCTCGCTATCAACATAAATCTGTCTAACTGCTAATCATTCACCTTTACACAACATACACTCCACAGTTAATTGTTCATATCCTGAATTATCCTTTATAACTGGTTTAGTCCTCAGTCAAGAGTGCTGTTAGTAGTAACGCCCGGACTTTCGAGAAAGGGAAGCACCAAAGCAGTATTTTCGACACTGAGTCCTCTCGTTATTAGCTCAGGTAGAAACTCCTTTCCTTGAGGTAATTCGTTACCTCATTGCACAAAAACCACGAGAGCAGGTGTTAATTGATCTAGGTACCTTATTGAAGCCCTGAAAGAATCTCTACTCAACAATAACTAAAATTTCTACTAGTACGAGTGCTATCAAAGAAGAATTTCAGGATTATTGATAAGTGGTTAAATGATAAGTGATAGTAGTGAAACTCGTTTAATATTAGTTTAATCGGAGTGATCGTGCAATTTAGTGAACACGGATCACAGTGAGGATTAACGTTATAGTATATGGCAATAGTGCACGTATTCACATGCATGTGGAATACGGAATATTTCAAGCGCTTTGTTATGAAGTGAGTTTTCTCTCATTATAATCCTGTTTAGAAAAGGACAAAAATCGGATTTTTTTACACGCAATTCCATTTCCTCGAACATCAAGACCTTCAATTATAGGGGTAAGGTAAGCTGTCGATGAATGTGGTCGAGAGAAACGAGTATTTGAAATATCATTTCCTAGTATCCCTGGGTTCGTGGTTTAATTTGACCAAATTACTGTTTGCGAGTGCCTACTGCACTTCGACACGTCAGCTATCGTGCCGAGCACGGAAGATCGATGTAATCGACTCACTTGCAAACGCTCGGATACCTCTTACCTTACCTTGCTTAAAATATTATTCACATGATAAACTTACAGAGTGCCGGGCATAGAGAGAAAGAACACGAAAAATTAAAACAAAATGAAAAAAAAAATTGTGCATTTTTTATCGAAATTTTGTCTGAATACATTTCAAAATTGATGATGGGCGTAGATGAAAGAAAGTCGAACTCAAAGCCTTAGCGTGACTCGCTGCTGAGAAAACTATTATGGGCGTTGTTAATTTTAATTTCAACCTGTAAATTCAACCTCTTGATATGCTGCACAGGGAGATAACGACGCTTTAGCAGTCGAAGGCTTATGACGGATGGTAACATCATGGGTACATATTGATTAAGCCAAAAGTTCATCACTTTATCCAGCTTTTTCCAAAGTCGGTTGATATGTGCCATGCCGGTTCCGTACTTCACCGCAGTTAAGAATTAGGCGGATTAAATTAATCAATACTTCATCCATCCTAATTTACTATTAAATCGGTATCAGTCACGACCGATTCATGAAACTATAACGAAGCTAAAGCTTAATGCATGCATCGTGGGTTGAATTGCGGACATGATGCACAGAATTCCCTGACATTTCCCGGTTTTCCCTGACTGATATCATTATTTTTCCCTGATATTTTGATTTTACGATTCGACCTGAAACCACTAAAAATTGTAATCACTTAGTTCACGTGTGATCTAAAAATGCCAATATATATTCATCTACATCGGGTTCTCTCATATTTCTAATCACAGATGAAAATAAAATCTTGAAGAAGAAGAAGAGAAAAATCATGATGATGATAGCATCTGAATTTCATGGCCAAGGTTTTAAAAATCCGTGGATTTGATGAAATTCCCTGACCAACCGACGGATTCCCTGACATTTCCCTGACTTTTCCCTGACACACCAAATTTCCTGACACACCAAATTCCCTGACATTTCCCGGTTTTCCAGACGGGTGGCCACCCTGTTCAAACTAACAAAAAATTATTACCCAACACGTTTGGTTGGTTTCGGTTATTAGTTCGGTTATCAGTTACACGGCAGTTAGTTTCTAATTTTTGTTTTGTTTCTTCTTTCTATCGATTGTCAATAAATTACGGCCGCAATGCGATGTATTTCCTATACCTACCTATATGCTCGCATATATGTTGTATACATAAATATATGAAGTTGCGTCACGATCTATTATCCATGACTTTTATTGCTTCTCCATATTTTTTCGTCACTGTGAACATCTGTAGGTACCTGATTTTGTGCGAAAATGAAAAACGCATGAGATTCAATACTGTACTTCTTTTCTACTATGTTGATATTTACTTTTTGCGCTACCTCCGTCGGAAAACGGTGCGTGGAAAGAAATAGTATATTGTGTGATAAGTGCGGAAAGAAGGCGATATCCGATGAGTGTGAAGTTTGCAACACGAGCGAAGGCGAGCAGCCAGCATTCATACGAGTCTAGTGTCGTTCACTTACGAGCCGCAGACGAGTGCGGGATTACACGAGACGAGTGTGAATGCTGTGCGAGCCAAGCGAGTGATTCAAACTTCACACGAGGCAGATGTTGCCTATCCGCACTTATCGCACACCATATTTTTTATAACTCCTGCGGGAAAGCTTGGTTTGAGATGCAGACGAATAATATCTGACAGCTGAGCAAATGACCGACCCATCGAGTAGAAGGAGACATATCTCCCCACATTTAGTCGTCTAAAAGTGGTCGTAAAATCCCACGTTATAGTTGGCGCTGCGATCGACCGTGTACCGAGGAGTTCCGCGCTAACGTAGGCGCGCGCATCAGATACCGCGTAGCCATGTCCATGGTCACCATGGTTACGCGGCGCGCGCATCAGATACTGCGTAACCATGGTGACCATGGACATGGCTACGCGGTATCTGATGCGCGCGCCTACGTTAGCGCGGAACTCCTCGGTACACGATCGATCGCAGCGCCAACTATAACGTGAGACACACTTTTCTTCGAAGATATGTCTCCTTCTACTCCATGGGCCGACCATAACCAACCCGAAGTTAGGCAATAATCTAGGTTGACACATCGCTGCCGCCTGGGGGCGCCACTTCGCGGACGCCTGGACGTTGCCACCGTCCGATAGCGCAACTGAACGACTGACTTATTTCAAAGTGCGCATGCGTGATAGTGAAGAAATATTACGTTTTTTCACTCATCTGAAAGGGGCCCCTTCCAAACCAGACACAGGCATCGAAAATCAAGCTTTCCACGCAGGTGTTATAAAAATAACTTTATATGACTAAATAAACGTATACCGTCCATTATGTCATACATTGGAAAAACTAACAGTTACCGAAATTTCGAAAACCGAAATTCCGAAAAACCGGATATTCGAAAATCCGAAAATCGAACTATTCGACTTTTCGGTAAAACCATTTCGGCGCGGCAGTTTTCGACTTTGCAACCGATAACCGAAAATCGATCTTAGTGGACTGGTCGGTTTTTGAATCACGCGTCAACTGACTTCAGGCAAATAATTCAACTTTTCAGCAAGATGGGACATCTGACTTCAAGGGTGCAGGTTAACCCCTCGACAAGTACCAATATCCTTCGAAACCTGTAGTTTACAGACTTCCATAGACCGAATCCATTTCAAATCGGACAGGCTGGAAATCGTGATGTCACGGAATTTTTCCAAATTAAAATATGATAAAATATGAAATTAGAATTTGACGAAAAAAAGCAACCCGTATTTTTTTGTTTTGGAAAAAAAGAATTGGCTACGAAGTTACGGCTGTTTGAACATTTAATCGCGCGCTACCGAAGTTCTTGAACAAAGAACACTTTTGTTCTTAAAAACGCTATTTCTATGGAACGAATCATCGCAAATACTTCATCCTGGTCTCAGTTTGTAGGGTTTTTTTAGGGAATATGAAGAAAAATTTGAAGATTTCTGAAAATTGACGGAATGACATTCATTTTTCGAAAATTAGGGAAACCCGATTTTCTCGAAAAGTGATTTTTTTTCCCTAAAATTTTACACAATACCTATGTGGAGTGATATGACGGATATATCCTATCAGTTTCATCGATGCTAAAACACTGCGTCATATCAAGAACAAATATTTCGTGCGTCATTGAAATTCGTCAATTCCTGTGCTGGTGTCGACTTTGTGGGCGTCGTTGAGATGTGTTCAGATTCTTCGATCCAAATAATATTACTGAACCTTGATACATACTTATCTGAGGGAGTGCATGACCAAATACCGTATGATGTATAACATCGTAGACCAAATATTGATCCGCTAATAAAGACTCCCACGAAAAAAATAAAAAAAATTACATTATGCTGAATATTGCTGAGAACAAGAGATACGCGTATTAAAATAGTATATTGTGCAACTCGTGCGGGAAGTTGGCGATTCTCGATGAGTGAGAGTATGGCGCACGAGTCGCAGGCGAGTCGTCACGCAGGCAAGCCGTAAACGAGTGTCGACATGCTCGCACGATTCGGGGATCGACAACCCGCACGAGTTGCACACCATGCTTTTTGTAAACCCTTGCAATGGGTAGTTCGATTTCGCCGCTGCGGCATTCGGCACTCTAACCTGAGCGTGGCGTAGAGCAGCGCACGCGATCGTAGTTACCAAGTATCCCGTTTGATGGCGCTAGCTAACAGAGTCTCGCTGAGACTAGCGTGAAATAATAATAGTATATTATGCACCTAAGGGCGACAAGTTGTTTTTGACGAGTGCGAGGTTGTATCACGAGGCGAAGCCGAGGGATACAATCGCACGAGTCTAAAACAACGTTTGCCCTGTGGTGCATACGATATTTTATACACCAAAGGGAAATAAAGTGGTTTTTCCGGCTGGAACAGGGCAATAAACCGCCGTTTATATCCCTGAGGTGTATAAATATTATTTAACGCTAAAACCGTCGTCTGTTATATTATTTCACGCTCTCCGCCCAGCGCAGTAATCGACCGTTTCGCGCACTTTCCGCGGTGCGCGAAATCGAACTTCCCATGCAAGTGTTGCAAAAAGTGTATTAGGTTAGGTCACCAAACTGGCGATAATTACTAGAAACGATGACTGACCTATTACCAGAGAGGGTGGAGGTTGTCCGGTTCGTTTGGACTTCATCTATTTTATGATCAGTGAGGGCTGTGTGAGAGGTCGATTCCCGATTAACATTAGTGTCGGGTTCATAAATTCTCGTTTTTAACCATCTGCCTGTTTGGCCAATATGTGAAGCATCACAAGATCTGCACGGAATTCTGTATACTACATTCGACATATGAGACAGTCGGGTTTTGTCTTTTAGCGGGTTGTATAAATGAAAAAGATCGTTGACGTTCCTGAATGTGCACGGCACTTTGAAGACCGAAGTGAACTTGGCCCCCCAATATATGCCAATTTTTTAAAATTTTTTGCCATCGTTTGTCCTTCGTTTGCCAATGTTTGCCATATATTTTTTTTCGTTTGCCCCTTTTAACTTCAGGAGTTATCCGCTTTCGAAAATTGGGGGGGCCAACTTCGTCAAATCGGCCCCCTAACATAATCCAAATTCAAAAAAAATTTTAGCCGTTGATAGTCTATCGTTTGCCAATGTTGGCCATATATTTGTTTTCGTTTGCCCTTTGTTAGATGAGGAGTTATTCGTTCTTGAAATCTACTTTACGAAGTTGGCCCCCCACTAAACACCAAATTCAATGAATTTTTCGCCATCGATTGTCCATCGACTGCCCTCGTTTGCCATATCTTTATTTTTGTTTGCCCCTTTTGTCCTCAGCAGTTATTCGCTTTCAAAAACCATCTGGAAAAGTTACAAACACATAGACTGTGTTCTGTATACGCGCGTTCGCCTCCTAGCCTTGCATGAGGTGACTAGACGTTGAATAACTCCGTAAAAAAAAATCGGAGAAAATGTTGTTTCAAAAACGGATTTCAAAGAGGGGACCTAAGGCTACAAACATTCTGTAGCCAAATTCAGACTTCACACCGCACGAAGAAGAACGGGCTCAGCCAATCAAAATCAGAATAAATTATCTTACATGAAATCAGCAGATTGACCGCAACAACTATCGCAAAACGATAGATTCCCATCAACTTTTTATAAGAGGGACACTCCTCAAAAGAATTAAAGCATCACCCATTTTTAGCTGAAAAATTGGCCATATTCAAAGTGCCATATTTTTGTGTGAAATGTTCGCAGAGGAGGGGTCAAAGACGCATTTTGAAGCTTGGAGCCTAAGCTTTCGAGAACATTTTTTCAAATTTTGCCAGCGCCATTTTGTTTTTGAGTTTCGGCCCCGTAAAGACACTTGTGTCACTTTGTCAAGTGAAAGTGTAAAGTTTGAAGTCATCTACGGGGAGGAGGAATTTTGTGACCGAAATTCGAAATCGGCCATCTTGTAGGCGCAGGTTTTCTCTGCAAAATGCATTTTCGACATCCAGGCTCGGATTTTTTTTCGCAAAGTTATTCAACCTTCCAACAAAAACCGTCAAAAAAACTTTGAGCGACCATTAAAAACGACCCGTTTATCGGAAAAGGGCGAACAAAAACTCATTTTGAAGGTGGAAGTATCGACTTTAATTTGCTGCCAAGGAAAATCGAATTCCGCCCCGATTTAACCCCTTCCCCTAATTTTTATCACACAAAAACGTGTTCAGTAAACCGTTGATTTTGACTACCTTTTTCAACCAAGCATAAATGATTCAAAATTCAATTTAAAAAAAAATGGACGTGTAAGTTCGAAGCTTTCCCTTCAAAATGACCCCCTTACGACCGTTGTACGGTTTTCGTGAACCGAGATATCCGAAGTTGAAAAAAGCACTACATCGACCGAAATTTACGGCGCTTAAGCTGCTTGGTCGGACTGACACGAGTGGACCACTCTTGAAGTCACGTTTTTTTTTTTTTTTGATTTGGAGATTTTATGATTTCTTTGGTAAAATTTACCATTTTACCATTTTACAATGTATCAAATTTACCAAGATAAAGCGCCGTAAATTTCGGTCGATGTAGTGCTTTTTTTAACTTCGGATATCTCGGTTCACGAAAACCGTACAACGGTCGTAAGGGGGTCATTTTGAAGGGCAAGCTTCGAACTTACACGTCCATTTTTTTTTTTTTTCAATTGAATTTGGAATCATTTATGCTTGGTTGAAAAATGTAGTCAAATTCAACGGTTTACTGAACACACTTTTGTGTGACAAAAATTAGGGGAAGGGGTTGAATCGGGGCGGAATTCGATTTTCCTTGGCAGCAAATTAAAGTCGATCCTTCCACCTTCAAAATGAGTTTTTGTTCGCCCTTTTCCGATAAACGGGTCGTTTTTAATGGCCGCTCCAAGTTTTTTTGACGGTTTTTGTTGGAAGGTTGAATAACTTTGCGAAAAAAAATCCGAGCCTGGATATGAAAAATGCATTTTGTAGAGAAAACCTGCGCCTACAAGATGGCCGATTTCGAATTTCAGTCACAAAATTCCTCCTCCCCGTAGATGACCTCAAACTTTACACTTTCACTTGACAATTAAGTGACACAAGTGTCTTTACGGGGCCAAAACTCAAAAACAAAATGGCGCTGGCCAAATTTGAAAAAATGTTCTCGAAAGCTAAGGCTCCAAGCTTCAAAATGGGGTTTCGACCCCTCCTCTACGAACATTTCACACGAAGTTATGGCACTTTGAAAATGGCCAATTTTTCAGCTAAAAAATGGGTGATGCTTTAATTCTTTTGAGGAGTGTACTATCGTACCTGCACTATAGTCCGCTTCACTATACGTTTATAGCGCAGTTATAACTAACCTTACTCTACTTACTACTCAACTTTACTATACTTTCATATGTATGTATACTATAAGTACTCAAAATATGAACCACAAGGTGCGAGAAAATTCTTTGCAAAAAAATAAACAACGAAAAAAAAAACAAAAAAGAAAACGTAAAATGAAAAAAAAAACGGAAAAAAATACATAATAACAGGAGTGTCAAATCCTACCGCGCAGCCTCTCCGTGGCACACTCTGGGGTCGTAAGTTAGATATTTAATTTACCAGCTAATGTCGGAGGTTTCAAAAAGCCAAAATCACCCGAAGAACGTTATCATGCATTTGCTATCATTATATCCTAAATGACAAACCAGTACAACTATAATTTATATATTTTTACGCTGAACCCATTTCAATATTCAAATTAATAATTAATGAAGGTATAGGCTGATCAGTGAAACTGTGCGTGGTCGCTCCTCAGACCAGGCTGACAATCAGTCGACACGTTCGTCCATTTTTGCATCCAGTGACACGTTTTTTTGTGATTCCGCGTGTAACAGGCATTTACTTTGTACCAGATTGACCTTTTTCATCTCATCCAAAATTGAAAAAAAAACGACATTATCTCAACCGATTTTGATGAAATTTCTATGGGACTAATCTGAAAATATATCCTTTCAAATAAGAAAACAATTTTGCAAATCCGTTTATGAATGACGGAGTTCTGGGGTAACAAACATAGAAAAAAAAAATGAAAAATACAACCGAATTGAGAACCTCCTCCTTTTTTCGTATTCGGTTAAAAACAAATCCGCTTCTCATCGAAAAGACCACGTTCTTCTTCGAATTGGCATAGGTATCTCTCCCATTTTCCAGTTTCAGCCAGTCGATATTGGAAATATTGGAAAGTGATATTGGATTTTTTGAAGATAGTTTTTGAAAGCGAATAACTTCTGAGGACAAAAGGGGCAAACAAAAATAAAGATATGACAAACGAGGGCAGTCGATGGACAATCGATGGCGAAAAATTAATTGAATTTGGTGTTTAGTGGGGGGCCAACTTCGTAAAGTAGATTTCAAAAACGAATAACTCCTGATGTAACAAAGGGCAAACGAAAACAAATATATGGCAAACATTGGCAAACGATAGACTATCAACGGCAAAAAATTTTTTGAATTTGGAATATGTTGGGGGGCCGATTTGACGAAGTTGGCCCCCCCAATTTTCGAAAGCGGATAACTCCTAAAGTTAAAAGGGGCAAACGAAAATAAATATATGGCAAACATTGGCAAACGAAGGACAAACGATGGCAAAAAAATAAAAAAATTTTGCATATATTGGGGGGCCAAGTTCACTTCGGTCACTTTGAATGGCTTCAGCACCCTTGACACTGCCTGGGAATATATACATTGAAAATCCGAGCTTCTCACATCAAAACAAATGAAAGGCAAGAAAACGCAGGTGCGGAAATAGCACATTTCGATACGCGGGTAAAAACAACTTTCACACATGTATCGAACAAAATTTTCTGCGCTACCTCCGTCGGGAAACGATGCGTGGAAAGCACAAGTGCGTGGAAAAACTTTCCGCGCACCGTTATCCCCACTCCGGGCGCGCAGAAACTTGGAAGTATGGCTCGGGCGCAGATAGGGACACAGTGACTTGTGCTTGTGTGTCACACTCGCCTGCGGCTCGTGTGTCCCACGCGCACCCGTCACGCGTCCCTTTTTCTACGCCCTTGCCATACAAATAACTATTTCATCACAAACGCGTGTAAAGTCCGATTATATGCACGCTTGCGTGCATCTAAAGGCACTTTGTCGCACGGCGTGATGAAAAATACTGTTCATCATTCTTGACCCGTTTCCGCCATTTAGAATACTTGGGACAACTTATCCCGGGATTTGTGACAACTTATACACTCCACGAATTTTTTTTCCAAATTCGAACAATCATACTCAGACGTGCTTTGGAACAACCAAGAATTTTCTGTAGGTGCGCAAAGGATGCATCTACAATACCCCATCTGAAGATTTGAGAAAAACAAAATATTCTAAAAATCACAGAGTAAAAAGTGTGACAACTATCTCCGGTCTCCCTTACACAGAATCCTCTGATGATGAAATAATACGTAGCATCCGTCCAATATTACACAAAGTATACGACGTTCTTAAAATTGAAAGGGTTCTCGCTAAAATCACATGCATGGACGCGGAACGAAATGTGTGCAGGATGAAAATCCTTGATTACGTTCGCTGCAGCTGTACAAGACTGGTGGTATGGCAAAGTCGGAGAACGATCATATAATAGACTTTATTGTTCGAGTACAAAAATGGTAAAAACGATTATTTCCGTCGACTACAGATTGTTCATATACCTCCGCAACATCAAGCCGCAACGCAATAACCCTTGCAGTCTAAAATATAAAATGGCATCTGAAACGCGAACTAGCATTGTGCATTTTCAAGCCACGGATCCTTTGGCGTCGCCCGCAGCCATCGAGGCCCATTGTGCACGTGTATAACCTCGGGCTAAATAGTGCTCAAACTGCAGTCTGACAGATGCAATTCGCTCAGAGAAGAATGTATGAGAAAATGAATGAAAATAAGTGACAAATCAAAATCTTAAATCCATTTGCACCGCTGCAGTATGAGACAATTCAAAAACCCAGTTGAAGAATCAATGTTTGATGAAGAAAAAAAAGGAAACGAAAATCCGATTTTTAATTAAAAAAAAGTTGAATAGTAAAATTAAAATGGAGTGGATTACACTGAACTGCCGCACGTAATATTCCGTCTAATTTACGGAGTCATATATTCCATGTGATAAAAGTTGTTTCTATAGAATCAGTTAGTCCAGTTCATACATATACATATAAAGCACTGATATATATACTAGGGGGGCTTCGCCCCCCTGCGCGCTTCGCGCGCCAACCCCCCGAATAAGGTTTCTGCACGGATTACTGGGAGATTGGGATCCCATGATTCATATACTAAGTGTGAGTGGTTTTTTACAGTTTTTGACAGTTTTCTGTATCATGACTTGACATGTCCCGACATGACCTGACTGACGTTACGCCTGACATGAGGTTTCTGCGCGGATTACTGAGAGATTGGGATTCCATGATTCATATACTAATTGTGAGTGGTTTTTTTACCGTTTTTAACAGTCCTGTCCTGACATGACCTGTTGTGACCTGACATGTCCTGACATGACCTGTCATGACCTGACACGTCCTGACATGACCTGTTATGACGACTTCGGTTCGGTTCTTTCCGGGAGACTTCGGGTCTTTCCGGAAGACTTCGGGTCTTTCCGGACGACTTCGGGTCTTTCCGGGAGACTTCGGGTCTTTCCGGAAGACTTCGGGTGTTCGTGGGGGAATAGGTTAGGTTAGGTTAGGTTAGGTGGGGGAATTCGTGGGGGATCCTGGGTAATCTTGACACGGCGGCGGCGGCGGCGGCGGCGACGATATCTTTATAGAACGATAAGGTGGCCAGACATTGACTTTATTTACGATGTGCGGCATGAGAATGTGGACTTTCTCTAATAATTAGTGTTCGTGTCGCAGCGGCCTTCGGACATTAAGCATAAGAAGTGCTTTAAATCACTCCAAATTCGCTTGACATCGCATGAAACGAATTTGAAATCCGCTTGAAGTCCATTCGAAACTGCGTGATATCACATGAATTACAATCACCAGATGTGACATATACAGTCACAATCAAATGACTTGCAATCGCTGCAATCATGGAATCACTTATAACCTAGTGATTGACCCCTCGGAATCGAGCTTCCCAAGATCAAGACGGATAGACCATACAAATGGACGTCAACCGTTGGCAATAGATTAGGCCGTGATATAGGTGTCGGACAGATGTTCACAGCACGTACTTACAATTAGATATACAAGAGTATGATAATATTCCCCATTACTTATACACAGCGTTGATCGTCCCTCAGCAATTCTCCTCCTCCATAAACTCCGTATTCCGACTGCCAACACTTTGAGAGTGAATGAATGGTGAAAATGACGAACCCTTGAACGATGAGAAATATTTCGAGTGGGAGGGTTGACAGAGTTTCGTTGTTGTTAACGGCGTAAATACCCCCTCTCCAACCGCTGTCATGCTGTCAGCCTAGTCGGCATATAACCTTTGGAGGGAGTGGGGAGGGGGGGGACTGTACGGAGAAAGGGGAAATAAGGGTGGAGGTGTTCAACAAACCCCAAATGGGCAAATGCATTAGTCAATGTCAAAAGTTCTTAGGCTACCCCCGCTCGGCCTGAAATGTATAGGCGCTAAGCGTAGAGCGTAGTAAGGTCGGTTGTTGGCTGTAACAAGAATAATTTACGGTAGATTATGCGAAGGGTTTGAAGAGTAACCAACCGTGATGAAACGTGACAGCTACTACAGTGTATTTTACTTGTCTATGGGCAATTCCACTAATTATCAACCATGTTTGGGCCTAGAAATCTGATTTGCTTCAATTTTTTTCCTCACATTTCGTGCACCAAGATTGGTATATTCACCGAGTTTCGGGCCGAAACATTGGTTGATAATTGGCTCGAACTGGACCAACGGATTTCGATGATTTTGGTCTTAAACAATTAGATTTGCTTCTGCTTGTAACTGAATTTAAATTGATTGCTGCAATAGATTTGTTTTAACTGTCTACTGAACAATTCAATAAGATTCGGAAGTTCGGGTTGATCCATGAAGATCAGCCCCAATAATTACTCGTATGCATCGTGAGTTCTCTCCTCCGGGTCCGGATAAGGGGGGCTTATCACCGCTGATGCTCCGCCCCTGGCTATATCACACTGTTATCAAAATCTAACTTTACCTCAAGTCTTCGATACTGAATTTGGCTTGGTAAGCCCCTCCCTCATCCGGACCCGGAGAAAACTCACCCTGTGTATACAATATTATTCAATTCGTTGATTATCTATACGGGCAGCCTTCCACACATCATCGACTCGTGAAGGATGAGAATAATTCGACGCCCGATACGAATAAAAGCACGTTTCAGATTCCGGGTGGAAAAGAGCGCGTTTCAAATTCCGGATGGAAAAGAGCACATTTCATATTCCGGGTGGAAAAGAGCACGTTCCAAATTCCGGGTGGAATAGAGCACGTTTCAGGTTGACTCGAATACTAGCACATTTCGGGTTGACTCGAATCTAGCACGTTTCGGGTTGACTCGAATAATAGCACGTTTCGTTAATATTATAATCCGATTGCCATTGTTAGACGGATTATAATATTGACGAAACGTGCTATTATTCGATTCAACCCGAAATATGCTAGTATTCGAGTCAACCTGAAACGTGCTCTTTTCCACCCGGAATTTGAAACGTGCTCTTTTCCATCCGGAATTTGAAACGTGCTCTTTTCCACCCGGAATCTGAAACGTGCTCTTTTCCACCCGGAATCTGAAACGTGCTTTTATTCGTATCGGGCGTCGAATTAGTTGATTTTTTTTTCAAAAGTTGACTAGTGCGGGTAGTAGTCGAAACAGACAACGATTCTGGGTTTTTGAAAATTTATATCGTCATCATAGTGGGTCGGAAAGACTTCGAACTATCAAAGGTGGATTCGAGAGCCAGAATGGAAAACAGTGACATCACATATCTGCTGTGGTGACGTGCATATATTGAACAAAGAGTCAATTTTCCAACGGGAAGAATATAGGGACCCGAATATAGTAGGTATTTCTCTCGCAATCTCGTTCGAGGTAACTCCCTGACAGTTTCATTAATTTTGTGACAGCCTATAGTTATTCCATATTCATTGTCAGTACTCTCCCGTCCATTGCGTTCTTATGAGTCGGGTGGTTCGGAATAAAAACCAATGTGTTATTTTCCTTCCTCGTAAAACAATAATTATTATCATAGGATGATAATCCATTGAGAGAAAACTTTCACTTTGTATTGAAGCTCGTTTTCGGACGTTTGCATTTTAGATGAGAAAACTTTGACCCAGAATCATTCTCGGATTATACCAACAAAATTCGTCTTCAACAGAAGTCGTGCTTCAAAAGTCTCTTCTTATAAAAGGATTGAAATCAGATACAACTATGTACCAAGTACAAAAGTTCGAAACAAAATGAAACTAAATAGTTTGGGGACCAAAAACGGAGCCTAGAGTTGGAGAAAATGAACTATGAAACAAAATAATTGAAAAAAAAAAAAAAAATGGTGGAAAAAAATGTTGAGGAAAAAAAATGTATGGAATTTTAATAATCGTTCGAGTAAACAAATCAAGCATCTATGAAGAAATATGACTAATGTTTGTATCAACTTTTTCCGGTGAAATACTGTACTCCGATATATTTCTACTGCATGAGCCATTTTTCATAAGAATGAGCTATTTCTTCATCCTTGATGCTGTAAAAAAATCGGTAGTGCTTTACCTGAAGCGCATCGTCAGTAGTTACATTTTGTGTCAAAGCCCTTTTACCTATTTCAGTTTTGCGGGGAGACTTTCAGGGTTGTTCAGAGTTCAAATTGAGTTTCCTCTTCTGCTTTGGGGGCATTCAAATACTACGTCACGCTGTTTTTGGCCATTTCGGACCCCCCCCTCCCACACATCACACATCGTCACGCAGTTTTTTACCCCCCTCTCGACGTGATGTGACGACTTCGATCTCGACTCCCCCCCCTCACCTTCGTATATTTTGAAATTTGTCCGAAAATTTGTCAATATTTTGAAACTCGCACCATGCCTGTCGGTAAAAAAGCGTGACGTGACGCTGCGAGTTTATCCCCCCCGCCCCCTCGTCACAGGTCATCACAGTGAAGCTTACCCCCTCCCCCCCCTAACAGCGTGACGTAGTATTTGAATGCTCCCTTTGTGAATGCAGAGTTTAGGAATTCAGTTCACGTATTGAAATTGATGTTTATAAAAAAATACGTTTAGCAATATGTTACATCAGTGAAACTGTCTCACAATGAAAAGGTGATCGATCTGTGAGTTGTCAGGAAAATAACCACAGCGTTTGAAATCTCTCTATATCTCTCTATCTATATAATAAAGTCGTGATCCTGTTATTTTCGTCTAAATTTTCGTCTATTATTTTCGTCGTAGATACGGTCGTCGTAGCAACGGCTCTCCTGATTGGTTTACAACCGGTAGAGACACGTTCTGATTGGTTTACAGATCATTCCGGTGTAGACAAGTATGATTGGTTTACCTTGTAACCAAGGAGGCGCGAAGCGGCGGCCCGCGCGCCGGCCCACTGAGATACATAGGGCGCGATAACTTGGGCAATAGACCTGAACACCAGGAACTATGGCGCGGGAGACCTGGACACAGTCTCCAGGTCTACCGTGCCATAGTTTTCGGTCTCGAGTCTCGCGCCATAGTGCCATAGTTCTGGATGTCCAGGTCTATTGCGCCATAGTCCTGGATGTCCAGGTCTACCGCGCCATAGTTTTCGGTCTCCAGGTCTATCGTGCCATAGTTCTGGGTCTACCGCGCCATAGTTCTGGATGTCCAGGTCTATCGCGCCATAGTTCTGGGTGTCCAGGTCTATCGCGCCATGTCCAGGTCTACCGCGCCATAGTTTTCGGTCTCCAGGTTTATCGTGCCATAGCCCTGGGTCTACCGCGCCATAGTTCTGGATGTCCAGGTCTACCGCGCCATAGTTTTTGGATGTCCAGGTCTACCGCGCCATAGTTTTTGGTCTCCAGGTCTATCGCGCCAGAGTTCTGGATGTCCAGGTCTACCGCGCCATAGTCTGGATGTCCAGGTCTATCAGGCCATAGTTCTGGGTGTCCAGGTCTATCGCGGCATGTCCAGGTCTACCGCGCCATAGTTTTCGGTGTCCAGGTCTATCGTGCCATAGTTCTGGGTCTACCGCGCCATAGTTCTGGATGTCCAGGTCTATCGCGCCATAGTTCTGGATGTCCAGGTCTACCGCGCCATAGTTTTTGGATGTCCAGGTCTACCGCGCCATAGTTCTGGATGTCCAGGTCTACCGCGCCATAGTTTTCGGTGTCCAGGTCTATCGTGCCATAGTTTTGGGTCTACCGCGCCATAGTTCTGGATGTGGATGATTAATTGGTATCCAAGGTCACTGACAACTCCAAATTTAACGTTTCGACCCTCTGAGTGGGTCCTCTTCAGACTGAAATTTTATTTAACAAACAAACATATTTTTACCTATCATCTTACAAAGAATTTGCATATAACTCTACAATATACTTACACTAGTTACCAATCCTATTCTATTTCAAATCCTGTCCGTTAGAGAAGCCGAGGTCAAACACACTACAAACATAAAGGTTATTATCAGTTAGTGTGGGTATTAAACCGATTATTAAAAACTTACAAGAGTCAGGGGAACTTTAAAATTTGTCTGGTTCTTTAGGCACCATGATACACCCGGATAAAACGAAACACAAACACGAAAACTGTCAGGAGTTAAAACCAAAATTCGTCAGTACAGCCGGGAGAGATCGCGGCACTGGTCACGCTGTAATATCTATCAATACTGATCACCTAACCAAAACAACTCGAACGGACAAGTTACAATAGAAGCATTAGATACCCAATAACTATATCAAATTAAACCATAGTAAGTGGCGCTCAGATTTTCTACATCACTTCTAAGGTTCACTGCAGAGCCATCCTTAACTATATTCAACATTTCATGGATTATTCTATTACTATTTCTATTATTCTTTACTTAGATCGGAGTACGAGGAGAAAATGTCCAGAATGTTAGAAGACCAGGAAACTTACAAACGTTTGAAGAAGGACCCGACTACTTCTTTACAATCTAAAGTCAATAGATTAGCACAGGGTTGGTTTAAACGCAAATTGATTGAGGAAAGTATGAAAAATAAACTCTGTACCTACAATTGTGTGCCTGCGAAAGCTTATGGCCTACCAAAAATCCATAAGGACAATGTACCACTCAGGCTCATCGTATCCTTCATTGACAGCCCCACATATAGCCTGGCTAGATACATCAACTCATTACTGAAGGCCGTCACACCTCCTGTTTCCAATGTGAAAGATAGTTTCCAACTAGTAAAAGGGATCACGGGTTTGAAGTTACCGCCTGGCTACATCTTAGTCTCGCTTGATGTCGTATCTCTCTTCACCAATGTTCCGACTGATCTAGCGTTACAGGCGATCCAGAATAGGTGGAATCAGCTGAGCCCTAACACAAAAATCCCTTGGGCTGATTTTTCGAAAGCCCATGAGCTTTGTTTTGAGGCGGCTTGCTTTAATTACAATAGTGCTTCTTACTCACAAACATTCGGTCTACCTATGGGTTCTCCGCTGTCGCCAATTCTCTCCAACCTAGTGATGGATGATTTAGAAAAGACTTGCTTGTCCAAACTACCCTTTCCGGTGCCCTTCTACGTTAGGTATGTTGATGACATCTTGTTGGCTATACCGGATGATTGCCAAGGCCTGACTCTAGACGTGTTCAACAGCTACCACGCTCGACTGCAATTCACAATGGAGTTAGAGAATAACAACAAGATCTGTTTTTTGGATGTCACGGTTATTAGAGAGGTCGCGGGCTTCGTAACTGATTGGTACCAGAAACCCACGTGGTCACGCAGATACCTTAACTTCCATTCTCACCATCCCGTGAAGCAAAAAATTGGTACTATCTATAATCTCGTAGACCGTGCGATCTTGCTATCAAACTCTACGTTCCACCCTAAAAATTTGCAACTAGTAAGAGAAGTTTTGTTGGAGAATGGCTATCCCCGGGGTTTCATTGATTCTCACATCCAATGTAGGGTAAAAACTCTTGCGGACCGTGCGGGTCAATTGGAGGTCGATTGTGACCCGAACATTACACCGTTTCGTTTTTGCTTCCCATATGTCAAGGGGATGTCACAATCGGTGGCGAGGGCTTTGAGACGCTTTGATGTGAAATGCTCATTTAAAAACATGAATGATCTATCTTCCCTGTATTCCAAGCTGAAAGATAAAACCCCGTTGGACCGGGTGTCGAATGTGGTCTATAAGATACCATGTAGTGGTTGTGACGCGACCTACATCGGTCAGACAAAACGGTGGCTCAAAACCAGAATCTCGGAACATAAGAATAATATTAATAGGAAATCGATCGGGCATACCGCCCTCACTAAACATAAAATTGAGCAGAACCACCTTTTTAATTACGATGGGATTAAGATCTTAAAGAAGGAAAGCAACTATAGAAAAAGAATAATCCATGAAATGTTGAATATAGTTAAGGATGGCTCTGCAGTGAACCTTAGAAGTGATGTAGAAAATCTGAGCGCCACTTACTATGGTTTAATTTGATATAGTTATTAGGTATCTAATGCTTCTACTGTAACCTGTCCGTTCGAGTTGTTTTGGTTAGGTGACTAGTATTGATAGATATTACAGCGTGACCAGCGCCGCGATCTCTCCCGGCTGTACTGACGAATATTGGTTTTAACTCCTGACAGTTTTCGTGTTTTTGTTTCGTTTTATCCGGGTGTATCATGGTGCCTAAAGAACCAGACAAATTTTGAATGTTCCCTTGACTCTTGTAAGTTTTTAATAATCGTTTTAATACCCACACTCAACTGATAATAACCTTATGTTTGTGTAGTGTGTTTGACCTCGGCTTCTCTAACGGACAGGATTTGAAATAGAATAGGATTGGTAACTAGTGTAAGTATATTGTAGAGTTTATAAGCTGTGAATTCTTTGTAAGATGATAGGTAAAAAATATGTTTGTTTGTTAAATAAAATTTCAGTCTGAAGAGGACCCACTCAGAGGGTCGAAACGTTAAATTTGGAGTTGTCAGTGACCTTGGATACCAATTAATCATCCACATAAACTAGAGGAGGTCGAATAAAAAGAAAAAAGAAATAAGTTTCATAGTTCTGGATGTCCAGGTCTATCGCGCCATAGTTCTGGGTGTCCAGGTCTACCGCGCCATAGTTTTCGGTCTCCAGGTTTATCGTGCCATAGTCCTGGGTCTACCGCGCCATGCTTCTGGATGTCCAGGTCTACCGCGCCATAGTTTTTGGATGTCCAGGTCTACCGCGCCATAGTTTTTGGTCTCCAGGTCTATCGCGCCATAGTTTTTGGTCTCCAGGTCTATCGCGCCATAGTTCTGGATGTCCAGGTCTATCGCGCCATAGTTCTGGATGTCCAGGTCTACCGCGCCATAGTTTTTGGATGTCCAGGTCTACCGCGCCATAGTTTTTGGATGTCCAGGTCTACCGCGCCATAGTTCTGGATGCCCAGGTCTACCGCGCCATAGTTTTCGGTCTCCAGGTCTATCGTGCCATAGTTCTGGGTGTCCAGGTTGTTCAAGTGGATGTCCAGGTCTATCTCGCCATAGTTTTCGGTCTCCAGGTCTATCGCGCCATAGTTCCGGACGTCCAGGTCTACCGCGCCATAGTTTTCGGTGTCCAGGTCTATCGCGCTATAGTTCTGGGTGTCCAGGCCAGGGCATACAGGTCTTTTAACAATAATTCGTCTGTTTTTGCAAGAAGGGTTAGAAATGGTTAAAATAGCCACTGACGGCTAGAAAAAGTTAGGCCAGTCATTCCTAGGAAAAATGAGTGTCCCAAGAAGGGTTAGAAATGGTTAGAATAGCCACTGACGGCTAGAAAAAGTTAGGCCAGCCATTCCTAGGAAAAATGAGTGTCCCAAGAAGGGTTAGAAATGGGTAAAACAGCCACTGACGGTTAGAAAAAGTTAGACCAGCCATTCCTAGGAAAAATGAGTGTCCCAAGAAGGGTTAGAAATGGGTAGAACAGCCACTGACGGTTAGAAAAAGTTAGGCCAGCCATTCCTAGGAAAAGTGAGGCGCGGAGCGCCGAACAGCGAGGCGCGAAGCGCCGAGTGCCCGAGGCGCGTAGCGCCGAGCGGGGTTGCCGCGCGAAGCGCGGAGGGGCAGAGCCCCTAGTATATAATAAAGTTTTTCGTCGTCGTCGTAACTATGGAAAGTTTTTCGTCGTCGTCACGTAACTATGGAACGCTGGCGACCATGTATTCGCGCCTCTATACATATAAACCATGTTTTCGCGCCTCTATACTAGGGTGTCCTGTTTTTTATTTTTATTTTTTTATTCCACCGGCCACCAGTCATAACTTTAGTAGTTGGTCTGAAACCAACCCACATCAAAGATGAGCTTCGTAGCTCAAGTCTAAGAGGTGCCTCGATCAACATTTTCATTTTTTATTTTAATAAACTTCAAAAAATATATACATATATCATGATCTGAGGGAATGGATAAACATTAAATTTGATGAATTTTTGTGTGTGAGCCACGAATAAAAAGATAAGTGCCTTTTAAATACAATTTATTATGGAATGGCTAATGAAGCCGTCTAGGAAAATAATTTGTGGCACTTTTTGGAAATTATTTGCGACGATTTCTTGCGATTGGGCACAGGTTGGAGTATTTTCGAAGTGTCAGAACAACATTAAACACAATTAGGTACGATTCTATTAAATCAGAGTTACAAGAAAGATAGAATGTCTTGCTTTTTCAACCAGCTCAATTTTTTGCAAAAACCATGAAATAAAATATGTTTGTATATGGGGCATTCCATGTCAACTCGACCAATGATTTTCCCTCAACATTTTTGATTCGCTTCATAATTTTTTATACTATTCTCCGAACACAAAAAAGCTCTTCTGAATTTTTTCAGATTTTTCCCGCCAACCCTTATTTTTTTATGATTATTCAAACCCATCTCAAAAACGCATTTTTTTTTAAATCTCAAAAAATTCTCAAAAATTTCATTTTCCATCTCGATCATTTTGACACCTATCCGATGATGGGCCGATTTTTTTTTCCCTTCTTTTCAGCACTTTAAACATTTTGAACGAACAAAACTCCATATTTCAACGTTACGAAAATTCTAAAAAAATTCCCAAATACCCCGTGATCGATTCTGAATCCATGAATATTTGAGAGTTGGAAAAAATAATCGAGAGGTATTAGATTCAGAATCGACCACGGGGTATTTGGGATTTTTTTGAGAATTTTCGTAACGTTGAAATATGGCGTTTTGTTCGTTCAAAATGTTTAAAGTGCTAAAAAGAAGGGAAAAAAAATCGGCCTATCATCGGACAAATGTCAAAATGATCGGGATGGAAAATGAAATTTTTGAGAATTTTTTTAGATTTTAAAAAAAATGCGTTTTTGAGATAGGTTCGAATAATCATAAAAAAATAAGGGTTGGCGGGAAAAATCTGAAAAAATTCAGAAGAGCTTTTTTGTGTTCGGAGAATAGTATAAAAAATTATGAAGCGAATCAAAAATGGTGAGCGAAAATCATTGGTCGAGTTGACATGGAATGCCCCATTTATTACTTGTCTATTTGATTGAGCGTTGAATTTTACTTGAAAAAGCACTGGAGCACAGGTGTGCTAAAATCAATGGTTTATTAGATACACCGAGGATACACCCCTCAAAAGAATTGAAGCAAAATCTGCTAACGAACCGAAAAATGATGAACTTGTGACTACTTGTAACTCTTGATCCAAGGGTTGTATTAAAAACATAAGATGTACAGATTCAAGCTTGGAAGGTCTCCGCCCTGTGCAAGGTGTTGAAATTGATACCTATTGAAATTTAAATTTTCGAAATGATCATTTCGGAGGTGTAACTCAACAATAGGATGCGATAAAAAAAATTCATTCAGTGAAGGCGAGTTCAAATTGCGCAGTGTGTGTTTTTAATACGACCTCTGGATCAAGAGTTACAAGTAGTCACGAGTTTATCTTCGAGTTTATCATTTTTCGGTTCGATATCAGATTTTGCTTCAATTCATCTGAGGGGTGTATCTAATAAACCATAGATTTTATTTAGCACACCTGTGCTCCAGTACTACTTATTGACGAATAGACAAGTAATAAATACATGATTTTATTTGAAAAACCAAAGTTTACCTCCATATCACCTCAACGTCTCCATTTACAAGAAAGTCAACATCACCAGAACATATTCCCCTCAGGACCCGACAAGTTTTATCTGAAACGTTTTTCTCTACGACCAATGATTCTATTCTACCGACGGTAGTAGCGCAGTGCTAGCACTCGAGACTGCCGAGCGGGAGGCTTGGGTTCAAATCCCCAGTGTGTCAGTGTTGACCTGAGCGTCAACCCGCAAAAATGTAAGACGGGTCACGGCGTTTAGGCGCACTGGCAAGCTGGGAGGATGGACTCAGTCCGGCTACACTCGGACAAGGTTTTCCGGCAGTTTTCCTTGTCCCTCGTGCGAATGCGAGTGTTTCTATATCAACTGCCACTGCTTACTCTCCCATTCCTCCCCACTTTACCAAAAACTGTTATTCGTAATAAATAAAGTTATTTACATTTACATTTACATTCTCGAGATATTCAGTTATATTGTTTAAAATGGGACACCCTTTATATACAGGGTGTCCCAAAATTAAATGCGCAAAATGATAGGGGTAATAGAGGAGGTCGAGCTGAGTAAATTAACCCCAAGAACGTGTGGTCTGCAGAGTCGCGTTTGCGAGATACGGCCGGTTAAAAAGTCGCGCTAGCGTTGGTATTTAACAGCCAGATTGACAGGGAAAATCAGTCGGTATTCTGGTAACGCGACCTCGCGGACCAAATGTTATTGGGGTCAATTTACTCAGATCGACCCCCTCTATTACCCCTATCATTTTGCGCATTTAATTTTGGGACACCCTGTATACGTAAGATTCCCTTGGATTCCAACGAATACGTGGAATAGCCGTGGGGCATTTCCTACGGTAAGTTTGAGGAGCACACGTTCTGGTCGAGGAAGAGAGTGAATGAGAAAAAAACGCGTTGGCGGTTAGCATCAATCGGCATATAAGATCGTCATGTTGGTGAAGTACCAAGCGATCAAATGCGCGAAAATTGTTGAAATAATTTCCGAGTCTAAATGTGACTCTGTATATCACCCTACTCTGGGCCCGGATCACGTTACTCGCATACGGGTATCAATACACTGCCAATTTTTCTCCTACTAAGATTCATTACAATCCGATAGTCGATTCCAGAAATCAAAGCCGCATCTTCATCCCTTCATAGTCAGTCATTCAGCAATGTTCATAAGCTCTTGTGATATAAACAAACGATTAAGTAGCTTTAGTGATGAGGATATACCGAGGGGCTATTCACTTGGGAAGTCTTATGTACACGGTCTCGGAAGTCCTTGGAAGTCTTTGGAAGTCTGTGGAATTCTTTGGAAGTCTGTGGAATTCTTTGGAATTCTTTGGAAGTCTCGGAAGTCTTTGGAAGTTTCCGGAAGTCTTTGGAAGTCTTTGGAATTCCTTGGAAGTCTTCGGAAGTCTTTGAAAGTCTTTGGAAGTCTTTGGAAGTCTGTGGAATTCTTCGGAAGTCTTTGGAAGTCTGTGGAATTCTTCGGAAGTCTTTGGAAGTGACCGGAGATCTTTGGAAGTCTTTGGAAATCTTTGGAAGTCGGAAGTCACCTGTACACCCAAAATCGAAGTGAATAGCCCCTCGGGATATACGGTGTCGCCTATAGGGATAAACCGAACAATTTGAAAACGTGGATGAAATCCAGGGCTCATAGCGGGCTATTGGAATACAAAAAGGAACGACTATATTTTTTTGAAAAGTGACTATTCAGTGACATAAGAGCGAGCAAAAAAGTGACAAAAGTCGATGTATTTGAGAGAATGCGATTATTGTTATTTGAGCTTATTTCAGCTCAAGCACAATCACAGCATGGTTATTTTTATTAGATTTGACGGTAATGAAGAGAAAAATTTAACTGCACGTGCACTGATTGTAACTTTACTTGACGTATAAGTCAAGTCTTGGTCAAACAACCAAAAAAATGCGTTGGAATTTCAATTTCAGCGTATAGGGTAGATTGTATCGTTTTAGGCCACGTTAGTTCCGTCTGTGGCAATGAATTGCTCCATTAGTGGCCATATCAATCGCATGTAAAATAAGCGGTGGCCACGAACGGTATAAAAGGTAAGAACACACTTTAATATGTCAATAAGCGGATCATTCATCACCGATTAAGTATTGGCAAATTTTATTAGAGACTTTCTTCGAGGTACATTTTTGTCAGCAATTAAAAAATTGGATGGATTCTGGTTAGCTAATAGTTGAGACAGGTGACTTCCATTGTGGAAAAGAGCGTGAAAAGTGTTTGAGAGAAAGAGTGACTCACTCAAAGTGAAAACAGGCAATGAACTACGAGCCCTGTAAATCTGACGAGGAACTCAGATTCGACGATCGCGTGTGCTAAGCGTCAAAGTATTGTCGGAGGAATTAGAACTGAAAGAGAGATTCTGTAATTTACGATTATTCTCAGTCTTGGATTAACTGTACTCAATTCACACAACGTAATTATTATCGAAACTATTTCGTATCAAGAGACTCGGTAGAGTCTCGCGCCAAGTACATTAAAAAAAAAAATTTTAACGCTGCGCGTAGACTCGCCGAGTCTATTTACCCGAACGAGAGCGATCCGGGCGGTGGGGGAAATGATATATCTCTTTTTTCTTTCGCCTGGCTATACACACATCATTGGCATATTTATCTTTGGACATGGGCATGAAAAGCTTTAATTTGAGCCGTATTTCGATGTAATTGGTACACGGGGAGCAGAGATATGGTTTTCTTGAAATTAGAGTATACCCGTTTCGTCGAGAAAATTTTCTTCTCCTTCACCGTCTTCGACCAAAACCGATTTTCATAAAAATCAGAGAAGATTGGCCATCACTAGACAGCAGGGACAGCGGTGATCCAAGTACCCAACGTTAGCCGCCAAATAGCGCATGTGACGGTGCGAATCACGGACGTATATTAGAGGACCGGCAACTCCCCTATGTCAGCCGTGTTAGAGTAGTGCCGTCTTATCGTATCCTAGTTCCGCATTGTACCGTCGTTATTACTGCGGGGCGCTACACTCACTGAGGCCGACGCTTACGTCTGGTGTTGACAAACACACACGAAACATAACCTTAAATTTTATTCTGTTCCTTTTCTTCCCTCTATGTCACGCCACTTCCGTTTGAATTATCCCGCCCAAAACGGACTCAGTGACATCAGCGCCCCGCAGTAATAACGACGGTACAATGCGGAACTAGGATACGATAACACGGCGCAATATTCCCGGGAGTTGCCGGTCCTCTAATATACGTCCGTGGTGCGAATGTAAACATGTCGCCATTTTTAAATGTAATAGATCGAGAGAATCGATCTGTACGCCCGAGCCGGCTTCACCGATGACAGTGACGAAACGTTTCGTGCTGCTCATTATGGCTACGTGATATTATAACATTATTATGACAAGAATGAACTTATAATCTCACACTGGAGTGGATTTATAGTTTCTAGGAGCTTGAGATTAATTCATCGAAACTTAGGTCTTTATTTAAGATTATAGTAATGCTTAACCTATGGGATTGATGGTGTTATATTTTTATTATCAAGAGACTCGGTAGAGTCTCGAGCCAAGTACATTAAAAAAAAAAATTTTTTTTACGCGCGAGAGACTCAACGGCTCTATATACCCGAGCGACCACTGTTTCGGCCGAACGATAATTTTTAAGTCGTGTTTATTCCGTCTTCGTGACGAATATCGCTTTTCGCATGCACGTTTTTGAATCGGGACTCGAAAAGCTTTCATTTAAGCCCAATTTGAACGTAATCAGTTAACTGAGAGCTTAGATATGATTAATTATAGATTTCTGATAGCCCGTTTCATCGCCAATTTCATTTCCTCCGTCTTCGCACGTCGTTTCCAAATTCTGAATATACGTATAATACTATAGAAAGTCATTCGAAGTCGCTCGAATAATAGGCAAGTTACATGCTACTAAAATATCACAGTTTCCCATCTATCTAGTATAATACATGCAAACAGACGAAACAACATTGTCTATGGCCGTCAAGTTACCGACCGTGCTGTCGTTCCATGTCGGCTGCTAGGGCGACTGCTAGATTGAGTGAGGTTAGGTTCTGCTAGGTTGACGAAGCGGTCGTCAACAAGAGTTTTTAATACGAATTCGCGTATGTTAATTATTGTTACTGCTGGACATATGATAATGTGACGTTATTTACGACTTATTTATGATAGGATAAGAAACAATGAAATTTATGGTTCTCCACTGAAGTGGATATGGGGTATTCCATGCGAAGCGGGACAGGTTTCGGCCGAGGGTCGGCGAATTTGACGCCCGTCCAGAATCTCGTTCCTCACTACCTTGCGACGAGTCTTCCGGAGTTTTAGACCCTGATTGATTCTTGATTTCCGGTGAGTCACGATTGAAGGAACTTTCCTGGGGTCGGTTTGATTCACTTGAAAATTTTACTGAACATAGTTCGAGATGTCCCGAAAGTATGGTAAAATTTTCAGCAACTCGTTTTTTTTTATTCGCCGGCAATAAATTATTGAAAAAAATTTGTCACGAACAATAAAATTTTTCGTTACCGGGACTTTCTTGAAATGAAGTCCGTACACCAAATACTAATACAAAACAGTTCAAAAATAGTCCTGATGACATAAAATAATTGTATTGTTTCCAAAAATATTTTCAATAATTTATTGCCGACGAATAGAAAAAAACGAGTTGCTGAAAATTTTACCATACTTTTGCGACACCTCGACCTATGTTCAGTAAAATTTTCAAGTGAATCGTACCGACCCCAGGAATGTTCCTTCAATCGTGACTCACGGGACATCAAATATCAATCAGGGTCTCAAACTTTGGAAAACTTGTTTCAAGGTAGTAAGGAACGAGATTCTAGACGGGCGTCAAATTCGCCGACCTTCGGCCGAAAACCGGCCCGCTTCGCATGGAATACCCCATATACGACCTCCATAAAGCTGGCGATGCCATTATAGCAGAACCAATCGAAACAAGTGTGGTAATTAGTGGCTAATTAAATGCTTTTTAATTGCGGAAAAGAAAATTTTTTTGCTCCAGCCATTTTCGAAAAACACATGGCATACCCAGCTTATCATTAAGCTAACTCAGCCACGTCGTGAAAATGCTCTAAATGAAGTTGTATGGAAAAACTTGTCCCATCATATTTTTCCGCTAATTAATCTCTGTCGATTGACACTAGTAACCGATCTCCAAAACCACCCCAACCCCTAATATTACATCTCCCAGAGCAAAGATGAAACAAAATTTTGTCCATTAGACAATTCGTGATTCTTTCGGCGTAAGGATTAATTGCTCATTAATCGCTGCCACTAGGCATCGGTCCCGATTTTCCAAAACCACCCTTCACCCAAACTAGCTACCCCTTGCGCGTCAAAGTCGAAATGTTTAAGCTGGGTATGGAAATTAATTATTTTCTCTACGCCAGAATTAATTGCTAATTAATCGCTGCCACTAGGCATCGGGCCCGATTTTCCAAAACCACCCTCCACCCAAACCAGCTACCCCCTGCGCGTCAAGGTCAAAATGTTGAAAGCAGGTATTGAAATTAATTATTTTCTCTACGCCAGAATTAATTGCTAATTAATCGCTGCCACTAGGCAGCGGTCCCGATTTTCCAAAACCACCCTCCACCCAAACTCGCTACCCCTTGCGCGTCAAAGTCGAAATGTTTAAGCTGGGTATGGAAATTAATTATTTTCTCTACGCCAGAATTAATTGCTAATTAATCGGTGCCACTAGGCATCGGTCCCGATTTTCCAAAACCACCCTGCACCCAAACTAGCTACCCTTTGCGCGTCAAAGTCGAAATGTCACAAGGTGGGTATGGAAATAAATAAAAAATTCACAAAAATTATCTGACACGTCGAACAGTCGCCCGCTCACGAGAATGTGGGCCAAACTTTTTTTCAACACTTTTTTTTTTGATTAGGAATACACTAAAATCACGACTTTTATCCATCCATAGTTGTGTAGTCTAGATGATCAGTACTATTTTTGGACTGAAAAAATGGAAAAACAGTAATTGAATTCAACTGATCGGTTACAAAGAATGATGATTCGATCAAATATTCACTGTGTCACAAATAAAATATGTAAAAAATTATTTGAGTCACAGTGTATATCCCAAAAACCATCGATCACCCACTCAAACAAACAATTTTTAACACATCTCATTTTGGGCTCAGAATATATTTTTTTTCGTACGACAAAAATCAACATGTGCATCCAAGCCAGGTATTCTGATAAGATACTACGTCGTCGGCGTTTTCATTTTCCTGCAAGTTTTTAGGAAAAAAAAATGTATACATGATCCATATTTGCTGAAAATGAAACGCAGCCTATAGTTGCTCACGTTGTACACCGCATTAGTTCCACGAGCAGGCCGGTACTTTATTCACCCGGTACGTACGATAATGTTGCAGCACTACGCTCCCCACACGACAATGTTGCAACGTTCCGTGCCATTTTAATTTTAACGTCGCTGTGAAAACTGGGTATTTTTACTCATTCAATCTGTAAATTTTTATTGCTTGTCAACTGATAATTGAAACATAATCCATAATATTATCTGCAAATTCTCATCAGCAGCTGAATACTTCATCAATATAAAATTATGCCATTACCGTACAAGTCACGCGCAGGTGGTGGCTAGTTTGGATCGGGGGTGGTTTTGGAAAATCGGGACCGATGCCTAGTGGCAGCGATTAATTAGCAATTAATTCTGGCGTAGAGAAAATAATTAATTTCCATACCCAGCTTAAACATTTCGACTTTGACGCGCAAGGGGTAGCTAGTTTGGGTGAAGGGTGGTTTTGGAAAATCGGGACCGATGCCTAGTGGCAGCGATTAATGAGCAATTAATCCTTACGCCGAAAGAATCACGAATTGTCTAATGGACAAAATTTTGTTTCATCTTTTCTCTGGGAGATGTAATATTAGGGGTTGGGGTGGTTTTGGAGATCGGTTACTAGTGTCAATCGACAGCGATTAATTAGCGGAAAAATATGATGGGACAAGTTTTTCCATACAACTTCATTTAGAGCATTTTCACGACGTGGCTGAGTTAGCTTAATGATAAGCTGGGTATGCCATGTGTTTTTCGAAAATGGCTGGAGCAAAAAAATTTTCTTTTCCGCAATTAAAAAGCATTTAATTAGCGACTAATTACCACACTTGTTTCGATTGGTTCTGCTATAATGGCATCGCCAGCTTTATGGAGGTCCATATACGGTTTCTAAGTGAATGAGATAAAGTCATTGAAATTTGGTAATACATATGGAATTGATCATGCTACATTGTAATTGAAATGAAATAATACTGTACGATGTCGAACGTTCGTATCATGCTCTGTCTTGTGTAAAAATATTCATTCATACGAGGGATTTATTAATATGCGTCGAGTCCTAAGGAATAACAGACGTATATCTCGGCGGACAGTCTAGAGCAGACCTAACTCAGAATTTACGGCGATTATAAAGCTCCGTACACATTTGCAACAGGGTTGCTGCAGGGTTTCATGAGTTACGTTTGTTTGTGTTACGTTTGTTACGTCTGTTTCGTCAGGACTTGTCGATATGAACAATCGTTCAATTGTTTTGGTTATATTTTCGCACGCCTACTTCTAGTCCTACAGAGAAAATGTGTACGCCGCAGTATGCTCCGGAGGTTTTCTTCGATGAGTTAGCTTTCAATTTTCACGTTGCGGAACAGCTCCAGGAGCACTCGAGTAACACGACGTCAAATCATCGGATTCTGACGATAAGAATACCTCGGTGGACCGGAGGGAATGGACGAATTTTGCTATGCAATCTACTAACAGAAGTACTATCTCGGAAGACTTTATTGAATGTTTATTGACAGTTATTAATTGATTTCGATATATTTCCATACTATTATTATTTTTGTAGAAAATCATAAAAACATTATACTGGAGCATGGCAGGATACGGATTTCCACTTATTCTGAAGTTCATTGTCGGACAATTTTAAAAGTATTCATCCGGCCAACGTATTCGCTTGAGGGGAGACTTCGGTGAAATTTTGTGAATCGCTATCAGATGTCAAATAAAAAAAATTTCCAGCAGTTTCTAAGTAATGGTAGTATAGACTGTGAAAAAAAAGTTCAGCCTTTTTTGATGAAGGTGTAAGCGCAAGAAACTTTCTAAGGAAGATTTTGCTCACCGCTGCCAGAATTCCTTGCGTGTACACTTTCACCGCAGGAGGGTTACAGTTTTTTTTCCGCACCCTCCATACCGTATACAAAAGTACTGGACGGACTTTTTATACATACGTATATTCCAAATTCAAATTCGCAAATTTAAAAATAATGACATGACAGCGGCAACTAGTTATAACCCTGCGTGCAAGTAACTGCACCGAGGGGTGAATCACAAGCGAAAATGTGTACACCACATCTCCTTCATCTCAATATCTCCCAATATCTCCCACGATATCTCCTGATATAATTTTCAATATAAATCCGAAAATCGCCCAATATCTCCCGATATCTCCTAAAATTTCCCAATATCTCCCAATATCTCCCGAAATCTCCTAAAATTTCCCAATATTTCCCGATATCTCCCAATATCTCCCACGATATCTCCTGATACAATTTTCAATATATCTCAAAAAATCTCCCAATATCTCCCAATATCTCCCAACATTTCCTACTCTCTGTACACCACATCTCCCTTGTGATTCACCCCTCGAACTGCACCAATGCCGGTCCCAAGTCCGGATGAGAAAGGAGGAGGGTTGCACGCAGGGTTACACGTTGCGAATATTCACCAATTTGTTAACTTCATTATATATCGGCTGCTTCATATGACAGCCAGTCGACAAACAATAACGTTTCATTCGAAGACTCTGATAATTGCATATTAGCGTTCCATATTCGTTTAATAGACTTCTCAGAGTTTCATTGGATCTGTTTTCCATAGCGAAATACCTTCGTTCTATCTGAATAACTATCTTCACCTATACTTATTCGTTTGAGTACAATATCTTCTATGTCTTCTATGTCTTCTAAGAATTATAGAAATCCGACCGAGCGAGCGTAGCGACCGAGCACAAATATCAGGTGGTCCAGCATAATTTTACAAAAAGGAGTGATATCCCCCAAAAAAGCACCTCTGGTGTAAAAACCTTCGCCAAGTACATTAAAATCTTCCTCCAAAAAATTGTCTTCCACAATAAGTCTTCCTCCAAAAAATAGTCTTCCACAAAAAGTCTTCCTCCAAAAATTGTTTTCCACAAAAAGTCTTCCTCCAAAAATTCGACTACCACAAAAAGTCTTCCTTCATAAACATCTCTAAAAAAGGATTGAAATCAGATGTAACTGCCAAGTACAACAGAATACGAATGAAATCCTACTACATGGCGTTGTGCTCGTTCGCTCGCTGCGCTCGGTGACTCGATTGGTTTTTTAAATAATTTGTGACGTCATAAAACTCAGGAGCAAAAAGTGACCAAACGATAAAATTGTAGAAAAAAAATACGAACACATAAATTTGGAAAAAAATTGTAGAACGAAGTTTTGGAAATGAAAATTTGAAAAAACAAATGTTCAAACAAAATTTTGGGAGTGGTACTTGGCGGGCTTTTATAGCAATGTATTAGCATGTCACGTAAACATGTAACCTAATTTCACTTGCCCACACCAGGCCCGCAAAGTACCACGGACAAAATTTTGTTTGAACATTTGTTTTTTCAAATTTTCATTTCCAAAACTTCGTTCTACAATTTTTTTTCCAAATTTATGTGTTCGTATTTTTTTTCTACATCTGATTTCAATCCTTTTTTAGAGATGTTTGTGAAGGAAGACTTCTTGTGGAAGTCGAATTTTTGGAGGAAGACTTTTTGTGGAAGACAGTTTTTTGGAGGAAGACTTTTTGTGGGAGGCAGTTTTTTTGGATGAAGACTTTTTGTGGGAGGCAATTTTTGGAGGAAGACTTTTTGTAGAAGACAATTTTTTGGGGGAAGATTTTAGTGTACTTGGCGAAGGTTTTTGCACCAGAGGTGCTTTTTTGGGGGTTATATTTACCAGTTCGGGAGAAACGAATGGACATGCGTTATGATAAAAGATTCAATCTATGACGATCTAGATTCCGGATACCTACTTACGCCCAAAATAAACAACTATCGGTGCATCAAACTGAAAGCAACAAATCTATAGATAAAAAAATATTTGAGACAAAAGTTGTAGGGTTACGAGGGGGACAGCTTCTGGTGACATTGGCTTTCTTGCAAGTGGAGGCGTTGAGGTGATATAAAGGTCAACTTTGGTTTTTTAAATGGAATCATGTATTACTTGTCTATTCGATTGAGCGTTGAATTTTACGTCAAAAAGCACTGGAGCACAGGTGTGCTGAAATCAATGGTTTATTAGATACACCCCTCAAAAGATTTGAAGCAAAATCTGATAACGAACCGAAAAATGATGAACTCGTAACTGCTTGTAACTCTTGATCCTAGGGTTGTATTAAAAACACAAGATGTGCAAATTCAAGCTTGGGAAATCTCCGCCCTGTGCAAGGTGTTGAAGTTGATATCGAAACATGGATTTTCGAAATGATCGTTTCCGAGAGGTGTAACTCAACAATAGGACGCGATAAAAAAAATTCATTCAGTGGAGGTAAAAGTAGTCATTTCGAGCTTCGAATTGCGCACCGTGTATTTTTTAATACAACCTCTGCTGGATCAAGAATTACGAGCATTCATGAGTTCATCATTTTTCGGTTCGTTATGAGATGTTGTTTCAAATCTTTTGAGGGCTGTATCTAATAAACCATTGATTTCAGCACACCTGTGCTCCAGTGCTTTTTGACGTGAAATTCAACGCTCAATCGAATAGACAAGTAATAAATACATGATTCCATTTAAAAAAACATAGTTGATCTTCATATCACCTCAATGCCTCCACTTGCAAGAAAGCCAATGTCACCAGAAGCTGTCCCCCTCGTAACCTTACAACTTTTGTTTCAAATATTTTTCGATAAAGTGAACCGTTTTCGAAATATTATGATGGTGATGATATTGGACTATACGAACCAATTTCATTCGTTATGCCTCTAACTGAGGACTCAATTCGAGTGCATTCAGACCACAGAAAGGCCGAAAAAAACTGATTAACAGTTTTTTATTAAAAATCTTTCGAGTAAAAATTCTTTCGAGTAAAAATTTTCGTTTATATATATCTGAATGAACGTTTTCGAAATATTTGCGTTCATAATTAAAAATGGGACACCCTGTATATCGTTCTATATTATATAAAGATATCGCCGCCACCGCCACCGCCGTGTCAAGATTTCGAAGGTCGACGACGACGACGACCCCCACCCCCGGCGGATCCTTCCCCCCTGCGGACCCCCCTTTATTATATAAGATATCACACATATCAAAGTCAAGACCCCCCCACCCGAGGCGGACCCCGTAGATTACCCAGAATCCCTCCCCCTCCTCCCATCCGCCCCTTCCCAAAGAACTCCCCGAAACCCCCGTAGATTACCCGGAATCAGTCGCCACCGCTATTTGAAGAAACGGTTACCATAGCAACCGATCTCCAAAGGAACGGTTTATCGTAGCGCCCGATCTCCATAGGAAGGGTTACCATAGCAACCGATCTCCATAGAAACGGTTACCATAGTAACCGATCTCCGAGCGACCGAGACAAAGAGACGAGGTTGTTATATGGAGTTATATGTACGATGTCATAGTAGTATGGTTCGGATTTGATCGAAGTTTATAAGTTTAGTTTATAAGTCTTTTAGAAGTTTATAAGTCTTTTCAAAATTCATAGTACACAATGGTAGTAGATGAGGCCTAATGGGTACTTTAATTTAAAATTATCTTTCAATTTTTACTTTAAAATTATCTTTCAATTTTTAATTTAAAATTATCTTTCAATTTTTAATTGAAAAATTACGAATAATTTTGATTTAATGTAATCAACCCAAATCGGTGTTTCCATCAGAATAAAGATATGACAGGATTTCAATCCGAATATTATCGTTTCCACACCACTATAAGTGAGATCACACTTTTTTCATACCCTACAGAATTTTCAATTTTTTTTTTCTTGACTTTTTTCACCATGTACAAAATATTATACTGAATACAACCCGAATCGGGGGTTGGCGCGCGAAGCGCCCAACACTTATAAGTATATATGAATGAGATTTCTGCACGGATTACTGGGCCATTGGGATCCCATGATTCATATACTTATAAGTGTGAGTGTTTTTTTTTACAGTTTTTAACAGTTTTCTGTATCATGACTTGACATGTCCTGACATGACCTGTTATGACCTAACATGACCCGACATGACCTGTTACGCCTGACATGAGGTTTCTGCACGGATTACTGAGAGATTGGGATCCAATGATTCATATACTAATTGTGAGTGGTTTTTTACCGTTTTTAACAGTCCTGTCCTGACATGACCTGTTGTGACCTGACATGACCTGTCATGACCTGACACGTCCTGACATGACCTGTTATGACGACTTCGGTTCGGTTCTTTCCGGAAGACTTCGGGTCTTTCCGGAAGACTTCGGGTCTTTCCGGAAGACTTCGGGTATTTCCGGAAGACTTCGGGTATTTCCGGAAGACTTCGGGTCTTTCCGGAAGACTTCGGGTCTGTCCGGAAGACTTCGGGTGTATTTCCGGTGTTCGTGGGGGATTCTGGGTAATATCTGGGGTTATCCCAGAATTCGTGGGGGATTCTGGGTAATCTTGACACGGCGGCGGCGATATCTTTATATAATATAGAGCGATATATATATATACAGAGTGGAGGGGAGGGGGAGGGGGAGGGGTTCTGGATAACCTACAGGGGTCCGCCTCGGGGGGGGGTCGTCGTCGTCGACCTTCGAAATCTTGACACGGCGGCGCGGGCGGCGACGGCGACGGCGGCGATATATTTATATCATATAGAACGATATATATATATTTTTTTTCAATATAGGTTCAATATAGATTCATATTGAACCATCAGAAAGCATAAACATACTTATTCAACGAATAATGTATCTGATAATCCCACTCCTAGATTTATTATATGCCTTTCAAGTTATATGATCTACATTTTCACACGTCATGTAAAGTGATACTTGTTAAAATAAATTTACGACTTCTTGGTCGATCAGTAGGGGAAGGTGGGGCACATTCGGACGGTTTTTTTCAAAGCCAATTATCAACCTCAAGGACAGGTTATTTCGTTTCATTTATGGTATGGATCTATAATTGAGTTCATTAACTACTAACCTGAACTGCATACAAGACCGTTGTTACTGATACAAGACCGTGCTACGCATTTTCCCAAAATGCTGCATTCGTCCGAAAGTGCCCCACGGTGGGGCACATTCGGACATGCATGGGGCACATTCGGACACCGTTATTTAACTCTTGTTTGTGATGTTTGATACATGAATTATCGTGAATTCTTGAGGTGACAATCATAAATAACCCACTTACGATTCAAATTTTGTTCATCTGACGTTGGACAATGGTTCAGATGACGAAAAAAATTCAGACTTGTTATGCATGGCTAATAGTTGTGTTCTATTTCCAAAAATGATGACAAACATAAAAGTTTATCGATATCGTGCAATATTGAGGGATTATACAACCGATTTCAATCGTATTTCACTTATCCGACGAACTTCCTGTCCAAATATACAGCGCCGTGAAGCATGTCCGAATGTGCCCCACCCTCCCAGAAGTACGAAAAAATTCAAAACAAAGCATCTGCACGGTATATCGCTAAATGTTTCACGCATTGAATGTTGCCTAAAATGATACCTATTTATGTGTAGGAATGACTTTTCATAATACGCAGTGGTTATAAAGTTACAGCCTTACGAATCAATATCGAAAAGTCCAGCCGGTGAGCGTCAAATGTTTAATTTTTTTATTGTCAGCGAACAACTTTGTACGGGCACACCAAACTCTGGATAATGTTTCCCTTTGACGTTTGCAATGTACATAAAAAATTACGTTGCCCTAAGTATTCTGCAAATCGGAAAAGTCGTGCTGTCCGAATCTGCCCCACGTCCGAATGTGCCCCACCTTCCCCTACTATCAAGCATTCCCGTAAAGCGAGGAACGAAATCGTAATCAAATATTGACTACACGCGATAGGCGGAGTCGATCAGATAGTCGATGGCAGCTTTGATAGGAGAAAACTTGTTACTTGTTACTTTCGTTTCTATATTCCGCGTTTTTTTTTTTTTTTTTTTTGCTTCTTCCTAGTTCCATGTAACTCGAAAGACAACAGCGTACAGGTATGACACGAGACACTAACGCATAGGATAATAATTTGAAATAGATTCAACTCAATAAGGACGTGATGGATGGATTTTTCTCCGCATATTCTAGCTGTTGATATATATGCGGAGAACAAGTTCATCATCGCATGCGTCTATAATTAGATAAAGGTGCGAAATCTCTCGCTGATATTACGTAACATTATAACGAGCTTCCAAAAATTGTGTAAAACACCACACAGCAGCAGCGATGGCTCTAGGGCATCAAATAATTTATTGCACAAATACGTGTGTAATAAACTGATTAACATCGACGATGCTGCGTCTTTTGTTCAGAAAAAGGCCAGAGGGCGCTAGCCGCAAGCTATAACTAACGGAGTACATGGATTTGAAAAAAGGGTATTACTTGACAGCTGAGTAGCGGAAAACCTCGTGGGGTATTGTCAGTCTTATGATGGGGCCCGGTTGCATAAACGTTGGGTAAATTACCCCGGCGGTATCGTTCAATTGTTTCATACACATATTTATCACACATTTATCTAATGTGTCAATGTGTATTGAACAATTGAACGATACCCCCAGGGTATGTTACCCCACGTTTATGCAACCGGGCCAAGAAAATGAGAGAATAATGGTAAATGGGGTTTCACCGCACACTTTCAGAAGGCAAAACTCTTTCTCGAAGATATTCGACTGAGCGGAAGAGAAAAATAATGAGAGCGGGTTGTTATTATTGCGAATGTCTTTCTATTGGAAGTAACAATTATACAGAAGATATAAACGTAAAATAGAATACCTAATATCGATATTAGTCGTACTCACTTTTGGATGGTGATTCGTCCTCCAGATATTCAATGGATATATTTTTACCGTCAAAAAAGGGTTTGACTGCCTGGCAGTCAGCCCTAGTCGTCCGCGAAAACACATCACCGACGCACGCACACAGAATAAAAATCACAAATACACCACGTAAAGCACGCATTTTGGGTATCCAAATTGAGCCAAGACTGCGTAAACTATTTATCTGGCGGAATTTTCACTCGTTTATCCGTACTCTCTTCACACCAAGTAACGCGAAAAATTCTAAAAAACACACATTTTCCAATTGATTCGAATATATTATTATTTTCCGTTTGGTAATATTAGCGCGCGGGATTGATCAATCCACTGGCACAGATTAAAACCTCAATGAACGACAATAAAGAAGCGCTCGCCCGTTTGCTTTCGTCAAAAAACGCGTGCTGCACGACCTGCGCTCCGCGGATCGTTCGACACTACTGAAACTCGATTTTAGAACCGTTCACCCCCCCGAGTACACCGACCTTCGTCCTTCGCCGGCGCAGACGTGTCTGCCCGCCAGCCTCCCAGCGACCGCGGCGCACGTGTCGCCATCTTTTCGGATTGTATAACTAATCCGCGAACGGAGCCATCTCCGGATACGACCGGAACGTCCCGAATATCACATGCTCACTGTATCGAGGCGTAATACCACTCGTCGATAAATGATTATTACGAAATCCTCGAAGCTTGATTTCATGCGATGTTATTGAGCTTAGATTTTAAATCTTAGTTCTTTCGTTTAATAATCTTTGACCGTCGAGCGTGAGTTTGCGGTACGAATCGTAGGTAAACGTGTACACGAGCCGAAGACGAGTACCGAAGACGAGTACCGCACATCCGCGACATGTAAAAGATGATTGCCTCCAGGGTGCACACGATACTTTGTACAACATTAGTTTGGAGTTTTCTCAATTTAGGTCAGGTTAAGGCGTCCAATAATCTAAGATTTGCCAACGAATGCGCATACGCAGAGTACAAATGAAGTTAGTACTGTCCAGTTCTTGGAGTTGAAAGTAACTTTATTTGTACTATGCACGTACGCACTCACACTCACCCTGCCGTCGGTAAAACGGCTGCTTCAGCTACCGAACACAGCCTGAAAACAGCGCGTACAGCATACTCACATTTTATTTGTTATTTTCGTAAATTTAATAAATGTTAGATTACCCACCTTGAAAATGCGCTTGTGTAATTTCTTGTGTTTTTAAACCTCCTCGCTAAGTTGTTGCCTCATATCAATACTTCTTGATTCCGTGAAAGCGTTTTGAAACTTTCACTAGTTGTGAGAATTAATATCTGCACTCAAAAATTAATTAAAAGCAACTCAGATGCTCTCCTGAAAATAAATTCCACGAGCTTCTCCGAATTTTTTGCGGAATTCGGATTCAGTATTTTTTTTTTATACCAAATTGAAAATACATATAGTTTTGCATAAAAAAAATTATAGATTTGCATAAAACTTGATTCATAAATATTTTGTACGAACCTTGAAATACAAAAAGGGCGAATTTCCCTGCAAATTCGTAATAGTAAGAATTTTTACCAGGTTCTGTAAAAAATTACTTCAAGCTTTTGAAAAGAATATATTGACGACAAATGCCGAATCTAAGAACTCAGTGAAAAATGCAAATGGTCACGAAAAACGAATTATCTTCATGTGCGTTTGCTCATAAGTTTGCGACACAAAAATAAAAATTTCCATTCGCTTTGGAGCATTCCATGCGAAGTCGACCTGCCGCTGACCCTCACCATGTCCGACTCTGCTTTAAAATTAGGATCATTTTCGTGGGGTCGGAAAATGAGCACCTGATTGCTTACACATTTTTCATTTGCTATCGCCGTGGAAGTTGACTCATCTTCATACCATTTTACATCTCAGCAACCGGTAGTTCAAAAAATAAATCCAAGGAACGAATCTTGATAACTCAAATAACTTGGAATTAAAAAAAAAAACATGTTTCGTCGATTTTTTTACCTACTCGATGTGCATGATTTCACACAAATAGTCTAGGATCGCGATTATGACAGCGATAGACATGATCGATTTTCGTGCAATTTGAACCAAAAATTTCTTATAAAATTCACGATGATCAAATGCGGGGAGACGTCTAGTTTAAGGAGGCTCTAGCACAAAGGGCCGATTTGTGTGGGGGCTTACGCGAGGGCCTCTATTTTTACAGAATACCGCAAGTTTGTCATAACACAGTTGCTTCCGATCAAATTATTGTTAATTCTTTGAATACATTATTAATTTCGCGCCACTGAATAAAAACCGTGAAAGAAGAATAATTTTACGGTACGATACTGCATACATAAGTATGGCAGCACCGCGATTCTCTATCTCACTTTCTCCAGTGCTAGACGGACGGAGGTTCAATTCTCGCGCAGGCGCTCTGCCATCATATTTCGGTCTCGCTGCCGAATTTCTACGCGGTTCCATAACCTCTCTAAATTTCAAATTTTTCGAGACTTTGACATCGAATATCTCATAATATGAGTCGGTGACCCCATACTGTATTGTTGTATTTGCAATCCTCGCGATCTAATCAACATTACTCTAGTTTTTCATAAACATCTGTGCAGTAAATGTAGAGATATCAATTGGCCCATGTCTTTCGAGAGGGATCCTGCCATAAGGCCCATGCTAAAAATGCCAATTTCAACTATTTTTATCTTGCTTATTTAGTCGGTGACCCGGTCTGAAATCTCGCATACGTGAGAATGGGTACTTGATTTATGATATACTAAAAAATTATTTTTTTCTGTGCATGACCCGTTCGTGCTAGAGCCTCCTTAAGACCTACAATCGGATGAAAAAAACTCTAAAACTAAAATCGTATGTAAAAGCACACTTTTTCCTCTAGAAAACTTGTTCATGGCGGCGACAATTCCATTGAAATAAAATTTCCTGACTTTTCCCTGACTATTCAGGCCAAAAATTCATTATTCCCATCTCTTTCTCCAAAAAAATCAAAATAACGTCAAGTTGTTCCGATGCATGAAAACCAAGAAATTCGCGACCTGGATTTTAACAAATATGTGATTCCGTATATCTGAGGATTGTTTTTGAAATGATACAATTTAAATCGACGCTAGGATGCATATGCAAGTACAAGAAAAAATTTCCAGTAGGTTAGTGGAATTCCCTGATTGTTTCCTGACTTTTCCCGAAAATCGAAATTCCCTTACTAGTCCCGGTTTTCCCGCCCAGTCGCCACCATGTTGTTCTTTTGAGCACTCATCCTATTAATGTACAGTTATAAAAGACTGATGGGGGGATAAGGGAATAGGATTCCAAGAAATCCGTCGCCGAAGCGTTCCCCCGCCACCTGCCTTGAGAGCTTATAACAGGGAGTCCGAGCCGAAGTTGGGATAGAATACGTACGCAGGTAGAGTGGGGGAAGCTATGAAAACGGAACGAAGGGGAAATCTCTTATAACGAGGACCCACTGTAGTACCTATAGTCCGAATTTAGGACGAGTATGGTTATTGAGGGTGAAATTGAAAAAAAAACCTCGACTTCTATTCGGGCCAATACGGTAGTTCAAGAAATGGAGGGAGTGAGTCCAAGAATAACATGACAATTTTTTTACAACCAAGTACCCCATTAATCATATTTAATCCCCAATTCAAATGCGAGCTTTCTCGCGTGCAAATTCAACAGAAATGAAAAACCTATCTAAATTTATCTTTAAGGTTTTTTGAACCTCAAGATTTCGATTGGATGATTAGAGTTTCACCATCTTGCTGTTGAGATTTTTAAATACCTGTTTCAGGACGTTGAATTCGGAAAAACATTCTCCAAGTAAATGAGAGCAACATTTGTAAATACGTATTCGGAAATAGGTAAATATTTATACAATACTTCAAAGAACCCTCTTGAAGTATTAAAAAAAAAAAACAGAAAAAAAACAGTGTATAAAGATAAACTACTCGGACGATTCTCAAACACAATCGGAAAGACAGTCCCCGAAAATGCCTAAGCAACGTTCCACCTGACTCGTGTGGTCTGGAGGGGTGACGTTTAGGGGTTCGATGGGCGCAAGTGTAATGGATGGTGAATGTGTAAAGGGTACTGATCAGATCTGAGGTTGTTCTAACACTTTTCGGGCGCAAATGTGGAATCTAAACCACAGACCAGAAACCTGTGACTTTGATTTTTCGCACGGGGTTGGTTTTCAGGGTGTCATATCGGGACCCTTAGGAATACGCAGTAGCGACTTCGGGTACAAGTTGTAAACACTTCGGACTAGCCCTGACATAAATTTCAAGTGAATCGGTCAAGGGGTCTTAAAATGGCGGCCAACGCTAGGGGTGACCCGCTAATTTTGTTGAGTACTTTATAAAATTCTGTTTAAGGTGTAACGCAAGCTGTTTCCGAGTGCGTCTCTCTCGCTCCAACAGTACGGCCTACGGCGCTATCTCTCTGGCACTCCGCACCTTTCATTTCCCCTTAAAGAGAAGAAACAATTCAGGATATGGAATTACATGTTTTATTTATAGACTGATAAAAGGCACATGGTAAATAATTGTCTTAAAACTAAATGTGTAGACAAAATGTAGGATTAACAAGTATCTGAAAAAAGAACCATCTTATCTTCTCTGAAGTGTTATCGTCCCCACGTCGGAAAGGAGGAATTAGAATCATCCATTTCATTGCCACCATGATATATGCAGCAAAAGTGGATCTTTGTCAGTTACATAAGGGTGAGTTTCGTCCTCGCTTGGTTCACTTGCCAAATGTTGAGTTCTTCGTAGTATTCGATGCACTCGTTTACCTGGTCAGGCTTGAAGCCTTTGTTAGTGCATCGTTCCAATATCTCGGAAACTTTGACGGTTGTCTTATTCCCAGCCAATTCTCTGATCAAGGCGAATATTCGGTCGGTAAGATTCGATTGCCTCTTTTTTATTGCTTCTGTGTGATTTATCGAATCTTTGGACATTTCAACTAGCCGAATCGCCTCTGATATATCATCTTTTTCTACTGTATTCGAGAGGCGCAGGCGAGCCAAGGCGGTAGATAGTCGTAAAACTGCTAACAAGTTTCTGGCAGATGTAAAAGTCATATCCGTACTATTTCGCGCCTCTTTGCGCATCTCGACATAAGAATCTAGAAGCGAAATATCGCATTTTAGCCAATGCCCCAACTGAACCCTCGTAGTCGTAGATCACGCATATGTATCAGCGAAATTCTCCAAATCATAGCCAATTGTCATACTTACTGACAACAAAGTCTGTGAGATCCTCTGTTATGATTGGTTCTTTCTTCCTGCAAAGAGCAATGTACTTTCGCATCAAACTCATGTCAAGAGTTTGCATCTTGCTTGGTGGTTGAGTAGAATGCTGGTGAACATAGGTAATATGCTTTGCCAACCTGTAGAACAATCATTCAATCTTCATCCTTGACATACATTTTCAATACTTTACTCACCGCAGATCATTGTCTCGGTCCGCTCGATCTTGAATCAACCACAGCAGGTCGAATCTAGATAATAGCGCGGCAGGCAGTTGGATGTTCTGCTCAATGGTCCTTTTTGGGTTGTACCTACCATAGGCGGGATTGGCCGCAGCCAAAATTGACACCCGTGCATTGAGGGACGTCATTATGCCAGCCTTAGCTATAGAGATTGTCTGCTGTTCCATGACTTCGTGGATAGCGGTTCGATCCGTATCTGCCATCTTGTCGAATTCGTCGATGCAGCATACCCCCTGATCGGCCAACACCAGAGCGCCACCTTCCAGCATCATTTCTCCAGTTAGAGGATCTTTCATCACAGCTGCTGTTAGACCTACGCCAGATGATCCGCGACCCGTTGTATACTGCGATCTTGGCGCCAGGCGATTTATGTAAGATAATAACTGCGACTTTGCTACACCAGGGTCACCCATCAGGCAGATATTGATGTTACCTGAATTGAGGTTGATTGTGAAGATTAAAATATGTAGCTTGGTTGATGAAGATATTCGTGCTTCCAGAGAGTATTGATAATATCAGATCAGCTGCCTTTAAGCACAGAGTGAATCTAGCATAAAATAATGATAGTGATTTGTCGTTTTCACAGACGTGAAACACTTTTTACCTCTGATTTTCATTCCATCTGGTCTCTTGTCAACCCCGCCAACAAGTAGTAGCAATAAAGCTTTTTTTATGTCTTCGTGTCCATAGATTTCTGGCGCCAACGAACAAGCTAGTTTGCTGTAAAAATCGTCTTCTGTTAACTGCGCCAGTTCCTCTTCGGTCAATTCTTGAGAGCCGTCGTTCTCAGCATCAGTTTGATTGAGGCCAACGATTTTCTGTAGTCAAACCAATCCAGTTAAAATTGAACGGAACGAATTGAATAACAGCTGTTTGCGTCTCTTTATTCTGTTACCATTGAATAAGGGAGAGAGAAGTTAAGAATAACAACTTACATGAGCTTCGAGGAAAGTCTCGCTGAGTAAACCAGACACCATTTGCCTGAAACCTGTTCTCAATAGAGGCAAAAATATCCCAGTAATAGTAACGTGGTCGCCGGGTTGACATTGCCTGGTCATTTCGCCTCGACAGAAGATTGTCAATGATCTGGGAATGTGACCAACAGGTACTTGATCGCTCTGCAAGATAGAATTCAGGGAATAGAATGATTTTTGAAAAAATGTAATGAATTGCTAAGTTGAAATCTCATCTCGAACAGTTGATATTGATGATGGAAGTCATTTATGAAATAAAATTCAGCCGAATTCAGTTTTTCTACACATCAAGTTATCTCATATGCTAAACTCACATGTTCTTGGATCTTGATCTCCTGAAATTTGATGAACTTTGAACCTCGTGTCTGTAAAGACAATCTCCCACCAGATTTATTAACGCGACAATCATCGCTTGGGCACAGTTGGAGAGGCATGAAGCTCAGCGACAATACCTAGAGGCAGTTCAGTGTGTGATAGATAGATCCTATACTACTTTTTATCCACTGAATGTGTATCAATATTTCATACCGGTTGGTATGTTTCGGCACCGCATTGATCGCAGGTATAAGTAGCGACGACAATCATAGGTTTTACTTCTGTAGATCTCGTAACAATGCCTCTGACGGTAACCAGCTTCCCAATGTGCTCCGCTTTGATATCTCTGACTGGCAAGGCCTTAGCAGCTTCAAAATCTCTGAAGTAGACTTCACTAAAAACACAAATACACTTATTTCATCCAACTAGACCTTATGCAAGCTCCGAAATAAGAGTATAAATATTCCGAACTTTCCAGTAAAAAACTGTCGCTTCATACCATTCTGGGGACGTTCAATCCCATGGACTTATATTTCTTATTTTTGAGGATATGAGTTCAATTTGGTAATTTGAGTAAAAAACTCAGGGTATGGTCAATACTCACAAGCGTCGCATCAGTTCCGGAGGATAAGTGTTTCTGTGATCTCTCTGATCACCTGGATGCCTGTTGCGCTGTTCCATAAATAAACGATGTTCGATATAAACGTCCAAAGCATCTTGTGGAGGTACAGCTCGTTCCTTGAAGTCTGGTAACATTTCCTGGACTATCTGGAAACGGTGTGAAACGATTTTGTCAACAAGAACGACAATTTCCATCATCACTTTCCAGCAATTCAATCAATCCTTGACCTACCTCTGACACTATTGTCGTGTAACGGCGAGTGTTATACTGTATGGCTTCGGCCAGTTCTTCATCCAGTTCCATAATGTCGTCCAGGTCGATGTTAAACGCGACTTGTTCACGGTGAGCGATGTTAGTCAGCTGCGTACGATACTTGAAGGTCTTTTGACCTGATTTATCATCCATCTTTGCATACTCGGCAAAGAACGTTTTCAATTGTTCTGTAAATGTCCAGTTGTGCAAAAAATTTGTTAAGGTATTGAATATAAAAGCAAGTTTTTGCGAGATGAAAATTGTTTGGCAAACTTAGCGTCTATGAAAATGGCGTAAATAAGTCTTAGACCCATATTTTTTTTTTTCAATATTATTAGCCCAAGTTTAACAGAAAATGAGACTTATTTTATCAAAGGGTATAAAGAACGCGGATTTTTTCATCGCCTTCTCAACAGTCATAAGGAGGTTATAAAATCGTAATTCAACTCCGGTGTCGAATTAGACTACGCTAATGAACAATACTAGCTTACCTTTGTCCTTGACGTAATCCCTGTCCAGTTTGGTAGGCATTTTTATTCTAGGGATCAAAAGTTCGGGAAATGTATAAAATAGTGCTCGAGATATTAATTTTCCAAGAGATCGACGGTGTCAGCAGTCAGTAGAAACAATCTAGAGAAAACGTTTTCCCGCGAAATTTATCACTATGAGTATAGGCAGCATAGATTGTACGTGAACTGTCTCCATCGCGTCCGGCTGTAGTGACTGTGACGCTAGCTAGAAATCCACGGAGTATTTAAGAACTCGTATTCCATCGGAAAATCAACATCTGGAAATTCGACAATAGTTGAAATGCTCAGACTGTTCTCATGGTTGAATTGGTCATTTTGCATACGTTCACTTCAGATGTATCGAACTAGATCACCGGATCAGGTAAATTGTGTCAATTTCGAATTCCCGGATTGTTAAGCCTGGTCTCTAATGAAACAGCATGGAGATGCAGCGCACTAGCAGCCACATGGAAACCGCACGTAAACCACAGAAGCCGGCCAATTTCAGCAATGATCTCTATTGGCGTTTTCCGCTGGGCTACACCGTCCTGCACTGCCCTGCACTGCTGCACTGGTGCAAGCTTCAAAATCCGCTCGCAGAATGCGCTGTGATGCGAAAGAAAAGAAATCGTGAGCTGAACACACGTATCTAACGTCCCAACCGTTGTTCACAAAAGACCCGAGGAATTACTCCCTAGAGTTTTAATGTTACTAGTGGCTAGTCCTACAGATGAACAGATCAGTAGTTCAGGGTGCTCAAGTACCGATAGAGTATTGAAATCACTGATATATATACCGTGAGTAATCGTGGACACTGGCCACTCGGTTTAGCAGAGATGGCGGCGGCGTGAGCGTAGACAGCCAGTGGTTCTTGGCAGGAAGTAAGAGGGAAGGAGACGACACTCCGAAGAACCAAAGCGGGCCAGATTTCAGCGCAGAGTTCGTTAGTACAACGTTTTGCCGCTCTGAGCGCAATCGATGTTCGGTCGTTCAGATATTATGATTATTGAGTATGACAGCTGATGCCTAACGAAATGGCCGACTGCGCAGCGTCTGCTATATGTGAAAGTTGTTGTCCGCTGTCACATATGTATCACGATTTACATCCCGGTATGAAACACGACATGACCACGTTTTTTTTACTGTGTGGATTTGATTTTTTGATTCAGAAATTCTAGGGAACCGATCTTAGATTTGAGGTTACCGGGTTACTAGTTGACAGTTGTTTGTTTACGTCGTTTACGTCTTACGTATTTCGAACGATCGGAGAACACGTACGCGGCGATTGGCGGGAATCGGTACTACGAACCCTACCCGAAAACCGGTCCCACTTTTTGCTGGCACGCAGGCTTGAGTGTCGTCTCCTTCCCTCTTACTTCCTGGTTCTTGGTGTTCGGAGCCGCACAGAGAGAGTATAGTCTCCGTGATTCCAGCCATGCCTCGTTCAAGCTAACTTGGTTTTGTTTCGACGCGCCGAAACGCGCGATGCAAATTTTGTGGTTAGATTAAGGTTAAGGTTAAAGAGCAGTGTTGGGTAGCTGCAAATTAAGCATTATAACCTACAATTGTAATTTACAACAATAATAAATTACAATTGTAATTGCAACAATAATAAATTACAACTGTCAGTTATTATTGTTATAAATGCCAATTGCAATTGTTATTACAACAATAATAAAATACATTTATAACAATAATGAATTACGATTGTAATTGAGTAATTACAAATTCGCTCAACACTGGTAGAGAGTATTATAGGATTATTGATTATAGGAAATGTTCTGATGTTTATGAACCATTGAAAATGATCAATGAGACTGAATTCTTTCGCCTTGGTTCTACCGAGACTAGATTCTTCGCCTTAGGTCTACGGAGACTAGATTCTTCGACTCAAGCCGACGGAGGGTGACTTCTTCTTTGACGGAGACTAGATTCTTTGCCTCAGGTCTACGGAGACTGGATTCTTCGCCTTGAGTCTCCGGAGAGTGAATTCTTTGGCAACGACTCGAGTGTACGGAGACTAGATTCTTCGCCTTGAGTCTCCGGAGAGTGAATTCTCTGGCGACGACTCGAGTGTACGGAGACTAGATTCTTTGCCTTGAGTCTCCGGAGAGTGAATTCTCTGACGACGCCTTGGGTCCACCGAGACTAGATTCTTCGCCTTGAGTCTACCGAGTGAATTCTCTGGCAACGCCTTGGCTCTGCGGAGACTAGATTCTTCGCCTTGAGTCTCCGGAGAGTGAATTCTCTGGCGACGACTCGAGTGTACGGAGACTATATTCTTCGCCTTGAGTCTCCGGAGAGTGAATTCTCTGACGATGCATTGGGTCTACGGAGACTAGATTCTTCGCCTTAGGTCTACGAAGAATCTAGTCTCCGTAGACCTGAGGCAAAGAACCAAGGCGTTGTCAGAGAAAGTGCTCTCCGGAGACTCAAGGCGAAGAATCTAGTCTCCGTCAGAGAAAAAGTCACCCTCCGTCGGCTCGAGACGAAGAATCTAGTCTCCGTAGACCCAAGGCGTCGTCAGAGAATTCACTCTCCAGAGACTCAAGGCGAAGAATCTAGTCTCCGTACACTCGAGTCGTCGCCAGAGAATTCACTCTCCGGAGACTCAAGGCGAAGAATCTAGTCTCGGTGGACCCAAGGCGTTGCCAGAGAATTCACTTTTCGGAGACTCAAGGCGAAGAATTTAGTCTCCGTCAAAGAAGAAGTCACCCTCCGTCGACTTGAGTCGAAGAATCTAGTCTCCGTAGACCTAAGGCGAAGAATCTAGTCTCAGTAGACCTAAGGCGAAGAATCTAGTCTCCGTACACTCGAGTCGTCGCCAGAGAATTCACTCTCCGGAGACTCAAGGCAAAGAATCTAGTCTCCGTACACTCGAGTCATCGCCAGAGAATTCACTCTCCGGAGACTCAAGGCGAAGAATCTGGTCTCCGTACACTCGAGTCGTCGCCAGAGAATTCACTCTCCGGAGACTCAAGGCGAAGAATCTAGTCTCCGTACACTCGAGTCGTCGCCAGAGAATTCACTCTCCGGAGACTCAAGGCGAAGAATCCAGTCTCCGTAGACCTGAGGCAAAGAATCTAGTCTCCGTCAAAGAAGAAGTCACCCTCCGTCGGCTTGAGTCGAAGAATCTAGTCTCCGTAGACCTAAGGCGAAGAATCTAGTCTCGGTAGAACCAAGGCGAAAGAATTCAGTCTCATTGATCATTTTCAATGGTTCATAAACATCAGAACATTTCCTATAATCAATAATCCTATAATACTCTCTACCAGTGTTGAGCGAATTTGTAATTACTCAATTACAATTGTAATTCATTATTGTTATAAATGTATTTTATTATTGTTGTAAATTACAATTGTAGGTTATAATGCGTAATTTGCAGCTACCCAACACTGCTCTTAACCTTAATCTAACCACAAAATTTGAATCGCGCTAGTACTAAATCGCGCGTTTCGGCGCGTCGAAACAAAACCAAGTTAGCTTGAACGAGGCATGGCTGGAATCCCTCTCTGTGCGGCTCCGAACACCGAGAACCACTGGCTGTCTACGTTCACGCCGCCGCCATCTCTGCTAAACCGAGTGGCCAGTGTCCACGATTACTCACGGTATAACTGGAACGAACGCCAAGGCGGCTGGTCCGAGCCGAGAGAGATAGCTGTTCGCGACAGCTGTTGGTATTCTCCTCTCTGTCCGTACAGTCAAGTCCAAAAGTTGACCTTACTCATGATTACTCAAAATTTAACCTACCGTGTATAAATGATTCTCTCTTCAAATTATCGAACAGCGATCTAATAGGTTTCAATTATAAATGAAACTCACAAATTCAATTCTATTTCAGATTGTTTTGATTATTATCAAAGTGAGCAGGCCGGACTAACTTTTTGCAGATGCTTTACGATACTTGGATGTGCGCGTGCGCGACGCAGTGAGACAGAGAGGAGGATACCAACGATCAGTGTACGGAGCTATCTCTCTCTGACCGCGGCCTCTCTACAGAAAGGATGGTTGGTAGACGTTCCAGTTATATTATATTTCAGTGGGACCGACTCCCGGGGCTACGACGGAGTAGAGATAGGCGCTCGGGATTGGCTACTCTGGGCGGAAAAATCGCGATTTCTGCCTCGGCTCATACAAGTTTTCTCGCTAGTCTTATGTACGATTGTATTGATTTTGGGCTCAAATTGAAGGTAAAGGATGCATCTATGTCGTGACGTAGCCCGATTTTCCAATAAATGTCTAGTCTTCGCTGTAGCAGGTCGCAAAATATGCCTACTTTCGACAACGTTTTTTGGAAAATTTGAAACAAAATTCCAAAATCGGCCTACGTCACGACATAGATCCTTCTTTTGTCTCAAAAAGCTTCGAAGAGAATTGCGATATCTTCAATGACATAGTAGATAAATTCAATATAGTGAGAGCCTGTATGCGCGGGGGTAGGCAACGTCCTTAATCTGTTTCATCTGTTGGGAATATTGAACTCTCCAAGGCTGAGGGTATTTTACTGCTTGGATATCATTTTGGGGATTGTCTTCCCAAGACAATGAAAAATAGTTACATGAATTTCCTTTTTCAAATATTTAGGTTTAATTTATTTTCGGTTATTCGGTTTCGGCATAAACCTGTTTACAATCATTGTTTGAATTCCATCGACGTCTTCATTGGTGCTGATTGTCGCCTGACTTGATACCAAATTGATAACTGGAAGACAAAATTAGCCAGAGTCGATAATATTTGCTCAAGTTTCAATCGCCGCTGAACTGCGTATCATTAAAGCCAGCTGATAACCTCGATGAATAATTTTTACATGACTCTACTCCATTTGAACGATGAATTACTGCAGAATCGGAACACATCGTGATTGAAGCACTGATATGAATTATAAATCCATGGCTTGTGTTGCGCCACATTTCATTGGATGGTTCTAAAACGATTCTGATGAGAAAGTGGAATTAAAAAGCGATGGATTTGGCCTTTTTTTAACACATTATTGTGACATGAGAGAGGAGAATTATTATCAGATAATTCGATAATTACGAAATTAAAAAAAACAGATCGATAACACGTGAGTTGACGTACACCATTCTCGATGTACATGCGTCATATACAAAGCGTTTGATGTGAAGTTGAATAACACTTATTTCATGGAATATTACTAAATAGCTGTTATCTGCATTGAGTAATAACAAAGATAATATTGCATGGAAATTTCTGTCAGCAGAAACTAATAAACTCAATTTGAATTAAACCCAAACAGCCAGTCTTATGCCAAATGCGAATACGGACACCGAATATGTGCAGAAAAATGTTACCAATATGTTTAATGTTCTTCTCATATAGGAATTGTATGCGATTGAATGAATAAAATTCAGCTGTGCAAGTTTAGATGAAAAAAAAAGAAATTTTATTTAGCAAACTCGAATGTTGTTATGGTTATACGTATTCCAAAAATATATCGATTAGAAAAAAATATATATATATATATATATATTAGTCGTCTCTTATATAAATATTGAAACTCCAACTAATGTCTTATATCTCGTAGAACCAAAGTGCATCAGATATTCGATTTTTATCATTATAATCCAATTGTGGCAGGTCGAGAATGATTTGAAAAATATACATTCATCGTTCTAAAAAAAGAACTAAGTGTGAATGAATTAAGTCTGAAGAAGATATAAATAATAGAGCTGCTCTTAACATATTTAATAACAAATATGAAGTTTCCTCCGTACTTTCTCCGTGCAGTGGAGCGGTATTTCTCCTAATTGTCTTCGGGATCCCTCTCGTCTTGGATTTCCTGTAGATATGAGAAGAAATTAGAGTACTTTCATTTTTCCATTGCTTCCAATATTTTATCATGATTTCGGACGCGATAAAGATAAATTTTTCAAAATCTGACACTCTCGAACCGACCGTTTTTCCCGATTCATAATTCGTGGAACCGAATGTTTCCGAAAATAATTACAATACAAACTCTGGTAAAATTGGTGTAGATACAGTACATCCGTGCGATTAATCGATTATTTTGATTAACCTATTGATCAGCGGTTTCAATAAATCTAATGTAGTGAGTCGATCAATCAAAGTAAAGAATAATTAATAAATTGATTGGAAACCTCGATTAATCGCACAGCCCTCCTGGATACGCTATCACTGGTCTTCATTTAAAACGTAGTCAACAATAATATAATTTATTATTTTTTACAACTCCCAATCTTAGGTGCCGAAACCAAGGTCAATGTGATTGTTTTGAATGAGCCGATTATACATAATGCAATAGTTTCTCAATGAATAATCGACATGAAAAGGGGGAAAAAAAACCTAATATTTAGGCTGGAAGCAATCTAAATGGTGAAAAGGTACCTTCACTGAGCAGAAAACTTGGTTGAATTACCTGAATCGGCGGTTACAGATAGTAGAACAAATCTTCATATGTGGCAATTAAGTATCTTTCCGTCCAACCAAATGTTTGTCTCATCTAAACTGTCGAAATTCAGAATAATCAATTTGATTCAAATTCTATTCTGAAGATTTTGTTAGGCCAACAAATGTTCAATTGCCACACCTAGAGTTTTATTTCTGTGCCCATAACCGCCCCTCTAGCCAACCACGTTTCTTTCTCAGGGTTAAATCACAATTTACCCTGTTGCGATGTTCTCCAAATTTCGACCAAAAGGTAACTTTGCACGGCGATCGTTGGCCCGTTTGCTTGTTGAAAATGGAACACGATGTGAACGGTGGTGAGTACAGGTGGAGGGAGACCGCTGGGTTCACGGTACTTGGGTTCTCGACACGATGCAGCCCGAGGGAGTCTGAAAGTATTCATCACCTCATGAAGCAGGTTTGTACGAATTGTGTTCATTTTCTTAGTCAATATACAACATGAAATTAGTCGTCTTAGCTGAAAATAACGTACATATTTAATATAAATATTCAATGGATTTGCCTCCGTCAGACGATTTTTCACCGGAACTATACAAGGATTCATTAAAGACAGTGATGATACCGTACCGTTAATATAGCAAACTGAGTTTTCGCCACAAGTACTTCTCTCAATTTCCCGGATTGCTTCTGGGCCTTCGGTATTGGAGCTTCTTGTATTTTCATTAGGCCAGGCATACCGCACCTGGAGTAGAGGTCAATGCTCTTGTTAGACCAAACTGAACTTGGAAAAATTCTTGTTCATTCAATATCAAGTCAACCTCCTTCTTGTTAGTCACTCATTACTCATTTACACAATGCTAGTTTTTGTTTGGGATTCGGCGATGCAGCTTATACATGTTCTGCAGATGACTGTGAACAATTTACCCGTTACCGCTATCCGGTCTGAGTTGGACGCTTATAAAGAGTTTCAGGTAAACTATACAACAATTTTTCCACGTCAGAAACTTCGGTATACTGCATACCATAGATGTATACATGCATAAGTCGCCAGATCTGACCCTGTAGACACTGATAATCATGCTTATAGGCATGATATAGATATGTTATACTTTTCTTTCTTCTAAAACAGTTCTATGTGCATCTGGTCTCAAGTGTTTTTCCATATTGGGCATTTTGTAATAGCCTTCACCAATTACCTTACATTCCATATAGTACTCGTAAGCCAAGCTATTTTCTTAGAATGAAAACCATCGTAGAATAGAAAGTGTGTCCATAGGAAAAATCGAAATCATGAAAATGGAAGTTTATTTGTATTCAATGCAGCGGACCTTGGTTCTATTTGGTTATACTGTTGATGGATTAATATTATTGGGCTCACCTCGGCCAACTCCCCGTGTAGAACCTTCATTACACAATGGGCATTCGCGTGATCATGGATCGCGGATCCGTGACCTTCACCCCAACAGAGTACGATCAGGTTGAACTTTCCGTTTCCTATATCGACCAAGTTCCTCGTATACCTTGAATTCAAAATACCAAGAGTTGTATTCGGGGCAGTCATTATTAATCCGAATGGGAAAACTAAGGGTAGAATATGCTTTGAAATAAGCTTCTCCAAAGTTTTCCTTGCACTTTTGTGTCTGCGCTTGGCTGCTCTAATGAATAATTGGATAACAATATTCTTGCATTCGCATTTAAAAGATTTACATAATGATTAATCGTAAGTGCAGCCTTGAATCTGCTTTGTGTTATAATTACATCGCGGGTGACATTGGACCACGTGCCCTACAGATATGGGTTGTAATGGTGTATGCAGTATTCCTTCAATATGAACACGGATCATTTGAAACTGAATCTGGCACTAATGTGCTGACTTATTTCGCAGGGAATCTGTAATGTTGGTACATAAGTGGCTACATTACTAGCTCGTTAACCTCGAACGGCATGTGCAGGTAATTCATCAGAGATGCTTACAGGCTGCAGGTTACTATGAGTTGCCAGGCGAGAACTTTAGCATTGTTCATAGGTATATTCTACAGATTGATTCAGAAACATAATCGCAGCCATCGTGACTAGCTATTGTGAGTTGATAGATCATGTCAGTGAAACTTTCATTCACAGATGCCAAGTCACTCGCCCGAGCTGTTATTACTTTATAAACGTAATTTGAACTTTATACGCATTGCACAATTTATCTGTGTGAGTACATACATAACTCACTTCACCTCACTAACGAAGATTGGATTCTTCAGTTCTGTGATTTATTATTCCGAAAACTTTTCAAAAACTGTATTCCGACATCGTACTGATAGCAATTCCATTTCTCAGACGAAAACAATTTTTTTTTCACAATACCGCTGATAATCGGACAAATTTTCGTATACACGCGCTGTCCTCACATTATTGAGATTAAACAAATTTGGTTCCTTAATGTTCACATTTCACTTTATGAGTTTTGTAATCAAATTTCCGTAACGCTCAATTTGTAATTCTATCGAAGAAGATTGTATGTTACGAAGCATCGATAGAGATATTGTATGCAACCAATCAAGATTTGCAAAAAAAAATTCAAGCATCCATGGAATTCCTAACTCCCACAACTCATTGTGGTATTGCATTTTAAATCTCCTCTAATATGCAACTGATATTACATTGTGCGTAATGCATGATGTGGAATTTCGATAATGAAGGCTCCACACTTGTTTTTTTTTTATTTTATCAAGATCCTGAAAGAAGGTGAAAAGGGTATTGTATGCACATTATAGGGAGTACATTGTGCTTTTTCAACCGCCAAAATATTACTGTATTCGCTCCGATTATGGTGTCGAAGGTCAATGTACTCCGTATAATGTGCATACAAGGGCTGTTGTGTCAATGCGTTTTGAATTATCTCTAAGGTTTCTCAATTTTTCTGACAATCCTAAGTGAAATCCTTGTCGAATGTTACAAATTCAGACTGGACCCTGTATAATTATGATTTTTTCAATAAATTAGGGACCATTATTGACCTAACTGTGATTTCCATCTGGTTTTTGTAAGTATCTGTAGCTATTATCAAAGCCAATCGACGAACTGGTTCTTGGTCCTACAACGACCCCATCGTTTATTTCATCCGTGTAATGTTCTGGTGATTTGAACACACGCCAAGTTGAAGTGAGTGCTTATTACGATAAATAGCCTCGCTCATGCATAACTATGCGGACTTTTTGTGGAAGTTGAAAAGTATGTGAGGTGGGGTCTGCGGGATGTACAGTACCGTCCATAAGTTCGGGAACACTTTTCGCATTTTCGATCGTGACAAAAAATTAGATGCGTCAGCCAAAAAAAGGGTTAGAGAAATCATCCAGGTCGCATTTGAAAGTACAGAAAATCGGCTTCATGCTGTTTTGTTTTCAAAATGCTCTATGACCTTTTAAGCACTCACTAGGTGATGTTAAATATGATTTTTGTTCCGCGATTTTCATACTTTCATGAAGTTACGCGTAATTTTCTGGGAAATAGCAATAGAGAAAAAAGCTCTAAGTTTCAGCACTAATTTTTCTTTTTAAACGTATGCGATTTTTTTTCGCAAAATTATGCAACTTTTTGTACAGTAGTTCAGTTTTTGAAAAATCCATTGTAACTCGAGAACTATGTTGAAATTTAAATTTCAATATCAAGGGTGAAAAAATTTGAACGAGCCAGAATTTGTTTAGAATCTTTTTTCGGGAATTTTTAATATAGTTTTCGAGTTACGCCGGATTTTTCAAAAACTGAACTACTGTACAAAAAGTTGCATAACTTTGCGGAAGAAATTGCAAATGTTAAGAAAAAAAAAAAGAAATTAAAGCTGATTCTCGCCCGTTTGAAAGTCCTCTCGAGAAAAAAATTCCTATTGCTATTTCCCTAAAAAATAACGCGTTACTTTATGAAAGTATGAAAATCGCGTAATAAAACCAGTTGTTTAACATCACCTAGTGAGTGCTAAAAAGGTCGTAAAGAATTTTGCGGGAAACGATAATGAAGCTGATTCTTTGTACTTTCAATTGCGATCTGAATCATTTTTCTACGCCTTTTTTGGCTGAAGTATCCAACTTTTTGTTCCAATCGAAAATACGAAAAGAAATCCCGAACTTATGAATAGTACTGTATGAATAAATTTCTTCCGGTTACATGAATATTTTTTCACATCGTCATATAGTTCGGTTTTTTATAACGTGTTTGGAATCCCTATAACGCTGAATTTCACAATCTACTATAGACTATCTACCATAGACTACTCACTACTCAGTCCTACATTCGAATTCCACGCTTTCAGTTCGTTCGGAAACCATGTGAATGTCTTAAATCCTCTCAAACCTCGAATTTAATGTTTTGAACTTGACGAACTGATGGGTGAAAATGAATGTAACGAATTAAAACCATTAGAACAAGCTCAGTCTTATCGAATCCAAGCGGTATAATGTCTAAGAATATGAAAAAAATATAAGACCAATGATAACCTTATTGCGCTGTTCGCAATCGCTTCTACATAACTCACAATCAGACAGCAGATTTGAATTTATGTGATGTAGAAAGTACCATAAGTAAGCGAGTGCGTATCACGTGAGCCCATGACGTATTCGAACGAATTTTCATTCGTCATTGTATAAATAATATGTTTGTGCCACTAGGCATTGCATCGAAGGTAATAATTTACCTATATCTATCAAACTTGGCGTATCTCCTCCAATCTTGGGGGTTGCTTTTGTATGAAGCCATAAGTTGTTGAACGTAATCAATGTCCACCACGTCGGTAGCGAACGCTTGATGTAACTCGCCGACAAGTTCTTGAAGGGTCGAAATTGTCGGGGGTATTTTCCCAAGCGATGGTGTAGCAAAAGTCACCGAATTTTTGTTCGCCTTAATAACACCATTGTTGTTAATCTCACACTCGTTTTTTTTAACTCTACACACTTCCGTGGCCTGCATTTTGCCTATCACAAAATGTCTTTGGATCTTTGAAGAAAATACAAAAATATTTCTCTCGAAGTATCGTTTGACGAGTAAGTATGACACAAAACGCGGAACAGCTAATAATTGTACAACGGACGAAGTTTTCAATTGAGTAACTGATATTTATATTATACTCTTGTTTTTCAAATGCTCGATTAGTGTGGAAAATAGAGTAGATTTCCTAGAAAAAGTCAAACGAATGTTCCGCCTTGGGACACAGTGCACAGTAGAAGCGTCCAAGTCGCAGTCGTTCAAGTTTAGCACAGCGCCATCTTATACGCGGTGAGATATCCCCTACTCCTTCCGCACGGTCAAGTCTGATCCGAACTTGAGACTTTTGTAAACCTAAGACTGAGCTTGTGTAGTAGTGGAGAAAAATAATTATGTGACTGGATAAAACAAGCGGTTAGACGAAGCGCTCGACACCGCGAACCGTTACATTAAATCAGAGTTCCGGTGAAACTGAAAGCTATATAGTAATTTAATTGATTTTGGTAATTACAAGGAATAGGCTAGAATCGCATGAATGATTTACCTAAATCGAGAAAAGTGATTGTCCAAAATGCTTCAGATTATTTTCATACGCCATAAGATCGTATCGTACAACAATAAATGGAAGTGAATTTACCCGACAGCTCACGGGGTGAATGTTCCAGTTGACATAGCAATTCTAGCATGGAAAAGGCTGCAAGAAACGGTACTTGTGCAACGGTACTAGTCTCAATAGGCAGTCCACATGAGTCTATCATAGAAATTTTCTAAGCCTCGTTCAAAGTCTTGAGACACATATTCAGGGGTGAAAAGGTGTTTCGTTTTGAGATCTGAATTACACACCCGATGCGACTTTTTGGCCAAGACGATGAAGATGGAGATGGAGAATTTAAGAGCATATTCATATTCATTATATTCATATTCACCTGAGAACATCATTCTGCATCACGTTCGTCACGAAGCGGTGTATATCGTATACGCGTGTTCTCCTTACGGGGGCAGGTCCGTGCGCGTACCTACACCCCATTTCCAGGACATATAGGAGGAACACGCGGTATACCTCAGTTGCGCATATTTCACAGTCCCTCCACATAGTTCCGCACAGATCATCACATCATCCCCGCGACTGAAACATGCGTGCCTAATTCTGTTTGCCACTTTCAGCAGTACTTACAACCTAAACCCAAATGCGAATGCTTTTCTTCGCGTAGTGTAGTTACTTCGATGTAACTTACAGAACCAAAGACTTACGGAACAAAGATTAATTAGTCAACAGCATCTTACAAGCACTGGGTTCATTTGTCGAAACAAGCCATAGATACTCCTAAGCATATGCAACCGCGATTACATCGATCGTTGCTAGACCAATCATGTTATTTTTTCCTGCAATTGTCGATTGAGTTGCCTCAGTTCAGGTGTATATTGCAGCGTCCCATGAAGCATTGTAATGATACGATGATCAAATATAATGATATAGAGTTTGTCTGTTTCAAAATAGATTTTTTGCAACACTTGCATATGGGAAGTTTGATTTCGCGCACCGCGGAAAGTGCGCGAAGTGGTCGATTACTGCGCTGGGTGCAGTGGCAGACTAAGAAGGATTGGCACCCAGGGCGGCCGATTCCAATTGCCCCCTCGCGGGAAAAAATAATTTGTGCATTTTCGTACAATTGAAATTAAATTGAAACGTAGTACTTTTTTCATTTTCAGGCCCTGAATGACACCCCTGAGCTATCTGTCACCCGGGGCGGTCCACCCCCCCTTAGTCCGCCACTGGCTGGGCGGAGAGCGTGAAATAATATAGCAGACGATGGTTTTAACGTGAAATAATATTTATTATTTCACGCTAGTCTCAGCGAGACTCTGTTAGACTCTCTGAGACGGGATACTTGGTAACTACGATCGCGTGCGCTGCTCTACGCCACGCTCAGGCTAGAATGCCGAGTGCCGCAGCGGCGAAATCGAACTACCCATTGCAAGGGGTTACAAAAAGTATGGTGTGCAACGCGTGCGGATTGTCAATCCCCGAATCGTGCGAGCATGTCGACACTCGTCTACGGCTCGTGACAACTCGCCTGCGACTCGTGCGCCATACTCTCACTCATCGAGAATCGCCAACTTCCCGCACGAGTTGCACAATAGTATATTTCGTAACACCTGCATGGGAAGTTCGACTCCGCGCACGGTAGAGGGTGCGCGAAATGGCTGATTCCCTTACCGGCCGAGAGCAGTGCCGGAATGTGGACATTCCAGCACTGTCCTCGGTCGGTAAGAGGATCAGCTATCTCGCACATTCTCCACAGTCCGCGAAGTCAGACTTTCCATATCAGGTTTTATACAAAAAACAGGATGTGGATCTCGTGCGGGAAGTTGGCGATTCCGGACGAGTGTGAGGTATGCCGGACGAGCCGAAGGCGAGTGTCGGCATTCACACGAGTTAGGAATCGCCAACTTCCCGCACTTGATGCACAATATACTATTGTGCATCAAGTGCGGGAAGTTGGCGATTCCGGACGAGTGTCGGCATTCGCACGAGTTAGGAATCGCCAACCCGCACGAGATCCACATCCTGTTTTTTGTATAAAACCTGATATGGAAAGTCTGACTTCGCGGACTGTGGAGAATGTGCGAGATAGCTGATCCTCTTACCGACCGAGGACAGTGATTCCCTTACCGGCCGAGAGCAGTGCTGGAATGTGGACGTGTCGGAATGTCCACATTCCAGCACTGCTCTCAGCCGGTAAGGGAATCAGCCATTCGCGCACTGTGGAGGGCGCGCGAGGTGGCTGGTAATATCTTATAGGCAAAAGCAGTGCATTAATCTACATTCCAGCACTCCTTATGGTCCGTAAGAAGCAGTGTTGGGCACTACTAAATATTTAGTGTGACTAATTACTGCACAAATTACAAATTACAGTTGTAATTTCAGTAAATACAGTTCCAATTACTAATTACAAATGTAAATGTTTGGTACGGGTCTCATTCGGTCTGGTCTGGATCCAAGTCATTTGTCATTCATCCGCCTCTATCGGATTGTCATTCGGCGTAAGATTCGACCACGTCACTTATGCGACCCTATCCGGGTCTCAAGGGGAGACTCGTTCGCTGGTCGAAGCGAAACGTATTCGGTCCTATCCGGACCTCGTCTGACGTGGTAGCGTGTGCGTCTTCTAGCCAGGCCTGTCCGGAAAACTTACGGACACTGATCCACTCCTATCTGGATCTCATCGGGCGAGAAAAAGTTTAAGAGATACCTCCATAAAAATACAGAGCTATTGTTCCGAAGTTGCGACATATTGATCAGTAGATTGGTTATCAACTTCTTGTATCCCATATTAACAGTCGCATAATAAATCATAATCTTACATCTACCGTTTATTCAAACAAATTCACAGTCAGTTCAGCCGCATTTGAATTCGTATCTGGAGTTTTTCGGTTTCATTTCTGTTTCTTCTTTAATAATAAATAATTATAGTTAGATGAATACGAAGCAGAAAAATATTTCAATTCTCATGCTGACTTTCACTGACAATCTAACCGAGCGGTATACTGATCGCGGTCAGTATAAGATCTCAACTTTGCTATTTCGCGATTCGGCTCCGCAATTATGTTCTCGTTCTCGTCTCGGTACGAAATTCGCATACGCTATGAAACAAGATTTGGATAAGTAATGCGGTTTCCGGGTGCTTTCATTCTTACGGTAACAGCGAGAATCATCTTTGTTATATATAAGGGGCATTCCATGTCAACTCGACCAATGATTTTTCCTCTGCACCATTTTTGATTCGCTTTACGCTTCCCTACATGATTCTTTGATTTCAACAAAGCAGTTTTAAATTTTTCAGATTTGTCCCACCAACCGTTAATTTTTTATGATTATTCTACCACATCTAAAATGAGAATTTTTTTTTGTTGACATGGTCGAGTTGACATGGAATGCCCCATAAATACATTATGCCATTAATTTGCATTTTCGGTCAATTATTCAAATGGATAACATCGGTTGTTTGTGCCTATTCTTATAACGGTTGATTGTTTATTTCACAAAAAAGTTTAACATTGAGAAGATGTTGGAAAATGTGTGTGTGTGTCTGTGTATGTACCTACATATCGACAGCTCCTACTCCCTAAATCTGAATCAACGAAACTCGCTGAGAATCAGTGATAAGTATACCACTTATTTCTTTAGTATACCTATCGCTGAAAATCAGCGAATATAGTCGCTGATTCTCAGCGAGTTTCGCTGATTCAGATTTAGAGAGTAAGGAAACAGACGTAACTCAACGGGCAGTCTAGAACAGACGTAACTCGCTGGGCCGGCTAGAACGGACGTAACTCGCCGTGCAGGATAGAACAGACGTTACTTAGAAAATTCCATTGTAAATTCCTGAGTTACGTCTGTTCTATCCTGCACGGCGAGTCAGGTCCGTTCTAGCCGGCCCAGCGAGATACGTCCGTTCTAGACTGCCCGCTGAGTTACGTCTGTTTCCTTAGGACCCGTCGATATAAGTACTGGGAGTTATGTTTTCATCCAAATGTATTGTTTATAGTAGATTAGAACGTAAGTATACCCGACTTTCCCGGCAATTTTTTGTATCGCAATGAAAAAAACATACGATCCATATACGATATATGTAATATGAATATGATAACTTATCAACACGTTTACATATTCAGATAATATTCACAAACCGTCAAACTAACAACAAGTATACGTATTGACAGTATTTCGTAATTACTAAAGAAGCATAAAGAAACTTATAAATGTCAAAAACAACTATGACGTTGTGGAAGATTGAACCATTATTATCTAGAAATGAGGAAATGAAGAAACCATATTTTGTATAAATCATTGTAAGCTGAAACAGGATGAAAACGACACACGTCACCACAGAGACCTTGATTCGATGAACTTTGGCTCATGTTCTTTCTTGTAATCGCGAGTAATGGCTTGTATCAAAAAACGAGTGAAAGACAGCTCTGCAGTTTTGCTGTTTCTTTTGTGATATTTGCGAGTATTGTAATATAGTGCATTGTATCGCTTTCAAGCTTAATATCAATGATAGTTGAAGGAATTATAAACACATGAACCAGTTGAGCCTACTAGTTAACCACCTAGTACCAGCAATAAACTTGAGGACGTCAATGTACTATTTACAAGATATAACTTTGACTGGCACTACCTGATCATATACGTCGTCTGTTTCAAACGATTCAGCAAATAACTAAGCTGATCGATATATAACTGACTACAGAAAGGAACATGAAATGCACTCACACTTCAATATGCTGCATTACCATGCTCACTGATCAACTGATAAGGTTTTGATTAGGGTAACAATGTTTTACCCAAATGAAGACATACTTGCACATTTTCTGACTAAGGATAAATTATTTATAAGAATGCAGAACTGTTTAATTTTAAGTTTTTCTATTGGTTTTTGTATCATAAATCTCGTCTATTGCAACCCATTCTTGTTGAAGAGTCTAATGAGTCGCCAATAGTGATACAACTACTTATGTGTTTGATAGCAGGCGTAGACTAATTGCAGAAAAAATGATAGTTGAAAACAACAAAACGAGACGACAAACAACATTTTACGTATTTGGGGTCAGATTATCATACAGTTTCCGAAAACTTTGTTTGATATTCTTATATGTATAATCGTTCGCGTTAATTCGGGTAGAATATAAATAATTCGGGTAGAATATAAATGGACGAAATAATAAGTCACTTAAAGATTATATTACGTATGATAAGAGCACGCGGTCAACGATCTTAAGAAATATGCGTATTGACTTTAATTAGTAAAGCAGTTCTATTCGGGTTAAATAGCGATACGGACATACATACATGAACTCAGTGTGAATAAATATGTGATGAACATTATTTAGCTTTGCTCGTATTAAAAAATAAAATTCATCCTAATTTTTTTTTCACTATTCTTTTCTTCAAAATTCACTAGAAAAACAGTGCTAGAAATTCTTTTCCGAAGTCGTAATAGATAGCGTAAAATAAAATTGTCTAGCCATGCTAAATACTAAAGAATGGTAATAATTAGAATATATTGGAAGCCGAAGATCGAATACGAGATCCAATTGAATCTAATATCTGTTACAGGTTTGGACAATTCTTAGTGCGTGGCATAATCTGTCTCACCGAGTTCCTAGATTCTCGCGTTTTATTTTTTGTTAAAACTTGTCCACGGAACCGTGACGACATAATACTAAGCACACGGTCTTTCCTGACCTCCGGTAGGCGACCCACAGCTAGAGCTGCCGCAACAGCAACGGCAACTTCTAGGTCGAGGACCCGTAGAATTTCTGTCAGGGGTTGAAGATCCAGCTTGTCCTTGAGATCGTGCTTCAGAACCACTGCATCCACAGCTTTTCGGGGTGGTTGGTTTTTGCGACTCGCATCTGTGCGAAAAATCTCATTTAGTAAAATGGTTGTGTGATATATTATTAACAATTTTTTTCCAATTATTATAGGAAAAGTTGAACAATTGGGATGACCTAAAATTACATGACCCTAATTTTTTGTTCTTTTGTATACTACTTCTTTTAAAAATTGAGGTATTATAATTTCAGGTTATGCTTATATTGTTTAAGCTTCCCTGTATTAGTTGAAAAAAAATTATCCCAACTTGACAGATTGAATGATAAGTCTATCTACCGTCCTGAAGACTGAAGAGGGCTCAAGGGGGAAATAACTCGTTGAAAGAACGTATCAATAGCTCGTGAAATATTGAGAAATAACCGAGGAAATAACTGAAATAATGAGAAATAATTGGAATAATGAGAAATACCTGAAATAATAGGAAATAACTGAGAAAATGAACGGAATATGTTATGACAAAAAAAAATTATGTTTTAATTGAAGAAAAATAGGTTGAAATTAATGAAATAATGTGAAGATGTGAAGGAAAAAAAAATAATTCGATAATTTGATCATTTGAAATAAAATAAACAATTTTAAGATAAAAACAATTGAAATAAATGAAATAATTTGAATCATTTCGCTAAAAAAAAAAACATGTGTCAGTCAAATCTTGAGTTTTGTCTCCCTCGAAAGGGCTAAGCCGAAACATTTAACCCTGTGAAGTCTGGTTGACAACTTACTTATAAAAAAAAATTAATGTCAAGAATAATCAGTTCACGGAAAACAGTAATATCTATGAACAACAATTTTCACTTTCCTAGAAGATATATGGGGTATTCCATGCGAAGCGGGACAGGTTTCGGCCGAGGGTCGGCGAATTTGACGTCCTTCCAGAATCTCGTCCCCTACTACCTTGCAACAAGTTTTCCGAAGTTTTAGACCCTGATTGGTTTTTGATTGTCCGTGAGGAGCGATTAAAGGAATTGTCTTAGGGTCTACTCGATTGACTTGAAAATTTTATTGCACATAGTTAAAGGTATCACAAAATTACGGTAAAATTTTCAGCAACCCCTTTTTTTCATTCGCCGGCAATAAATTATTGAAAATATTTTTGGAAACAATAAAATTATTCTATGTCACCGGGGCTGTTTGTGAACTGTTTAGTATTAGTATTTGGCATACGTATCTCATTTCAATAAAGTCCCGGTAACGAAAAATTTTATTATTCGTAAAAAAAAATTTCAATAATTTATTGCCGACGAAGAAAAAAAAATGGGGTGGCTGAAAATTTTACCATAATTTTGTGATACCTTTAACTATGTTCAGTAAAATTTTCAAGTAAATCGAGTAGACCCTAAGAAAATTTCTTCAATCGCGTCTCAAAGACAATCAAAAATCAATCAGGGTCTGAAACTCCGGAAAACTCGTTGCAAGGTAGTAGGGAACGAGATTCTGGACGGACGTCAAATTCGCCGACCCTTGGCCGAAACCTGGCCCGCTTCGCGTGGAATACCCCATATTCTGCCCGCATTACGAAAACTAAAACGGGTTTAGTAAGCATAACCACTTATTGTTAGTAGCATACTCCTGGTTCCGTTACAAAGTATTTTTCAGAGTACGTATTATTAGTGGTCTGAAATATACAAAATCTAAGTTTAGTGTATTGGGCCATACAGGAATTGATCATAATGGGCATTCCATGTGACAAGGGTGTGAATTACCTACAGGGTGAACTCTTGCAGTAGTAGCATTTGGCTTGTGGCTTTCTTTGGATAGATCTGCTTCTTCTACATCTACAAGGCGTTGTTCTACAGCGATTACAAATTTGATAAGAGGCTTTTCGTCCACCACATTTGCAGGAACGGGTACCTGGGCATTGGCGACAGGGTGGTGACCTGTTCCGAGATTTTCTTTGCACCGGGCTGCACACTCTACTTTCGTTTGCTGGACTGTCACACGGAGAAAATTTCATTGTAAGCGCTGTCATACTCGTCTGAAAGGATTGACTTATTGCGGATTTCTGAGGGGTGGTAGTATAAGTATGGTAGTTGGAAATTTAACGGACTAAACGAATCATTCAATTAATTAATATCTCTGACTGAGGAGAGTCACTCAAGTCACTTGTCACTTGAGTGACTCTCCTCAGTCAGAGATATTACTTGTCACTTGAGTGACTCTCCTCAGTCAGAGATATGAATTAATTGATTGATTCGTTTAGTCCGTTAAATTTCCAACTGTAACGATACGAATGATAGAGTCTCCAAAATAAACGTTTAAATGTATTGTAATTATTTCCACAGGTGTGGTAATGGTTATCATATACTTATAGTACCAGCCCTCAGAAATCCGCAATAAGCCAATCCTCCTTTACGTTATAACAGTGGTTACAATGAAAATTCGCGCAGTGCACATACACAAACTTAATACCCCCATAGAGATGAGCAAAATTTGGATTACGAATATCTTGAGAGATAGTGGTAATGAAAAGACCAAGAAGCAGCAAAAGCAAAATATTAGCAAGTTCGCCACGTAAATCGTACTAACCCCGAGTAACTTTTAGATTCTTGTAGATGACAACGGCACGGAGTCTTTCCGCATCGATTGCAGCAGGTGAGTTCACTCATTTTTTGTTGAAGCTCGGTCATTACGTCTGAAAAGACGCTCAATCGTTGATATGGGAGCTCGTCCGATCCGTACGGTCTGATGGCATTGCAGCAAGAACAATCAGGTTTATCTTTTTCTAAAAGGTTTCTTGAAAAATATTTTCGTACATCTCTCCTCGGTTTCCAGGCCGTTACGCACATGTTTTGACGGCCACCGTCGGAGTTAATAACAAGACGGCCGTTACATTGGCAAATATTTTCGTCGTAACTACAGGCGTTACAAGTAGCTGATGTGACCTCTTGACAGTTACACACGTCACTCGGCATTCCGCAGTAGCTACATTTCTTGATCGGCGCTCGACAAGAACAATTTTCTCGTGGTTCTTCGCAGTAGAGACAGATTTGAGATTTTCTACCGAATAATGCGTTAGGGTCTACACTTTTATTGCCTAAAATCGATGGAGATCCGGATCGTCTTGATGTTTGGCTGCTTGAATTGCAACAGCAATTCTTTTCCGGCCTGCAGCACAACGTGCAGAATCGGAAGCCAGCGTTTTTCGGGACAGAGCGAACTGGATACGTTTTCTTCTGATTACCCGCGTCACAACAGCAACAAAGTATATTTGCCTGTTTACAACCATTGCAAAACTGTTTTTGTGGACGATCTTTCCAGTCATTACATTTACAATCTTCTTGAGGTCTGGCGCAGCGAGGACATTGGGGATACTGGCAAGTGCAGATATCCGCATCTTTCGCACCACAGTAACAATGATCACGGGATGTATTGTTCGTGTAAGATCGAGCTGTCTCAGTCTCATTGTTGGTAGCCAATTGAACAGAGTTTTTTCTGTCCGCTATCAAGGTACCCAACCTTGAAGAAGATAGTTTCGTATTCTTCTCGATGATTGATTCCTTAGACTTATCCCCTCCAGTGTCAGAGATTTTTATCACGAACAACGAGTTTCCCTTGGCAGGCTCTCTCGAAACAGATAAAGAGTTCTCAACGGTCGCGTTTTGCGATATGAATGCAGAAGTGACGCCGTTTGTGGATTTCTTGATGATATTTTGAGAGATTTTACTAACACCGGTACTCGCCGAGGTATTCACGACAGGTACCGTAGGAGGCGTGTCAACTTTGGGTTTGGAGACAGCCGAGAGATTATTGGCCGAACTTTTGTCTTTTTCAGATTCCGAAAATTGATTTTGACCGCTGTTTAATCTTTTCGTCTGACTAAATGGCCATTTGAGGGACGATTTCCTGGGCTCTTTCACTGGGTTTGTCTTTGTCTGTACAACTGGTTTGCTCTTTGACGCCGGAGGCGAGTAGGGTGCGGAACTAGTAAGTGATATGTAGTTGGATGATTTGCTCCTGTCTGCATTAGAATTAGATTTGACAACTTTTGCTACCGACATTCTCATACTGTTGTTAATAGTTTGTGACGTTTGTACACCATCATCTACTACTGTTTTCATATAATCTCGCGTTTTATTATCATTCATTGACATCGATCGTTGTTCGTTGGAATTTGGTCTATCCTGATTAGCATCACTCTCTTGCCTACAACATTTCGTCGAGTCCCCTGGAAAACTGTTCATCCTACTCAAGGTTTCCAGTTTAGTTGGAGGGGCAGGCTTGCAGGAGGACGCATCGCACGCCTCATCCTCTTCTATAATACAGAAATCTGAATACCTCGGTCGGTGTTGGTCGCTACTTCCGCGAACAGTTCGTTTTGTAATGTCACGCGGTTTAGTGCAGTTGTCCTTTCTTGGCAGTCGATCCTGTGCCTCCTTGCTCGCCTTTGTATTTTGGCAGCACACAGGCTGAACGTCGTCAATTTTTCTGCTACTCGAGTATAAACTATCGTTGTCGCATACACAACAATTGCAGAGATCATCTATTCGCCGTGAATACTGAATGTTACTCTGGAGCGGGTAACGTTCGCGTTGGTTACGTGGTGACGGATCAGCTACCTCGCTGATATCGCAGCAGCTGCAAGCGTTAAGCTTGCCGTCTGAATTATCCGAAAATGTCTCGCAGCAGCAGCATTCTCGAACAGCATCTCCACGGCCGCTGTTACCCGTCAAAAGTTTCGATTTGTTAGCATAGATTTCTGGACTATTCTCCAGTTCAGCACCCTCAGTGGAGGTGCCACAGTTCTGTCGAGTGCAGCAGGGCTCACGCTGGGACGAAGATGTCGATCGAACTCTTCCTGTACAGTAATCTCCATGAGGTGTGGACTCAGAGTTATTTGGCGTCTGTACGTTGTAGTCGAGAGGCGCTCTGCAAGTTGCACTCGACGTCGTGGGGCTTAGGCTCGGCATATCATAAAGGCAGAGTTCTTCACTTTCGTTGATCTTCGTTTGGACTGGAAAACACTCACAATCTGACGCCAGTTTACCACACACACATTTCATCGTTATGTCTTCGGATTTCTTCCGAGTTTCCATCAAGTTCCGGATGGTTTTCGCGGAGGCGGTACTCTGACTGGTACAAACGTCGCTGGACGAACAAGCACAGCTCGCGTTCGTTGCCGTCGTCGAATCACAAGTTGATTCCGTCTTCTTGTTATTGGTACCACCGTCGTTTCCTTCGGAACAAATGTAGATATTGACATTGCCTGTCATTTTTCGGTTGTCCGTCTTCCCATGTCTGCAAGGCTTGCACGGTTTGCTCGGTTTGCTTGTCTTGTTTGGCTTGTGTGTCTTTGATGGATTGGCTGGCTGCTTCTTGGTACAAGGGCAGTCAATCTGCTTATAGTCACTGACCGACTGATGACGAATCGCTGAGCTGATAGTATCGGTTTTTGACGAAGGTATGCAGCAAGTCGGCGATTGGGGCCGAGACGACCTCAATTGATGAGAGTTATGTCCCCTCTTTGAATTTCGTCCGGATGAACCGTTGTTTGCAGAAATACTACAGATGTTACTGGATAACATATGTCTATCAGCGGACGAGACTGCTTGTTCGGAGTATTGAGTGAAGCTGGTGATATTTTCTTTGTTCTTACTCGACTTCAATCGTTGTGGAGATGCGTTGTAAAGCGTTGACTCAATCGGCACTATGTTCTCCTGTTCTTTCTCCTGCCTCCAGCATGCCGAATTTGAGTCGATGGCTAAATTTTGCACAGCAGCTTTTATCGAACTGTTTATAATTTCCGTTAGCTTGTCAGCATTCAGCGTTTTCGATACTCCTGGTCTGGGATAATCTGACAGATTCGCAGAATTTTGAACCCCGTTGAGGGTTCCATTTACACTAGGTATCTCCGGTCGTGCGGCCTCTGGAGTGAGAATATCATTTACATCTTTACTCTTACTTTCCGTCATCGAGTCCCGAAGTTTGTTTGAAATAGATGTCTTCTGTGAGTTCGGTTCTTTCGACGGTTTCCGATCAGTTTTCTCTGAGGATTTGTTCTGTACCTCTTTCGAAGCGCCATTGATATTCTGATTGGTTTCAGCACTCAGATACCCGTCGTTACTCCTCAATTGCGAATGGTAGAATCTTTTCGCACGTTTGAATAGTTTTTCCAATCCGACGCTGGGCTGGTTAACATTGGTCGCCATAATAATCCTCCACACGCAGATACTAAATTAAGTTGACAGTGTACCACGTCATAATTTTCCAACCACGTCAACATCAGATTCGTAGATAACTATTCGTAATATTGATAAATTATGTCTGCAAATAAAATATCGTTAATGCTTTTGCTTCTTATTTTTGCAATTTTCTTTGCTTTGTAGATTCACTTTTTCGGGATAAGGATGACTAAACCTCTCGACGTTTTAGTTTTATTTTAGTTGTGTTGAGGATTGAACACCGCATGCCCCTTGCTACCTTTGCCTTCCCGGTGTTGTCGACGTATCGCATCATTCGTTGCTCGCCTACGACTGGAGGATATGACGACGGGATGTTGAGTTCTTGGCTCTCTATTGTGTGATTGAAACTGTTCTCCTTGATTCTGCTGTCGATTTTAATGGATAACATTAATCTAGCTATTCGAATTCATAACCATTTTCACTTCGTTGAACTCCGACTAATTATAGACTCATGGTATAGTGTTATTTCGATACTCTTAATTTTGATTGAAGGCTAATTTTGAGTTTTTTATACGTCTGCCATCTTCATAAAACGGAGCCGAAACAATGGCAAACGAAACAGTGCGAATACGTTTACTAGACCCACTTCACATAAAGCGAAATAGGTGATCGTCTTGATACCAGTGCATTGTTTTGTTTTAGCAATCTTTCCCTACAATAATGTTCGATCCCTTACGCAGACTCAAATCAAATGTATTGGTTGGAAAAATCTTTCCCTACAGTAATGTTTCCTTACTGCACAAACTCGAATCCAATGTATGGGTTGGAAAAATCAACACACCCAGCTGGTCTCCTTGGACGTTGACAATAAATTCATAATAATCATACCGGTCGATCGGTAGAACGTCCAAAAATTGTAGTTAAAATGGTATTGGCCGCATTTGCCAAGTTCCTCAACATCGGTGTGGCTGAAACTACCGATTCAGTTAGGCCTTCGGGACGGACTTCAGAGTCTTCCTTGTCTTTTTCTTCATCTCCTTCCAGTTTCTGTAATTGAAATGGCAAACGTACAATACTAGCTTTCGCAATACCATGCTTTGCTGATCTTCGGTTTTAGAAATTATGCAGTAGATTTTTACGGAAATGTGATAATGACGATGACGTCTCTTCTTCTCATCAGTTTTATGAATGTAGCCTCGGCATTGAGTTTTCACTATGTGATGGTTCGCATCACGGTCGTGGTAAGTTGGCATCATGAGATTTGGCTCATATCTGCAGATGACAACGTTGACAAAAAATCATTAGACAGTAAATGATTCTATCTTATAATTGATTACTGTGCAGAAAAAACTACGGTGATCTAGTTCTGTGCGGATTTAAAAACAACTTGAGTTCTTTATTTCGAACCATTGCAGCATGAGCGGGACTGAGAAAACTCATAGATGGGGGCAAAGTGACGACACAAAGATTTTAGTGGACCAAATTGTATTACGATGGGAACTTATTATTTCGAATAATTGAGGTGTCTAACCGTGGTGACACTCCTCGACTGACTGTTCCGCACACAGGTATCGCTCTGTGGCAGCATTGACCCTGGGTCAAACTGAAAAAGAACAGATCAACGGAATTCTCATTTGTTATCACTGATTTGTGATAGAATTGGTATCGCGAGGAAATGAGGTAACATGTAAACAGCATCTCACCTAATCGCGGATCCGGTTTGTCCGTACATGACCAAGCCGCAGCAAGCTGAATTGGAATTTGGAAGAAATCTCCAAGATTCTGGATCAGAGTCCAAGTACATGTGATCGCATCCTGACACTGATGGATTCCCAGATACACAAAGACCTCTGTTATTCGCGTGCACCGACCTGGAAAACAGGTCTCTCTCTGGAGGGGAGTGCTCCCGCTCTCGATGACGATGAGACAAAGAACCCCCGAAGCGGAAATTTGCAAGATTTTCTATACTTTTAAATGTCCTGGAGCTTGGACCTGAAAAAAATTTTCAAATACTCCGTCGGATACACAAATGAAACAAGATTTTTCACACCGAGGGAACTATCAATTCCACGTTGCTTGAGCCTTGAAGCCTCCGAGCCATATATTATTCTAAAGATTCTATTATATTATTTTCAAATACCACCATCCACACATTCTTGGCTTCTCAAATGTCGATCTCTGTTCTGTATTTTCAACCAACGTTGATATTTTATGTGTTCGTCTTCACGAGCAGTCACCATGTTGGCCGGATTGGTTTCGAACATGCTATAGCTATTTTGAATGACATCATGCCCGTACAGTGCTTTCCAATTATATGAATCATCGTCGGCCTCTTTCGGTGTGGGGACGTGCTTCTTCGCGGCTTCTTTACTTAATGAGGTACGACCTTCGTCCTGACCCGAAATTGAAATAGAATTTTTACATCTGCAATCCCCACAGATGTAGGATGCAGAAGAGGTTGAAGACTTTGCATTCGGGTTTGGGCTATCGGGAAGAATTTGGTTCTCGAATCGATCCATTGTCTCAATATATCTTAAGTTACGGGAGGTTGGGGTCATGTTCGGCTCTGGCACGATCTGATTCCAATGCTTCTCCGAAACTTTAATATGTGGGGGTTCCTCGCCTTTGGTTTCGGCAGGTTCCGTATTACTCAATTCTTCGATCGGTATAACATTATTCCGACTCACATGATCCTTTCTCTCTTTCTTCGTCATTTCTACGACGAATTGATCATGAATATTCAGTTCAAATCCATGCTCTTTCAATTTATTCGTTATTACTTGCGTGAAAATTTTACGCTCTGCGTCAGATTTGAAGCAATGCCTAAAAGAAATGTGGAATTTGTTAAGGCTGATCAATACGGAAGACGTTAAAAAAATTTATAAAAATTTACTTGGCTAAAGTGTCTTCAAGCCTTGCAATAACGTCCTGGAAGTTCGACACAACGTTTTCTATTTCTTCGCCAGGAAAATTCACCTTTTTTTCCACATAGTTAATTGTTTTAGTGGCAGAATTAGCTGGGTCGGTGCTCTGAACTTCAGTTTTCGCTGAGCAAATATTCGTTGTTGAAGAAATCATTTGCCTAGGACTCAATATTTCCTGGGCGACGTAGGCCTCATTTCTCCGAGTCTTTTGTCCACCATTGATTGTATTTGTTTTCACATTACGCACCGAAGAAGAAGTAGCTGAATATCCATCTCTGTTCTGAAGCCCCGTGATCGACAACAATGGAACTTTTACTGCCTCGGCAGAGGCCTCAGACTTTGAATTACCTCCGGAATAAATCTGTGGTGTTTCGCATATATCGACCCCTGCAGGCTGTGCAGAATTTTCACGCCTCATCTTTAGCACAATTTTACTACAGATTGAGAAAAAATTCTTCTTCTTCTTCTTCTTCTTGGTACAGGTAATTGGAATTGACTTTATTGATTGGATAGGTACTGTCCAGACTGGTACGGCCCATTGAGAATGACGATCAGATTGGAGAATATTCTGGGGTACAAAGCCGCATTTTCTTCGCGTAAATTCACTAGCTTCGCACTCATCTCTTGAATCCTCTTTAAGTTTATCCGAGCTTGTAACCTCCGTTTTCAAAGGCTGAGCTAAAACTTCAATCTTCATGGAGTACCCTTGATTAGAAGACATCGGTTGAGTAGGAACTGTAATTATTTGACCAGAATTGTTCACCATTCCTCGATTACAAGAATCTAAAGACGAAGTAACAGACGTTGGACTTCCTTGTGGAGATTTACGATCTATACCGATACGTTGTAGATCATTCTGATAGCCTAATTGGCACTGCTCATACTGTTCTTGACTACTATTAGCTGAATTAATCGATCTGGAATAGTTCGTTATTGCGTTTTTTCTATACTGCACGGTTGGAGTTTGGATTTGCGGGCTTTGACTTTCGCAATTTTGGTTTTCTCGGAATTCCGGCAGTCGAATCTTGAGTTGATTCATGGCTAGGCTGAAAAATAGCATTATTCCAAATGATTTTCAGTTGAGTAGCAAGAAATGTCGCAGACCTGACGAACATTTCGTACTTTGCAATTTGCTGTCGCTGATACTCTTCGGGAAAATATGGCAAACTCTCATTGAGCCCTTTTTCCTTAGGAGTACACCGATTTCGTCGAAAAAGTCCGCTGCTTTTTGGATTTTTTTTTGTTCTCAGCACAGAATTCGACGGCGCCAAACTGAGTTGAGCGAATGATTTTGTCAGGTTCTGGGCTATGCTAGGCAGCTGTGCTGAAGGTAGTGAGTCGGTGTAGTAAATGTTGTAGATTTGCGACGGAGTACCAAAGAATTGCTGCTTTTTCATCTTACGACGCTCCATCAGATTAGGCATTATACAGGACTGATTACCGCGCCTGAAACGAAAATACATTACTGGAGATTAGTGTAGCAGTTTTCATCAGTATAAGGATAGTATATTATGTAACAAGGGGGTAAAATGTTAAACCCGTGTGTGCTTATAAAGCAGGAGGGTTGGCGAGGCCAAGCCCTCCTGTTTTTTGAGCATACAAGGATTTTACATTCAACTCCCGAGTTGCGTACGATATTTTTCGTCGCACGTAGGCGTAAATGCAATTTTACAAAACCTCCCATGGTCGTAAAATTGTATATTACACCCACTGGGCCGGAGAGAACTTTTTCATTCTACCAGACCTTCTTCAACGTGTTGTATCGTTGTTATCTGTCGTAACCTCTCCGTCTTCTTCCCCCGTTTCCGATTGATCGCGTTGATCTTTCACTCGAGATTGATTCCCTTCGACCGATGAAATCTTACTCCGATCGTCATCCTCAAGTCTTTGTCTTCGCCTTGACTTCACATTTCGAGTTTTATTCGTACATTTTCGATTTTGACATGGCCTAATCTGTCGACTGGGCCCCGGTAGAGGTTCGGCGACACTTTGAGAGGAGCTTTGTTTGGACTTCCTCTTTTGTGGGTAAGAACGAGTTTTTTGTTTTTTCAATATATTCTTTCACTAGTTTTGCGACTGAGAGGTCGATGAATAGAAGTAAAACTCCTCTAAACTTTAATTGGATACAAAACATAAAAACACGAGTCTTGAAACTGCTAAATGGAAAAGCAACCTGCAGAATGCGTAAAATATCGTCAGGACTAGAAGTTCACTAAAATTTTTTATGACGTGTATGAAAAAAGACAATTGCTGAAAAGTTACGTGGTTTGTCATTGGCAAACTTCAAACATTGCTCACTCATACCGAGTGACAAACTATTGACAAGCAATATAATAGCAACAGCATTCAAAAGTTGAAAAGCATCTGGAGTGGGCCGGCAACTTTCATGGGGAGGGTGTGGAGGAACTCCACACCCTCATCTTGGACTGTGTGGAAATTCCACACTCTCAGAGTCGTCTTACACACTTTTTTCAGAAGTATTCTTTGCCATTTGTCTATGCGCAAAATAACTCTACGCGCCGACAAAATTTTGATTGAATTTATTTCCAAAAACAAGACTGGTCGCTGTGCTTTTCAACTGGGTAACGATGAATAAACGAAATAAAAATCTGGAATTATTGCCGAAATTCCCCCTCTCCCCCAACTCCACACCCTCAGCGAGCACAAGTTGCCGGCCCTGATCTGGACTCACTTTCAAAGTCAAGGTATTCATGAAGCTGCTAGCAATTCTGCAGATGGTATCCCTTCTGTCTTTTGGAGGATAAAGTTCTGTCACATCCGTCGTTGCATCTGCCTGCTGTGACGCAACGCTTAGACTTTCACGATCGGTCAAGATCCTCTGTTGCTGCTTCGAGTTTCGACACTGTTCATACTCGTTTACAACTTCTCTAAAAGCTTCAGTTTCCTGATATGGCAGTCTGTTTTTAGACTGTGAATAAGAATGTTGACAGACTGATGATCCATATTCAATAGGTAAAGTTTGGGTTACTTTGATCTGATGATCCACATTCAATAAGTGTAGTTTAGGTTACTTTTGTGATTTCACTATATATTTTTAACTTCCCGTTTCTCTGTTTTCAGAGAAACAAGCGGGTTTGGGCTGACTATGAGCCAGCCTTCGAACTTCCCGTTATTTATTTTATTCTCAGCTATTTTGAAATTTGTAAATCTGACCTCAGATTCTTGATCAGCGGTTCAAAAAACCTTCGAGTACAAATTTCCGTAAGATTTCGAATGTTTTTAGTATTTTTCCCAGCAAATCGGACTCGCCATTTTGAATTTCGCTAATCTGACTTCAGATTCGTGATCAGTGACCCAAAAAACCTACGAGTACCAAGTTTCATCCAAATCCAAATGTTTTTAGTTTTTTTGCAGCACATCGAATACGCCAAATGAAAATTTTGCAAAACTGACTTCAGATTCGTGATCAGCGATCAAAAAAACCATATGGTACCAAATTTCATTGAAATCCGTTGATTCGTTCTCAAGATATCGTCATTTTCGTTGTGTTTTTTCGAATTTTGTTATTTGAATAGTTCAAAAAGTACTAATCCGATCAAAGCCAAAATCTAATCAGTTCTAAGTTGAGAAAAGCCCCGTCGATTGAGCCCTATCTGATCAAAATCCGCGAACTCGTTCTCGAGATATCGCGCGGACAAAAATGTGGTCACATACACACACACATACACACACACACACATACACACACACACACATACACACACACACACACCCAGACGTCAAACTGAAAATAGTCGGAGGTGATTCTTTGGACCTCGAAATGTGGAGATTTAGTAAAAACTCGACTTTTCATTTTCGGGGTGATCACAATAACTTCCTTTTTTCTCTGAAAACAGAGAAACGGGAAGTTAAAAAGGAAGTTATTGTGATCACCCCGAAAATGAAAAGTCGAGTTTTTACTAAATCTCCACATTTCGAGGTCCAAAGAATCACCTCCGACTATTTTCAGTTTGACGTCTGGGTGTGTGTGTGTGTGTATGTGTGTGTGTGTGTATGTGTGTGTGTGTGTATGTGTGTGTGTATGTGACCACATTTTTGTCCGCGCGATATCTCGAGAACGAGTTCGCGGATTTTGATCAGATAGGGCTCAATCGACGGGGCTTTTCTCAACTTAGAACTGATTAGATTTTGGCTTTGATCGGATTAGTACTTTTTGAACTATTCAAATAACAAAATTCGAAAAAACACAACGAAAATGACGATATCTTGAGAACGAATCAACGGATTTCAATGAAATTTGGTACCATATGGTTTTTTTGATCGCTGATCACGAATCTGAAGTCAGTTTTGCAAAATTTTTATTTGGCGTATTCGATATGCTGCAAAAAACTAAAAACATTTAGATTTGGATGAACCTTGGTACTCGTAGGTTTTTTGGGTCACTGATCACGAATGTGAAATCAGATTAGCGAAATTCAAAATGGCGAGGCCGATTTGCTGGGAAAAATACTAAAAACATTCGAAATCTTACGGAAATTTGTACTCGAAGGTTTTTTGAACCGCTGATCAAGAATCTGAGGTCAGATTTACAAATTTAAAAATAGCTGAGAACAAAATAAATAACGGGAAGTTCGAAGGCTGGCTCATAGTCAGCCCAAACCCGCTTGTTTTCCATTATTCTCAAGGAATCTGCTGCATGCTTACATTTCCACCGGGATCTTCCGATGTATTACTTGGTCTCCGCACTTCCGCTTCATCATGTCCGCTCGGTTCGGCTGGAACGTTTGTCATTGCTGAAGAAATTTGAGGAGTTTGTGTAAACTCGTGCGCAACTCTCTCCCTGACTTCCCTTTCTTGGATCAGTCTAATTCTATCATGTTCTTTCAGCTCCAGGATCAGCTCTGGCTTTTGGAATATCGGCAGAAACTTTCTTAAAATTGGTACGTTCATGAAACTCCTCCGTACACTACCCTTAATTGGTTTTTGTGGTATTTTCAACGTTTTTTCAGCCACTTCCGGCTGGCTATGAAAACGATCACTAGAATCGCAGCAGTTTGGATCTTCTAATGACAAACCATAATACTGATCGATTCCCTCGGCAATAGGTCTGTTCATCGTCCCCTCTACCGGTAAGTTTTCTAAATGCTGGTCAGGTAAAGGTGGGTTGTAAGGAACGTAGGTGTTTGGAGTGGGTGAGGCAATTCCATAGTATGGATCAACGCCTTCGGCATAGGCTCTGGGGCTAGGATATCTTTGTGGATACCTAAAGCGAAGGTTTTTTCAATTGTTACGAAGACGTATAAGTTGTTCAAACAAGAGTTTATTAGTTATAAACCCAAGGCAAGGGGCTATTCACTAACATGCCAAGCTATCGTGTGATTCCAAACGATTTGCGGGTGTCGACAAATCCCTTGAGAAAAAGATTAAATATGTACTTAATTATTCAACAATGAAGGAATAGTGTCTTTCTTTAATTTTCCGTGTCCGTGAAAGGTTCCCAAAAAAATGAGGTAAGAAATTTATATATCTGTATAGCTATATATAATATAACTCTTTTCCCGCTGGATTTTTGTTCCAATGAACACTGCACGTTGAGAAGGCTCTAGCACAAAGTGGCGATTTGCATGGGGGCTTCCCCCAGGGCCTTTATTTTACAGAATACCGCAAGTTTGTCAAAACTCACTTGCTTGCGATCAAATTATTGATAATTCTATAAATACATTATTAATTTTGTGCCGGTGAATAAAAACCGAGGAATAGGAAAATTTTACGGTACGATTATGGAGACTAGAGGGCAGGAGACCGAGCTTGGTCTGCCCCACTCCTGCGAAAACGTGCTCGTTTTCTGCGCTCTAAATGTGGTATATATTGTATAAAGAATTGAGATTTCTCTATCGACGCGCCCCTGGCGGATCTGGATGAAGCTTTGTGTGCCAAACATTATTATACAAACTTTGGCAACTCAGGCTGCCGGCATATACATATATGAGAGCGCAGAAAGTGGGAACGTTCCTCGATACATGGAGCTCCGCGGTCTCCTTCCCTCTAGTCTCCATAGGTACGATACTGCATACAAATAACAGAAGTATGGCAACATTGTAAATCTCTGTCTCACTCTCTTTAGTGCTAGACGGCCGGAGACTTAGTTCTCGCACATGCGCTCTGCCGTCATATTTCTGTTTCGCTGCTGAATTGAACATTTTCTGTTCGATTTTCTCAATCGCAGTTCCAGGCTTGCCGCTAGGTAAGCGCTAGTGTCGCCGGTAGGGACAAACAAAACACTTTTTGTCGTGTTTATTGTTGATATTGTCAGGAATCGTAGAGTTCGATACAATTATTTCGATGGTACTCGTTGAAAACTGAGATATACATTAGATTTTGTGCTATTGAAACTCGAAATTCAAATATTCCCTAGATTCGACACTAGCGCTTACCTAGTGGTCACTCAATCGTTCTTTGATAAAATCCTCATAGATATTTTTGGAGAGTTTGATATTGAATATCTTCTAGCATAAGTCGGTCACCCAATACTGTATTGTTGTATTTGCAATTCTCGTGGTCTAATCAGAATGACTCTAGTTTTTCGTCAACATCTGTGCGGTAAATGTAGAGATGTTAATTGATGTAAATTCCGAAAGTGATCCTGCCATAGGCCCACGCTAAAAATTCAAATTTCAACTATTTTTATCTTGCTTATTTAGTCGGTGACCTGGCCTGAAATTCCGCGTACATGCAGAGCATGGGTACTTTATGTATAACATACTGAAAAGTTATTTTTTCTGTGCATGACCCGTTCGTGCTAGAGCCTCCTTAAGGTAAATGACTAACTGAAGAACAGGTATACAGAATGTAACAGGTACAAACGATTTTCTGATATATATCTTCTATCTCATATTATAATCTTCAACTTACCTAAAGGCTGCTGGTTCGTCAGGAACACGTCTCTTACTGCAAGCCATTGAAGTTGCGGGATCATACATTGGTATTCTCATTGGTTCAGCTCTGTAACTTCGTCCACTTTGTCCACGTTCTTCATAGTTTTGGTAATAATTACGGTTATCATAAACAGGCTGGTTAGAGTTATATCCCTCTCTACAATCTCTACCCGTCTCCCTGGGTGTATATTCTCTTCTGTACTTCGGTTCAAACATGTCCCTAACGTATTGTCTGTCCCCAAGATTATTGTATCCGCTGTCATACGTGTGCACTTCTCCTTCCGGATTGTATTCCCTGATATAACGATTTTCGAAGCGATCGCGAGTACCGTCACCAGAAGCTGGACACCTCATTAGTCGATAATTTGGAGAGAACTGTCCTACAGATAGATTTGCAGGGTAATAATTCCGCCTGAGGTATCGATAGTCACGATCTCGAAGCTCCGGCCGGCGATCCCGTTCCTCCATGTGGCCTAGGAAACTGTGATCCCAGTATCTTTCAGGAACCCACTTTTCTGGGCTTCGCTGTCTCTCAAGATTTCGTGGTATCACTCCTTGGTAGTAATCTTTCCACTCACGTTGGCCTCTGAGCGATCTCCTGTGTTCACTGGCGAATATTCTTCTTGGGCTGATCTCTTCGTCGCTGAAGGTACTCCTGTGCGATTCATCACCTCTCCGTTGTGGGTCGTCTTCAGGGTCTGTGTAGTATGATTCACAGATCTTTTGCCGCCTTTTTTTACACTCTTGTGGAGATTCTCGGTATATTTGAGTCATTGTTCGTCTCTTGGTGCTCCTACAGATATCTTCTTCGCACTGCTTCCTATAATCGTTGTAAAAATCATCTATGTTTGCTGATCTTTTAGATTCTTCGATTTCCGTTTCAGTCGGGCTTTTAATTGTTTTAATTTTTTCAAGTCTCGATTCGCATAAGCCTTGCCATGGTAAGCCTTTGCCATATTTCGAAAAATCAGTTTGAACCTCCGGTGATGTGATTTTGAAGGGGATAGTAGTCTCGTCAACTCCTTGCAATTTTGGATTCGATTTAATTCCAGGGCTGATCTTTGCCCGGCTGAAATCTAAACTATCCAACATATTCCTGGATTTTTTTGCCTTAGTTATCTCCTCTGGTCCCAGTGTATCTTTTTTTCTGATGAAACTATTAACTTCGTACAGTTCCCGCGAGTTTCTTCGCTCTCGTTCCCCACCCAACTCTTCTGCCGCTCGTTTCCTTCTTCTCTTTTCACCAGACGCACGGTGATCACTTTTTTTACGCCTTTTCCTTCCCTCACTCATCTTTTCCTTAGCTCCGTCCTCTATTGTTGTATTTTCTGTTCGTTCTTCAGCATGTGCTTCACCCCTCGTGAACTTGGTTTTCTTCGATTTTGACTTCGCGATACATTTCTTCTCTCGAGGCTCAGCGATTTCCAGTATATTTTGAACTTTCCCTTCGGAAGCTGGGGGGCTGATCTCCTGCCTTGCTTTCTTGGATATCGATGTAGGAGTCAGCGTTTCTTGGGTGACCGGACGCTTTATGCTTTTCACTCCTTCATCTAACACAGTAAACGTGACATGAGTAAATGTTGTTTGAGAAGTACTTTCATCTCTTACATTCATTTTCTTTGTTCACATTAATTTCAGACGTGGTACTAGATACACCAGTCACGTCGACAATTTCATCTGTAGCTCCAGTCTCGAAAGTTTCCTCGTCTGAACGGGATATAGGCGAAGATTCGCTTCGTTCCTCGATTGTACTCATGCCCAGGTCGTATATATTCACTGGACTCTGAGGAACCTCTGAATTGGAGAGGAAAGAGCCTCTCGAACAAAGACAGGTGTTCTGAATGCGGAACACAAACGTTCAATTCGTGCCAGTCGCATCAAGTTAAACACACATATCTCCATAATATATCATAGATCATTTAACTCACGCATCCATCGTCGTCGCCACTTTTTATATTCCACATGTTACGCACACTTGATGCACTTGAGATCGTCCTGCTATGATCCAGTTTGTTCATGTTTTGTTTCTCCTTATCACTTCTGGGCGTTCCATAAATTTCCGACTCATTGATTTCATCATACTTTGTGTCTTCAATGACGGGCTTCAAATATCTGAACACAGCGAGAACACAGTAGAGTTCGAATAGCACGATTCTGGTAAAATTTTATTTTTGATACAGATGAAACACCTTACCTAGGCGGCTTTTTGGTAAGAAATTTTCTTTCATGTGGATATTTCGGGATCGTTTCTTCTTTTGTGCTTGCCTTAGGTTTCTTGCACGGTTTTCGCCGCTTTAGTTTCTTACGTCTTGCGCGATGAGAGTCATACGTTTTTGAGTAAAGATTATCCCCTGACGAGGTGGAGTCTTCCAAGCACTGAATCTCTTTCATTCGACTGACGGCTGTCATATTCATGTCACTAAGTGCCGGCGCTTTTTTCCTAGGGCTCAATATATCCACTAAATCATAAGGAGTCGATAATATATTTTTTGGCGAGGACTCAACAGACTCGGCAACTTCCTCAGATTCCGAAAGAGAAGAATCCAGCAATACACTTTGCTGCGATTTACCCTTTCCAAGACGTCTATAAACTGCTCTTGGACATTCGATTTGAACCACTGGCTTCGTCTGAACCATGTTTATAATCTTGTCAAAAAGAGATGGTTTTTTCTTTAGGATTCCGTGTCCAGGACACCGGCGATCACACTGGAAATCATGCAAATACATTTTCCGAGTCCTTATTGATCCAACAGGTCTGACACACTTTTAAAGCTATGCTCTAGTAGGAAAGTTAACGACATAATTACTAGCAATAAGATCTGAGAGAGACTTACTCTTTTCTTAAGGAACGGTTTCGACAGAATGGTGACGAGCTTTTTCATACGGTTGCGCCTCTTAGCTATTTTCTTTCGTTTCCTGGACAGTAATTTCTCCTCCTCGTTGTCCTCGCTAACTTCTTGTTGAATAATTTCATCCTCGTCAATTTCTTCGGTTGATAAGGATTCCGTTTCAGCTATAGAAGTAGTTGATAATGTCGACTGAGTATCGTACGGAGATTCTATTGATTTGCCAGGTTTCGAGTTTTTATTATGTTTTTTGTGTCTCCGAGGCCATCTTGATTGTCGATCTCGTATATCTTCACTCGTTGAACTTTGCTCTTCCGTTGACGGATCATTGAAAACCTGTGCAGTTCAGGCAATTAGCAATTCAATAGTATATTACACACCTAGGGCGGGAAAGTAGGATATTCCAAACTGCATGTGAGATTGACACCCGAGCCGAAGGCGAGGGTGGCAAGAACGCAGTTTGGGATGGCCTGTTACACGCCCGTGGGTTGTATACTATTTTTCACCACCCCCTGCATCGGAAAGCACGACTTCCCGTTCACGCAGCGGGCCGAAAGTAGGCCTTTCCATTCATGTGTGACGAAAAATATCGTGTGTGTCGCGGGAGGAAGGTCTTGCTTCCTCGGCGGTGCAAAAGACCGTCTTTCCTCCCTTGATGCACAATATACTATTCCATGACGTCGTCGGCCTATTGCAACTGAGAAACTTCACAGAGAAAGAAAAAGTCTTCGATACCTTCATACCTGGATTGTGACATCATCTCTGATTATTTGTGCCTCAACGTCTTTGTACGGGACTCTTTGTTGCGTGACATCAACTTCTCCTGGTGACTCGTCTTGGTAGGCTTTGAAATGAAGAAATAAATGTCAGTCACGAGAGAAATTACAAATAGAAATAACTTCTGGATTTATAGGCATTGGTGATGAGGACGTTACAGTAACTGTAAACCGTCGACGACGAAGAGCAGCTTTCTGACTCGTCTTCGTTATTTTCTTCCCCCACTGTCTTTGCTGTCGATCCTTTTCCTTCGTCACATTCCTCGTCATCGTCATCTTCATTGTCTTCTTCGTCACTCTCATCGTCACATTCTTCTTCTTCTTCTTCTTCTCCTTCTTCTTCTCCTTCTTCTTCTCCTTCTTCTTCTTCTTCTGTTTCCTCCTCCTCTTCTTCCTCGCCCTCCTTTCCTACGTGCTCCTCTTCTTCCTCTCTGTCTTTCCCCCCTTTTTCTTCTTCCTCTATCACTTCTTTCTCATCCCGCATCTTCTTTCGCTCCAGGACCTCTGCCATTAACTTGTCCTTCAACTTTTGGCCACAAGGCAGAGGTATGTGACCATCCGACGAATCTCTGAAACCGTACGAATAAAAAATCATACACTGACTCAGACTTGGCAGCGTCAACTCACCTTTCCTCGCTCATATCTGATAAATCACCGTAATCGATTGGCTCCAAGCAAATTGTGCACAAATTTTGTAAGTCTGCAAAGCACCGTACACAAAATAAGCCAGTGCAGAGTGGCTTCGGACACTTAATCAGTGGCGGTTGACTCTCGCGTTCAACTTCTCCACATAGAAGACACATGGGTTTGTCGGACCCGAAGCAGTGACGAAAAAATGGACAAATAGCCACCATTCGTTCCTTACACGTTACTCTTTCAATTTTGCTTTTCTCCGATTTTGAAAATTTTCGCCGCAGCTGCCGTCTAGCAAACTTCAAGAAACTCCCACGTGACCTGTCACGAGACAGCGGAAGTTTATCTACATACTCAGAATAAGACCAGTTGAATGTGTGACCTTAAAAAAATATATTTGTGGCAGCCAAATTATATTTGCAACATCACAAAATTTTTATCTCACCAAGAAGAAATTATCTTAGATGAAAATGTAACCCACCAGAGAGCTCTCAATAAAGTATTGTTTTAAATATAATTTGGTTGCCACAAATAAAAATTACGTGTTACAAACACATTTTTCCACAACTGCAGATGTGTAATAATGAATCTTTTTCTGAGTGCCAGAATTCTATCAAGTCTATCCCTATACACACGATGAGCATATCGAACTCATGATCGAGTTTACCTAATAATGTGATTATAAAGCCAGACAGCTCTTTGTTTGGCGCGATCCGGATGATAGTAGCACATGACTACGTGCCGCAGTCTCAGGCCGTAAGGTTCAAAAATAGCCATTATCCAGCAGAAGAATATCAGCGACACAATTTGAGTATATCTATCCAGATCGGGAGGGATTGGATCTGGCAAACACGGCATGGTATCCATGTCGATTTCAGCTCTCTGGGGCGAGAAGGCTCTCACAATGCTTCGATACAGATCAGCCAAAAATCCATCTCCACTGACGTAAACTCCGACCGAATTTGGTGTTTCAACCTATTCAGGATATTAGTCATTAGATTTTCTCGAAAACGAAGCAAAATGTCAAGAAAACTTTCAGACGAAAGCTGTAGGGTTTTGAAGGGGACAGATTATAGCGCGTTCGAATTTTCATTAAGTGGAGGCGTCAAGGAGATACGAAGGTCAACTTTGGTTTTTTAAATGGGACGGTGTATTTTTTATTTTCAAAATGAAAAGAGTATTCAATTTCGAGTATAAAAGTATAAGTACACCAGTGTCCTAAAATTGACACTCAACAGGATATTCCAAAAATAAGAAAAAGATGTCCTTTCTCCACTTGTCTCAATAACTATCATTGAACAACATTCGTCTACAACTTTGTGTTCGTTTACATCACACAAGCCTCAGAAATACAGATCAGCCAAAAATCCATCTCCACTGACGTAAACTCCGACCGAATTTGGTGTTTCAACCTATTCAGGATATTAGTCAGATCGAATTTTACGTTTTAACTCCACTTAGTTCGTGGAAATACCTTGGATTCGAATCGTCCATGATATCTTATCGTGCTCAGCATCCAGTATAAGCAGTAGTCCGCCATCATGTGGATCCCGAGTTTAAACGAGGTGAGGCACAAAAATACTGCAGATTTAGTAAGCTTGATCTTTTCCGTTTTGATCAGCACGAACGACGTCAGAGGAATGTACTTGTTCCTTTCTCTTGGGTTAAGAGGCAGTACTGTCTCTTTGTCTAGTCTCGCTCGCCTCAGATCAATGTCCCGCAGATCATTGGTGAGATATCGATTGTCAAATCTCTCACTGGTCAGCCACTTGTGACGATAGTGCATCACTCTAAAAGAAATTGATGAATCTTTCGAGCAGCATGATGTTATCTTATGAAATTGACCACCCGTATAGCCAAACGCTCCTACTTTTATCATATAAGCAGGGCTGTGTGAATAGTGTTTCAATCGAATCGAATATTCATCAAATCTTCCAATAGTTCGAGTTTTCGAATAATTCGAACCATTCGAACTATTTGAATCAATCGAATATTTGAATTATTCGAAAACTCGAACTATTCGAACTTTTCAAACTTTTCGAATTATTTGAAAATTCGGATCTCCCGAATATCAAAATAATTAGAGTTAGTTGGAGTCTTCGAATTATTCGTTCCGAATACCGAATATTTTATTATTGTTTCGATAAAGGACTCTTTTTACACTCACTCATTGTCAGTTCAACTTTTTTCCTAACGCACTCAAAAGCTAGAGAATTCATACGTCTTATACTCTTTTGAAATAGGAAACATATTCACAGTCGATCAACGAACTAATACGAACAATTAAGAATATGAAAATGATTTTCGGCCTAAATTTTAATTCCGTAGAATTATATCGCTCTTTTTTTAAATTATTTTCTAAAAGTACACACACATTTTCAAGAATCTATATCGAGTGACGTAGTAGCTTGTCTATTTTCAAGAAAAAAATTATTCTTCGTTTACGTTAAGTTCGAATCTGAGTAATTTTTGGATAAATTATGAACATTACTTCGACTGCTATACCAATACTTATACCGTCGCGTTGGCTACGCGCAAATGCTCTTATTGTGAGTCAACCCGCTGAATGTCGAGTATCATAATGAGCATCCCCGAGTCTCTCACCCTATTACACATGGTTGAAAAATGATGAAGAATATTCTTCATGTATCTATTATCTCATATCTGAGTGAAATAAGAATAGCCTGGAAATTCACATTATTCAAGAAAACAAACGTTTGTGTTTGAAACACCTAATTATCCAGGAAATGTTCATTTCTCAAAAAATTCGAATTATTTGACAGCCTGGACAAAATAGGAATGATTTCAATATTCGAACTACACTCCTCCAAAGAATTAAAGCAACACCTGAAACGGACCGAAAAATGATGCTTTTTGAAATGCTTGTAACTTCTGATCCAGTAGTCGTACCGGAAACGCAAGGTATGCAAATTCAAGCTGCAAGTATTAAAACTTTCACCTACACTGGACGGGTTTTTCAAATTTTGTTCCATTGTTCAGTTAAACCGCTCCGAAGCAATTGTTGCGCGGTTTCAAGTTCAAATGTGATTTTGAACGGCCTGCACAGGGTGCAGGTTGTTTTTTCTCAGAAATCCATTCCGAGTGAAGGTTAGGGAATTTGTTAGGCTTCATAATTTTTTTTCGCGGAGTTACGCCCGATTAAAGCAATCGAAACCTAAAATCTTCAAATTGCAATAACTTTTAACGGGATTATCGTGGAACAAAATGCGACCGACGGATTTCCAGGCATTTTCTCGAAAAAAACAGCCCGAAGGGATCGGTTTCCCGTGACGTTCACGTCGTTGATCCTGGGTAACGCCACGAGCGGGAATCACACGTACGGTTCGAGGGATCTTACGATTTAAAAAAAAATTTCAAGCAACATTGATCAGACGACAGTGAACATCGGGAAATGAAAATCTCATCCAAAACGATCCCTGAGAAATTTTTCTGCGATTAATCGTTCAGAAGTTACAGCGGATTGAAGATTTCTGGCGCCCGGTCACTAAAAAGTGGCGTAACTTGGAGAAAAAACATCGTAGAGAGTTCATCAAGCACATCATTTTGAAGAGAAAAGATTGAAGTTTTGAGAAATGGTAGCGATTTTCAATTTCCGATCGATGTTGATTGAGTTTTGGCATTTGCATTTAGCCTCCATTTTCGATCAATTCGAACGTGTCGATCCTTGGAAAAAAGTCATATTGAAAGGTGAAAAATTGTTTAATTGTTTAAACAATTAATCTGACAAATCAATCTCGAAGAGGGTGAAAATGCCTGGAAATCCGTCGGTCGAATTTTGTTCCACGATAGTCCCGTTAAAAGTTATTGCAATTTGAAGATTTTCGGCTTCGATTGCTTTAATCGGGCGTAACTCCGCGAAAAAAAATCCTACGTGGTTTTGTAAAAAAGCATTATGAAGCTAAACAAATTCCCTAACCTTCACTCGGAATGGGCTTGCAGCTTAAATTTGCATACCTTGCGTTTCCGGTACGACTACTGAATCAGAAGTTACAAACATTTCAAAAAGCATCATTTTTCGGTCCGTTTCAGTGTTGCTTTAATTCTTTGGAGGAGTGTATTTGAATCATCCGAAACTTCGAATATTCGATTCGATTTTCGAATAAAATTTTACTATTTGATTCGCGACGAATAATTCGAAAAAATCCGATATTCGCACAGTCCTACATATGAGTATACAATTATGCAAAACTGTGAGTGCAGTGAGGATTGTGGATTGAGAGTGAGTTATAAGAAGATTATGGCTATACTGCGTTTTTCTATTTTCTTCGACAGTATTCGGGTTTATAGATTATTACGCGAAGATAATTTAATTTTTGTTTAATATCTGTCATTATTACCTCAGCATCATAAACATGAAGAAGAAACTGGTTGCGAAACTCATCCAGTCGAATACAGTTAGGAATTTGTCTGTCCGAGATCTTATCTCAGTTACGATTCCAGTTGCTACCTCTTCTAAACTCTTACTCTGGTTGGTCTCAAAGTGAAAGGAGTGCGAAAATTTCACTTTTACGTAAAACATAGCCTTCACATGAGTTGCGAATTTCTTTATCTCTGTTTAAAAAGTGGTTATAGATATTACAAGCGTAATTAAAAAGCGGATGTTTTTTTTAATGCACGACACTGCCTACTTATTAGTGAAACAATCCACTCACTCATAAATATTACAACTCTTACGCACTTCAACATCGCAAATAAACCACGATGAAAGTGTAATGGTACATACAATCTAGGTGGTAACGAAAAGTAAACTACTTTTTTTCACGACGCCAAGGATACTGTCCGTAATGAATGAAACCAGCATGCAGATCAAGTCGAAAGGCTTAACGACCCAGCACAACAGTCCGACGACGTAGGCCAGGTTGCAGATCCCGCCGAAAAGGGGTCCAAGCGAAGCTTTACAGTCTGTCACTGCTCCGTCAAACACCTTCTGGCATCTGTCGAAAGGTGTACCGAGTTTTTTGTTGCAGATATTCATTAGGCTGCCGAGCCATTGGAACACAGCTTTGAATACTTTCACTGAAATCCAATGAGTTTTGCACTTAAGTCTAACGCTTGTTCAATTCGGATGTTTTCAAGGTATTAGATTACTAGAATAACCGGATGTACATAAACGCAATTGGAGAAACAATACTCACGTATACTCATAACAATCCTCTTTATCGCTAACAAGGCCTCTTTAATTTTCTTCACAACTGCTCGTATGGACTTCATCACGTTTGCCATAGAATCACGTAGAGCGTAAAACGGGTGTTTGATCAAGTCCACGATAGCCCTTACAGCAGCTTTCAATTGTTCCTAAGAAGGGTAGAGGCTTTTTCCCTTTTTCTTTCATTCTGTTTGGTATCATTTTCAGCTTATATATATTTTTTTTACCTGCCCGCAAGCCAACGATTCCGACAATACACCCATATTGTGCAGTGTGTTTTTAGCTGGACCAGTGAGTGCCAAGATAAAAGCATACGCCATCAGGGCCTGACGACCCCGCTTCGAAAAAAATTGAGGCAACAGTAGAAACACCACACATCTATATACAGGGTTCATAATTCAACTATATTATTACCACGGTTAGATGAGAACCATCGATGAGAGGTCATTGCATCAACAATCAGATATGGCATTACCTGACGCGGTAGGAAAACGCCAAGCCGATGGTCAGGATAACGCCGAAGATCGAACAAAGCAGAGTTGCCGACGAGAGGGTGAAGTTCAATTGGAAAACGAAAAACATGAAGAACATGTATGTGAGAAATATTCCACCGCAGAAGCCGATCACACTCTTCAGAATGTAATTCTCAAAAGTTCCGTCTGCTCCGAGTAATACTGATTTTTCATGGAACCAGGAATCATCAGGACAGGATGTCGCCCTTTTAAGCCATTTTTTGAATCTCATTTTGAGTCTGGAATTACAAATGAATCGATAATCATTCCGATAACATTTTCCATGTACTGACGTCACTGACAACTTGATGCAATTAAGGACGTACAGAATTTTCTTATGGCGAATCTTTTGAAAAAATGTATAATGAATCTTGGCGCCTTTAGATACTTCGATAGATTTCATCTTCTCATCTTGGTATCGTAGTCTCGTTTTTTCCAGCCTTCTAGCTTTTAAAGCCAGTTGAAAGAAAGCCATTTTCTATGACAATTTTTTACCGATCTACTACAGCTTCAATCTTACTCACTAGACTATATTAAAAACAATATTATTTTCGAACTTATTCAACACTTCCTCATTCATCAATCATTATTGGATAAACAATTATCGACAAAAAATACAGCTAAAAGAAACTGTGCAGAAATCATAAGGTTAATAAGTGACATTTCAATATAGGGTCATCGTGATTCACTTCACTTCAATATTAATCTCATCATTCGCATTGTTATTATAAACAATGTGCGGCTGTTTCCCAAAACAATGAGATCACACTCGTAGTGATATTTTTTTCTTCAAACTTATTCCTTCAACCCGGTAAAATGTGGTTTTATGGGTTATTTTTTTCGAGCCGATTCATGGCCATCACGCATCCGGTGAAATAATTATTTCCGATTTTCATTTTTCATAGCGTTGTAGTAGAAGGTTCAAACATTGGTGAATTAATTTTTATAGATTTTTATATTACGTTAAGTTGGTGGAAAGTGAGACGGAAAAAATTACCCTGCACCTTTTGTGTATGAAGGCACCAAAAAAACGTTTCAGGTTTAAGGGTTATTAATTAGATTAATAAAACGAGAACTTTTCTAATAAGCAGCTATGACTTATTGATTACAGACTGAGAACAAAAGTCCAGAGATTTTTTTTGGGGGAATACCGCACGGCCATTAACTTATGAAATCTGTAGAACATCCCTCTGTGATTCTCATCAAATATTTGCAAATCCCTGAAAGCTCCTGGAATCATTCGAAATCTTTTGAAATAGTCGTTTTCCACTTGCAATCATGGCCCACGGCGTGTGAGGCGACAAAGTTGCCGCAATTATTACAGCAAAGTGGTGACTCCCACGAGTAAAGTTTAAAAATCTTTTTTGTTCGAAATTAGATGACGCATCTTTTTTCTCCATACTTTTTTGTCGTCTGACGCACCGTGGTGAGATAAATACGATCATTCGCTTCCGCGGGTGGAACCGGGGGAACGGCGGGCGTGACTCCACCTCTGGTCCTATACTGGGGGGTCTTATGTACCATAATATCAATCACAAAATGCAAGGTAATATCGGCTAACGTCCGGACTATATGGGTTACGTGACCAAGGGATAAACTACGTTCGCCCGTCCGCGCACTACTGGACTGCTTCTATCTTGACTTCTCGATTTTTTATCTGTTGTTGACTTCGGATTTGGTACGTTTTTTCCCCTAGTTCGAACCTAATTCTGCTGCAGATTCCTACACCGCTCATCGAACATAAAAATATGAGTTGAAACAGCGCTTATCGCTGCCGGTAAAACACAGTCCGGTGGGTCTGTTAGCAGTCGATTCAATTCCCCCAGCCGCAGGCAAAAAAAATGTATCAAGCTGGACACCGAGTATACTCCGCTTCACTCGTATCACAACAGATCGCGATACCTGTCGGTCTGCGCCTATGGCGTTTACCTTGCGCAAGGTGGGGATAGCAGAGGCGCACAATCTTAACCGATAGTGTGATGGCCATTAGCCAGCTGTGTGCCGTCTGGCAAGTACAGATCGAGTGCGTGCGTTCTTGAAATTGGTAAAAAGAAAAAAAAAACACCAAGTAAAATGACGTGACCACTGGCCAATATCAGGATACGTGAATTATAGGTTTTCGGAAAATCTCATGAGATTTATAGCTTGTCAAGCTAGTGTGAAGTTATAGTAAAATGTCGAAGTTACACGATACAGTCTAATAAGTTTCAAGTTAAAGAAACTGACAACGAATCCCCCAACAAAAGCACGATGACAACGCGGGAGCTATACGTCAAGGTAGGAGAGCCTAATCCCGCCGTCTGCATTGAAGTTTCGTTCTAGAATCTCCTCAAAATTTTGAAGAAATTTTATACCATCCGGGGACTTTACGGTTAGCAAGAATATGGAGAGTCGATGGGATAGTTTATCTTGGTTTCAGGATCCCCTCGGGAGCTGAAATGAGGAAAAAGAGAATACATTTTCAAACCCGAGATAAAACACATGTTTAACTCCATTCATACTCTATGTTTGCCAGTTATAACGATAAGTGAACCTGAGAGACTGGGAGCGGTATTGATTCGTAGTAAAAATAATACCTTCGGTCATTCGGCAGTACAATTTTGTTCACATCATTTCTCGAATTATTTTTACTCGACATCAAACCACATGCTAATATCGTAATCAATGTATCTAATGTCGTTGTTGTATCACAGATTACACAGATTGCAGACGTATCTGTCTGACTACAAAAAATCATTCATTGCTTTCGAACAGTTGTCCATGGTCGTTGCCACATTTGAATATTTGCGAGTAAGGAAAAAAGCTTTGGAACATTTTTCTTGTCGCATTGCTCCTCTGTAGGCACAGAATAATGTTGTTAGGGAATTTCAGGTATGCCTGGGTTAGCTCTATACCACTCATATCTCACATTGTTTCCATGTTCACTCGAGGCTCGTCATCTGTCTGCTGTTGGGGGGCGGGGTGTCCATTACTTTTATATGCATGCGATTAAAAATTATTGTAATGATCCGTGGAGAATATAGCCTGCGATTTCGTTGATAAGTGATAGAGACAAAACGGATGGCTTTGAATAACTTCCTCCGGCGCAACGAGTCTGAGATAATCTTACCTTTCGGGGGTAACGGACGAATATAGGATATAGGATATAGGTGAAAAACTTGACCTCGATCTGACGCTCGCACGCTTACGAGGGTGAGTCGCGCTAGGAGCGGCGAGGGTGGGTCACGGACTTGCGGGAGTATCGATCTCTACTTGAACGACTGAGCCTATTTCGTAGCAGGGGCCCAGGTTTATCCGAAGTTGAGAATTGCACAATTTCGAGGATATTCTATCGTGGTTTTCCTGGAGTATCGGTCCTCGGATTCATTAACCGATACTAACGCATCATTTGATGTATATGTATATAGACATTTTGGAAGTACAAACCTGATAAATTGTCTTATCCACATCTCTGTGCAGAAAGAGAAGGCCGTTGGAATGAAACAGTTGCTTTCCATATTTCACCTCTGCGATACGCCCGCGTAACTATACTGCGGTAACGTTGCGATAATATTCTGTGTTACACTGCGCTATTCCACGCTAGAGTAAAGTCGAATACATCATTTTTCATGATAGGTAAGAGTGAAGAAGAGACGGTGTGGCACGCGAAATTACACGGATGTTGGTTCGTACCGACTGAGGAGTCAAAAGTTAGGGAAATACATTTGCAAAAAAGGCTCGTCATCACATCGTTCGATATACACGAAGAAACTCCGAGATTTTTCATCGTCATATTTTAATATATCAGATGACATATTAATGACTTGTATCAAGATGACTCATTTCATTATTATCATTATTCAAAGTTATTTTAGTTTTACGTTACCGCTGTTATTCTTACCGTTTCAGTTCCGTTTTCAATTCATTTCTTTTGACGTGATTGAGGAAAAATCTGTGAATCAATATTCACATCTTATACTGGTATTAATAATCACACGGATTAACGGCTGAAGATGTAAATTGATTTTCGAGAACATCAGAAGAATGCGGAAGAATGTAAACAATAAAATTCTGAGACTAAGGATCAGGATATAATAACACGGATCGACGATTGAAGCAGAGTCTCGATTCCAAAAAACAACAGAAAAAATAAACAACGGATGAAATGCCGTTTATTATGCCCTAGTGATTCCGAACATTAATTATTATATTATTTTTTGATGAAATTTCTGCTACACGAATTCGATGACAGAAATCACCGTGTCAATTTTCTTACTTTGGAACTCAATGTGCCGCAAAGGAATTGGAATTTCAGTATCCTGTAATCTTGAGAAACGTAGAAAAACAATCAACAAATGATCATATAATTCAAGATTGAAGAAATATTTTATACAATGCGAAAATGATTCACGCATTTTTCAGGGGTTGTGTTCGGTACACAAAGTCGAATTCTAAACTTACGCTTGGCACAATAAAACCGAGTTTCACTCCTTGTTGCACAATATATTCTTATAATAATATTTATATTACTGTCTCCGACGAATCTCACTATACTATGTGTGTACACGATGAACAAAAAATAAACGGTCCTCGATACAGTTACTTTAATTCTGCACTTTCTTTATCAAACAAAATAAGATAGATATTGACGTATCAGTTGCAAATAGACATGCGATAAAGAGATATCATGCTTTGTAATGGTAATTCGCTGCGTTGGAATGATTCATAAATAATTTGGATTCGGAAAAAAATCATTCAAATGCTGTGATAATCTCTGCAGGCGAGGTGGTAAAGTATCCAATACGTGTGAACTCGATGACTATATATGTAATACGATGAACTGTACCTATATCTAAGGATCGATTTGCTGAGTAATGACTGTATAGTAATGACTGTTATCAATTATCATCAGGCCGGTTAGTAAAAGAAGTGTAGTACCTACATGTATAGCAGCCTATAGTACGCGGCGGTTTACAAACCGTGAAAACTATTTAATGAATTAGGTAGTTAAGCCATTCAGCGAAGTGTAACTGTAGGAAATGACGGTAGAACAAAATTTGTTTAAGATAATCAAAGCTTGGCTGACCGAATCCATTTCAAATCGGGCAGGCTGGAAATCGTGATGTCACGGAATTTTTTCAAATTGAAATATGTTATTGTTTGATGAAAAAAAAGCGACCCGTATTTTTTTGTTTTGGAAAAAAAAATCTTGCTACGAAGTTACGGCTATTTGAACATTTAATCGTGCGCTACCAAAGTTCTTGAAAAAGGAAAACTTTTTTTCTTAATAACGCTATATCTTTGGAACGGATCATCGCAACTACTTCATCTTGGTCTCATTTTGTAGGGTTTTTCGCACTCTTTTGTAATTCGAAGAAAAAATCAAGGATTTTTGGAAATTGACGGAATGACGTTCATTTTTCGAAAATTAGGGAAACCCAATTTTCTCGAAAAGTGATTTTTTTATTTTCTCAAAAATTTCACACAATATGTGGGGTGATATGACGGATATGTCCTCTAAGTTTCATCGATGCTAAAACACTGCTTCATATCGAGAAAAAATATTTCGTGCGTCACTGAAATTCGTCAATTCCTGTGCTGGTGTCGACTTTGTGGGTGTCTTTGAGATGTGTACAGATTTTTCGATCCAAATAATATTACTAAAACTTGATACCTGAGGGAGTAAATGACCAGATGCCGTATGATGTATAACATCGTAGACCGAATATTGATCTGCTAATAAAGACTATCACAAAAAAAATACAAAATTAAAAATCAGGGATTTATTGTAGTAATAACAATATCGTATAATAATATTGTTGAGTATGCTTCTATTTTCGTGGTATGTTATACAGTGAGGTATAGGGGATCAAATGTTAAACTGCAACAAAAATGTGAACGGGACAGAAACGCGTGCAAAACGAAAGTAACAACAATGCGGATGAAAAAAGTTTGTAAAAGACAAAAGATGAAAAAAGACGAAAGATGCAAAAAGATTATGGATGGTCGATGTTTCAGATTGTGACCGTTTCAAATGTATGGTTATGGTTTCAGATTGTTACCGATCATCGATCTGTCAGGATTAGATTTTGTTTAAACTTTATTTCAAGAGAATTCGAATCAAAATGCGACAGACACAAATATATCAAAACAAAAATGCACTAAGAACGAGAGAACAGGTGACATTTTCAATGCCGTCAGAGGCCTGCGTTACACACAAAGTCTGTAGATCATATTTTTTATAGATATAGTATTTATTATTATGTAGTTATGATTATATTATTATTGTACGATATTGTTATTACTACAATAAATCCCTGATTGTAAATTTTGTATTTTTTTCGTGGTATATAGTCGTTATTAGCAGATCAATATTAGGTCTACGATGTTATACATCATACGGTATTTGGTCATGTACTCCCTCAGGTACGTATGTATCAAGTTTAAGTAATATTATTTGGATCGAAAAATCTGTACACATCTCAACGATGCTCACAAAGTAGACACCACCACAGGAATTGACGAATTTCAGTGACGCACGAAAATTTTCTTTTCTCGACATGAAGCAGTGTTTTAGCATCGATGAAACTCATAGGATATATTAGTCATATTACTCCACATATTGTGTAAAATTTTTGAGAAAATAAAAAAATCACTTTTCGAGAAAAACGGGTTTGACTAATTTTCGAAAAATAAACGTCATTCCGTCAATTTTGAAAAATCCTCAAATTTTCCTTCGAATTCCACAAGAGTGCAAAAAACCCTACAAAATGAGACCAAGATGAAGTATTTGCGATGATTCGTTCCAAAGATATGGCGTTACTAAGAAAAAAAGTGTTCCTTTTCCAAGAAATTTGGTAGCGCACGATTAAATGTTCAAATAGCCGTAACTTCGTAGCAAGATTTTTTTTTCCAAAACAAAAAAATACGGGTCACTTTTTTTTCGGCGAACAACAACATATTTCAATTTGAAAAAATTCTGTGATATCACGATTTCCATTTTAGCCTTGCCTGCCCGATTTGAGATGGATTCGGTCGGCTACTATAAATTTAGTTGAGGTCACGCGTAGTTGGTTTTCTATTAAGTCTGTATAGGAATAACGCTAAAAAAAACAAAACGACTGCTGTGAGAATTCACACAAGCATGAATAGAGTTTTCAGTTCGGATATAAAATAGCTGGTATCAATGATTTGATTTTTACTATTAAACGCAGAGAGAAACAGTTGAGTAAAAGAACATGAACGATATCAATTCAAGATGCGGAAATAACAATAGGCCACGCGTGTTTTGTGTCGTGCGTGATAAACGAACAGATGTCATGTTTATGGGCAGCGAGTTTAGGTGACTCATTACAAAGGCACGTGACTTTGGAGACCCTATCTTTGTTGATGTTCCGCGAATTCTGAGAACCTTGTTGCCAGTTGCCAGTTTACCAAATGCTGAGAACTTCAATATTGTTGAATTAGTCGAATGAATGTTAGGTTTTTTACGGTGTCTTTTGAATAATGTTAAAAACTGGTGTTTCCTAAAGTTAGGTTTTACTATAATTTTACGAGAATTAGAATATTTGATTGGGAATGAGAATTCGTATAACGTTATCGGTTGTTTAATGGTCGTAACCCCGGATGTCACTTATGGGCAATACGTGATTTCGCCCAAAAAGTTTCGCTTTCTAGCATGAGACGAGGTATCGTTCAAATTTGGAAAAGCAGAATCACTATTATGTACCATTGAAATTGAGAATGGGAATGTTTGGGAATCAAAAAATGGCAACAAAAATCAACGAAAATGTTGCAAATCATAATGGCAAACAAATTATTACTCTATTCCTAACAGTGACATTATAACTTTTGGTGTAAGAATTTTTGAAGATATATTTCCGGAAGTCTTCAGAAGTCTTCGGAAGTCATTGGAAGTCTTTGGAAGTTGGAAGTCACCTGTGCATCCAAAATCGAAGTGAATAGGTAGTCCCTTGAATCCGAGAGTCTGTTACACGGATTTTTAAAGCGAAATTACTTTACCGGTTATTTGGAATCAAATTCTGAATCATTGATTACAAGTCTCATATTAAATATGCGAAAATGATTTTCCTACTCGGAAACTAATCTCTGAAGAGTTTCATCAATCATAACACGTGCCATTTAATTAATTTAATGATTACTTTCAACACTCAAAATGCTACAGGGACAAAAATATTATGCAATTTTTACATCTTTGGTGGTGAATATATGGACAGCATTTTATTGGTGTAAAATCTACAACAATTTTAGTACCTTTACAATCGGTTTCATAAACCTTACCAAAATTGCTGTACCTAGATTTAACTAAAAAAAAAGTGCTGTCCATATATTTACTACTCAAGATGTAAAATTTAGTGCACTTTTTTCCGTGTAGACTCCTCATTTTTAATCTTAAATTAGAACACCCGAGCTGTGCAAGTATGTGCGCGAATACTGTTCTAATCAAATCAAATTTGATATCGCGCGTCTTGTTGGATAGCAAGTATATTCATTGTCATCATCCAAACTGCAAGTCGAAACACCGTGGGAACCGCTATAGCTAGGTTTTCATCAAAGACACGCGCTCCGTGCGCAGATTTTGTAATTACTATGAATCATGAACGAGTAACACACATACAAGTACTATGTTTATATACCGTAGAAAGCTTGAGAACCGTTCCCAAACGAGAACGAATGTACTCTTCGTTTCGCACTATCCATATTGGTTCAGAATATTTATCGTCGGATGACGATTATTCATCTTCTCGTGTGAGAATTATTGAATCACTATAAAGTGTAATAACGGCACGGTTAGTTTCTTTTGCGGACACGGTAAAATAACTGTGTGTTGAGGAATTTGTTTCCAATGCCGGAAATGACTTGGAATAGTCGCGTCTGTTTCAAACTATTTCATTAAACAATAAAATCAAGAGATTCGGACTTGGTAAAGTTGAGAATATCGGTATAGATGAATCGTTCAAAATTTTGAATGAATTTTTCAGGACAATGGTGTGAAAAACAAATCAAGTTACAATTCAACGGAATCACGAAAAATGGTATTTTTGTACATTCGTTAATACACAAATGATTTAATATACAAATTCTGTGATACTGAAACCTTTTTTTGCCACCTCTGACTTTTTTTCTCTATCAGATTTAAATGTCCGTACATGACCAAGAAGTTTCTTACTACAGTTGATCGAATAATTAGCACACTGAGAAAAAAGATTTGGTTGTGCGTACTATTTTCATATAGTCTAAATTATATAGTACAGGCAATCCGCTTTTATGGTGATGGTTACTAAAAAATGGTTTGCAGTACTACGTAACGATGGTAAGATCAACACATGGATGTGTTGGTAGAGAACACCTAAATTTAATGTAGGTACTGTCAACTATAATTATTGTAAAATAAACTACTAAAACAATATAGTCATTTTAAAATTCGTATTTAGTTATTACAACAACGCCAGTAGTTGAGAGTACCGAAGATTTAGTTACCCTTTTTATATTGCAGTGTTAACTCTTACCATGGGCACAATAGTTGTGTCAAGAGTCCGCTTCCGTTATCACAAACGTAAGACTGGTTGGGACCACCCAAATATTAGGCTTCTCTTATGATTTAAATTGGTTAACTCATACCATGAACACTGTAGTTACGCTATCAATACCCTAAAGTTATTACAAAAATGACAATAGTTATAACTATTAAAACATCTAGTTACACTTTCCATCATCTAATGTCAACTCATTCAATTAAAAACTATGGTTGTGCCAACAGTCCCTCTACGTTATCATAGAACTACTCATAGTTCAAGGTACTGAGGGTCCAGTTTTCCTCACCCGCAGCACATAAGATATATCCAGAAGATTATTCTATGGTAACCTTGTCCTCTAATCAAAAAGTTTTTAAAATAGTTTTGCACTAGAGCGTGCAACCAACAATAAGAGAAGTACCGGAATAACTCCGAGAATAAGTCAGAAAAACCCAGAAAAACGTATTACAATTTCCAATAGATATAGTTTGGCGTAGTAGGTACACTGTTAAAAAAATCTGTATGAAATTTAATACACATTTGTTGGAAGCATTTTTGCAGATACAGTCTATGAAAATTCAAATACGATAATGAAAATTCAAGAAGTGGTATTTTAATAATAAATTCACCGTGTAAAATTACTAAACACTGGTGTGCTAAATTCAATAAATTTAGACATCATTATTCAATTAATAATGTGCGAATTTCACACACACGTGAACTAGAATTCAAAAACTGGTATATGAATTTACTGTACTGGTTTAGTAACTTTATAGTCAATGTGTATTAAATGTACAAGGAGAAAAATAGGTGAAAAAATATTGTTTTGATCAATTTTTTAGGTTATTTGTTAGTGCCAAAGAGGTTTCACCTGTTTATGGTGAACCTTAACGCACGAAAACGTATTTTTTTAACTTGAAAAACACCGCTGTGTTTTTGTCCCCGCCGGGACTCGAACCAAGTTCGCTCGCTCGCTCGGATTACTAGTCGCACGCCCTACCTACTACGCCAATCTAACTGATGGTAGACCATCTTGATGTGACATAGACATAGACTTGATGTGATCAATATTCAATAGAAAATACAGTTGATAAAACATTGTTTATTTACTACACAACTTTAGTGAATTTTTTTTTTTAAACTCATTTCTCTTCAAACTTCGATTTTTATATGAATGTTCAGACAATTCACACTTTACTGACTGGCGCTAGTTTGAGAAAAAATCCGGAATATGCAAATAGCTTCCAGAAATATCTTAAATATGGTATATTTAATAAATAATCCAGTAAAACCAAAATTTGTTGGGGCAATTCAAGATTTAGTGTCATGAAATTCGAAAGTAGACTACAAATTTGAAAATCACTTTCGTAAATTCAGAATTGGGTTTTGGGAATTTTAAAGCCGAATAGTGAAATTGATAGAGATGTATAGCAATTCCGTTCGATACTCCATATTTTTCATTTCACAAGACTGTGATCGAAAATTCTCATACAAGTGTAGAGTAATTTTAGCAGAATATTTAGCAAATTGAAAATACTGTTTTGTAATTTTACAGTGAAAATACTTTTACCGATACTTTTACTATACAATTCAGCGAATTCCAAACACGGTTTCGTATTTTCCCATTCAAGTTTAGTAAAATCGAAAATGTAATTGTAAATTCGCGGAAAAGGCTTGGTAATTTCCTTTGCTACACCAAATTTGTAATTTTGCGAGACTTTTGTGTAGTAAATGTGTTGTAAATTTACGAACATTTTTTACAGTGTAGGGCGTGCGACTAGTAGGATGCGAGCAAGCGATAGGGTCCCGGATCGAATCCCGGTGAAAAGGGTGCCGTTTTTTCTAAACTAAAAAATGCGTAACGGCGTTGAAAATGGGTGAATTCCGAGTGAATAGTAATGAAAAAAACATAATACAATTAATTTTTTTATTGTAACCACGAAAATTCGTGATTTTATGCAATAAAATAAAATGTTATGACCATGAAATTAGGTCCCCGTTACAATTAATCAGAGTAACTACAACTTTAAAAAGTGGTTGTACTGTCTAAATAGTTCAAATCTTCTAGTAGCTAGAACTATTGTAATGTGGTTCAAATAACTTTGTTTTTGGTTGCTAGCTGTATGGTTCCCCTTACTACATCCAAGTAGTTACGCAAGTCGTCCAAATAGCTGTGCAAGTGGTTGTCTTAACCATAAATTTTGGTTTCAACTACTATTTTTTAATGAGTTACGTGTACCATAAATTATTTTTGGTCCGGTTAGTTACATGTTTTTATACTTGAAAAATGGTTGGCCCAACCATAATTTTTTCTCAGTGCATCTAACGGTTTTTCAATTTTCAAATAAATAAACATAGCGTGAAATCAGAATAACATGTGAAAAAAGTTTTCATACAAAAGTTACGCGTCATTCTATGAAATTCATGGAAATAATTTGTAAAGATTTGTTATGCCCCGTTGAACTCTAGTTTTTGACCTATTGATTTGCGCACATTTTGTGTTAAAACTATATACTCAAACGGGGTATGAAGAATCCGAACAAAAAATCTCTACGAGTCCACAGGAAAACCGGCAATTTTTGTAGGGGAGCTTTTTTCATATGTCATACAGGTTTTAAGCTATCGTAGGCGCGAATAATCGAAGTATTGTTAAAGTCAATTTATCGGATAAGCTGTCGTGAAGGAATCATGAGTCCAAAGAATCTGGAAAAATTCATAGTTCATCCTTTCAACATGTACCTACTCCGACTATTCATGACTAGGGTATATGCAAGAATAGAAGCTGCAGTTAACTTGACTACACCCGCTATGCAGTAGGTATTCAATCTCTCTTGCGAAAGCCCGATGATTATGGTTTGAGAAAGATTACAAGTAGAGAAAGCATTAGTTTTTATTTCACTCCGTGCGTAAAGTGCGACTTGTCGCACGCGAGCGTGCGTCTAATCGGACTTTACACGCGTTTGTGATATAAAATTTGGTTCAATATACAGGTGCGAAAGTTTTTTTTCCACTCGTGTCAAAACAATTCTTTCGCACTCGTATCGAAAAGTACTATTCTCGTCCATAAAGATCGTTATGCGATAGTTTTTAATTTGGCAAGTCTTCGAGGAAATGTGAATTCGAAAGAAAAGGCCTGAAGTTCACAAAAACCGGCTATCGCTACGTTATACCTATTGAGTTTTGATAAAAAAAACTGGTAACATTAGATCGCGGATCGTTCAGACTTTAACAATTATATGGAATACTTTTTTCCTACTGTTTGAATATAGCTCACAATAAAATCTTTTTACGACTTTGTAATTGAAGAAAGCTTCATCCAACGCGTTGATATGAGTTCAACGTATTAATATCTGCTAGAAAGTACCGTGAACGAGCCATATAAGTGAATAATTCTGCAGCTGCAACAATGAGACTGCAGCTTCGAACAATCGGATTAACTGGACTCTGCTAACCCATCATTGGCTTTGTGGGTATTAGATTGTTGTTTATACCTCTGCCCTCAACACTTGTAACTTCGCTTTTCGTATGGGAATTGAAACACCCAAGGGGCTGTCCATATATTACGTAATGCAAATTGGGGGGTGGCGTGGGGGGGGGGGAGTAGTCACCGTTACTATTTTGTTGCGCGGGGGGGGGGGGGGTGTAGCGTTACGTAACCGTAGCCTCAACGGTGTTTTTGGTCTAAACTTCGTCAACTCGCGATAAAACCGACTTACGTATTTAAAAATTGCGCGCCACCGGGTGCCGCATGCGCAGTCGACTTTAAGCAAATTCACCAAAAATTACGTAACGATGTGGGGGGGAGGGGGGGTGATTCCCAGTGTTACGGTTCCGTTACAGGGGGGGAGGGGGAGGTAAAAAATCTTCGAAACTAGCGTTACGTAATATATGGACAGCCCCCAATGTCGAGTTTCTGAATCATTTCAATCCCGTATCAGAATTTCTGTTCCGGATGATTAAAATAGTTTTATGAAACTTGGATGACCAAATGGATTTCGGTTGCCACGTCATTTTTTACAACTCTATGGATATTTTGTCCATATTTTATTTTGGAAAGGGAATTTTGTGATTTTTAGACGAATATTCTCAAGCTATTGAAACTGATTTTTAACTTATTGACCTTATTTTTTGGTAAGACTTGACTAAACGGTATTTTTCTGAATCACGTACGCTCTCAGGCACTCTGGCTCCAGAGTTCAAATCGGATTCACTTTGAATATCAAATAGAGAAGATGATGTAACGTACCGTTGCAGGCCGGTGAAGCGGTTTGTCGTAGTCGTTATAAATTGGATAGCAGCTACCAAGGTGTGTAGTTCCTATTGTTTTCAACTAACCCGAACGGAACATCTACGTGGCTCGGTAAATAAACGAATAAGTTTGCGATAAGGAATTATATCCTTCCAAGTGTCTACTTGTGACAAGCATTTGGCAACAATAGCTTAAAATTCAAACAAACAGTTCGAGAAAATTTATTTTAATTATTTTTTCCGTACCGTCTCCTTCAGTCAGTCGTATAATCAGGAATCCATAAAACTGTATAGTGTGATGATCTTTGCTCTTTCACTCTTTATCTGACTCTCTCTGTACTGAGAACTGATCTAGTGTAGGTATATATGTAAACATGAAATTATGCGGTTAAATTGATTTCCATTGCTCCAGATGATTGGCGTGATGTACTTTCTAATCTTCTTCACATACTGACTTGACTGTATACCAATTTGTGTATTAATTATGATTAAGTTGGTAATACTGATGACGTGGTTAAATCCTGTGTTTACTCCCTCGCTGATCGGAATAATTCGTCCATCAAACTTAATTGTTCCAAAGAATGCTCGACAGAATGTTAAAAATATCTCCAAGAAGAATAGCCCAAAGAGGTCGTGAAATTAGCTTGAAAATAAATTTAGATTAAAACTTGTAGAATCCTAAAAGATTGTGTAAAACTAACCTGAGAATTTGCTCGAAATATGCTGAAAATGTTACAAAAAATCTTCACCTAATCTTCGACTGATGTATGTGACATTGCATGATGGTATTGATATTTCTACCTAAAGAATTATTTCGGAAATATTTGCCAACGGTATTTGCTTGTTTCAGAGTGTCTATTATTACGTAGCCTTGTTATTTTTTGTGCATCATACAAATAATTCCGTTGGGGTTATAACCTCAGTGGTTTTGCCAGAGCTGACACTTGCAGAAATTTTGTTTTATTTCAGAATCCAGGTACACGAGAAAAGTACCAACTAGACATACGGAACCTTTCGCCGTGTCATTGAATAATTTACTTGTGTATCATTGTAGTATGTGTATGCCCACGTAATGTTATTTGAATTACGTAACGTATTTATACATATGGAACTATAACTTAATTATATCCTGCGATACTTGTCACTGTCCACTGACAATTAGTTCGCAACTTGCACTTTCGTCACATAATGTATAGTAATAATTCGACTCGGCAAACTAGCAACGAATTAAAAGTCATGAATTGATGAAGAAAGTTTATCTTGCCGATGCAAATGTTCAACTGATACACAAAGAAGGTTGAATTGATAGGAGATTGCGAAGAAAAGATTAGGTAAATGATACGATTCTTGTATATTTCTATGATTGTTAAACTTATAATGATTTATTTCTCAAAATAAGAAAAAAATGGATGTAATAATGAATATTCGGTAAAAGTATGAACCTAACAAGTTTTTTCTCGGTTTTTTCACATTTTTTTCTTTCTTTTTTTTTTTATTAATGAAGACAATGAGTTAGTTGCAATATTTCATCGATGATACATGCGTCATCTTATTCTTCATACGTAATGTTATAAATTTGCGAAATTCGAAAATATGCGATTTCTTGAAAGTCGAACGAATGTTGTTTTACTTGTTGCATAGTGTTGACCGAAGTGAACTTGGCCCCCCAATATATGCAAAATTTTTTTATTTTTTTGCCATCGTTTGTCCTTCGTTTGCCAATGTTTGCCATATATTTATTTTCGTTTGCCCCTTTTAACTTTAGGAGTTATCCGCTTTCGAAAATTGGGGGGGCCAACTTCGTCAAATCGGCCCCCCAACATATTCCAAATTCAAAAAATTTTTTGCCGTTGATAGTCTATCGTTTGCCAATGTTTGCCATATATTTGTTTTCGTTTGCCCTTTGTTACATCAGGAGTTATTCGTTTTTGAAATCTACTTTACGAAGTTGGCCCCCCACTAAACACCAAATTCAATTAATTTTTCGCCATCGATTGTCCATCGACTGCCCTCGTTTGTCATATCTTTATTTTTGTTTGCCCCTTTTGTCCTCAGAAGTTATTCGCTTTCAAAAACTATCTTCAAAAAATCCAATATCACTTTCCAATATTTCCAATATCGACTGGCTGAAACTGGAAAATGGGAGAGATACCTATGCCAATTCGAAGAAGAACGTGGTCTTTTCGATGAGAAGCGGATTTGTTTTTAACCGAATACGAAAAAAGGAGGAGGTTCTCAATTCGGTTGTATTTTTCATTTTTTTTTTCTATGTTTGTTACCCCAGAACTCCGTCATTCATAAACGGATTTGCAAAATTGTTTTCTTATTTGAAAGGATATATTTTCAGATTAGTCCCATAGAAATTTCATCAAAATCGGTTGAGATAATGTCGTTTTTTTTCAATTTTGGATGAGATGAAAAAGGTCAATCTGGTACAAAGTAAATGCCTGTTACACGCGGAATCACAAAAAAACGTGTCACTGGATGCAAAAATGGACGAACGTGTCGACTGATTGTCAGCCTGGTCTGAGGAGCGACCACGCACAGTTTCACTGATCAGCCTATACCTTCATTAATTATTAATTTGAATATTGAAATGGGTTCAGCGTAAAAATATATAAATTATAGTTGTACTGGTTTGTCATTTAGGATATAATGATAGCAAATGCATGATAACGTTCTTCGGGTGATTTTGGCTTTTTGAAACCTCCGACATTAGCTGGTAAATTAAATATCTAACTTACGACCCCAGAGTGTGCCACGGAGAGGCTGCGCGGTAGGATTTGACACTCCTGTTATTATGTATTTTTTTCCGTTTTTTTTTTCATTTTACGTTTTCTTTTTTGTTTTTTTTTTCGTTGTTTATTTTTTTGCAAAGAATTTTCTCGCACCTTGTGGTTCATATTTTGAGTACTTATAGTATACATACATATGAAAGTATAGTAAAGTTGAGTAGTAAGTAGAGTAAGGTTAGTTATAACTGCGCTATAAACGTATAGTGAAGCGGACTATAGTGCAGGTACGATAGTACACTCCTCAAAAGAATTAAAGCATCACCCATTTTTTAGCTGAAAAATTGGCCATTTTCAAAGTGCCATAACTTCGTGTGAAATGTTCGTAGAGGAGGGGTCGAAACCCCATTTTGAAGCTTGGAGCCTTAGCTTTCGAGAACATTTTTTCAAATTTGGCCAGCGCCATTTTGTTTTTGAGTTTTGGCCCCGTAAAGACACTTGTGTCACTTAATTGTCAAGTGAAAGTGTAAAGTTTGAGGTCATCTACGGGGAGGAGGAATTTTGTGACTGAAATTCGAAATCGGCCATCTTGTAGGCGCAGGTTTTCTCTACAAAATGCATTTTTCATATCCAGGCTCGGATTTTTTTTCGCAAAGTTATTCAACCTTCCAACAAAAACCGTCAAAAAAACTTGGAGCGGCCATTAAAAACGACCCGTTTATCGGAAAAGGGCGAACAAAAACTCATTTTGAAGGTGGAAGGATCGACTTTAATTTGCTGCCAAGGAAAATCGAATTCCGCCCCGATTCAACCCCTTCCCCTAATTTTTGTCACACAAAAGTGTGTTCAGTAAACCGTTGAATTTGACTACATTTTTCAACCAAGCATAAATGATTCCAAATTCAATTGAAAAAAAAAAAAAAATGGACGTGTAAGTTCGAAGCTTGCCCTTCAAAATGACCCCCTTACGACCGTTGTACGGTTTTCGTGAACCGAGATATCCGAAGTTAAAAAAAGCACTACATCGACCGAAATTTACGGCGCTTTATCTTGGTAAATTTGATACATTGTAAAATGGTAAAATGGTAAATTTTACCAAAGAAATCATAAAATCTCCAAATCAAAAAAAAAAAAAAAACGTGACTTCAAGAGTGGTCCACTCGTGTCAGTCCGACCAAGCAGCTTAAGCGCCGTAAATTTCGGTCGATGTAGTGCTTTTTTCAACTTCGGATATCTCGGTTCACGAAAACCGTACAACGGTCGTAAGGGGGTCATTTTGAAGGGAAAGCTTCGAACTTACACGTCCATTTTTTTTAAATTGAATTTTGAATCATTTATGCTTGGTTGAAAAAGGTAGTCAAAATCAACGGTTTACTGAACACGTTTTTGTGTGATAAAAATTAGGGGAAGGGGTTAAATCGGGGCGGAATTCGATTTTCCTTGGCAGCAAATTAAAGTCGATACTTCCACCTTCAAAATGAGTTTTTGTTCGCCCTTTTCCGATAAACGGGTCGTTTTTAATGGTCGCTCAAAGTTTTTTTGACGGTTTTTGTTGGAAGGTTGAATAACTTTGCGAAAAAAAATCCGAGCCTGGATGTCGAAAATGCATTTTGCAGAGAAAACCTGCGCCTACAAGATGGCCGATTTTGAATTTCGGTCACAAAATTCCTCCTCCCCGTAGATGACTTCAAACTTTACACTTTCACTTGACAAAGTGACACAAGTGTCTTTACGGGGCCGAAACTCAAAAACAAAATGGCGCTGGCAAAATTTGAAAAAATGTTCTCGAAAGCTTAGGCTCCAAGCTTCAAAATGCGTCTTTGACCCCTCCTCTGCGAACATTTCACACAAAAATATGGCACTTTGAATATGGCCAATTTTTCAGCTAAAAATGGGTGATGCTTTAATTCTTTTGAGGAGTGTCCCTCTTATAAAAAGTTGATGGGAATCTATCGTTTTGCGATAGTTGTTGCGGTCAATCTGCTGATTTCATGTAAGATAATTTATTCTGATTTTGATTGGCTGAGCCCGTTCTTCTTCGTGCGGTGTGAAGTCTGAATTTGGCTACAGAATGTTTGTAGCCTTAGGTCCCCTCTTTGAAATCCGTTTTTGAAACAACATTTTCTCCGATTTTTTTTTACGGAGTTATTCAACGTCTAGTCACCTCATGCAAGGCTAGGAGGCGAACGCGCGTATACAGAACACAGTCTATGTGTTTGTAACTTTTCCAGATGGTTTTTGAAAGCGAATAACTGCTGAGGACAAAAGGGGCAAACAAAAATAAAGATATGGCAAACGAGGGCAGTCGATGGACAATCGATGGCGAAAAATTCATTGAATTTGGTGTTTAGTGGGGGGCCAACTTCGTAAAGTAGATTTCAAGAACGAATAACTCCTCATCTAACAAAGGGCAAACGAAAACAAATATATGGCCAACATTGGCAAACGATAGACTATCAACGGCTAAAATTTTTTTTGAATTTGGATTATGTTAGGGGGCCGATTTGACGAAGTTGGCCCCCCCAATTTTCGAAAGCGGATAACTCCTGAAGTTAAAAGGGGCAAACGAAAAAAAATATATGGCAAACATTGGCAAACGAAGGACAAACGATGGCAAAAAATTTTTAAAAATTGGCATATATTGGGGGGCCAAGTTCACTTCGGTATAGTGTTGCTCATTCTGGACTTGGCGCTGATGCATAATCGAGAAATGTGGCCGTGGTAGTGTCTCGCGCCAATCTCTACATTTACATCCATCTCATTCCATTCTACTATAGTACCTAGTGTTTCGAACAGAACTCTCTCTTTTTCACTTTGTAGGCGTGTAAAACGAATTGTCATGATTCTGAATACTCTTTTGTATCGCACCTGCTACCCTACCCAAGTTGGGTAAAATGGGCAAGGTATACCGAAAGGTCAGAAAAACGTATTTCTTAAAATTTTGGCGAAGAGTGGTATATAGAAATATGCAACCGTGTTATAGAAGATGGCAACTATTACAAGCTAGTGACACTAGTGACTACGAGACACCCGTTCTCATGCCCCAAAAGAAGAGAATATCAATATACCTGTAATAGATCAATATAAGATAATGAGGTGATAATGAAAAACGAATAACAAAATTGGATGTGAACCATTTTTACCTGACAGAAATGATATCATATTTGTAATAAAAAACGAAACAATGTATTCCCTTTGGAATATAAATTCCGATATAATAACCTAATAGCATTCAAATTCCATCGTTTGGAAAGAATCCGCGCCTAAATCGAATGTATTTATTATGTCAACTTTGATTATATTATAAATATATTCGAGCAATTCGTGTGAGACGATATTTCTAAGACGCCGGGTTGCGGTACGATCAGATATGTATATCTCCTAATCTCCGTCATTTTTTATCTGAAGTAAAATATTATATTTTCCTTCAAAGTGCAGGAACAAAAACAATACGCACATACTCCAGACCCGAGGGAGTAATAATCACTTCGAAATGTGATGTCCCAACCATTTCACATTTCACAACCATTTCATAGGCATTTCATGGGTATTTCATTGGTATTTCATGGGTATTTCATGAGATTAATGTCCTAACTATTTCACGTGTGGATACCCCCTCCTCCAGACCAGATTCTTGCCGTGCAGATTTATAGAATTCCAATAGCAGTCACGATACGATTATTCTTGGACATTGCCGAATAACGTTTTATCCAGATGGAAATTGAAAATTCAAACATGCGAATAAATTGAACTTTTGTAGTCACATTTACAAATGACTGTAATAGGTGTTTCTACCGCATGTAATTGGCAAAATGATGATTCGGCAATTACACCTCGGCAGGACCCCATTTTCGCGAGAATAACAGGTAAAGGTCTTATATAGATAACAATGAATCCGCTGCCTTTCTCTCGGTGCTTTTTTACCGCGAGTCTAGACAACCGCTAAATTGCTGAATATATTACGCTCTGATAGATGTTCAGTGTTCGCAATCATCAGCCAATAACCAGAAATACTCTATTTTCATTGACAAGAAGAATTCATTTGTCTCTCTCTCCACAGAAATCCTTTTTTTCTCCAATCCCCCAATTATAGTAATTATTGAGATTGGAATTCTCATATATACGCCCAATTATAGTAATTATTAAGAATGGAATTCTCCTTCGGCTGTTAAAATTATTGAATTGTTTCATTAATACAACGAATATTCATGTAGATCTTGTTGAATAATTACACGAATTTTTTTATGGGTCCGGTCGGACCCGGTGCCTCTACATGAATCATGTCCACGCACCTCTCTATACGGGCATTACGCAATCAAACTTTCCTAACAGATTTGGCAAAAAAATATCGTGTGTGGTTCGGGCGGACAGGCAGTTCCTGCCTCGTGCGTTTGCGGCCCTCGCCCTTGCCACGAAATACACTATTTCCTTCGTCAATGTTCATACTTTCTATATGGATCAAGTAAAAGTCATAGTTTAAGCAAGGTCAACGTTCGCCTTACCAGTGAGACGCTAGTATAGCCTCATATCCAGCCGTCAGTAGATAGAACCGCCGTGAAGCCACACAAGGCGTCTGGATATATACTTACCAGGTATTTTTTAATGTTTTCAATGTGAAGAAATTGTTTTGAAAACGGAAGCCGCGCGTTGCGACAAATATGCGGGTTATAGCCGCCGTACATTATCAAGATTACATTTTTTTTCGCCTCTAAAATTGATCACAATTACTCGTGACAAAAATATTTGGAGGAATTTTCCTGTGTGTGAGATTTATTATCAGATACGAATGACGTAAAAGGTATTCGGCTCTTTTTATCCTTTGATACACCACAAGTTGTCGCTATTGACTATTGTAGACAAAAAATAATTTGCATAAAACAAGACTCAATTGGCAAATCCTGTTCTTCGCAATTTAAGACTGGGATGAATTCAGGGTAATTAAAGAAATTCCGATGTAAATCTTGAACAAATAAATGGGATTGAGCGTTAAAATTTATAGTATTTCGAGTCTCGATTCCCTTTATTGATTAGAAGAAGCCTTTGATGACAATAATTTGGGAGTTGATGAAGGAGTAAAGGAAACGTTTGGGAATCGCACGAGCCTGCATAATATGATTAGTGTGTTTAGTGATAGTGGAAATAACAATAATATAATATCACTAATCACAAGTAGACGCGATTAAATTGCAGCGTGTATGAATATTTTTCCTGCTTTCTGTAGTAGTTATCAGTATATGTATGCATACAGTGCATAACAGAAATATATTCTAATGAAATATTCTGATTTCTGAAAGATTACAGCTGGAAAGATTACAGCGCGAACAATAAGCCACGTAAAAAAATTCTTCAATGAGCATACGATTAAACTTATTGCTAGCCACGAACCGTTACTTTTTCATGGATTCGTTTCTCCTTGATGATTCCTATGTACGCGAGATTGTCCCAATCGTGAATTACGATTTAAAAGTATAAGCTTCGGAATTTCTGGTGTAATTGATAGCGGACTTGGATTGACCAGAGCTGGTTAAAAGACAGATGGAACAGAGACTATCTCAAATCGTATAGAACCGAGAAAGGAATTCAACACGAGATTGTAAGTGGCGTTGGCGTCAATACCTGCTAAACTACAATTCACGACGTATAACCGCGAAGAGACGGGATTATCGGTTTTTACCGACTAGTCAGGTCAGCATCGAGGCGCTCGAGGTCACCTGCTTGCATTGAGAAAAAAATTTCGTTGGATTGACTAAATGTAGCGGTTACGGGCGGCGAAATGAATGATTAGTTGTGTCCATTTAATGGCAGTTGGGCGAACAAAATGTTTGTTTGATCCAACACATTTAAAAAAAAAAAATTCCGGTGAACATATATTCAGTTGCCACAAATGAATATTCATTTCGCCACCCGTGACCGCTACATTTAGTCAATCCACCGAATTTTTTCTCTCAGTGTGCGTGGGCCAATAGCCGCCCACGCGTGATTACAGAAGCTAATGCTTTTATCTAATTTCAATGAACCCAAATAAAACCGCGCGCTACATCGGCATCTATAATGTGGGGCAGCATACGTCCCGGCTAGAATATCACAGAATGCCTCGAACTCTCCACTGAAATCGAAGCTCGAGCCCAAACAGGATGTCCGAGACAAAAGAATTGAGGAAGCGTAAAATCAACTCTGCATACGTAAGATTCTGAGTCCTAGCTGACAAGGTGATGTAGTCTTAATTCTTCCGGCTGTTGGACTCACTTTTGGACCGCTCCCACAGTTCAAGTCAGAAATTTCGTTCAGCCACCTCTCTCTTTGGTAAAAACATCCTTTCTCTGTTTCTCATTGTCAGCGAAATATACGCACAGTGGCGGGGCGGGGTACAACATCGCTCCAGCTCCCACTAGAATACAATGGCATGCGGTCGAACATATGGAGCCGATTCTCTAGAGTTCTTGACCTTCCTTTTTTAAGTCTGGAAGCAACTCATTACTTTGTTTTAATTGTCAGTACTTTTCCTCATTAATTGGAATGAGATTGATATGCAATATAAGATCACAGAATATATAATATTCAACTAGAAGGCGTTGTTCCTCATTCGCTCGCTTCGCTCGCTCACTCGGTTGGGAGAGAGCGTTGTACCTCACTCGCTTCGCTCGCTCGGTTGTCAGTGGTATTTCAAATATTTTGGGAGTGTGTACTATCACGCTGTGCAATTGAAATCGGTAGAGGATTGAATAACGATACTGCCCACTTTTAGCGTTCGGTTATTAGGTGTCAATGACTTCATGAATTGGGCCATTCAATGACTTCATGAATTGACCATTGGGTGTCAATAACTTCATGAATTCTATCGGGAGAATATTACTCATATCAGTATTAATATCTTCGTCTTCGCCTGTATCGACACTCATTTATTCTACTCCAAAACTTTTACTTTTTTGACAATATTTCGTTGTTGATGGCAATGACATCCACATTGGTTGAAGCTAATATAACCTTTCCATAATTTGAGGTATCTTGAGGACCGACGCTTTCTCCAAATATTTCTCTCACAATTTTACCATTCGAGCAGAATTCCGTAGGAAATCGTTGAGAACTTCGTTGTTACGTTTGAAAGAATCGCCAAATACACCATCCCCAACTCGCAGAAGCCATTGCTTGAAATCTGTCCATCAGTGTCCATTAGAGATGCGAATATTGCCCTTCAATGACAAGTATACAAATTGATTCCATACGCTGCTTCTTGTCACACAGGCCTCTAAAATTTGTGTTCTACTCCCACGTCTCACAACTGGTAAAGTTTGCCGAAAATCCCCAGAAATTATGACTATTTTACCACCGAATGGTTCGTTAAATTCGCATACATCTCTTAACATACGGTCAACAGCCTCCAGTGCATACTTCCTAGATTCTAACTTTCACATCTCGAATGTGCAACCCTTTTGCAGAATTCGATTTAATATTACACGTTACGCATTTATTTGATTGTAACGGTAGTTTTAAAGTGGAGTGTGCAGTTCTTCCTCCTTTTGATAAATTCGCTGCGATTCCAGTCCATGCTACAGGCAGCACTATCAAACCCATACTTCTCAATAAAAAACGTGAATAACTTCTTTCGCTGCCACCTGGACTATCCAAATGAATGCACTTATGCCTACGCGACGTACAGCACGCGTAACTGCGTCATATACAATACGTTGACGTTTCGTTGAACTATTAACGAATGTTCTCACCATCTGTTCGATAGTAGTGATGTCTTCGACATTGTCTGTGACACACGTAAATACGTAACCTTCTTTTAACCCTGGTGAAAATAATTTTTACGACCTACTACGAAAAGTTTTACGATTATTTACGAAAACTTCTACGATTTTCTGCCTGTTTTGGGACTATTTCGTAGTTTATGCGTAGAAATTTTTGTAGAATATGGTAGTTTTTCGTAGATTCTCATACATTTGAATAATTTTCTATGATATTTTTATCGACGCTATGTTTTCCATATAACATCGTAAAATGGCATAGTTGTTCGTATATTATCGTACAATGGTTTAGTCCTTCGTATATTATCGTAAAATGGCATAGTTATTCGTATATTATCGTGAAATGGCATAGTTATTCGTATATTATCGTACAATGGTATAGTTCTTCGTATATTATTGTACGACGGTATAATTCTTCGTATATTATCGTACAATGGTATAGTTATTCGTATATTATCGTACAGTGGTATAGTTTTTCGTATACTATCGTAATCATTTGTAGTTCTCACGTCACTATTGTAAAAACATATCACAGATTCTCGTATTTTATCGTAAACAGACAAATTGCTAGGTCCTCCAATATATATATATATATATATATATTGGAGGACGCATCAACCTAGCAATTTGTCTGTTTACGATAAAATACGAGAATCTGTGATATGTTTTTACAATAGTGACGTGAGAACTACAAATGATCACGATAGTATACGAAAAACTATACCACTGTACGATAATATATGTATACGTATAGATATATTTTTTTATGCGGAAAGTGAGGAACCGGAAATTTATATTATAAAAACTTTATTCAAATATAAATACTTGAAAACGTATAATCACAGTATATTTCAGTTATAGTTAGGTTAGATATAAATGTATAGATACTCCTCACAATGTGAGTATAGCCCCATTCAAGTGGTGCAAGGCATCGAAGGTACATACTATATTTTAGAAATCATTTTATGCATATTCATTATTATATCGCGTGTCTAATGACATAAGGTCGTAAGCGCCAAAAATACGATTTTGGTGGCAAAAGGTCGTATAATTTTTTTTTTTCGGCATTCGCTCTAAAAATGACCGAAACGTATTAGATCAATTGAAATTTCGAGATCGAAAAATGTAAATGCAAAAGGTCGTATGTTGGGCGGATACGTCATTCTTCCATTTCAATTTTTGAGGAAAATAAAAAAAATGGTAAAAGCAGAAGGTCGTATCCGCCATTTTTTTATTTTTTTTATTTTTCATGATTTTTTCAAATAGTTGTGAAAACTCATGAAACGCAAAGATAAATTGAAAAAACGACCGTTTCGAAAAATTCGATGAAAAATATTCGCTGATAAAACCAGTAGGTCGTATCCGCCATTTTTTTCCAAGTTATTTTTCATGATTTTTCAAAAAGTCTCAAAAACACCTGAAACGCGAAGATAAATTGAAATAACGACCGTTTCGAAAAATTCGATGAAAAATATTCGCTGATAAAACCAGTAGGTCGTATCCGCCAAATTTTTTGTTATTTTCATTTTTCATGATTTTTTCAAATAGTTGTGCAAACTCATGAAACGCAAAGATAAATTGAAAAATCGACCGTTCCGAAAAATTCGATGAAAAATATTCGCTGATAAAAGCAGTAGGTCGTATCCGCCAAATTTTTCATTTCTTTTTGGCGGATACGACCTTATGCAATTAATGAGAACCATTATTTTTTTGCGAAGTTAGGACTGAAAGGTCGTATCCACTAGTACATACGACCTTCTGCCTTTAATTGACCGAGTATCAAATTTCAACGTTTATGAACGAAACTTCGGGTGTTTAGTCTAAATACGGTTAAAAAAAAAATATACGACCTTTTGCCGTTACAAAAAGCAAAAAGTCGTATATTGGCGCTTACGACCTTATGTCATTAGACACGCGATATAAATACTTTTTCCTTGGTTGGTTAGCTCCAACTTCAATTGATCCGTTCATAAACCTCCTCCCGGTCGAATTCATCATATACAAAGTCGTCCTCCTCAGATAGGTCTTCTTGACTTTCTCGGGCAAGTTCCTCCAACTCTTTTATTTTGAGCAATAGATTTTGTTCGTTCTCTTCAGGTTTATCTGATGGGTTTTAAAGTTGTGACTTCTCGACTGACAATGAGTTCCGGAACCTCTGCTTATAGTAACACGATTGTTTCTAATGCTGAAAAAAACGAAAAAACTATATCCAAAGTGTTTTATTAGAACTTTAATTTGTTGTCGGAGGCCGTTTTCACACAATTTTGTGTACCGAAGGTACTTCTAAAGATTATTCTGAGCACAAATCATATTATTATTCCCTCGCGTTGTATCCTTTTGTACCTACTGGAAATATGAACCCAGCTAAGACCTAGTTCTAGTTAAAAAGTGATTTTTGTAAAGTAATGCATTAGATCCTCGCAGGCGCGTTCCATTTGTTTAGATTAAGGTATCATGAGGCTGATTATAAGTTATCTACAGATCAAAATCAAGCCGCTCACAGAATCTTTTCAAACCCTGCGCGGAAATATATACCTTCCGCTGTAGTACGCGAGATATTATCTGCAAAACATTTTCTAGGCATATCGTTTGGTCTCAAAATATTGAAATTTTTGAAAAATACTATCATAATACTCAGAATTAGGAAAGCATTTTTTTTATTCGACTTATTTCAGTCATTTAATTGACTAGAGAAAAAAATTCTTGTCAAACTTTCACCGAAGTCTATCGATAAATTGTATTTTTAATTATTCGAGAACACTCAAGCGGCTCATAGACTATTTTACATAGACTGTTTTCCTTACTAAATTCCTTCTAACTATGATATAAAACAATATAAATCTTCGAAACATATTCGATGAAGTTAGGTGCGAAGTAAGATTATCCGAATGAAAGAGAGGTTATAATAGCGAATTTGGATTGTATTCATGCACCTACCGTAGGTTGGATTTCACTTGCTGCCGTTTCGATTCTTTGTCAAATCCGAGTTGGAACCTACACGAAATGATGTGAAACTGCAGACTTGAACTGGTTATTAATTATAAAACACTTATTACACTTCTATTCCGAGCGATCCCGCGTGACCGGCTGACAGGAATAATAATGGCGGGATGCGGGTCCGCGCCTCCGCACACCGCGCGGCTACAGCGCGCGCTTTTCAAAAATTTTGTCCGACGATATACATGGGGCTTATTCTATGCCAGTCAATGATTATTCTCACCATTCATGATTTCATTCAAAATTTTGTATGCGTCAAATTTGACCTAACTCTAGAACGATTTCTCGATTTTGGTCAGACTTTATTCGCGAATTTTCAGAACTGTATATTAGTCTATTTATTACTTCGTCTGAACGTATTGCAGAGACTGAGTAAACGTGAGATTGAAATAGAGTAAGATTTAATTCTTGGGGAAACACTATTTTGAAAATTATATTTATTCAAGATCTATAAGTATATATTGCAAATAATAACCCAAAGTGCAAGGAGTGCATACTACACGCAATTTGGCTGCACACTCTGCGTCGCATAATCGCGGAATACGTGATTGCACGTGTGATAGCGAAACGCAGCTCAGTGTGCACGCACGTTGTGCGGCATCACTTCGTACTGGCAAAAGTCACGCATTGCACACGCACAACGTGCGCCCGCACGACGTGCGCGTATTGTGCGTAGCACGATTGTTATCAGCTGGGAACATGTCCTATATCTGTTTCAATATGAAAAATCCTAGTTTATTCGTAATAATAAGTAATGGTTCATAATTTTGGGTTTCTCAGCAATATTGATTGAAAATAACAGGTCAGCCGTGTCATTGGACTTACACAATATTTTTATCTACCTGGATGAAGTTGTAATATACCGTCTGGGTTCGAACTCGTGCTGGATATTGTACGAATCCTTTTCCAAATTTCTATGCATTTATTTTCTTAGCAAAACTGCTGAGATAATTTCCTAATCTGCTACTGTTCCAAAATCACATTTAAAAAAATCGGTAATGAACAGAATGCAGAGACTCAAAGTATATGACGTTATAAGGAACGGCCACGAAACCACTAATCTCAATTTTATAGAAATTCACAAGAATCTTCTTCAAGAAAAAGATGAAAAACTTTCAATTTCCATTTCAATAGATATTTTTCCATCAAATATTAGCCACAAATTCTGAATCATCCTGTATATACACACAGCTAACTAGTGTTATCACTTATTTGTCATCCAGAAACTTACAATACACACGATTGGCATATTTCAGTGGTAGAAATTCATACTTTTCGACGACTACATACAAAAAAACTATTTCAACTTCGGCCAAGTACCCGATTGTCGTATTTCGGCGGTAGAAATAATAATTTTCTACGACAATTCACAAGAAACTATTTTCACTGCAGCCAAAGATACGATTGTCGTATTTCAGCGGTAGAAATTCGTAGTTTTTCACGACAGTATACGAACAACTATTCCCACTTCGACGACGAATACGATTGTCTTATTTCGGCGGTAGAAATTCGTAATTTTCTACGAAAATATACGAACAACTATTCCCACTTCGACGACGAATACGATTGTCTTATTTCGGCGGTAGAAATTCGTAGTTTTTCACGACAGTATACGAACAACTATTCCCACTTCGACGACGAATACGATTGTCTTATTTCGGCGCTAGAAATTCGTAATTTTCTACGAAAATATACGAACAACTATTCCCACTTCGACGACGAATACGATTGTCTTATTTCGGCGGTAGAAATTCGTAGTTTTTCACGACAGTGTACGAAAAACTATTCGCCCTTTGACGACGTAGACGATTGCCTTATGTCAGCGGTAGAAATTCGTAATTTCCTACGAAAATATACGAACAACTATTCTCACTTCGGCTGGGTACCTGGTTATCGTATTTTGGCGGTAAAAATCAATAATTTTCTACGACAATTTACAAAAAAACTATTTCTACTGCAGCCAAAGATACGATTGTCGTATTCCGGCAGTATAAATTCGTAGTTTTTCACGACAATGTACGAAAAACTATTACCACTTTGACGACGTAGATGATTGTCGTATTTCAGCGGTAAAAATTCGTAATTTTCTACGACAATATACGAACAACTATTGCTACTTCGGCTGGGTACTCGATTGCCGTATTTCGGCGGTAGAATTGAGTATTTTTTTACAATTATTTACGAAAAACAATCACTGAAAACATTTGTAGAAAGTTCTCGTAGATATTCGTATGAATTTGTAGATTCTTACTACAATTTACGATGAGTTATTACACTTTTTGCAAGTTGTAATTTTTCGTCGTTATTCGTAACAAATAATAGATTTTCATTAATATTCGTAGGAATTCATAGATTTCTATGAAAAAAACTACGGAAAAACATGATTTTCTACGTATTTGTATATTTCGTAGTTTGTCGTAAAAATTATTTTCACCAGGGAAGTCCGGTAAATTGAAATTTTGCCACGTGAATCCATGAAATATGAGTATTTCATTGATCACCTGCAAGGCCTTTCGTTCGATTGTTTCATTCTATTCATTTTGATCGACCAACTCGTATTTCTATTTTACGCAAACAGCCTACACATCTCCTTCGGAAATTTAATACGCGATCCAGCTTCAGCCAAACATTCGTCGCATTCTTCGACATCAGTAACTAACTCTCGCGCTACAGCTGCCACAAAAAAGGATATGTATATCGTACCTCCATAAGTTCGCAAATCATCGTATGATTGTGCTCCCGGAAAACGTTATAACAACAATCTTAAATAATAATGCTCTTTTTTCTGGGACTCACGAAATATATTCTACTCAATACAGGTTCCACAAATTTCTTCCGCTTCGTCCACTCCGTATTGCTCTCATTAAACACACAATGATTCGGAATTTTGCAGGACAAATAATTACGTGTTTCCATGTCGGTCTTGTTGAGAATTAGCCACGCGAGCAACGTTTATTCATCATTTCTGTCCACAGCTACATGCCCACGCCCCTCTTCAGAATATGACGTATTTTTATTTTCAATGTGAACAGCTAACCTATATACAGCGTGCGATTGCTCATTTATCGAAAATTGATACAACCGATGCATTGCCTCGGGTGGACACACATATCACGTCGATCTATATTCGTTAACCTTGTCGTATCTCACGCTATTTTATTCCTGTGCATCCTTCATTTCGACGACCGCGCAATCATAATCTTCATAACAGTACTTAAATAGATATTTTATACATTACACCGTTGTACTACGAGTTGTTTATAATAATATAAAAAAGTGTAAGTAAAGTAACGAAACATTGGGATTTATAATTGGGATAATAATATCGAAAAATATCAGTAAAGTAACCAGACATCGGGATTTATAACCGGCGTGACGAATTGTTCATGATAATATCGGAAAATATCAGTCCAGTACGAAACATCGGGATTTCTAGCTGGCATGACGAATTGTTTATAATAATATCAAGAAAGTAAAGGAACGAAACATTGGGATTTATAATTAGGATAATAATATCGGAAAATATCCGTAAAGTAACGAAAAATCGGAATTTGAAGCCGGCATGTCGAATTGTTTGGGTGATTCCAAGATATTGGGTCTTTTGGTGTCTTTTAGAAAAAAAATTGGAAAGATGGAAAAATATGATCTTTTAAAATGGTCATAATCATACCTTAGAGTGTGTTCTATACGGTACACTAAATTTCAAATATGAAATGTTCTCAGAATTCCAGAAATTTGCGTTCAAACACCAAAATTGTCTCTCCCCTGGCATGTCCCTCCGACAAATTTATTGATTCCCGTAGCGATATTTGGTGACTCTTCCAATAAATTACAATAAACAATGGACTTTCTTATAGCTGCATCAACGTATGATGATATTTCAGTAATAAAATTCATTTTATATTATTATTTTTCAAAATATTCCATATTCCGTTTTGTCCTCCACTTTCGACGTCTCCTCCCCTGGCATTTTTATGGCCGTTATTTTGAACTAATAAAATCAGCTTGCTTATTCAAACTTTGTCGGTATCATAAGAGTTTGGCACAAAGTTGACGTGTTGTGACGGGTGAGCACCCTTGCGCTTTCGTTTTTCGGTTAGCGCGGAATAACCGCCGCGTTCGGGTCAGTGTCGAAGTGATCCCTGTATCTACCCTGGTAAGTCGTATGTCGCAATCAGTTATCTATTTATTTTTATTCTAGGCATCATGTATTCTAATATGTGCACTAGTCACCCAGTTTCAATTCAGAATCTAACGAATAATTTGTTTCCATACTATTGACGAATTACCGCAGAAACATCTCTCCCCTGGCATATCTCCCCTGGCATATCTCCCCTGGCATATTGTCATGCCAGGGGAGATACAAAATGACCAGGGGAGATACGTATAGAGTACATTTCTCATTATATACTACGATTTAGAACATACTACATTCAGTTTTCTTGTTTACATGATATGGACGAATACTAGAACCGGTATTATTGACATTCTTACTGATATACGAGCAGAAAATGGCAAACCCGAAGAAATTTGAATCTCGAATATTTTATAAGCTAAAAATATGATAATGTTATATGAAAAAAAACAACAAAAAGTCTGGTCACCATGTCTTTAACATACCAGATTATTAAATATATATATTCGTATTTCGGAGTATTTTATTTTATTTAATCCATGAGTAATAGTCTCTCCCCTGGCCAGTGTCTTCCCCCTGGCACATTGAAAAGTCATTAAAAATGATCAAAGTGTCTCGCTCTTCCGTAGGCATCATAAAGACATTGTCAATATTCTAGTAAATTCGAAATTGACCGTAATTATTACATTTTTTGCTTTGCCAAAAATGTTAGGATCTGAGACGCAATATCTTGGAATCACCCGTTTATAATAATATCGAACAATATCAGTCAAGTAATGAAACATCGGAATTTAAAGCCGGCACGTCGAATTGTTTATAATAATATCGAAAAATATTGGTCAAGTAACGAAACATCGGGATTTATAGCCTACATGTCGAATTGTTTATAATAATATCGGAAAATATCGGTCCAGTAACGAAACATCGGATTTTATAACCGGCGTGACGAATTGTTTATAATAATATTTAGAATTGTCAGTCAACTAACGAAACATCGGGATTTATAGCCGGCATGTCGAATTGTTTATAATAATATCGGAAAATATCAGACCAGTAACGAAACATCGGGATGTATATCAGACTTTACGAATTTCTATCAGACGAATCCAGTGATAATAATAATAATATTAATAATAATAATAATAATAATAATAATAATAATAATAATAATAATAATAATAATAAATAGAAGTTAAGGAAATGTGAAGTCATGTAACCCCATGTAACCCCAAGGGGAACATTAAATAAACGTACATACATAATAATAATAATAATAATAATAATAATAATAATAATAATAATAATAATTTAATGATATAATAATAATAATAATAATTTAATGATATAATAATGTAGTAATAATACGCTGAGAATAATATAGAGACTTTCCTGGATTAGAATTTAGTCTAGAATTTTCTGGACATCTGGACATCCGGACATCCGGACATCCGATCACGTACTTTACTGTTATACATATATGATATGATTACATTGTGACCAGTGACCATGAAGATTTGAAATTCGACAATTCGTGGGCCGCCTTTAATGTTGGTCCTTGGGAAATTTACTACCGTATTTGAAACAAACGTGGAACTAGTGTTTTTTCAATGCGATATGTGGAGCATGGCATATGTATGTGCCTATATTGGACAATCTTGAATGCTGCGTGTACGTGGGAATAAATATGTATAATCGTATGAATGTAGGTAAAGGTGCACCTCAAGGCTGAAGAAACAAATGGATATATGTCGTTATAGGCATCAGGGAACTCTGATAGAACAAGGTTTCGGTCGCGGACACGTATTAGGCTATTACAACTTGAAATCCGTTCTTGGAATTGGGTAACGAAGAAATCATGTTGAACAAACTGTATTCAATGTGGTTCAGTTTTCCTTCATTATTCAAAGACACTTACATTTGTTAATATTCATTTTCAACATACATACGTACAGACCGTCAAGATTTCGCAGACTCTTTATTGGCCCGAAATACCTATGTAATATTTGACTTTGCTATACATAGGTATAATATTCCATTTAATACAGATATAATGATAACGATGAAAATAATTATGATTATTCTCGACGCCACACACGTTGATGCTGTATTCAAATCCGTTTCATTCAACTCCGGTGTATAACTGTATTGCAAATTAAAAACAGCAAGTGTTGAATCTGAAGTCTAATTAATTAACACATATTCCACTGAACACGGAGCCAGATCAGTTGAAAGAGGATATACAGTGCTGCAACACAGTAATCTGCGATAAAAAGAACCGCCCGCAGCGATATAGTGAGCTGATAAAGCTAACATCCGCCTAATCAAACTCTGTTTCCGGGATCGTCTTCCATCGGATATAGTCATCAAATGTTGAAATGCTTTGAACTTTTATTATGGTACGTAGAATCGAAATGGGAGTAACCAAACGAAAAATAATCATCTGCCGATTCACTTCGATATTCAACTCTTCAAGTCTACACAAATAAAGACTCTTATTTTCGATTTCAGATTCGGATATTGAAGTCCGGTTGATACCTCCCAAAACTCCATGTTTTTTCTTGCTGACAAATATTGATCGCCTTTGTTTCCGTGAATCTATATTTGACTTTCGATCATTAACGCAATCAACGGGTTCATTTTTATAGAAATTTAAGAATTGGAATTTTCCATCTAATTTTGTTTTATTCAATTTTTTATGTGTGTAGAGTAATTCCGAAAGTTACAGGCGATTGAATTTCAGCGTTTTAGCTTTTAGCGTAGGTGACGTCACAACGTTGTAATTTTCAATCCGTTGTATTGCATTCAATATTGTTTTCACCACACCTGCACGGAAAGTACGACTTTCGGCCCGCTGCGTGAACGGGAAGTCGTGCTTTCCGATGCAGAGGGTAGTGAAAAATAGTATACAACCCACGGGCGTGAAACAGGCCATCCCAAACTGCGTTCTTGCCACCCTCGCCTTCGGCTCGGGTGTCAATCTCACATGCAGTTTGGAATAGCCTACTTTCCCGCCCTAGGTGTGTAATATACTATTCAATTGATTCAAGAAAAAATATGCCCTTATTTTTTTTTCGTAAACCATAAGAATAAGAAATAAAAGAATACGCACAAAATCCCAATTTATACCAGTTTTCGAATTCGATCAATCTAGTTTAACTGATTGACAATGAATGGTTACAGCAGTAGGTCAACTTTAAGTCTTCAACAATTTCAATTTCATAATCGTTATACATTTGACATTGTAACATTAATTATCCTTACTACTTCCTTCATGAATCTGAATGGTTCTCCTTTCTGATTTCAGAACAGCAGAGTATGGGTTCCCCATGCGGGAAAAGTATGGGAAGGTGCGACACTTCTTGAAGATTACAAAGTAGGTAGTTCGCGTATAGAACTTATCACAGATGACTCAAAGGAGAAAAAAATAATCGAAATAAAGTCCGATGTCGATTTACCACCGCTGAGAAATCCAGATATTCTTATCGGTGAAAACAATCTCACCTCTTTATCGTTTCTTCACGAGCCAGCAGTACTGTACAATCTCCAAGTCAGATTCCAAAGGCATTACATATACACCTACTGCGGAATCGTACTAGTCGCTTTTAATCCGTACAATGAACTACCGATATACGGAAATGATACTATTTGGGCATACCGGGGGCAGGCCATGGGCGACCTTGAACCACACATATTCGCTGTCGCCGAAGAGGCTTACACGAAATTGGAAAGGTAAGGAGGATAATTTTTTCGGGTATTTTCAAATATTGTCATTAACTCATTGTATGTGATTGTTCAGAGAATCACAGGACCAGTCTATCATCGTGTCGGGAGAATCGGGTGCGGGTAAAACGGTCTCTGCGAAATACGCGATGCGATATTTTGCGACCGTTGGCGGCTCATCGACGGAGACACAAGTTGAGAAGAAGGTCCTTGCTTCATCTCCGATAATGGAAGCGATCGGTAACGCTAAGACGACGAGGAACGATAACTCGTCGAGATTTGGTAAATTCATAGAAATACAATTTAATAAAAATTACCACATTACCGGGGCCAGCATGAGGACGTATTTGCTGGAAAAATCAAGGGTTGTTTTTCAAGTAAGTTTCACCGACTCTTCGCCCAAACAGTCAATAGAAAAGAAACAAGATTTTTTTTCTTTAATCATCAACAGGCAAACGAAGAACGAAATTACCACATATTTTACCAGATGTGTGACGCTGGGCGGCAGCTCCCTCATTTACACCTCAGAAATCGAGAGAACTTTCATTATTTGAATCAAGGAAACAATCCCCAAATCGATGGGGTTGACGACGCCAAGTGTTTTGACGAGACCGTCACTGCGCTAACCATGCTAGGATTCACATCCCGACAGCAGGATGATTTGTTCAGGATTTTAGCGGCCATATTACATCTTGGTAATGTCAACATCGTTAACTACGAAGGTACTGAAGAAGGAGCTGACAATAACGACAACGAAGGCAGTACCATTTCCGTGAGTATTTTCACCGGTTTTGTCATTTATAAAAAGATTTCAAGGACTTAAGTACTCAGATATGATTTTTTGCAGCCATCGGACGAGCATCTTCTTATCATATCTGAACTTTTGGGTATCGACGTGAATAAGATGCGAAAATGGTTGTGCCACAGGAAGATAGTATCTATGCGGGAAGTTTTCTTGAAACCAATGAATGTCGAGCAGGCAGTTGGGGCTCGAGACGCTTTGGCGAAACACATTTACGCCGAATTATTCAATTGGATTGTTGCTGGTATTAATAATTCGTTGCAAACACAGACCAAGTCTCAGTGCTTCATTGGCGTTTTGGATATTTATGGGTTCGAGACTTTCGAAACAAACTCTTTTGAACAGTTCTGCATTAATTATGCGAACGAGAAACTTCAACAACAATTCAATCAGCACGTCTTCAAACTGGAACAAGAAGAGTATCTAAAAGAAGAAATCGAGTGGACTTTCATAGACTTCTACGACAACCAGCCCTGCATTGATCTCATTGAAACAAAATTGGGAATTCTTGACCTTTTAGATGAAGAATGTAGGGTAAGCAACTCATAGCCGAAAGCCCTAACAATTATAGTCTAGAAAACTACATGTAAACTCGACAGAATACTTTATTTGCATGAATTCTATTCACCTTGTATTTCTTCAATCTGTCTATTGAATGTCGAAATTTCAACTACCTGTCTAGATGCCAAAAGGATCAGACAGCTCGTGGGCGGAGAAGCTTTACTCAAAATGTGGGAAGTCAAAACACTTTGATAAACCACGATTCGGAACTACCGCCTTCCTGATTCATCATTTTGCAGATCGTGTTCAGTACGAAACAGCTGGATTCTTGGAAAAAAATCGAGATACTGTTATTGAGGAACAAATTGATGTTTTGAGAGACGGGACGGTAAGTTCATAGCTACTATCGGCAATATTACCTTTGGAGCTGCCAAATATTTCGTGATCAATTCTAAAACCTTTTCTTGTAATGATGCATATTTTTCAGAACAAGTTATTGAAGAAGCTCTTCAGCAGAGACGATCAGAAACTCGTAGTTCCGAATGTGAAAGTGAAAATCTCCGCACAAAAACCTTCTTCAAACCCAACTAAACAAAATAAAAAGACGGTCAGTTACTGCATATCTTCGATTAATTTCTTTATCGCATCACATTCTAATCTGTGAGAAATTTTAGGTAGGTTCGCAGTTCCGTGACTCGCTGAACATGTTAATGGCAACACTTAACGCAACTACACCTCATTACGTGCGATGCATCAAGCCTAACGACACTAAGGAATCCTTCGAGTATAATCCCCAGAGGGCTGTACAGCAGCTTAGAGCATGCGGTGTCTTAGAAACTATAAGAATATCTGCGGCCGGTTTCCCGAGTCAGAGAACATATGCAGACTTTTTCCAAAGATACCGAGGTCTCTGCAAGTTTACTGACATCGACAGAAACAATTACAAGGAAACTTGTCGACGAATACTCTTCAACTACATCAAAGACGAGGACAAGTTCAAGTTCGGCAAAACCAAAGTTCTGTTCAGAGCTGGGCAAGTGGCTTATCTGGAAAAACTTAGGGGCGACAGGCAGAGGGATGCTTGCATAATAATCCAGAAAGCTGTGCGAGGATTCTTGTGCCGCAAGAGGTATCTCAAGATCAAGAAATCTATTCATGGTCTTCAGAAGTACGCGAGAGGATATCTTGCAAGGAAAAGAGCGCAAGCTATTCGACGCACCAAAGCGGCAATTAGAATCCAAGCGCGGATTAGGGGCTGGGTCAAGAGGACACAATATCTCCGACTCAAGCAGACCGCTCTAGGTCTACAGACTCGTGCCAGAGGAAGCATGGCACGTAAAAAGTATCAACTGATGAGAGACAATGCCGCAGCCATCGTTGTGCAGAGGCTTGCCAGAGGCTATTTGGCCAGACTTGCCTACAAGAGGAAGCTGCGGGATATCATAATTGTACAGACCTGTGTGAGGAGGTATTTGGCCAAGAAAGAACTCAAGAGGCTCAAGACAGAAGCTAGAAGCGTCGAGCACGTTAAATCGCTGAACAAGGGGCTTGAGAACAAGATCATATCCATGCAGCACAAGATCAACGAGCTAGTAAGTATAAATATCGCTAGATTGCGTGCCTTATTTTCAATGTCTGCCGTTAACAGAGTTGGATGAGGTGTTGCGTAGCGAAGAAAGGAAAATGTGTTTACAGTAGTGCATGAAACATTTTTTACTCGTACTGTATTTCTGGGTTTTTTATACTCAAACAAATATCAGAATTGTCGTAATGCTATAACGAGCTTTGCTCTGTAGCTCTTACGGTATGACGCCATGAGACGTTGAAAATACGGTGCGTTTGCATGCCTTTTTGCACACATTTTGAACGCCTTGCTAATTATTCGAAAGTCAATAAAATTCTGTCCGTTTTGCAGACGAAGGAGATTCATCATCTCAAGACGGCGCAGCAGGAGGTGGTGGAGTTGAAATCCAAACTTGAAGGCATGAAAGCTGTAGAGGCGGATAACAAGAAACTGAATGTCCTATTCATTGAGAAGGAAAAGGAACTAGAAAAGTTACAAGAAGCTCTGAAATCTGAAAGGGATGAGAAAATGGATGTGCTGCAGGTTTGTTGCTAATTCAAAATTTCATGTTTTATTTTCACTAATTCGCTAATGACTCTTCTTCATCTTTATAGGACAAGGAAAGAGGTACGAGACAAAGCGACGAAGAAAACGAACGTCTTCGCGAAGAAAATGAGAAACTGCGAGCCGAGTTGGCTTCAGCAGACGAAAAATTGAGATCCAACGAACGTGGGGCTGAAGAAATCCTCAAACACCGACTGGAACAAGAGAAGGATCTACTCCTTCTTGATCAAGACCAAGACCGTGGTGCCTACCAGCGTTTACTCAAAGAATACCACGAACTGGAACAGCACTCAGAAATGTTGGAGCAACAACTTGCACGACATGTCCCTGGCCATTCCAGGTCCCTCAGCAATACTTCCAGTTCGAGCGGCCAAGTCGTGGCAACGGAGCTGCCGCAGGATGATCAAAATACCGTAAGAGCATTTTGTCAATATTGATTCTCAAGACGAAACAAATCTTACGATACTCTTATCTCCTAGCCGTTCGATCTGTTATCACAGTTCAGTAATAAACGTTCGTGAAACGATTCCCAAACTTAGAAACCTTTCCAACAGGACTTTGGGTATGGTTCTGTACGTTCAACGAATTCGTCTGCGGCAACATACTCTCGAGTAGAAGCCATTGATTGGAATCAACGTCGGTCGGACAGTCCGTCAGACAGAGAGGTACACTCGCCTAAGTCATCATCCGAAACAACAGACGTGACCCAACCTCAGATAGATGTGGGCCTGATTCTGAAATTGCAACAGAAACTGAAGGACGTTGAAAAGGAAAAGGGAAGACTAATAAGAATGCTAGAGGACTCGGAAAGGGATACTCCCGAGGAGAATTCTAGAGCAATGGATAGTTTCAGGGTAGGAATCCACATGTTTAGAATGTTGAAACTGACCGAGCGAATTCCTTCGGATGGTATTTTATTCCCAAGTTTACCTGCAACTGATGCTCAAATCTTGGAAGCGTTGAATGTAAAGTCTAAATGAATATTGATCAATACGATCAATAAAAATCAGTACAGTATAAATCTGTCAACGCAACATCAAATATCTCTCAATTCGTTGATCACTTTGAAGCTGCATTGCTATCGTTTTCCCCCTCATCCACTGATTAAGTATCCATGAAAAATAATACCACATCGGTAATAGAATCCGTATTTCATATTTCTACACATTTTTGTAACGTCACTATAATTAATATGATTAATAATATATATATAATATATTATTATTTTATTAATAATATATATATAATATATTATTAATAAAATAATTCAACAGCTTCAAGAACTCGAAATGGAAAATGAGAAACTGAAGACGGACATTGGCTCACTGAGAAAAGTCGTTACCGAATCAGATCCTACAAAACCTCAACAAACCCTACTCGGTAAGATCTCACGTGGTAATTTTGACTATTTTTCTTGTAATATTGAGCTCAACACTTTCGTTTACTTTCCGTTTATGTAATAAGAATTCTTCCTTTATTTATCAATAACTGCTCTGTTTTGAAATGCCCTCATATCTCAGGTGTCATAGAATATTACATCACATCTGTTGAGCAGACGCTGAGTTAACGAGAATAATGAAGATTAGATAAAAGGTTCAGCTCACGGCTAGGTACACCGCTATTTCACCGGTTCAGTTTTCATCGATCGAGCGTTAAAAGAGTGATACAGATCGGAGAAAGACTCTGAATAATAAACACGGCATCGCGATCTTCATATTGTAGTTCAATATGTTACGTTCAATCATACCTTCGTTAGAGTACTATTTGATGATAATGAGAGTTGATACCACAGTTGCAATAGAAAGTTGTACCTGAAAATCGCATGTGCTAGAATGTAACTACATACTTGGTAATTATTATCACGGCTCAAATCTGTACCGTTTGATACATCTAATGTGTTCAATTGAATCAGTGTACCAAACCTAACACCGTTGCATAATGTTGACACGGATTATGTAATGTATCTTGATAACATTCGTAACATCGAAATTGATCATTTTTCATCGTCGTTTCATTGCAGATCAATTCGACGTACTCCAGGAAGAACTGGAACGTCGGCGTGAAGAATGCATCCAGTTACACAGTGTTCTGGCGGATCAAACTCGGAAGATGAAAAGTCTTAGTTCTAATTACGGACGCGACGTGGACATCATAAACGAGGATGGAGAACTGGTGTTAGCATTCGAGGCACAAAAGAAAATAAACAGGTAGATTAGTAGGGGCTTTTTGAGGTTTTTGAAGAATCGATGGCCTGTTGTTACTTCGATAATAACTTTAAACTGTTTTGTCGTTTGTGCATGCTTTTCAATTTATTCCATAGATTTAAAAAGCGAAAATCTTCCAGAGAGTGAGTTTAGTAGGAGATAAGCAATCGTCAGAATTGCTTTGCTGCTATTTGCCTTTCAACTTTATGTTGCCATCTGGTAAAAATAGAATTCGTTCATCGAAGAGCAAGTGATTTGTGTTTTAGAATTAATTTGAGGTACCTGTAAAGAAATATTCACTACGGTACGGTTTTCATTTATTTCATGATTTGTGCTATTGTATTGTAGCGTAATGCTAGGGCAGCGAAAAGCTGAAAATAGTGCCTTGAATAATTTCTAACTGGTTTTTATTCCAACTCACAGACAACTGGAAGACGAACTTCAAGCTAAGGAAAAGGGCTGGAGATCCCAGCGGGATGAATGGCGTGCAGAAATCGATCGATTACAGGAGGAAATTCAACGTCAACAAAAGCTTCTTTCCGTAAACTTGAGCAAAACTCCCCAAACACAGACCGAAGCATACATGCAACATGAAATCGCTAGACTAACGTCAGAAAATTTGGTATGAATTCCATTGGGATGAACATTTCGACGAAATTCCAACAGATCTATTATAAAGAGTTGATTGTATGGAGCATGTTTTCAGGACCTTCAAGAAAAATATGACCAGATTTCTGAAGAATGCAGGAAGTTCAAGAAACAATGCAAAATTCTCACCAAACGTCTCAAAGATGCGGGCTGTGAGTATATATATTACAATAATACCAATCATTAATTTTCGCTCGATCATGAAAACGCTCATCATATAAAATGTGTACTTTAAAATTTACTTTTTTACCGCTTGCAAAGACGATGATAGTGAAGATTTTAAGGATAGTAAGGATAGTAAGGATCGATTTTACATGTCTAAAGATGCTGGTAAGTGGGTGCATGTTGGTCCTTAGGGGCCATTCATTAATTACGTACGGGTCCCGAAGGGGCGGGGCGTTAAAAATCTCTACATGCCCTTATCTTGAGGGGAGGGGGGTAAAACCCATTCTTACGTAATATCTTGTAAGTCGGAATTTAATATTAGAAATCGAATAACTGATCCTTTTCTAACAACATTTTATTATTCTAAAAAACGAGATAGAATCTTACGTAAGAAGACGGAGGGGGTTCAAGGAATCTTATGTACCCTTACATGGGGGTAGGGGGGGTCACAAATCGCCAAAATCATCCTTACGTAATTAATGAATGGCCCCTTAGAACTAGCACTTAGCAAAGTACCACAACAAATTCCATTTTTTTAAACCTGGTATACCATGATGTGTGAAATTACCTCTACGTGTAGCTTTACCCTACTTATCCGCAGTTTTTCATTCTGGAACACAATATTTAATTAAGGCTTTTCATTTTATTGCATTCTTTGACGGTGATAATATTTTTATAGTACCGGATGGCGTCGAATCGAACAACGATTCCACAGTGGTGTCAACAACTACAAACTTATCAACCGATGGACGCAATATGCCAGTAGTTCGCAAGAAAGAAAGAGATTACGAAGGACTGTTCGAGTTCAGAAAAGAGGATATTGGAGTGATCATTCGGCACCTTGTTATAGGTAAACGACCTTCGAAGTCACTGCTCATTTTGAATTACGAGGAAACCGAGTACGTTTAATTTACGTTTAGATTTCAACTTGTTTAACCATGTCTGCAGACTTGAAGCCACGTATTGCTGTAACATTACTTCCTGGCCTTCCTGCGTACATATTATTCATGTGCATCAGGCACACAGACTTTGTGAACGACGACGATAAAGTGAGGTCCTTGCTGACCGGATACCTGAACGGAGTCAAACGTGTTATCAAAAAACGAGAAGATTTTGATTCGGGTGTATTGTGGCTGAGTAATACGCTGAGACTGCTGCACAACATGAAACAGTATTCCGGAGATAAGCCCTTCCAAATTGAAAACACACCCAGACAGAATGAACAATGTCTGAGGAACTTTGATCTCTCAGAGTATCGAGTCGTCCTGAGCAACGTTGCATTGTGGATCTTTAACAATATAGTTACACAACTGAAAGAGCGCATACAAGCACTCACAGTGCCTGCACTTTTAGAGCACGAAGCTATATCTGGTCTGAGCTCGAATAATGCTGGGAGAGCACGGTCTTCGTCAGTTGGTGAACAACGAGAGTCGACACAGCAAAAGTTGGATAAACTTTTATCGGAATTGAGCTCCGTGAATAAAGCTCTGCAATATCACGGCGTCGATCCTGAGATTATCGTTCAACTGTTCAAACAGCTCTTCTACTTTATGTGCGCTAGCGCTCTGAATAATCTTTTGTTGCGAAACGAACTCTGTCAATGGACCAAAGGGATGCAGATTAGGTAAGGTTCAACCGATATTGACCTAGGGCAGTTTTTGACTTGGAATATTGGATCTAGGAGCTTTCGAGCTGAATCTTATTTCCGTGAAACATATTTGAGCCTCTTATTCTATTTGTAGGTATAACTTGAGCCATCTCGAACAGTGGGCCAGAGACCAGAGACTTTCGCCTGCTGCGGAAGCGCTTCAACCAATCATCCAAGCTGCTCAGCTTCTCCAAGCTCGAAAGTCAGATGACGATGTAAACTCGGTCTGTGAAATGTGCAATAAGCTTACTGCGAACCAGATCATCAAGATTTTGAATCTTTACACCCCAGCTGATGACTTTGAGACTAGAGTTCCTGTCTCATTCATCAGAAAGGTGCAGACCAAACTTGAGGAACGTGGGGAGAAGAACGAACAGGTTTGTTAATTTCTAAAAAAAAAATACGTTTCCCAATATTAATGATTGTAAATTTGCTGATTGATATTTTTTGTCACAGCTTCTCATGGATCTGAAGTTCACATACGCGGTCAGATTCCCTTTCAATCCGTCAAACATCCGGCTTGAAGATATTGACGTCCCAGAAGTACTGCATTTACCCATGCTCAAGAAGATCTAAGCCTAGTAAGACTTATCAAGATGCAATAAGGAATCAATTTAAGTAAATTAATTCATCGTATTTATTCAATGATCATGACGACGTGACTATGAGGGCCTGTAATGGGGTGGTGCCGACGAAAAACCGCTAAATCTTGGCCTACAGAGAAATTAACATTCATCTTATTTTACATGAATGGGTTTTGTGTTTGTTTTTTACTCGAATAATCTAAGCATCTCGTGCATTATGTACTTATTTTCGTAGCTTTACTTTGTGAAAAACAAAAATACTCCGGGGCTATAACATTTTTCGTGTAGTGAATTGAAGTGAAATTTATTTTTGAATTTTAGCGGTAGAATGAGTATAGAGAATTCAAGTAAGCAAAGTGTTTTGGACTTTGTAAGAAGTTGTATGCTTCAAATTATGATTCAAATCACTCTGTCATGTAAAAAAATGAGATATTTACCAATATTGTTAATAATAGTATATAAATATAAATAGTATAATGTACATTCAGTTGTAAATTTAATTGTTCATTATTCCGTTTTCAAAAAGAGACGCGTATAAGCTTACAACAATCAATGTATCATGTACAAATGAATGGATAAGGAAAGAATACCACTATGTGTGATTATGTAAAAAGGAAAAGTGTGAGTCAGGCAGAGATATATTCGTATATCAAATTAGACCTGGTTAAAACTGTATATTTTGTGATACAAGGGCGAGTCTGGTGCAGTTTGGAGGCCACCGAGACTAGTGGAAATGGTGAATAATTACGTTAGAGTTTAGATTTGATAAATAAATTTAATTTAATTTAATGAAATAAATTGTAGTGCCATTCCACGTAATATATTCACACAAAGGAAAGTCGAGATTCCATTTGCTTGCTCGCAAGCTGAATTATTTTTATTAGTATTATTACATGTATGTGATCGGTGACGCATTCCACAGTTAGAAAGGGGATTGTTATATCCACTGAAACCTATAAATTATATTGGTAAGTTTGTTTCCTTGTAAATTAAATAAACAGTTGACTGTTTCAATCTCACTCATCGCAATTTATTCCAGCCTATGAAGGCCAAAAGCAAAGCCATATCCTTTTATTATCGTGGCACAAAAACGCATTCCGTCAATCAAAATGCCTAAGTATGTGGTGTAGGTAATATTCAACCCAAGAATTCTGTCCGTTATTTTGAAGATCCACTTTCAGTGACTTTCCGTATGAAAAACAGTTGAGTTTTATTGTTATCGTACAAATAGAAATACAATTCGACAAGGATATAATATGGACAGAGAGTCTCACAATCAGTAAATCAATACGAATTTCTTAGCCAGCAACAGTCTGAACGAAATCTTACAACTAGTATCTCTTCAGAGATGCATGCTGGGGAAATCCAATCGTAATAAAAATCAACAGTCTGTTGTTGGAAAATAATCATTTAGTATATTCTCATAATGCTCTATAATACGTAATTTTACACGTTAGGAAGTATAATGATACTGTAGTGCATGTATCCAGTGCAATTATAAGTATGTATAAACTTTGAAATTAATCTTCATGAACGCTTTTTATGTTTTTTAAAACGTGTGCTCTCATCTCTTGGTGATATAAAATATGATATTAGAATTACATCAGTAGGTATGATTCAATTCGGAAGTCTGAGGGAAGAATTAAGTCTGAGGGAAGAATTAGGGCCTATAAAGTTTATTTCGAACGGCTATTTTAGCTCTAGCACTCTTCATTTCAACATTTGATTTTATTCTTCATCAACTATTTGAATATAAAAATTCATATACGTAAAAAAAATTTTATTGACAATCAAAAATCAATACATCGCCGCCTCATAACCATCAGAGCTCATAAAATCAAAAAATACTTATTCCATTATACCTATGTAATGGCAGTTCAAGATATTCGGACCTGCCATACGCATGAAATTCTTCTTGGCCCTGATATATGGTTTTAGCAATTTTCGTATAGGGGAAGGTGGGGCGGAATGGCCAGGTGGGGCTAAACGGCCAACCAAAAAAAAAATGACTTACTCGCATTTTCTCATCAAGGGGGACCGTACGAAACGGTATGCAACGTGACTTCGCTGACAGTCATCAAAAATTTTCAGGGTGGGGCTAAACGGCCACCTAAAAAAAAGTGAGGAAACTGCATTTTCACGCTGCAAGTGTTTCGGTTTTGCATCGTTTTCAGTGAAACCACGTTGCATATAGTGTTATCTCACTCGCCTCGACGTGAAAATGCAGTTTCCTCACTTTTTTTTTAGGTGGCCGTTTAGCCCCACCCTGAAAATTTGGAGTAGGCGATTTTGCCCCAGCGTTTCGGTTTTGCATCGTTTTCAGTAAAACCACGTTGCATATAGTGTTATCTCACTCGCCTCGACGTGAAAATGCAGTTTCCTCACTTTTTTTGTAGGTGGCCGTTTAGCCCCACCCTGAAAATTTTTGATGACTGTCAGCGAAGTCACGTTGCATACCGTTTCGTACGGTCCCCCTTGATGCGAAAATGCGAGTAAGTCATTTTTTTTTTGGTTGGCCGTTTAGCCCCACCTGGCCATTCCGCCCCACCTTCCCCTACGCCCCTAAGTCCGGAATCTATTTGTTTTTATAATAAGGGCTTCATTTGCTTTCGATCCTGAGTAAGATTTCCTCAGATCTCTGCCTTTAATATTTCAGATTGTCTTTATTAGTGTTGTCAGCTGTAGAGTTGTTCATCCTAGTACTTGATTCCGCAGCAATAGGAGCTGCACTCTAGTCGCTACTATGAGACGCAGAACTCTTGAGGCCACCCCGTTTTTTTTTTTACCAGGCCCAACTTCTCGTGGAATCTCTTTAGCTTTGCTCAATTTTGACATGGTTTCAGATTCATCAGCAACGACTTCGTACTCTTGACTCATTTAATTTCTGTTTGGGGTACTAAACGGAATAGAATTCTGGCTTTTTTTATTGGCATCGTTTATACCACTTATTTGACGACTTTCACCTTTATTTTTCTTATTCACCATTCTATATATTGAGGTAAGTATAGATTTTGTCCGAAGTTTGTACTTCTGACACTTTATCCTTTTGCCATCGCTAGTGGATGGCTTTGGATTTTCAGTTTTATCATCTTTGCTTATCTGCAGCTGAGCCATGCTAGACTCAGATTTGCTTTTGACGTCCAAATTATTCAGTTTTGCAACCTCTATTTGTAATTCCGAATATGTTATTACATCCTCAGACGTGTCATTACGTATCTCGTCAGACGAATCTGTTGCTACTTCCTCAATTTTAAGTTCCCACGATTCTTCAAGCTTCACTCTCCCGTTACCCGTTTGTAATTTGGGAATTTTCAATACCAAGTTTGGTATATCCTGTTCATCATCAATTGCATCTTGTATATCTTTTTTTTACTTTTTTGCGTACGGTTTCGTTTTGAACATCTTTCGCCACTACTAAGCTGTTTCCTGTGTTTGAGGTCTCTATTTTAGCGGTACTCGTTACTTGACAACAAGATGAAATCCTTTCCATAGACAGATGGTTTTCTAAGTTAGTGTCGAGAACCAATTATTGTCTGTTGCATCTCGTCACGGAGAAAATCTATGATGAAAAACAGATTAAATCGCCGACTCCCAATTGTCAACTTGAGCAAAATTGAGTAAGAATTTGCACCTGTTCATTCTCGCAAGCACTTACCACCTTCCAAATATTGGATTTGTACGTGGTAACATCTGTGGCATGACTGAAGACTGAATATTCAACACTTCTGGCGATAGAATGTACCTCATTTTCTGTAAGGAAGGCCAACATGGTATGGTTTTTAAACATTTGGTAGTTCTTGCTCAATTCCTTGGTCAATAAATTTTGAAAGAACTCCCGCAGCTGCAACCCATTTGAATAAAATTAATAAATCATCTTCAGCCAACTATCAGAATAATAATAATTGTAAATCTTTTTCACCAACAAATCCGTTCAAGAACTGGTTGTTGAAATCCTACCTCAATCGATAATCCTCTCACTTTGATCTGAGTCAGTTCTGCTGATTGACCATTTGATTTCGACTGGCCTAATTTGCTCGGAATGCTCAGCTATTGGAAGATAAAATATTATTCGTAAAATAAAAGGCCGAATTCTGAGAGTTTTTCTGTACACTTTTGTCAAAGAGGTGAAGTCCAGCACAGAGCTCGACGGAATCAATTACCACAACAGAATTTGCCTGTGATCTTCTGTGTAAGGCCAGTCGTTGTTCCCACAACTCGATAGATTTGCACCGTTTCTGTGGGTACATCGCATCACTCGTTAATCTGCTGCTATCCCCTGGTGGAAATAATTTCTACGCCAAAGTACGAAAATTTCTACGACTTTCTACAGAATATTTGGACTATTTTCTACGCCAATTTCTACGAATTTCTATGAACATTTCTAGGAATTTCTATGAACATTTCTACGAATTTCTACAAACATTTCTACGAATTTCTACAAACATTTCTACGAATTTCTATGAACATTTCTATTATTTTCTATGTCGTTGTAGGGCAATTGGAACACTGTCGTAGTTTTGGCGTAGAAGTTTTCGTACTTCTTTTCGTAAATTTTCGGTGTTTTGTGTAGAATATCGTTACATTTTATATGAAAATAATTTTTACCACAAACTACGAAAATTGTATGATTATCTACGAAAACTTCTACGATTTTCCGCCTGTTTTGGAACAATTTCGTAGTATCTGCGTAGAAATTTTCATAGAATGTATTACTTTTTCGAAGATTTTCGTAGATTTTTCCATAGAAATTCCTGCCAGTGGGGGGATTCGAACTCAGCTCACTTCTCCGGGCCACCCATCCAAGTACTGACCGCGTCCAAACGTGCTTAACGGCCTTAACCTCGTTGATCACCAGAGTTACGGTCTTCAGGTCACTCCGTTTCATCTTTAAGATTTTAATACCTTCTGGCAATATCAGGTTAGCGACTGACATGCATGGAACTTCAAAACTTTTTCATGTTAGTCAAGTTTCATCTTCCAGCAGCTTTTCGATGAAAATGATACATTATCGTAATTTGACGTAAAAGATTGTACTATTGCACGGAGATGGCGAATAAGTGTGATACCTTTTTTTTCGCTATTGGGCTATTCACTTCTGTAGTGGAAAAATGTAAATTAACAGAATTTTTCGGATAATACTAACGATTCTCCACGAAAGAACATTCCGCCTCATTCCATTTGTAGATTTTTGAACAGTGTCGTGGTTATTCGTAGAAGTAATATTCCGTTGCTTGTGGAAAGTAGAATTTCGAAAATTCTCATAAAAATTAGTAGTTTTCTACTGCTAAAATCGTAGTCTTCAAACCAATAGAATATCAGTTCTACGAATATCTATGACGATCGACAATCGATGTAAAGCTGAATAATTTTTCGTAGTCTTGGAAGTGAAAAACTACGGATAATCATAAAAAAAATACCAAAATATACAGTCTTCAAGTAACGGAAGTATCATATCTACGAATATCCATGAAAAAATACGGAAAACTACACGGAATTTTGAATTAGTACGAAAATCACGATTTTCTGCACATTTTTAGGCTTGAATTTGATCGTTGTTTGACGTAGAAGTTTTATTATTTTGAGTACAATTTATTTTCAGATAAAATTGTACGACATCCTATGAGACTCAACGAGCTTCGATATCGTTATTTTGAATTGAATATTTTTTATAAATCCGAAATTCGAAAATAATTGGAGTTCGTTGCAGAACCGTACGAAATTGTACAACATGCTATGAAATTCTACGAGCTTGAATTTTCTTATTCTATCTAAATATTTTTTTCTTTATACTTCTTCATATTTCTTGAAAAATCGGGAATAATTGGAGTTTCTTGTAGAATGGTACGCAATTATACAACATTCTACGAAATTTGAAAAGATGGTGTCGAAAATGGAAGACATTCTTACGAAAAAAGACGTTTATTTTCATAATTTGTCATAGAACTTCGTAGTTTTGTACGAAAGTTTACGCTAATGTAGGCAACAAACAGTTGGCGTTCGTTCGAGTCATAAATGTCATTACTTTGTTCGTACTTTTCCGTGGATATTGGTAAAATTCACGTAGACTCTACGAATATCTACGAGAATCGACGCGAAATAAAAGGTGGTGTCGAAAATGAAAGATATTCTCATGAAAAAAGACGTTGATTTTCATAATTTGTTATAGAAGTTTGTAGTTTTGTACGAAAGTTTACGAAAGTTTACGAAATTTCACGCCAAAAAAAATTCTACCTCATCGTGCCGTAGATTTCATTTATTCAAATAGATAACTGTAGATTTTCGTTGTTTTTCGTCAATAGTTGTATATCAGAAAGATGTAGTTAATTTGCATTCGTTAACTGAAATAGTTTGTCATTAGAAATCGGAAAGTTGCATTCAGTTTTTTAGAAATTCGTACTTCCTTATGAAAGTCTATGACATTCTACGAAAAAAAAAAAATTTTCATGATCGACTTATAATTTTTTTAAAGTTGTTGATTAAGAATTGTAAATTTTCGTCATAGATTGTAGAAATCCGTATTTTTCTACGAAAAAAATACCTCTTTTCTGCGATTTTCTACCGATTTCGACGAATTTCGAAATTTTTTAACCATTTTTCACATTGTTTAACAAATTTCTACGATTTTCTACATTTTTCACTTTTGTCGTACTTTGGCGTAGAAATTATTTCCACCAGGGATATTTCTTTGAATCTCCCCAACTTTCTGTATGTCTGTCTAAAATCGTGACGTCACCCCAGTGGGGTACCCCACTGGCTTAGGCAATGCGCTTCGTCAATTACGATGTAGGATATCACTCGGTTGTTATGTAATTTTTATACCAGGTCCTGCGAAATAAACAATTCAGCAAATACGTAAGAAGACTGAAGTAGAACGCAGTTACCAATTGAATTGAACATATATCTCTCTCATTTACGTCACAACTATTTCATATATATATATATATATATCTCATTTACGTCACAAATATTTCATACCTCCAAAATCAAAGTATCACAACTCAAAACAACCCGTTTCTTTCAAACGGGCATGAAAAGTCAGGTAGCATTAGGGATAATATGTCATAGCTCTGGGCATGTGCTTTGTTCATATCAATATGAATATATAGGGTCCGTGACAAAGCTTAGGATTATTTTCCAATTGAAAAAAAATATCAAAAACTGATGTGCAATGTTTTAGCTATTCCATTTATTTAGGTATTAGATATTATTGTGGTAATGAAACTCTGGCCTGCACTGAAACGGTCGACGGTTTTGTCTCATATCCGATACAAAGGTTCAATAAAGAGGGCGAAACGATGCACGAATCTCAGTTTACCCATTTACATTAGGTCTGAATAGTAATAATTATGACGATTGATACTATATCTGAAATACAGGTGTGGCACACATCTCGGGTGTAATGTACATTTTGATCTGAGGTCGTTTAGATCGCAAATCGTCCATTATCGCCACTTTCTCATCGGATTTGGTCTTCGAATTGTAAGTTCTTGCGTTTATATTCAACTTCTGTAAAGCATCAACTTGATTCTGACAAAAAAAATAAGAATAATAAGAAAAAACAACATGGTGGATTATTGGATACATCTACGTTACGTCGTCGTAGTTATAAATTTTAATAATAATATTCACACCTTGATCAAAGATATCAAGGGGGAAATTACGAGTGCAATTTTATCGTTCTGGAGTACTCCAGGAAGCTGGAAGCACAACGACTTCCCAGAACCCGTAGGCATGCAGATGAATACATCTTTCTCTCCTGCAGAAAAAAAAATTCGTAAAATTGATTATCAATTTTGACGAAGGTAACAGCATTGACTGAAAATCGGAAATGCAATACTGAGACTTCAGTAGAAGTTGATAAAAAATAAATAAATAAATCGATAGATGGTAGACGAGCGTCAACGGGAAAAATCAAAGCCGAATCTCTCTAAAAAAAATCATCGGGGGTTTCTTGTTTGTAGCGTGGACAATCATGGGATCGGGTGAAGACGAGGAATCACTTATGTGGTGATTCTCGGAATCACTCAGGAATCACTTGAGTGAGCCTAAGTGAAAGAACTACATTTATCATCTATTCATTGACCCGAAGGAGACCGAGATTAGTGGACAACACTCAGTATGTCGCACGAGAATAATTTGTGTTGAATCAAGTTCAACGTTTTCCGCACTGCATATCATAATAACATGCTATCAACAAGGGTAACGAAAATAAGATTACTTACTCTCGTAAACTGATCGAGTGGCATTCAATTGTACAGTGCTTTTAAAACATTTGTGATGAAAGGTTCTTCTTAAGCCGTCACATAGCACTTTGTCAATAGTCGCCACAGTGTTAGATTTTGCCATTTTCCATTCGCAAATGGTAAAGAGTCTTCTTGTGACAATTGCAAATGAGAGTCATGAGAGAGCATAATGATCGAAAGAAAGAACACTGTACTGTGGGCAATTACTGATTGCACTTTGCCACACTGGCCTAAAGCGGGCGCAAACGACTCTTTTCCTGCCCTCGGGCGCAAAGTTCCGTTTTGCGCCCGCTCACTCGGTCTGAAAAGAGGCATTTTTGCAGACCAGGTGTTGAAAAAAAAATCGTGTGCAACACGGGCGCAAGACTATTTTGGCGAGTATGATTGCAGTACACTCGCCTTCGGCTCGTACTGCAAATTTCACACTCGAAAAATAGTGGTTTGCGCCCTTGATACACAATGTACTATTCCAGTGCGGTGTCAAGCACGTGGGTACGGGACTGTAAACAACTTGACTCCCGCGTCGAGTCGGGACGTTGTTACTGCGCATGCACCATCAGTAATCTCAGGCCGGACCACGGTCTTATATACAGGTCTGGGAACTCTCTCATCCAGGGAGTCTCGCTTAGCGAGGCAAAAATTCTCTATTTCACGAGTTGACTGCTATGTTCGCTGCAACCCGAGAGTAAGCTCCGAGGGAGACAGAAGTAGGTGTTCAGAAGCCATTAGGGAAAAAGAAGAAGTAGGTGTTCGTTCTCTGTCTTACACACGTAGTACATACAGTGGACGATCTGTCACGCTGTTTGGTGACATAACCTAACATCGTTGGTTTTCGGCCGTGCTCTTTTGCGTTAATACAAATATATCAATGATCATAATTTTGAGATTAGGAACATCATAAATTACATACATGGTATTCATATATTTCCAAAGCGGTACATAACTTCTGTCTTTTTAAGTGGAGAGTAATTGGATCAACACGCATTAATGACGCAATAGTTTGGCCTAGTAGCCCACTTACGATGTTAGGTTATGTCACCAAACAGCGTGACAGATCGTCCACTGTATGTACTACGTGGTAAGACAGAGAACGAACACCTACTTCTGTCTCTCTCGGAGCTTACTCTCGGGTTGCAGTGAACCTAGCGGTCAACTCGTGAAATAGAGAATTTTTGCCTCGCTAAGCGAGACTCCCCCACCACTGAAAAACGCTCGAGTTCCCAGACCTGTATATAAGACCGTGGGCCGGACATTCATTGGCAGAATTTTGGCGCGCATAAAAATACTGCCAATAAAAATCCGATATAAGTACGCTGCAGCAGCGAAATACTGCCAATGAAAACGTGACGGCAGCGTCAGCAAAGCCGTCCGCGCGTGACGTCACATGTAACGCGTAACACTCCCCACCCCCGGCACCCCCAGTAAGGGAGGTTTTTCAAACCTTCAATTTATACATATATCGTATATATTAAGGATGTATTGGCCGTACAGTCTCAACCAAAAATGATTCTCGTCGGCAAATTGAGTACTTCATGATAAGATAAAAACCGTAAAAAATCGACCGATAAAGATGATAAAAGTATTAATTTTGAATAAGAATAATGCCCGAAAGTTATCAATAAATTGTTTAAACAGAACATTGTTTAACAAATTCTGTGGTAACGTTATCTTTCTTTCATCTCAAATGAATGCCCTAATTTTCCTGAACACACATGCATGTTTCAAGAATTTTGGCACTATTTTGAAATTTCCGTTTTCGAAAATTTGTAAAAGTTGTATTTACGAAACTATTTGTTCCACGCTCCGAAAACTTCGGAATTGTAATCTACATCGTTTTCACAAAAACATATCCAAAATTCAGATTTTTTTTCCATTTTTCAACATTTGGAAATTTCCGAAAACGGAAATTTCAAAATAGTGACAAAATTCTTAAGAAATTCATGTGTATTTATAAAAATTAGGGCATTCGTTTGAGATGAAAAAAAAAATAACGTTACCAGAAAATTTGTTAAACAATGTTTTGTTTAAACAATTTATTGATAACTTTTGGGCATTATTATTACTCAAAGTTATTGCTTTGATCGTCTTGATTGTGGTTGATTTTTTTTCCGACTTTTATCTTATCCCGAAGTACCCAATATTGTCGACGAGAATCACTTTTGGTTGAGATTGTACGGCCAATACATCCTTAACGTCTTACCTTACACACCTATTTTTTACTGCGTGAAAATTTACAGATAGATACGGATAGATACGTATAAATACAGGTACAACTAGCAGGTTTTAGCCAAAAAGCTCATCGCTTTTTTGCGTAAGGCACGATCGCAGAGTGCTGGTTTGTTTTGAAATAGTGTTCAAATCCCCCAAAAATTTCAAAATTTTGATTCGTGATTAGAAGGCTGAATTCCAAAGCTCGCTATTATTTTCAAAATTGACAAAGATAGCAATCGCCATTTCTGAACCGGAAGTCGGATCGGGTCTAAAAAGAAATTTGCACAATCTTCGGGGTAAAAAAAGTATCCAGTGCAAATTTCATCAAAATCGGTTCAGCGGTTTGGCTAAGCTCGTGTTTACAAGCAACTTCAACGATTTGACACCGAGACGCTGGAGCCGGAAAAATCCTAAAAAATTCCCAAAATTTTGATTCGTGATCAGAAGACTGTATTCCAAAGCTCGCTGTTGTATGTTCAATATTGACAAAGTTAGCAATCGCAATTTCTGAACCGGAAGTCGGATTGAGTACACAAACAAAATTGCACATTTGCAGGCTGAAAAGAGTATCCAGTGCAAATTTCATCAAGATCGGTTCAGCGGGTTGGCTGAAACCGTGTTTACAAGAAATGGGCGGGTCACATACACCACTCTTGAAAATGTTCGAAAACGACTACCCAGGTGCCAAAACGTGCTCCCTACATGATTTTAGAATTTTTACTCGATCCGACGTTTTCAGCGATGGCGAATGTATAAGGCACTCCGTTTTTAACGATCGTGCCTAAAAACCGCATAGAAACGGATACAGGGTATCCGCTGTATCCGTTTCTGTACGGTTTTTGTACCTGCATTATTATATGTATCTATCCGTAAATTTTCACCATTTTCAACAGGGATAAGCACTGGACTCGCAGCGTTTCGCTGCCGCTGTCGTCGCATTTTCATCGACAGTATTTTGCTGCACGGTAAGGCCAATGAAAATCTTAGTATCTCTTTGAAAATGGATATTTGGAAAATAAAATTGTAGTAAAATCCACAGTTGATAAAAAATAATTGTGTAATATATTCTGGTAATGCTTTACGACAAGTATGTACACAAGTTTAGGTGCAAAAAAAAAATAATGATAAGAAAAAGGTATAAGGCTATATGTATAAGTCAACTATAGCATTGAAAAGTACTGACATGTGCTAAATTGACTACCTGAGAGCCAGTCTTTTGCAAAAAAAAAAAACATCAACAATACACTTGTTGGTAAAACATCGAGAAGGCAATAAATTGACTCGCATATAATTATGTGTATGCATGTAAGGTCAAAGCTTGAAATGCAGTATGGCGATGTATCTGATCCCGAGAGTCTGGCGAACGTTGAAATTATTTGTTAACCACGGCTTTCATGTGTTCTATAGTCAGTGATTTGATCTCTTGTTGACCTGAAACGTAATATTATAATTACATACGTGTACAAAATATTGCTATTGACTACAACAGTGGGAAAAAAAACAACTAATTATCTTGTGCTGTGTAAAACGGTCTATCAGTCATCAGAAAATAACAATCAGGGGTACAGTAATATTCAGCTATGCCTACCTCTCGTGACTAGCTAGTCGCTATGCGAAGACCAAAGTGGCGACGCTTTTGGTCTCTACGCAGCAACTAGTTAGCCGGAGGTGGTAGATATCGTGTACGGTAATATCTGAATATTACTGTACACATCATCGTCGACATTAATATATCAACCGTTAAGTTAATCGTACATCACAGGACATTTTTCTTGAGAAACATATATGTTTTGTCACACCACAAATACAAGTTGGGTACAATTAGCTTCACACCGGACTTACTGTATGCATGAAATTCTTCCAGACCCTGATATATGGTTTTAGTGATTGTTTTAAACACCTCTTTGTCCGAAATGTATTTGCTCTTGTAGTAAGGCTGCAATATGCTTTTGATCATTGGTAAGGTTTCCTTACATTTTTTCATGTAATATTTCGTCTTGTCTTTGGCAGGTGAATGTTGGGCATCAAGTACTGAGCTTTTGCTCCGGGTACTGGATCTGGTTGCCATGGGACTACTCTGGTCATTATTTTGTGACGCTAACTTACTGGGACCGTTTGTTTTCCTTGGATTTGGCAAAATTTCATTTGAAGTCTCCTTAACTTCACTCGATTGTGACTCAATTTTAGATTTAGTTGCGATGATTTCATCTGACGCCGAAATAGTACTGGTAAACATCTCTAGATCTAATGTACTGCTGATCTCACCAGGTTGCTTCGGGATTTCTGGCATTTTGCTGTCCTGCGTCTCAGGAGCAATGAGTGAGACTAATTTTTCACTGATTTGATCTGTCTTCGAAGTACTATGCCGAATGAAAAATTGGTTAATTTTCTTCCCACCGTTTATACTATCAGTCACCCCGCTATCGTTTTTTTTTTTCTTATCATTTTTCGCCATAGGTTCCAATACTGATTCTTTTTTACGTTTTCTGCTTCCTTCCTTACTAGTAGATGGTTTTGGATTTCCAGCTTCGCTGTCTTGTCTCATTTGAAGAGCGGTTCTGAACCCACAGCTCGACGTGCTCTCCAATACTGATTCGTTTTTGCGCAGTTGTCTACTGTTGTTGTTTCTGGGACGACTCCGACTTTCAACTTCGCTATCTTCTCTCATCTGCAAAGCAGTTCTGAAGTCAGATCTGGATTTGCCGTCCGAATTATCCACTTTCACACCTTTCGGATTCAATTTCGGTGTTGCGGGAAATATATCTTCATCGGAATTTTGGTCAAACATATCTTCATCAGCATGTTGGTCGAACATATCTTCCGAATCGTCCGGAAATTCTAGTTCCCCAAATTCTTCGCCTTTCATTTTTACATCAATCGTTTTCAATTTTGGAGTTTTTGAGATGAAATCGGATATCCAGTTCGGTTTGTCATCTGTTGTATCTTCCGGATCTTTTCCGATTGTTGTTTGCACCGAATTTTTGTAGATGTCTTTCGCTAGAACAAAGTCGTTCGCTGTATTCGATACTTTGTACGTTGCTGTGTTTGGTGCTGCCTTGTTGTCTGACTTTGGTTCATTCGACACTTGACTAGATGACACATTGCTTCCAACGGGTACATAGTCTCTCAAGTTGTCGTCGAGAACCATTTCTTTGTTGGATCTTGTCAGAGAAAAAATCTGTGTTACAGAATAAATAGAATTAGTGACTCTCAACGCAAACTTGGCATACAAATTTACAGTATGTACTCTTTCTGACACCCACCGCTTTCGAAATATTGAATTTGTATACGCTTGCAGCTGTGGTACGCGTAAAAACTGAATATTCGAGTTTTTTTGCTACAGAATTTATGTCATTTTCCGTAAATGAGGCCAATGCAGTATGGTTTTTAAACATCTGGTAGTTTTTCATTAATTCTTCAGTCAATAACTTGTAAAAGTGCTCCCGTAGCTGCAAAAAATTTAAATACAATTCATAATTCCTCTTCAATAAAAAAAATCGGTATATTCTTCGGTTCAGCCTTATTACCGATGAAACCATTCACGAACCGGACATTGAAGTCTTACCTCGATTGATAAGCCTCTCACTTTAGTCACTTCTGCAGATTCAACATTCGATTTTGCCAGAGCTAATTTGCTGGGAGCGGTCAACTGAAACAAATCAAATTTGATTTGTAGTACAGAAGACGGAATTTTGAACTTCCTTTGGAGAAAATTTGGTAAAGAGATCAGGCCACGTATGAGGCTCGATGGGAATAATTACCGTCGCAGAATTTGCCTGTGATCCTCGGCGCAAAGCAAATTGTCGGTCCAATAACGCTTTAGCTTCACGTTTTTCCTGCAACCGTATCGTATCACTCGTTGTTCCGTCACTATCATTATCAGTATCTGCTTCCCTATGAATAATATTTTCACAATGGCATTAGATGATCATTTCCATATTATTATCAATTGTAGCAAGAAGATAGGATAATTGATTAGATCCTCGAAATCCAAACTCTTGAAAGGGAGACAAAACTCATAAAAACACCTACAGCATATCACGCTTAGAAAGTGCAAAACCTTCTGATGTCGGATTAGTAATTTGTCTCTGTCTCTGTCCTCCCGTATAACAATTTTTGAACGCGCTGATCCGCTCTCCAACTTCCTTTATCTCTCTGCAGCAATCACATTGGCCTTCACAATTAGGAGGTTTGTTGCCAAAGTGTTTCGAGAACACAGAGTGACGACACCTAGTTCGCAGGTAAAACAATGCTTGAGATTCGAAATTCTACTTAACCTGCAATAAATCAATGAATCCGAAATATTCTCACTTCATATCCACGCAATAAAAGACCATTTTTTGAAAGTGATTGAAATTTTCGGTCGCTCTGTTCCGTTTTTTGGTATCACCGCCATCATTTGAATTGCGGAGAATGTAGTTGATTGAACGTAGCTCCTCATTGCTGAAATATATCCTACACATCGCTGGCTTGCCATCTCGGCCAGCCCTACCGGATTCTTGATAGTAACCAGAAACTGAGGTAGGCACTGTCCAATGCACGACAAATCTGTAATGTTATTCAAATGATGTCTTTATTGAATGAAAATTGTATTTGAATAAAAAAACGTGCAGCCAAACTCCAAGATATGCTAAAATTGAGATACTTTTTGTGCTCGAAATCAAATGAATAATTCATGAATCGTTTGAAAAATTATAACATTTGAATCCTGAAAATTCAACCTGACAGGCCCCTTGTCTACTCCCATTCCAAAACTACAGGTGGCGACTATAACTCGTACATCTCCAGAAGTCCACTTATTTTGATTTAAATCACGAGCTTTGGGTGTAAGGCCTGGAAAATTATAATGGTTATAATTCGTGTCTACCGATGTACTTAGAAAATAAGAAATTAAAGACTGCAATATCCCCTACCTGCGTGATAAGGCAATGCCGTGATGCCCATTTTATTCAATTTTTCGGCCAAAAGTTCTGTGGTATCTTTCTTGCGACAGTAAATTATGCCGCAATTTCTTTGTGGCTAAAGAGAAATAAGGAATTAGTAGATAAATTTAACCCCTGTACATAAAATTAGTTTTTCTTTGTCATTCATGACTCGAGTAAAATGCGGGAAACTGCTTTTCCTGACTTAAGACAAAAACAAACTCATCATTTTAGAGTACTTTTGGAACTGCTGTATCCACCGGGCCCAATGCTTCTGCGACAAACTGCTTCAGATGTGTGTATGGGTTTGGTATAACGTCGACAAACCACACGTCATAGTATAAGTTTTGGCGAAAGACGGGCAACGAAAATCGATGAGGATCCTTCATCCCTAAAGTACCGAATATATCGCGAACCACCTAAAGTAAACATTTTCAACAGTTGTAATTTGGTGAAATTCTTGACTGTTTATTTATATGAAGAGAAACACGTGGGATTCCTCTTTGCCGCTGAGCGCCTAACATATAACATCTAATGTGTAACCGAAGGGCTTCTTTCGACTTGATAATGGCTGACCATGATCAGCCAAAACGTCGTCGCAAAATAAAGAAATTTGCTCAGAACATGTGACTGTTACACCCACGAGTTTCTCTTCGTATACAACAGTAGTAAGTCATTTGGTAACGAGCTTCTACTCTGTTGTAAAATCACATTAGTCTTACGATTAATCGAATTGAATAAGGAAACTGAAATATTATTCATTTTTGATTCAGGATTATCTCCTTTCTTCCGAAACAATATCTGCAATAGTGAAGTTAATTATGTTTAATTACGGTATCATCAGCTGTGGCGGTCAATGCGATTATTGGAACGTCTGGACACATCGTTTTGTATCTTCCCAACTCCCTGTATGTTGGTCTAAAATCGTGACCCCACTCACTCAAACAATGAGCTTCGTCAATGACGATGTAAGATATCACTCGGGCATTGTATAATTCGTATACCACGTTCTAGAAAATAAATAATTTAGTCATTAGAAATAAATAATTGTTACACTGACTGAATAATTCATTGTTTGTTATTGATTGTAATGTTCTTGATCGATCAAAGAAGATTCGATTAAAAGATTAGATTCATTTTTTATTCAATTCTGAGTACAAAAACGATTACGGACATGCAATTTATGAACATATGCTATAAAAAAGAAGTTTCTCTGAGATCTGCAAACTTCATCAACCACTACATTGCCAATCTCTACAGCCAGGAAAAAGAATGCTCCAAGAATTATTCCACTGCTTTTTCGTACGCTTGCTGATATATTCTACGAAAATTTCACAATTCCATATTTACAACACTATTAGATAGTAGAATACTCTTGTAATTATTGAGCATTAGGTGAATGTATCATGATCTAGTCGAGTAATAAAAATGAAAACCAACATAATTGTAACATCAGGTTTTTCCTGGTCATCCCAACTGTAAAGTACTAGGTTGTCAGATCGCTATAAAAACTGACTATAAGAACATGATTTCCACCATTTCTAACAGTAAGACCCTAACTCGTGCGCTCCCTCAATATTCTTTATCTCAGGGGTTCTTTAGCCCGACTATAGAGCTCCTGAGATAGGGTATTGTGAGTGGAACGCACAAGTCAGGGTTACGAGCGATCAATTTCTGGTGTCCTATTTTTTGCTATACACTTTTTTGGAGTAGTTTTGCTGTTAATAACGCTCTAGGCTGCAGAGAACATTAATTTGTCGATAATAAACCAAAAGTAACTTCTGAAATATACTAACATGATAATTATCATACCTCGAATACACGAGTAGAGGCCATCTCCGGTGTGATGTACAACATTTTTATCTTAGGTTGTTTGGATAGCAAGTCATTCATTATGGCCACTTTCTCATCTGTTTTAGTCTTAGAATTGTAGGTTTTCGCGTTTACTTTCAACTTCTGCAGCGCGTCAACTTGATTCTGGGCAGAAAATGAAAAGACTGTTGAGGTAGAATTAGATTATCGTAATCCACGTAGGTAGATTAACGTAATCTACATATGTAGAAAAATTGATGGTTAAAAAAATATGTTCAAACCTTTATCAAGGATATCAAGGGAGAAAAAACCAGCGCAACTTTATCCTCGTGGAGCACTGCGGGAAGCTGAAAGCACAACGACTTACCAGAACCTGTTGGCATACAGATGTAAACATCTTTCTCTCCTGAAGACAAAATTCAAAGGTTAGCAAAGCATCAAAATAAAAATAGGAGACCGATTATGATGACATAACGTGTACCCTAGTAGTTTAGGGTACAGATATAAAAATTCCGGTAGCAAGAGTGAACCGCAGTATAAAAATGCACCGAAAAAATGAACAGAACGATTTGAAAAAAAAAGACATTGATTTTTTTCGTCGTGTACTATGAGGTTGTAATCATTTGACGGATAAATATGAAACTGAAATTTTTTGTCGGATGAAGTTTTCTCAAAAAGATTATAAGTAGACAAGAGTGACATGCTGTCAATAAGTGCAATATGCAAAAAAACGTTACTTACTTTCGTAAACTGCTCGAGTGGCATTCAACTGTACAGTACTTTTGAAAGATTCGTGATGGAATGTTGTGTGTAAATTTTCACGCAGCAGCTTACCAATAGCCTGCGCCTTCGCAGAGTCCTTAGATTTACCCATTTTCCATTCGTAAACGACAAATAGTTGTCCTATGAACTGACAGTTGTAAATAAGGGCACGAAATGTGAGTTGTGACTACGCTATGCCTGGTGCACTGCGTGCTCAGCTGTGTGTGCAGTCCGTGTACCCCGTGTCCGTGTAGTGTGCCCGTGTGCACGTGTGTGTGACAACTGAATTCAAGCACGAACCATGTTGTGTGTAGAGTAAAACCTCACCCGCCACTCGTAACTCCCGAATAACGCGTCGTTTGGTTTTATCGTGGTTTTATTTTCTAAAAACTACGAAACTACTGGATACAAGACGGCTGTGAAACTGTGAAGGTACAATCTCCCCTTTCCCAGGATCAATATTTTTTTTTTTTTTTTCATATTCAACAATACGAAGACAGAGGGAGCTTTCCAACAAGGCCAAAAAAACAGACACACAGCGACATGATTGGTCGGATCTAAGGGAAAGGACCAATCATATCGCTATGTGTCTGACGGTGTCCATTTTACTCGCTGATCTATACCGTGACATTTCGTGAAAGGCGAACGCTTCGGGGATGCCACCTGAAACTCGCTCGGTAAAAGTCCCTAGCCCTAAGTTGGTATCCTAAGGCTGCATTCACATGGGCCTGAATTCACCGCATCGGAACGGAATCGCAATCTAGGGAGTTTTCGAAGAGCCAATCAGAGACGTTCCGGTCATTCTTCGTTCCGATGAGAATATTAGGCTGCCGTCCCATGGCCCGGAATTTGTTCCGTCGCCACGAACCCGGAATCTAGTAACTTTTCAAGCGCCAATCAGAGGCGTTCTGGACATTCCGTTCCGTCTGCACTACCAGTAGTTGCGATCTGTCAAACAAATCTCTGTATCTGTGCGTACGTGTAACAAAAGACAAAAATGAATTCGTTAGGACCCGTCAGTATAATACGAAATTCATTTATTTATTTATTCGTTTGTTGTAGTTATTGTTGAAGTGGAAATAATGGAAACATTCGTCACGTTTGACCTAATATCACCCGATTTTTAACCTATATAATTCGAGAATATTCATAACCTGTCCCGAATCGAAAATCGAATTAAGTATTTATGTATGCTATTGATACAGGGAAAATATCCCTGAGCAATAAAGATGTATTTCTAATTTATTCTTCAGCATCCATTTATTCTTAATAATATTACAATTCATTTACCAAAACAGAGGTTTAGCGCGCACGTGCATCTAAACAATACATATGCTTGTGTGGGTGACACGAATCCGTGCCTGCCAGCATCGGGTGTCCCATGACACGGAATTCACAAGCCCGGAAGTGCCGACACCCAATCACAGTAGCGTATTTCGAATTCAGCGCTAAAAGGAACGATCGCAATTCGCCGGCGATCGTTCCGTGCGTGTCAATTCCGTACCATGGGGCAGTAGGAGAAATGTATCCCGTAAATCAGTGGGGCCGGAACGCCTCTGATTGGCGCTTGAAAAGTCACTGGATTCCGGGTTCGTGGAGACGGAACAAATTCCGGGCTATGGGACGGCAGACTTATCCTACGTTCACATGGACCGAAATTTGCCGGAATTCACGGGGACGGAACGCTCAGTGGCGAATTAGGCTGCATTCACATGGGCCTGAATCACTGATCTATATACTAACTGGATAGCTGATACCCACGCGGGCAGCGGGCCGGTTAGAAGCCTCGCCAGCGCCACCGAATATTTCCAGGAGAACTAAATTTCCCTAATCTGCGCATGCGTCGACGCGCTTCATTCAAACATAACCACGTAGAGATGAGTGATTCGATAATGAATCCTATTTTACGGTGGCAATCATGCAACCGTCAAATATAGAGAACAGAGTGTTGCTGTAGGCGGACATTTCACCATTCGGGGTGTATAATACGAACGTGAACTGACGTTATTATGATATACCATACTATACTTCCATATTTTTTCAAGTTGGTTAGAGAGGCAGAATCAGAATTGTTTTCATATCTTTCCGTACGTGAAATATTGATTGCTCATCTTTCTTAATAAACACAACGGCCCATATTTACTGTGTATATCGATCATACCTTATACGTGACTTACAATTCGTTTTGAAATTGACGCTATCAGCCACGCATGGCAGCGCATGTTTGCTACGGCGCATGCTCAGATAGCACTCATTTAGTTCTCCTGGAAATATTCGGCGGCGCTGGCGAGGCTTCTAATCGGCCCGCTGGACCCTGTAACGTCCCAACCGGAGTTCACAAAAGACCCCAGAGAATAATCCCTAGAGTTTAATGTTACTAGTGGTTAGTCTCACAGATCAGTAGTTCAGGGTGCTCAAGTACCGATAAAGTATTGAAATACACTGAATTGGGTTGATTTCTACGTTATCGTCCGTGGTTGTTACAGTCCGCGTAGTAGGGCAGTCCGTTGGGTTATCGTCCGTAGGACAGGAAGGATTATTACTATTTAAGGGTTGAATATATATATATATTTATATTACCTTGTTTTTGATGGAAACTCGATGCAAGTTGAGCGATGAAGATTTGGGCTGCGGCTGGTCAACTCTGGATCTCGGCAGAGTTGGGGATAGATGAGAAAGGTTCTTTTCTCAGAATAATTCACTTTGACTTTGGTTAAAGTTTAATAAAGTTTATTTGGATAAGTTTGAAAATGTTACAAAGACAATATTTAATTTGGACGACGTGTATGAGCGATGCTCAACGTGACGTGAAGTATACCGAGAAGGTTTAGAAAAACTGTGAGAAAATCGAGAATAAGAATGAGAGATTTGAGATGATGCTTCTGCTTTTTGAGGGTTTATATAGGCCCTTTTTAGGTGATACAAGTGGGAGTAGACGAGCGTGATTGGTTGTCATTTGTCTGATAATGTCGAACTATGCGGCCGCAGTTTTCCTATCGCTTTAGCTATTTTCGGTAGCTATGGCTGTAGGTATTTCTTGCAACCTGGGTCGTCTTAATGTGCAACTCCATATACGTCGTGCATGTTTGTCGTATGATTAATACCTATCTTAGATGTATATATTCTGATGATTATTCGATTGTTCAGTATCGTTTTAATATAGAATTTTTGTGTAATTGAATGAATATATATATGTATCTATACATGTGTATATTTGCAGATTCTGAACAATTGATTAATGCTTGATTATATATATATGTTTACTAGTTTATATGGTTAAATGGATCATTACAATGATTTGATAGATACGTATATGCGTACATATGCAATGTGACTGATTGTGTGTATTTATTAATTATTTCATGTATATGCGGCTGGGTAGCATATTCATATAAGTATCTGTGTGCATCGTTGTTTATCCTTACTCAATGGTATGTATTGACTCTTAACGATGAATACCGCTCGGTATACCAGGTTGACGTGTTTATGGCTTTCGCGCTGAATATTTGAACGTCTCTTTTTATCTTCGAGGAAAGCAGCTAAGGCTTATCTATGAATGTATTCCGCGCGGTTGCGGTCTCCTGTTAATCAACGCGTAGCCGTATACACGTTGTTCCGTGATTTCGTTGTTGTTATATTAATTTATATTAAAGTTATAAGAATCAAACTTATAGCTATGCTATGTTCCTGAATTAGATATCCGTTTTGAAGGGTATCATTATTATTCCACACCAGAGTAATAATTATAATTATATTTTCCTTTATATATGCATATATATTTATGTATAGTAATATATATGTATTTATGTGATTACCCATGTATATATATTCCATTACCATTATTATAAAGTATTAATATTATAAAATAAGATTGATTATTATAATCGTGTCCGTTTATCAGCAGAGGTAGGCGGGTTGGTCTCGTATATAGAGCCGGTTGGATCTAAGTTCCTTGTATAGGGGTTTTTAGTTAGTCGTTAGAAGACTGGACAAGTTACTAGATTTCAAGTTTCTCATCATGGATTCTTGTAGTTCATGGTGATATAGTGACTTCTGGTAACTCTTCATGAGGATGTGGTTTGTGGTCCGGTTAGATGTTACACTTCCCCCCTTATTTGCGAATGTCGAGCTTTGTGCTCGGCATTCCGCATGAAATTCCATTTTCATTCAGGTTTAGGTGCGGTGCTTGTTGATACGCTCCTGACTTCAGGATTTGGTATATCGTAATGAGGTATAGTTCTTGGTGCGTTGTAATGAGGTATCGTGTGGGTCACCAAATCTGGGTAGATTGGTTGATGTCTCGTGATTTCCATTTCTCTTGGTGCTGTTGGTTCCTTCAGTCTCTTCGTAGTCGGTCCTGGTTCTTCTGCGTCGTCCGTTGATTTCGCCATGTGTAGTAGCACGTTTGTTAATGAATCCCAAAAAGCTCCTAGCAGTTTTATGCTCCATCCATAGGTTGCTTTCAAGGCGTATCCGTGTAGTATTGTGTCAAAAACAAATTTGAATAGTTTGAACACGATGCATATTCCCAATAGTCCGGCGCTGGTTATTCCGAAATTGGTGAACCATCCCCACATTTTGTTCCAGGTGGAGTCGACTATTCTTTGCAGAGATTCTTCGTTTAAGAATTGTGTGATTGATAGATTCTCATTTGCAATGTTGTGTCCTGATACTCCTCTAGCTACGTCGTTTAGTAATCCAGGTCTTTCTGCGGCGAACATGATGTGGTTGCTGAGTCTATCCAGATCCTCGGCAAGATAGATTCCGCTGGTTGCTAGATTGCCAGGATTTACGTATGTCCAAGTAGGTAGTGTCATGGGTTCCAGCGTGCCTGGTTGTACCGCTTCGGTGAGATGGGGTAGTAGTTTGTACCATTTTTCTCCGAGATTGTACATAGGTGGTATAAAAGGGTTACATTCTACTTGAATACCTGTTTTAAGTAGTATGTGGCTTTTCGGCGTTAGGAACATTGTTTCATTTCCTTTGTAGATGGGAAGTTCCTGGTAACATTCTTCTGTTCTTCTGATTTTGACTTCGACGGGTATGCATTTCACGATGTAGATTACTTCGTTTGCGGAGGTTCGCAGTAATATTCGGTCAGTGCGTCAGTTGTCCACATGATTTTTCCATATGATGAGTAATTTGAGATATATTTTTAGGGTTTTTCCCTTCATGAAAAATAAAATGATTCTACTCTATGTTCGTCAATGATTTTATACTGGTAATACCTTCCTCTGTTGATTTTGATTGAGTTTTGGACTTTTCATACATTCTAATGTGTGATACTTCGGTTGTGAATTATTCGTTTGACATGATTTGTTTCATAAATTTAACATATAGTTCTTAATTGTAATTATTCTATATCGTTACATGTGTAGATACGATGGATTTTGATTGGACAGTTACATAATGGATTAAGAGGCAAATTTTATATCTATACGTTAGAATACTTATTCTACTTAAAATTATTTTACTAGGCTGAATCAGGCATGTAATTTGATTTGTTTACTGTGTGTCTTATGGATTTGGTTTATTTGCTCTAGACCCGTTTTCAGCTAGTTCAAGTTGTAAGATTGTAAGTATATTATTAACAGTTATTATTTTCTTTTAATTTTTGAACCTCTAGAATAAACTATTTTGATTTTACATTTGAAAATTAATTTGAAAATTTATGTACTGGAGATTATTTCATTTTTTCTTAATGCGGTTTTGGCAATTTATAAACATGTATTTTGAAATAGTTCGGGAATATTCTTTTAATAAGATCTTTAACTATATTCCAATTTAAATCATCTAATCCGCATCCTAATTCAGGAATTGCTAATTCTCTTATTCCCAACTTGTTACATTGATCATAAAGATTTTCTAAACATATTCTTAGCGTTTCGTAAGTTGGTTTTTCATCGCTATATGTTTTCGTTATTAAATAAAATATTACGCGTTCTTTTCTGAGAATTAATGTGTCACCTACTTCGGGTTGTTGAATTCTCAATTCTTCTATGTAATTGAATTTCTTTTTGAATTGCAAGGCGATTCCTGCGTTCATTCTGAGATCTTTCGCTACGCAATGTGCCAATGGAATATCAGGTGGTGCGTTGAATAGATCGTCTGTTATCTCTGTTATCTTGATTCGATTGTCTCGCTCTATTCTTTGATCTTTCCTTCCATTGTCTATGAAGGGTATTACTACTCTCGGTTTTCCAAGGATTAATTGATCGTTTTTTAGATCTACTTGTGAGTCCGTTTTGTCTAGAAAATCTAGTCCTAATATGAGTGGAGTTGACAAATTTGGTATGACTACAGCGTGCTGTGATATCGCAGTTCTGGCAACATGTATCGTTAGTAAGATTCTTTGATTTGAAATTTGAATATTGTCTCGTGTCGCCATTCTGATTCCTACGTCTGGACTCTTCACTCTTAGTGCTGGTTTGGGTACCTGTTTTTCTATATTCTCTAGAGTATTTTTATCTATAATTGTTAGTTGAGACCCTGTATCGATTAGTGCGTTTACGAAGACTCCTAAAACTAATACTCTAATAGTGGGTTGTTCATTGTGATCGTCGAATACCTCCGCTAAGGCTACCGTCGCTGCGGGGGTTTCATCGTAAATGCTAATTTCGATATTTTCAGAGAAAACTTTGAAAATTAATTGCCGTATTGTTTTCCATTCAAGATATCCTGGGTCGCAATCTAATTTTGTCATTGCTATTTTTGTAATACCGTGGTCTTTGCACCGTTCGTGACAGTTTGTTAATGCTTCGAGAACGTGTTTATACGTTGGTTTAGAATAATGCGCTTCTCTTGTCACTAAATAGAAAACGTATCGTTTCTGGCTTGTTTGCAATAAAATTACTTTTCCAGGTTCGAGACGTACTCCGATCTCTGGTAATTTTCCAAATTTCTCTTCAAATTTCGCAAGTTTACCGGTCATTTTTAAATCTGCGGGTATGGGTATAGCTAAGGCTGTGTCTAGCGTTGTGTTAAGTATGTCTCCCGTTAATTCTTCGATCTTAGGTCCGAATCTTAATTGTTTTACTCTACCGTATGTTCTTGGCTTATTGATCTCCGAAGGTGTAATTTCCTGATTCGTACTGAACTTTCGATTGGCGTTTGCTTGAGTCGATGTGCTGGGAATTGCATTTTCATCGACGTTACCAGTGATTTTGACATCGTTGAAACTGTTTTCTGAGTTGAATTCAACGTCGTTGGTAATCGCGTTATCTGTTGTAGGAGTGAAATTACGAACTTGCGTTTCGGTTTTATTAATTTCGTTTGGATTTGTCGGTAAATGAGCTAGTTTGGTTCTATTTAAATGCACGATTTTAGGTTTTCCTTTCTCGCCTTGTATTTTGATGTTACAGTCGCTAAGAACTTCGGTTACTCTGTAAGGTCCGTTATAATGATCTCCGAATTTACCTTCCTTTTCTTTTATGGTGAATACCTGTTCTCCCTCTTTTACTTGCATTGGATTTACTTTGCGATCGTAATACTTTTTGTTTTTTAATTTTGAGTTTATCAAATTTTCTCTCGCGTGTGCCCGTATGCTATGCATTGCATCTAAAAGTTCGGAAATATATTCGCTGTATTCTCTGAGGGTACCGTCAACTGGCGTTTGGCTCGAGGGTACACGTGCTATTCGTCCGTATACCAGTTCGTAAGGTGTATATTTGGTCGATTCGTGAGTGCTGGTATTGTATGAAAACATGGCTAGTTCGATTAGATTGTCCCAGTCATTTCTGTTCTGTATGAAGTGTTTCAAATATTCTACTAACACGTGATGAGATCTCTCTAAGGAACCGTTGGATTGCGGGTGAAAAGCTGTTGTCTTAAATTGCTTGATTTTGAAATATTTTGCGACTGATTTCATAAGATTACCGATAAATGCTTGTCCTTGGTCTGTTAACACGGCTCTAGGTGTACCAAATTGACAAATAAATTTCTTTACAAAAGCTTCCGCGATTTCTTGTGCGGTGGCTCTCCTAAGGGGAATTGCTAATGAGTATTTGGTTAGATTATCCTGCATTGTGAGTAGGAAAGAGTATCCCTTTTCACTGGTCGGGAGTGGTCCTACTATGTCTAGAGATATTTTATCGAAAGCTATGGTGGATGTGTCCGTTATCACCATAGGTTGTTTAATTTTTACGCGGACTAGTTTTTTCTTTTGGCAGCTTACGCATTGTAAAATGTATTTTTGGACTTCTTCTTTGAGGTTTGTCCAATAGTATTTTTGTTTAATACGATTGTAAGTTTTTGTAACTCCCTTATGTCCTCCGAGGGCTGAAGCGTGAGCTTCTTCTAATATTATCGGTCGGTCTGCGATGCATGGTTCTACGATTTGATTGGTACATATCAAAATTTTTACTGGGGTATCGGTGAACGTTATTTTTATATGATCAAGAATATCCTTCCATTTTAAACCGTTAATTCCTTCCCTGGTTTCTGAGATATATAGAAGATTGACGTTCGTTTGTTTCATGAGAACTTTGAGTTCAGCTAAGGCTGATATTAGTTGGAACAATTGGTCTCCGTCTTCCCCTAATATAATTACGAACTGTTTCCTAGATTTCCTTTTCCGATACCAAGTTTCGCCCCTTTTAAAGTTATTCCTTTTACTCAATTGTATGGCCCTATTTTTATGAGACAATATTTTGCCTCCCGAGTCTATGGGCGTGCCGTTCTCAAGAGCGAACCATGCTACTGCACCTTTTTTTGTCCCTATATTATCTCGGATATTTATGACGTTTGAGGTATTTAAAAGGTCCTCCATTGTCGCGGGTGGTAAATCTTCCTCAATTTTGGGGACTTGACTTTCTTGAGTACTGATTGCAAAAGGGTCAACACTCTGATCGTTATCGGTTACTCTTTCCTGTGCAATTTCGTCTGGGTAGTCGCGCATCTTGTCGGGTTTTTTTTCAAAAATTCCTTCGGCCTTCATAGTATTACCGTTTGCGTGTATTTCGGCTTTTGTTGTTACCACTATCGGTCCTTCGTCTTCGGACGAGTCCTCGTCGTGGTCCCTGCTGATTACGCACAAGCGTGCATCTACTGGGTTTCTAGATAGCGCGTCTGCGTTTACGTTCGTTTTACCTGCTTTGTAGATTATCGTGTAATCATATTCGCTAAGTTTTAGTTTCCAACGAAATAGTTTCGAGCCAGGATCTTTCATTGAGTGCAGCCAAGCTAAAGGTTTATGATCGGTTACTAATGTGAATTTAGTCCCGTACAAATAAGATCTAAAATATTGTACGCTATACACTATCGCGAGTAATTCTTTTTCAGTTACGGAGTACTTTATTTCTGCTTCGTTCAAGACTCGAGATATATACGCGATCGGTAAATCTTTTCCGATTTCTCCTTGGCTAAGTATTCCTCCAATAGCAAAATTAGACGCGTCGGTAGTTACGATAAATGGTTTTTTATAATCTGGGTATTGAAGTATAGGTTGACTGCATAATAATTCTTTCAATTTGTCAAAGCTTTGTTGCTGTTCGGTTGACCAAGTAAAAGTTATGTCTGTTTTTAATAAATTGGAAAGTGGTTTGGCTATTTTTGAAAAGTCTTTGATAAATCGACGATAATATCCTGCTAAGCCTAAAAATTGTTTTATATTTTTGGGATTTTTAGGTATGGGAAATTGTCTAACTGCTTCGAGTTTTTTCGGATCTGGTCGAACTCCGTCGGCTCCGATAATATGGCCGAGGTATCCTACTTCTTTCCTAAGGAATTCGCACTTATCTGGCTGTAACCGTAAATTTGCTTTTCTCAAACGATTCGTCAGGTTGACAAATTTTTCCTTGTGTTCCTCTAGAGATTTTGCGTACAATACTATATCGTCTAAGTATACGAACATTTCTATTCCTTGTAAACCCGTTAATACTTGATCCATTAATCGTTGGAACGTAGCGGGTGCATTTTTTAAACCAAAAGGCATTCTATTAAATTCGTAGTGACCGTAGGGTGTTGTGAAAGCTGTTTTACCCTTATCATTTTCATCCATTTCGATCTGGTGAAAACCTGATGCTAGATCAAATATTGAAAAATATTTTGCTCCTCCTAATTGATCTAAGATATCCGTGATATTAGGTAGCGGATACGCGTCTCCTAAAGTTTTTTCATTTAGAGATCTATAATCTATGACCATTCGCCATCTCTTATTACCCATAGAGTCTTCTTTCTTAGGCACTATCCACAATGGTGAATTGTATGGTGAAGCTGAAGGCTGAATTATATCTGACTTTAATAGTTCCGTCACCTGTTTTTGTATTTCATCTTTATGAATCTGTGGGTATCGATATTGTTTAGTATTGATAGGTCGTTCATCTATTGTTACAATTTTATGTTTTATTACCGTAGTGCTTCCTAAAAGTTCGCCTGGTATGTGAAAAATATCGGCGTTATCGTGTATTAGTTCTTTTATGTATCGCGTCTCTTCCGCGTTCAAATGGTTTAATCGCAGAAGGGACTCCAAAACCTCCGATCTAGTTTTGGAATTTACATTGGAGTCTTGTGTTGTGGTTAACACGCTTGAATTTGATTCAACTATTCTTTCGTTTATCGGTATATCGATATATCCTTCGTCATTTTGAATTTCGTCATTTACTTCGATTATATTTAATAATTTTACTTCGTCCTCTGACGGTTCATTAGTTGCTTTATTACTTTGAGCTAAACATTCTTTTTGTTTGCTGATTTTTGATTTTTTATTCGCGCGATTCGAATTTTTCTTGAATTTTTGCTTTCTAATACTTGTATTTTTATTCATATGCTTTCGATTTATTTTTCTTTTATTCTTCGTATTTGTTTGGCCTATTTTGGCTTCGATTTTTCGATTTATTTCATCAATTTGATTTTCTTTTTCCTCGTTCATTTTTAGTTTTATTCCGCGGTTTGTTTCATTCATTTTTAATAGATTCGTTTCGATTTGATTTCTTTGATTAACTTCGTTTCGATTTAGTTCATTTATTTCGATTTCATTTTCTGAATTTATTTGATTCAATAGCTCCGATTGCTCTGATTGATTAAACCGATCTGTTCGACTTACTTCGGTCATCGAAGGTTTTCGAGATTTGATTACTTCTTGTAATTTTTGGATCGGGATTTTTATTTTTATCTCTTCGTTGGACGTATTGATTGCGTAAAGATATGCTTTATTTTCTCGGTTAGTTACGAATGCGTTTCCTAAGTAAACACCGTGGCCTGCGTCTATGCGCGGCAGATATCCTTCTGACAAATTGGTGTCTTCGAGATTAACACACACGCTTACACGAGTTCTGGGCGGAATCGTAGTGATTCCTTCCTCTGGACGTCGACTTCCAGAGTCCTCGCGATCGTTATAAACGTAAGGTTCAAAATCCGAATTCGATAAACTAGATTGTACATCTGTAAATTCATCGTCGCAGTTGCCATCCTGCGTTTCACCTGTCAGGGTCGGATCCCTGTGTTGATTAACAAATGGAATGCACGTTGTACCGAATTTTAAACATTGCTCTTTGAAATCAATTTCTGCGTCGTTTTCGCGAAAGAATTCCGTTCCTATTATACCGTGTTGCTTGATTGGTAAATCTTCCGGAATTATGTGAAAATTGCTCGGTGTACCTTCTATCTCGATGGGTACTTCTCCCATGGTTGCGATACTTGTGGGCGCGATCCCGTTTAGTTTATATTTTTTATCTTCATTGATTTCGATTTCTGGATTTAAACAATTCTTTTTTATGAGGTTTAAATCGGATCCCGTATCTAGCATTAGGGTGCTTGGAAATTTAAATTCGTTCGTGTCTACCCTGATTACTGGAATCGTTTTTACATGATGACCGCTGATCATGTTTAATAGTTTCGCGATATATTCGTCTTGTCTTTCTTCTTCGTACTCATTATTTTCATCAATATTATTTTTTGTTTCGCGGTTTCTAATTTCGTCTGAGGGTTTTATTTTCTGGACCTCAGGAATATTGTCTTGTCTTTCTTTAATTAATTTGTCATTTTTATCAATATTATTTTTCATTTCGCGGTTTTTAATTTCGTCTGAGGGTTTTATTTTTTGGACCTCAGGAACATTGTCTTGTCTTTCTTTAATTAATTTATCATTTTTATCAATATTATTTTTCATTTCGCGGTTTTTAATTTCGTCTGAGGGTTTTATTTTTTGGACCTCAGGAACATTGTCTTGTCTTTCTTTAATTATCTTGTCATTTTTATCAATATTATTTTTCATTTCGCGGTTTTTAATTTCGTCTGAGGGTTTTATTTTTGGGACCTCAGGATTAATATTTATACCTCGGATTCTATCGGTTCGCTTTCGATTATTGTCAGGGCGCGGTTGGGTCTTGGGGTGGCCCCCGAATTCGCACCCGGTCTCGAGCGGCCTTCCCCGTTTCCCGAAAATGCTGCTTGATTAACCGCCGTTCGTTCCCGGAGTTGGTTGTGTCTCTCTCTCTTCCAGCATTCGTCAATGCTGTGCCCCCAATTTTGACAGAAGCGGCACTGTTCGCGCTCTACTACTCGGTTCTGTTCTCGCGGCGGATTTCGCGGATTCCCTTGGGAATTAAAACGATCTTGCGTTTGATAACCTCGGTAACGATCGTCTCGGTTTGTGTCGTATGATCGGTCTCGTGCCGGATTTCGATATTGATTTTCCCGAGGGTTTTGTCGGTTCGGTAACTGCTGCTGTGAGTGCCGATTTCCGTTAGTGAAATTATTATTTCGTAATTGATAGTTATTACTGTAGTTAGAATCAATTCGTGATCGATAATTGTTTTGGTAATTGCGCGACGCGTTTGTATATTGGTTGTCTCTTTGATTCGAGTAAACTTGGCTTTGCTGCTGATTTCTTGGATAATAATTGTTTTGTGTTCGCGGGAATTGATTAGGATGATTTCTGAAATTACAATATTGCGCGGTGTGATTTCTTTTCCTGCAAATTGAACATTCTTGAATTTGGCTTCGCGTGTAATTAAGGCTAGCTTCCCGCACGTTGTAACTTTGATCTCCTCGTCTGAGATTGGATTTTATTTCCTCCTGTTTTTCGACTTTTCGCGCTTCGTTCACTAGATCTTTAAGCGTTCCCAGAACGTTAGTGACTTTACCGTCGAGTTCTGGTTTGAGACCGAGCAAAAAGGTCTTTTTACCGTCGGCCTCGGTTTGTTGTTCGAACATTTCTAAACTACCTGTGCGTCGTTCTTGGATAAAAGCTTGTACAATATTTGACATAGCCTCACGTATTCTCGCGGCGAATGTAATGACATCTTCGTTTTTACGTTGATATAATTTTCCTAATTCTCCCTGACACTGATTTACTGATTTCGCTGTTCCGTACAATTCGTTAATTCGCGCGGTTAGTTCCTGAATCGTATTAAAAGTTTCTTTTTCGATTGCGCGTTTTGCTGGGCCTATTATTTTGCTTCTAATTATTCTCGTGAGATTACGTTCTATTTCTGGTGGTAGCATTTCCTTTGCGTCTTCGCATCCCTGTACGAAGTCTCTAACTTGAAAAGGTGTCCCGTCGAACGTTGGGACAACGATTAGCGCGTCTTTAACGGAAATGGATGTATGTGGACTAAATTGCACGGTTCTATTTGTTGGGTCGGAATTTCCGCCCGTGGCCGTGGATGACCCTGCATTCGTATTATCATTGGGGTTAGTCATTTTAATGGAGTTTGTGGTTTTTTGTGAATTAGCAGCCTCTTGTTCCTTCTTTTGCTGACGTTGGATTTTTTGTAATGCTTTTACGTCTTCTAGGGTTCCCTCAAATAATTGAGTTCCAAATGTTCGAGTATTGTGTCTAGTTACGCGGTGTGATTCTTTTGATTTTGTTTTTGATTCTGGACTGGATTCGTCCGAAGTGAGCAATTCTTCTTGTTGCTGAATGGTTAATTTTGAAAATGAATCGCTTAAGTTCGTTGACACTTGGTCTGGGTTCATTTGTTACGCGTGTTTTGGTTTAGTGAACATTTTATTTATTGCATTTTCATGAGTGTGCTGAGAATTATGTACGCGAGGAATATAGATAAGGTGAAGAAAGCTACCCAAAGAATGATTATTGTTCGTAGATTTTGTGTTAATTCGCGCGTTGTGGCTACGCTAGGATCATTAGCTAGGGTTATGCGAATATCTACTGGATCGATCCCGTTAGTTTGACGAAATTCTGAAGTCTGCATTTAATTTCTTGAATACAATATTCGTAAGAAAAAATTTTTGTTTATTGAATTTTTTTCTTCAGCGGCTTGTGGCTGTGTCTCGTGAAGTTAGAATTGAAATTTTTTATAGACTTGACGTGTAATCTTCCCCATTCATTCGGTCGTCATCGCGTCACAGAAAGTTATTCGCGATATTCGACGTTTGAGAGTCCCGGATTCCGATGCACCAAAATTATCTGTAACGTCCCAACCGTTGTTCACAAAAGACCCCAGGAATTACTCCCTAGAGTTTAATGTTACTAGTGGTTAGTCCTACAGATCAGTAGTTCAGGGTGCTCAAGTACCGATAAAGTATTGAAATACACTGAATGGGGTTGATTTCTACGTTATCGTCCGTGGATGTTACAGTCTGCGTAGTAGGGCAGTCCGTTGGATTATCGTCCGTAGGACAGGAAGGACTATTAGAGGATTAATTAATATGTGTGTTACCTTGTTCTCGTATGGATGGTCCGCGTTGACGGGGCCGATACAGCGGTTGCGGCTGCTAGGCTCCGGATCTCAGCAAGGATTTTTTAAGATGGTTTTCTCGAATTAAAGTTACTCGAAGTTGGTTTGAGATTTAAATTGTATTTATTAAATAATAACTTGAACTGGTTACAATAATGAAAAACTCGACTCAACGACGTATATGTATTTACGCTGAATTTGAGAGTATAACAATAAAAGGTATTACGAGGTGTTATGAGAAAATCTGAGAATGATTGAGATTTAACTGAGAACAAACTGATGGTAAAGTGAGATTAATGAGAGTATGAGATGCTATTCCTACTTTTCGAGGGCTTATATAGGCCCTTTTTAGGTGCTACAAGTGGGAGTAGACGAACGTGATTGGTTGTCATTGACGTGATAATGTCAGTGATGAAAGACGGGCCTGTCCGAATCCGCGCGGCCTCGTCTTTATTATCGTTTGGCCTACCCTATTCTCGATAGCTATGATGGCGCGGTTGTAAGCCTGCGTTTTTTGGGTCGTCTTAATGTGTAACTCCATATACGTCGTGTTCCTTTGTCTTATGTACTAGTCGTATCTTAGATGCATACCTATATTCTGATGATTATTCAATTAATTGAATAATTGAACAATTGTTCAGTATCATTTTAATATAGAATTTTATGTAATTGAATGAATACATATGTGCAGATTCTGAACAGTTGATTAATACTTCATTATATATAGGTTCACTAGTGTATATGGTCAAGTAGATCATTACAATGATTTGATATATAAAGATACGTATATGTATGTATTTATCAAGTATTTCATGTATGTGCGGCTGGGTAGCATATGCATACATGCATCTGTACGTACCATGGTTGATCCTTACTCAATAGTATGTATTAATGCCTAAACAAGGTATACCGCGCGAATACCGCGTTGACATGTTTATGGCTCCGCGCTGGATATTTGAACGTCCCTTTTTATCTTCGGGGAGAGCGGCTACTAGGGCTTATCTATGAGTGTCTTCCGCGCGGTTGCGGTCTTCTGTCGATCAACGCGTAGCCGTATACATGTGGTTCCGTGATTTGATTGTTGCTACATCAATTTATATTGAAGATGTGAAAATCATACTTATAGCTATGCAATGTTCTTTAATTAGGTATCCGTTTGAAGGATATTGCTATTATTTCATACTAGAGTTATAGTAGCAATTGTAATTATGGTTTTCTTTATATATGTATATATATAGTAATATATATATGTATCTATGTGATTACCCATGTATATATTCCATTACCATTATTATAAAGTATTAATATTAAAAAATAAGATTGATCATTATAATCGTGTCCGTTTATCAGCAGAGGTAGGCGGGTTGGTCTCGTATATAGAGCCGGTTTAATCTAAGTTCCTTGTATAGGGGATTTTAGTTAGTCGTTAGAAGACTGGACAAGTTACTAGATTTCAAGTTTCTCATCATGGATTCTTGTAGTTCATGGTGATATAGTGACTTCTGGTAACTCTTCATGAGGATGTGGTTTGTGGTCCGGTTAGATGTTACACCTAATAACTGTATGGCAAACAGCTATCCAGTTAGTATAGAGATCAGTGGGGCAGTGTGATGTTCTACTCCACGTTTTGAATCGACTGTGTTCTTCGAGTTGGTTCGCGTCGTTCGCGATAAACTCACAGTGCAATAAACACGGATACCTACAATAAATGTTAATACAATAATCTTCTGTTGACTTGTTGAGTCAAGACGTAAGCATGGCTAATTTCGCCAAGGCACAACTTCTAAAATATGGATGGACAGAAGGTAGATAAAACTTACTAGGAGGTTCAAAATAATGAAGATGATGAATTTGCAGTAAAGTATGTATAGCAAACGACACATCAGGCGACATGTGGTTTTTTAGCACGTCCATTGAATACGCATGAGATGAGGTTAGACATAACCTGTAATCTTCATCCCTAGAGAAATAAAGTAGTAGCCCGACGTGTCCAAATCCACACATCAAACATCGTTCTTATGTGTAACTGTTATTCATTTAATTAAAATCCAATTAATGCGGTATATTCTGTATCTGAGAAAATTGAATGAGCTATTTACTTACGAAAAAAAGACACCAACCATACCGTCTATGAGAAACAAAGAAAACACATCGATTATCAATTCTTAATCTTATGTTGACAAGTATGTTGGCATCACTGTCAAATTTACAAAATATACCTTCTTTCCATAAAACCTTCCACTTTTTACATCGAGTCATGTTTGTCTAAATAGAAATCTGCTCTATGTCCTGAAACTTCGGCAAGCACAGGGTGGACAGAAATAATTGGTCGCCACTTTGTCGGACGATTCTCCAACTTGAGATCGGTGAAGATCTCTCAAAACTTGTAGCCGCAAAATTATCCTATAGCTTGTTAAATCTTCGTGTCAAAGTTTTATTATCGACTTGATGAATTCTACTTATCGACAGGAACAAACATCTCCAAAGCACCATGGGCCGCAAATAAACCCCATCATAAGAAAAAATTTAGGCATTCAGGCTCATTCACGACATATTTTCCATTCACTTTTCTTCCTCTTGATAACTAGAATTGTTCAGGCCATTGAAAAAGTTTGATCTTAATTTCCAAGGTGAATATCAATTTTGTGGCAGTATGTTTTTAGCTATTTTTACTTGTGGAAATCCCAGGCGCCATTATTTTTTATTATTGGGAATGTGCGATCACCGAGTCAATAAAAATTTGTATTGACTCGATGATCGAACATTCCCGATAATGAATATTTCTAGTCATACATTCACGGATGATAATTTTTTATATCTACTCTACAGCAAGTGATTCGAAGTTTAATAAAACACTTGCTCAAATATACACAGTTCAGCGTCCAACAAGCGAGATGAAGACCAAGCTCACTGAAACAAAAACCTTCCTGGATTTCTGACAAAATTTGTTTTTCCATTCAATTCTCCCTACTCCAAGATTGAGATATTTATAGATAGAAATATTGAAATGAAACTAAGATTTTTTTGTCTCGTCCATCTAGGCAAGGGTCTTGGAAAAAACGAAAGTGGAATTCCCGAAGCTATAAAGCCAAAATTGAAGTTTGACAATGCTGGAATAGGGCACGACTCGGCGGAGCAATTCACATACCACTGGTGGGAGAATGTATTCAACGAAGCGACCAAGAATATATCAGTCCAATCGGACGATGCTGGTGTTTTGATGAAAGTAATCGACGAAGACAGGGTCGATATCACAACGAAAAAAACAAGCCTTAAAGCACTGAAGAAAAACCACGAGATTCAGTACGGCAATTTCCTCAAGACTTCGACTCTGTTACAAGATGGGAAACTTGTAACCGAGAACATCGATGAACCGAGGATTGCGGATACTTTCGAGCAAAAAATTGCCCACACGCAAATTACGGACGAAGAACTGTTCAAAGCTTGTGGAGGACGGACAGCACACAAGGGTGCAAGACACGGGCTAAACTTGAACGGAAAATTGGCAAGAATAGCTGAGCAGGAGAGGCAGCTGATGGCAAAAATGAGTTTGGCTAAATCTGACTGCGAGACAACTACTAATGAACCAAGTTCGAGTATCTCGGAGTTTAATAATGACTTTGAAGCTGTTAAGTCGAGGAAGAGGATGAAGAGCAAAAGAAAAATGATCAAAACTGATCCAGAGTCAGAGACACATGCTTCAGGAGCTGCGACTGGCACATCACTGAATCCGACTGACCCGAAGCCAAGTTGTTCATACGCAATCGATCCCGACACTGAGGCAAATTTAGAAGCTCTAAAGTCCAATCGGAAGACAAAGAAGAGTAAAGAGAGTAATTCAGAGGGAACAAAAGCCCTGAAGGCTGTTGAGGATTGTAGTAAATTAGGAGTTGGACGCTGCAGTGGATCTGAACTGGACGACAATGCGAATACCATAGCTGAGCCGGACATGGAAGAGCTTGCGATTCTTCCGATATCCAAGGAGGCGAGGCATCGTTTAAAATCGAAGAAGAGTAGGAAAAAAGAGAAGAGAAGAATAAACGACTTGACCGCGCGTCTGGATGTCGCATGTGTAATAGACGAGTCCACGAAGTTAACGAAAAAACGCAGGAGGGAAGAGGGTCAACAGATTGTAGGAGAGATACTGAATGATGCACTCAAAGAATGCGGCCCTACGATCCGAAAATGTAGAAAACCAAACCAGGATAAAAGCTACAATCGAGATGCCTACGAAGCTGACAAGCTGAATGCGAAGATACTGAAGAAAAAAAGGCACGCCCATAATAAGAAACGGAAAGATAGAGTGGATGGCCTTACTGAAGAGTTGATGTCCGTGAATTTGGATGAAGAACATAATAAACTAAGCGACTCTACGACAGAGTGCAAAGCACAAACTACATCACGTAAGTGTGATCGTCACAAGTCTACCCCAGAGAGATTGTAGAAAAATTAATTCGCCTATTTCACAGATTTTACATCGGAGTTGAGACCCTAGTGAAATGTTATGCTGCCAAGAATAACAGAGAAGCACAGAGCTCACAAAGTTTGAAATCGTATCTAACTTGCTTTACAACTGTTATTAGATGCATTATATTCATATTTTCAGTCTACTCATTCGAATTCTGATTCGATGCAGATAGGATGCAGCTTTCTTTTCAATTCCAGCGTAGCTTTCTTTCCGTTCTTTTTCACATCTTTCAATATAGCAATATAGCATATACAATGTAGTGAGGAAATTTTGCCTTGATACGAAACGAACCAGTTTTCAGCCGTACAACACAATTTCTTTGTGAAAATTGTATTGAACTCATACTTTCATTAGAGAAATTCGCTTCAGTGATAAGAGCCGGAAATTAATTCCTGAGTAATGAAATTAATTACACGTCGTAATCAATTGAATTGCTTAGCCGTTAATCGTTCTACCCATAAATATGTACTATGTATCTAGATAATGAGACATACAGAGTGTAATATTTTTCAAAGAAAACAACTTGTGAATGTGAGAGTTGAGAATAAAATATAAGAACATTTTCTATTTATCATCTTCATGTATTGCGACATTCATCTGTATGAAACATGTTTGATTTATTATTGAAAGATGAGATCCTAATTAATAAACATAAAGATTAGACCTTAAAATATCGACGGCCTCAATAATAACTTTAATTATCTTGAATTGCAAAAATATGTGTTAAAGTATTATAATTCAATTTACCCACATCCAATACTTGAGCTGGAATATTAAACGTAATACAATCTACTCATACAGTTTTATCATAATTAATCGAAACGGGAAATTCAATCCACCATTTACAATCTCCGTAAACGAATCGTCTTGTATCATTAATTATTCGCACATTTAATTGTCGGAACACATGAGAAATCCGTTGTATATAAAAAGTTTATTTTCATCAAGCCTTGTGGTCGTATAATAACATTAATAATAATCCTAGTAATGAAGCGTCTATACAGTATCTGCGTCTCAGGGTGTCTCTGACATACGATTTATAAATTTTCATTTCTAAGAAATATACCGCACAATAGACTATTGAAGGTGTGGACGTCGGATGGACCGCAACATGCAGATGCTGTGTCTCTGTTAATTGTACGAGCAGCGCACCGATCAGCGTGACTGACTCGACAATTGTACGCAATAGATACGTCTCGTCCAGTAAAAATTCGTTACTGAAAAAAAATTGTAAAACGTATGTGGTAGAAAAAAATTCTAACGGTAACCAGAGAAAGTTACAAAAATAATCAGTTGAGTCAAAGTACGGTTATAGTTTGCGTAAATCAAGGACAAACACGCTGCCATCGGAGGCCGAAGCTCCCACTTTGTCGCCACGACTATTCCAACATACTTCGAAGATCCCGCCGGTGCCTTTGTAACTATGAACCAGTTGTCCGGTCTATATGAATTAGAAAAAGGAATGAATTAGAGAGGGGGATCATTAATTTCATACAATGATTCTCAGTTATGGTTGTTAAATTCGGCCGAAGAAACGAACCTGAGTAGACCAAATGTGAACGCATTTATCAAAGCTTCCACTTGCAAGGAATTTGCCATCTGGACTAAACGCCACGCTGTATACAGGCTCTGTGTGCTTTGTGAGGGTATGTATACAGGCCCCTCTCTCGACGTCCCATAATCTTACGGTCGAATCGAACGATGCACTGGCCAGAATCAAGTTCATGTTCGGATTGTGAGTTCCTGGACCTGTGGGTGACCATTTGATCGTGTAAATCTCCTTGCTGTGAGCTTGTAGGTCGTGGACACACGTGTCCTGCTTCATAGACCAAATCTTCAGCGTCATATCGTCCGAACAACTGGCCAGTAAATTCCCTTGGGGATCCCACTTGATCGCGTTGACTTCATTCTGTTGATCGAAATCATCACAATTCAGTCAAAACGTTCAAAATAATTTGTTAATTCTGCAACAGTGAAAGAGAAAATCCGCTGACCGTGTGTCCCTGGAAGCTTTTAACCGGCTTGTCGGCATTCAGCTTACAGACATGAATGCACTGATCGGTTGAGCAGCTGGCAAAAGAGGTGTTAGTCTGCCAGTCAACGTCCAAAGCAGGGGCGGAATGGAAGCTAAACTGCTGAGTGCACTGTCCACTCGCAGCGTCCCATATAATAGTAGTTTTGTCGACGCCTGCGCTGAGGATAAAATTTCCCCTTTTATTCCATTTTAACGCAAAAATGGGTCCCTTGTGCTGCCCAAGTGTGGAAGCCAGCCTTCCATCCGTTGTCCATATCCGTGCGTACCCGTCGTAGCTTCCGGTGGCCAGAAGCGTTCCATCGCACTGATTCAAAAATTGATAATCAAGACGCGATTAATACAAAAAATCGCGATTTTCATAATTGTTTACAGAGAAAGTATGTAGAATATTTTGTATGATGATTTCAGACGGTATTTTCAAGCCAATTTTTGCATACATTCCAATCTAACGAAGTGACATCTTTGTTGCTGGGAACTTCGGTTCCTCCCTTTTGGATGCAATGTCGAAGTACAAGTTGGCTAGGGGCTTGCGAGTTGTCTGTCATATCCCATATGCGTGCTGTGCTATCGCCGGAACCAGAGGCGAGTAAATCGGTTGTCGGATTCCAGGCGCAGATGAAAACTTCAGACTCGTGGCCTCTAAGAACAGTAGCTTTGCTCGCTGGTATTTCAACGGCACTGGCACCAGCTCCTGCGCTAGTACCCTGTTGTTGTTGTTCGTCAACCTCCATTTCCCCTCTGTCGCCGACTCGTTCGTTCATCCCTACGCCAACACCTACGTTTGATGTCACTACTGAGAAAACGATAATAACGATATCGGCTTAATATTTTACACTCTGCTAACACATCGAGTGCGTTTTCTATTGGATTCCCTAAAATTTTAATACGATAATGTCGATGTTTTTGTTTGCCGATCTTTAACAGACGATTCACCAAAAATGGTAACAGAACTTTACTTCACTACGTATGGTTGGCTAAAAATTCATTGACGAATACTTCACTTGCATCAGTAAATAAAGCATTCTGACTGTTCAAAGCCAAACTAATATGTAGTGGAAAACCCTGATATCGCGTGATCCGTCTGTTAATGCTGGCCGTCCATTTATCTACCGGGATTGCTGAGGAGGTTCAGAAAAATTGTATATTTCAAGAACCAGGGTGTACCCGGCAATTTTATCAATCACAAAGTAAACCAGTTAACTGATTTTGACTTTGAATGAAAATTGTGGATAAGTTGAGAGGCATATTATGAGGCGACACATTACCTTCTTCTCCGTTGGTATCTTGGACCTCAGTTTTGACCTGCTGCTTCTGTTGATTCTGTTGGTTTTGCCTGGATGCGACGACGTCAGGCATGACTGCATCGATGAGAGACAAAGACTCGACCATTCTTTGTTCTGTTCCATCTTCGCCGATGGATATTTCGGCCTCTGTGTATTGTAGACCCTTTTGAAGTATGGATAACAGCGCGGCTGGCGGGACCAAAGCTCCATTTATGTTACTTTGAGATATGTGAGACTCTATACCGAAGGTATATGCCGAGTGCTGAAAACCTGGAAGAAGAGTCCCTCTTTCTATATCAACCACATATTACAAACAATTCTACTTCTTGGAAGTAATCGATTTGCATAAGTAATGGTGATTATTGCTAGGAATAAGCTTTTTTTTCGTGAAATTCACAGATTTTTTGTGCTTTATTTTCTACTCTCCATGAGCCTAGTCCAACTTCTGAATAGAATTAGCAAAATTCACAATGCTTCAACAATGAGACTATAAAGGATTCGCACATAATTGATTTTGAGGCAAATGAATTTTAAGGTAACAACAAAAATTAATAATGGATGATAATGGAGTTAGGATTCTACATTGTATACTCCCGAGCCTTTCGTTTGAGAATATGTATGATATTCTTTCAGTTAGTTGCCGCAGCATGAATAAATTTGTGAATAAATAAATAAAATAGTGGAAACTTTTCTCGGCGTTGAGTGAAGAGGTGAAATCAGGCTAGGTTAGGTTAGGTTGTGTCGAATGCGTACCCGATTCCTGTAGATATCTGTAAACTAAAAAGTTCACTTCATCACTTGAGAAACTCATATTTTTTTATTTATTTAATACCAAAAACCGAAAGAAGTTTAGCACAACATTTTATTTAATTTATGCTCAATAAACATCATCCAATAATGATATTTGGCTGTAGCGTCGTGGACAGACTAGAGATGGCCGATTACGATTCGATTATCGCGCCAATCGATTAGTTGCATTCGATTAATCGATTATTTGAATCGATTAGTCAGTCGTTCGATTAGTACTACAATCGATTATTTTCAGCCGATTACCGATTCGATTATCATATCATAATGTGTCACAAAAAATTGTAGAACGCGACAGAAAAAATTTTTCATATAAAAAAATGCTGATTTAAAAAAATAAAATGTGATATAGAATATGAAAAAAATTATTCCCAATTGAAAAAGGAGATTGGTATGATGTAAATGTATGGTGTAAATAAATGTAAATGGTAAAATGAGTTGAATATTAGATTTTGTTCACACGCTTCATCGCATACCCTGCAATGAACGCATTTTGAAATCTATAATTTTTCACAATTTTTTCATAATCGATTAAGGAGGCTCTAGCACGAACGGGTCGTGCACAGAAAAAAATAATTTTTTAGTATATCATAAATCAAGTACCCATTCTCACGTATGCGAGATTTCAGACCGGGTCACCGACTAAATAAGCAAGATAAAAATAGTTGAAATTGGCATTTTTAGCATGGGCCTTATGGCAGGATCCCTCTCGAAAGACATGGGCCAATTGATATCTCTACATTTACTGCACAGATGTTTATGAAAAACTAGAGTAATGTTGATTAGATCGCGAGGATTGCAAATACAACAATACAGTATGGGGTCACCGACTCATATTATGAGATATTCGATGTCAAAGTCTCGAAAAATTTGAAATTTAGAGAGGTTATGGAACCGCGTAGAAATTCGGCAGCGAGACCGAAATATGATGGCAGAGCGCCTGCGCGAGAATTGAACCTCCGTCCGTCTAGCACTGGAGAAAGTGAGATAGAGAATCGCGGTGCTGCCATACTTATGTATGCAGTATCGTACCGTAAAATTATTCTTCTTTCACGGTTTTTATTCAGTGGCGCGAAATTAATAATGTATTCAAAGAATTAACAATAATTTGATCGGAAGCAACTGTGTTATGACAAACTTGCGGTATTCTGTAAAAATAGAGGCCCTCGCGTAAGCCCCCACACAAATCGGCCCTTTGTGCTAGAGCCTCCTTAAGGTAGTTGTGCCGCGACAGTCGGACTAACAAATCGCGCGCGCAGTGCGTGCTCAAGTCACTGAGTGGTATAGGCTATATGTGCCGTGAACTTTTGGTTGGGTTTGTAGTCAAACCGCTCTCACACACTCGCACAGGGGACCGCTCTCTCTCGCGCTCTGTATACCGACGCGCGCGCACTCGCACCCGGCTACTCTTTCCACGCTAAAAGTTAGTGCCGATCGAGTGACTATTATTGTTGTACCAGCGAAACTAAACGGTATATTAATCGGACGTTTTATACTAGCATTCCTGAAATATCCTTCCATCATATCCTAGTTTTTCGTAACAATCCATAGAACGGTTTTCACACTAAAATTAGCGATATGCGGTTTCCATATACGTAACATGGGGAACGCGTGTGAAAAGTTCCAACTTTGAGTGCCATTATTTCGCGTTCCAGACGGCAAAAAATTCTGAAATAATTCGTACAACTAGATTTCATATAAATGAAAGTGTGGTCAAAATTTCAGCCGTTTTTATAGAAAACGCACTTAGCAGCACAACTACCTCAATCGATTATTGAGGAAATCGATTAATTTTTCGCAATTAATCGATTATTATAAATCGGGACGTTTCCGATTAGCCGATATATAGTAATCGATTATCTACCGCTCGATTTCCATCTCTAGGACAGACTAGTTCGACAGATCCTTCAGTCGCGGCGTACATACACCACCGCATTACTGCATGACGCGGAACTATCCCGGGCAAAACATCTGGTGCTAACGCCTCTACATTACACCCGAAGAACCAAACGCGCTTTTCCATTTTGAACGATAAAGCGAAATCCTCCATTTCAATCCACAATTTTGAATACCTACTCATCTTTTTTCAATAAGGAATTAGATTAGAAATGTAATCTAATACGTTTTGCTATCGAAGGCCGATGTGGCAATGTGTTCGGAAAATTGGAACGACTCTGAATTTGGGAAATAATATGTGGCTGTCGGTAATTTATCGACGAGAATGATTTTTTCCACGCATTATTCTCACGAATGTCCGTTAAGAAAAACCTACGATAACGGGCGACATGTACTGTGCTTTCCGTCCCATAATTAAGCTTGCTGTAAGTTAAGTTCGCGCGAACTTAGTTACCGACGATTCGCATTCACTGATTGACGAACTGCACTAGATCGCAGTAAGCCGATATTAATGATAGTCGGATGGATCTACGCATGCAGTAACGATACTGTCAATACACAGAGCCTGATTGGACATGTCGTAACCTATTACATTCACTCTGAAATGATATGATGATTAATAAAAAAGTTAACGAAGTGGATTCGGAGTATTCGGGTGGTAGCAGAAAACGCGGTCGATTTTTCGAAGATATTTCATGTTCCAGTAACGCGTCGGCTCGTTGGACATCAATTTTGAGCTGCTGCTGGAGACGGAACCGAGAACGGAAGCCACCCTTAAAGGAATATAATCTGAACGAGTGGGATTATATTGTTGAAAAACTTGTTGTCAAACGAGTACCTCTGGCCCTATACGCGACTGAAGATGATTTTAAGGAATTCATTGAATCAAGAAAGGACAAAGAATCATCATACGGACGGGCGACGGGTCCCACTGTTGAGGAAACGAGTGATAAACAAGTGTACAGTTCAGCTCCAGGAGCGGGGTCAACGTTATATTTCTTCAATAATAAAGGGCGCAGTGATTTGTCAAACAGACCATCGAATAAAAATTTGCGATTCAATAGAGACGAAGACATATTAGATGAAGATGCAGTGCAGGCTGGTCCGTCAAACTATTATGGCAAGGACATGCTCAATTCCAGGGCCAGAGAAGATGAGATGGAAAACGAATATTTAAATCAGTTTTCTTCTTTGCATCCAAATTTGAAAGATAGTGAAAGACCGCCAAAAGATCCACACCCGTTGAACCCATCTAGAAGCAAACGATCATTGGCTGAAGATATATCAGAAATTGCTTCATCTACCAAGAAAAATTCCAGCGTGAAGAATGAAAAAGGAAAAGGAAGAAGTAACCATGGCACAAATGATTATATTCAAGTCTCGGATACTCCCAAAAAAACGTCAGCCGTATTCCGCGAGGAAGAAATACCAACGCGAGATAAAAATTCCACTAAACACACGTCGTCGATTAGTCGGAAAATTGGTAGCACATCCTATTTACCGTATCCTAAAAAACGATCAGAAGCCCTAGAAATCGAATTGCCGGGAATAAAAAAGATTCCTCCAGGAATGGGTTCTCCACATGGCCTGCAGAATAAAATATTGGGAAAATCTGATGATCGAGATTTTTACGCCAAGTCCACACTAAAGGCTCCCCAATTTAAGGTCCACTATGTTACACCTGAGCCTTATTCGTCGAATAAACTGACTGCATTAAATTCGCGCAATTCGGACGAGGATGTCACAAATGAAAGAAAAAATAATCCAGAACTATCCCAATCTCATAAGATTGGTAAAGAGGAATTTGTCTCGGACGCAACTTCGTATACATCTAACGATCTCAAGAATGCAAATCTAGCTGGTACGAGTCTGAGATGGAAAATAATCATCAAACATCATCAACCCGCAACGGCATCGCAGACACCCAGTGAATCTCCTTCGGATTTTCCTCACAATTCCCCACTATCTCCATTCAATGATGGTTTCAATAGCCCTGAATTGAAGAATGCAAATACAAAATGTTACGATAAGATAAGAATGAAGGATCAAATGGATGATTGAGCTTTTTACCCATTTGCTTCTTCTCTTACAAATTCATTGTTAATAATTTATTACTATATAATAGATTACAATATGTTATATATTTTCCATTGTAATTCTTTGCAGAATTTTGTAGAAACAATTTAAAAGTACAATTTCTCACTATATGCAATGGCGCATTTTTAGTGCCCGATTTGTGGCTGTGCACGAATGTAGGTATAACGTTGTGCATGTAATGAAGAACAAGGAATAAATACGTGCATATTTAGGTATAATAGATCTATCTGAGGTCGATCAAATACCGAGTTCTGTTAAATGGACCTATTTTTTCGCTCACAAAATTTTAACGATTAGATTCATCATTATTGATTCTCTGACGATCATACTTCACTGGCGAGTGAATGACGACGTTAGTCAATTAAACTACATGTTATTTTTTTTAACCTTCGACTAGACAAGATTGTTTCATTATGTGACCGTCGCGTGTTTAATCACCACCAATTCTGTGATTCATCACTGTCATTCATATCTTTGTCAGGCATGTTGAGTTTTATAAAAAAAAATGTGTACTTTAAGAGCTAGATGACTCCAAACTTGATGGAAAGGGTAAAGTGAAGTAAAAGCGTTAAATCCTGGATAAAATTTATTCGGTTTAAATTGTTTGCAGAGAATTAATTCGGTGAAAAGGCACAAGAATTCCTGCGGTTTTATCGTCAGACTAAATCAAGCATTTTTTATTCAGATTTACACTCGTAGATTGCATTCCTTGTCCCCACTCATCAAGAATAACCTCGCGCAATGTTGTCTCGAGTATTTTCCTCGTCACGAATTTTCACGCACCCTCGTGAATCCAAGGTATGCTCCGATAGTGCCAGATGTTGTCATCGTAGCGTTATCGAGAAGATTGTACCTATATTCCCCAGACAGCACAAAATATATCAAGAATATCTGGAAATGTCTGAAAACGTGTGAAAATATTCGACATATTGATACAATATTCTCAATATATTTCCAATTTAATATTCATGAGTGCATATGCGTTAATATTGCAAATATATTTCCTACAACTGCAGTATATTTTGAAAATATACTCGGACAATATGTATGCAATATTAACCGGCTTACGTTTCAAAAATATTTCCAATTGTGTACGAATATTGCAAGTGTTTCACAATATTGACATATCGATATTGGTATACTCTTCACAAATTTGATCCAATGAAAATACGTGAAATTGAATGCTAGTCGTGTATTATTAATTAAATCGAACCATAACACATCATATCAATGGATGTAAATGTGGGCATTTCTTTGATCAGACGGATTAAATATCAATCAGTAAATATGAAGCTCTGACCATATATAACTCAAAGTTGCTCTCTCGTTCAATCAGTAGTTTGGTGCAGTGGGTAGAGCGGACGGTTCGTAGAACGAGGCGGTTGTTGGGATCACGGTTCGAATCCCGGTCAGAACAAGTTTTTTTTTTTTTTGCTTTCGTACTATTATTATTACAGTACGACAACACAATATTACTGCAAAATTGCTTTAGTATTGCTGCAACGTTGCATTACTGTATAGGACATTCGTGAAATATTATTTAAATATTTGTACAATATCCCGAGAATACATATGCTGCATATTAAAAAAGGACCAAACCTATATTGCTACAATATTTCAAGCACGTAATTTGAAGATGTACAAATATTCTACTTATATTGAATATCATTTTCGATATATTTTATACATATTGTATAGATGTGTTTGTGCTGTCTGGGTCGTCAATTTCGTGTGGTCATCAACAAAGGATTCACGTAAACTGCACCTCTTCTGTACCTTTGTACATTCAGATCCTGTCACATTTGATGAAACAATCCGTCAGGCATTTGAATGTCCATGAGCACGTGGCATACACATTACTCAAAGAGGGTTGTATTCCGACCCCGGCATTTGGGGTAGCTAAGAAGCCAGATGAAGCTGCGAAGTATGCTACCGATCTTAAGACACAGGACATAGTACTGAAGGCTCAAGTCCTTGCCGGAGGTCGAGGAAAAGGATTTTTCAAAGGGTCCAACATCAGTGGTGTCAAGATGTGTGAGACGTGAGAAGCACCGTTACTCAGTACTATTTAGAACAATTTTTTTTATATCCTCTGTGAACGTGTATTTCTAACAATTGAGCCTTTCAGGCCAGAAGAGGCAAAAGATTTGGCCAGTAAGATGCTGGGAAAGTTCCTTGTGACAAAGCAAACTGGTGCTGAGGGCCGAATATGTAATGCGGTGATGGTTACAAAACGAATGTACCCTCGCAGAGAATTTTACCTAGCCGTCTTGTTAGAACGAAGTTTTGGCGTCAGTTGAAAACCTTCGATGTTACCCTCTCTTGAAAAGTTCATGTGTATCACTCTTCCTATATTTTACGTCTAGGGTCCTGTGATAATTGCCTCTAGCCAGGGTGGTGTCGATATCGAGGAGGTAGCTGCGACAAACCCGGGTGCTATCACTTACGAACCCATCGACATTGACAAAGGGATTGACTTAGAACAAGCAGAACGAATTGCTGTCAAAATGGGACTTGAAAAAGTGAAAGATAACATGTCCGCGGTCATTTGCAACTTGTACGAACTGTTTCTTGCCAAAGATGCGCTCCTTCTTGAGATCAATCCATTTGCCGAAGACATGGTGTCCGGGGATTGTAAGCAATTGATTTTTAGCTTAAATTTAATGCCCTCTTGCGATTTATTGATTCACTTTCGCCTAGCTGTAGGTACAATATGGTGGATACCGAAGAAGAATTATTTTCAGATCTTGCGCTCGATTGCAAGTGCAGATTCGACGATAACGCAGAGTTTAGGCAAAAGGAATTATTCGCTCTGAGAGACTGGAGTCAGGAAGACCCGAGAGAAGTTGCCGCTGCCAAATATGATTTGAACTACATTGCGCTCGATGGTAATATTGGATGCATGGTAAACGGGGCTGGACTGGCTATGGCCACAATGGATATTATCAAACTCAACGGAGGAGATCCAGCCAACTTCCTCGACCTTGGTGGTGGTGCAACGTTAGAAACTGTTAAGGAGGCATTTAAAATTATCACTTCTGACCCGAAAGTAAGAGTACTACGACAATGTCCCTACTATAACAAAATCCCTCCTGTATTATAATAATTATTGGTCAATTAGGTAGACGCAATTTTGGTGAATATTTTTGGTGGGATCATGAAATGTGACATTGTAGCCCAGGGACTTATTGCTGCGTCGGTGGACCTGAAAATTGATATTCCAATAGTGGTGCGGTTGCAAGTAAGACGTGCTTGCAGGTCCTCGGGCGGAACAGTCTTTTCTCACACCCGGTCGCAAAATGCCACTTATCATACCTCTTGATCGGGCGCAAAACAGATCTTTTCGGCCCTTGGGCGGAAGAGTCCTTTTTGCCCGCTAAAATCGCGCGAAAGAGACAATTTTCCTGCCCTCGGGCGCAATGTACCGTTTTGCGCCCGCTCACTCGGTCTGAAAAGACGCATTTCTGCAGACCAGGTGTTAAGAAATAGTACATTGTGTATCATGGAACCGTGGTGCACACGATACTTTTCGTCCCCTCCCCTTGAAACCACGCCTTGTCATATTTTCCGCCCGCTCGAAGCGGGCTGTAATGGAAATGTGCGCCCGCTCGCCAAGCGGTCACAATAACTCAGATTCCACCAGCTTCGCATGTATGAAAAGTCGCATTTTCAAGGGGGCTAGGACGAAAAAAATCATGCGCATCACGGGCGCAAGGCTATTTTGACGAGTGTGATTGCAGCACACTCGCCTTCGGCTCGTGCTGCAAATTTCACACTCGAAAAATAGTTCTTTGCGCCCTTGATACACAATGTACTAATACTATTCCAAAGTGTGACATGGACGTTATTGTTAATGTTTCTTCGACTTTTTGTTGTTTGACGATATTAAATATCACCATCGCCGCGACATGAATTATCAATCTGTACGTTCCAATCGAATGACCATCAAAGTAGCTAAACTATTTTCTTTTAGGGAACAAATGTGAAGGAGGCAAAGGCTTTGATAGCAAATGCAAAAGGGGCGAAGATTGTTCCGAATGATGACCTTTCGGAAGCAGCTCATACCGTTGTCACTATGTCGAAAATTGTCAAACTCGCCAAATCCATCAACGTTAAAGTTCAAATAGAAGTATTTAAAAATAGCAAAACTTCCGGTGGAACGAAATGTTGAAAACTGTATATAGACCTACGAGACCGAAATTTTTTATTTTCAATCACAGCTTTTAATGTCTTTATAATGTCCATCATATCAAAGAAAATCTTTGATAAAATTTACGAAGCACTTCACTAAAATCTACTAGAATATAATTGGCTACTACGCAACATTGGCTTGTCGCTGTATATGATGTATATGCTTACTGTCAATCACGAGTATTTCATTTTGTACCCGGATAGTAATTCGATGACAAGTTTTTTTCATAATTCTGTAATTTGCGATATTGTTTATTGTTTAGAATACACACACATATTCTTCTTTATGTGGCTCAAAGATTATGAAGCGAAGTATATTCTGATCTTATGAATTATTGAACTGGGTTCATCACGGCCGTTATGGGATCAAATAACATACAGCAACGAACTGGATATTGTAGAAGATAAATACGTCACGACCCCCACCATTTGAGTCTCCCTCTCCCTCCTTTTTCTTGATTTCAAAAGTCACTTCAATTCAGCTATTCGTGGATGTCCGATACGCCCGAGTGCGGAATGAGATCTATCTAAAACTTGAGAAATCATAAGCTATAATTTATTCACAAGTCTTGCGATTCCTCGAATCTTCGAGTTGCAACGCTCTGCTGTTTGTTGATAATTCAAATTCACAATCAATTTCCGCCGTTCCATAAGTGTAGTGGCGCCATCTTGCAGCTGAATATTAAATCGCTGACGCTGACGCTGAGTGAAAGACACGGTTCTTGAGTAACTACATGTTATGCACAAAAATTAGAAATTGAACAATTCGGTTAGAGGAAGGAAGAAAATCATATATCGAAGATAAACAGTTTCTTAATGTATTATTATTGAGAAAACTCTCTTTAGAATAACAACGATGAGCCGCTGGATAGTGAAAAATTTACCAAAAATCTCGATTTTATACGGTCTGCGCACAACTCTGCGTGCCGGGTCTAATCCAGGTACGCAATCACAGTCACAAGTCGCGACTTACCAGCCATGTTACATGCATGAACTAATACATGTAAATGATGATTCAATGCCAATTACCAAACGCGTAGGGAAACACGGAGGACGAGCGTCGGCTCGCGATCGTCGAATAATCGAGTATTGTTTCCTATTTATATTTAAATTCGTGACTTGAATCAAACTGGCGAGACACTCTTGTTGGTGTTGCTTAAAAGACACACACCAACACAGAGCCATTCATGCGCTGAATTGAGCTGTGAAGAGTGAATAGGTGACGTTGTCGCCCGCTGGCATAGAAGTCAGAACTCTAGTTCTTTTCGAGGCGGCACCCCTCGTAGTACTCATCAAAATTGTTCTTACTATAATTTACCTCAGGCTTTTCAACGAAGATGACTTCAACAGAAATTGACAAGGACGAACTGAAGAAGCGACTGACACCCATACAGTGGCATGTGACGCAAGAAAAGGGCACCGAAAGGTACGATCAGAGAATAAAAATAAAAAAAGAATGCTCACAAACTACGACCATATTATGTAGTGGTCTGTTTATACGTAGAATTTTTATAGTTTTCCCTACAACGTAGAACTCGGCCTTGCCAAATACTAAATCAGTATAAGCCCTTGATCTATATTTTTCGATGCACTTATAGTAATACGCCATTCAAAGGCTTCAACGCGGATTTGAAGATATCAAATTTCCATTCTAAATTTCCGAATTTTTGCATACATGATTACTTTTATCTCAAAAATGGAATTTTATTACAAAAACATGAATGAAACAGTAGCATTCTATCATTGGTTCCTTATTACTGAAATTAATTTGAGTAATACAAAATCTGGGGTCAAAGACATGCGGTTCGAAGACAAATCTGTTTACTACGAGAAGTATTTAATATTTGTTCCAGGCCCTTCACCGGTTCCTATAATAAATTTTATGAAAAAGGAATGTATACGTGTGTCGTATGCGACCAGGAATTGTTCTCCTCAGAGACGAAATATGATAGCGGTTGTGGCTGGCCTGCATTTAACGAGGTTTTAGATCAAGGTCGAATCAAACTAACTAAAGATACGACTAATGGTAAGAATGAATTTCACGCATATTTGATATGATTCTAAAAAATATTCATGAAGCTTAATGTAACAATTACTAGGCCACGATTTAATCGAAGTAATAATAATTAATCATTTACAATTAGCCACTTGTTCTATGTATTATGTTGTATAATCTTGAAATATTTTCCGCTCCACAGTTTTCTACTATTATAGAAATATGACAATTTTATTCCTAGTTTCTTTCCCTAACTTTGTAACACTGATTCAAAACCACAGAATATAAGATCTTGGAATTATTAAAGAAAATAAATGATAGTAGTATAGTAGATTGAAATATGTAAAGCAATGTCCAAGGCTATGTTGGAATTAATCGACGAAAGTCTTGAAACCCCTTATATTGTGGTTCTGAAACACGTATATACTTCTCTGTACCACTCTACTCAATCCTGACCCTAAAATCCTAAGTCCTGCATGCCAAATGCTTAGAGTGTGATTGTGCTAGACTTCCATCACTCAGTAATTATATTCACGAACTAAAACTAAGAACATACATTGATAAAAGAAATATCGTTTGTCGTATTTCATCATTCTTACAAAACTCATTCACTCTTCGTCACATAATCAACTATCTTTATTACCTTTCTGTTAATGGGAATTTTTCTTGGTACTCTACATCTCTTCTTATTTCTTTATTTTTTGTGGTCTCAAAGTATTTGAACACTTCTAATAAAAGTTATTATAATTCTTTTTAAGAAACGATAATATGAAAAACGAAGAATGTTAGTATTCTGAGTATTCGATTATAGATTATTTCAACGCAAATATTCAGCTATAAATAACTCTACGCTATGGGCTTATTAGAGTTCGACTATACTTCGCTTATGCATGGTATTGCTGTGTTTATATTTTTTTAAATAAATTTGAAACTTGTATATTCTGTAAATATTCATGAATTAAAAACAAATTCTTTTCTTCCGGAACAAAGTTTTTGTTTCATTCTTGCGCATACTCAGACTTATTGAGGTAATTTTTTCAACGTGTACCAAAACACGAAGTAAATCATATTCTTATACGAGCTGTGCAAGTGCATACTCGATGAAATGATATCATTGGATAAATAAACAAAGAAAGAAAAACTAAATTCTAATTCTACTACGGTGCAGGTCTGCATTTAATCACACTCTATTGTTCTGTCTTTTCCTTGCATCCCTACCGCAACCACAACCGCTTGCCATTGAATATGAAAACCCACAACAAAACCAAAACACGACGTATAGTCGGTGGCAATCTACTACTGCTCATCGCAAACCCAGATATGGTGCGGACTGAGGTGACTTGCTCGACTTGCGGATCCCACTTGGGCCATGTGTTCAACGACGGTCCGAAACCTACACGAAAACGATTTTGCATCAATTCGGCATCGATCAGCTTCCACGCAGCTGGCGATCCAAAGAAGACCGAATCCTAAACCAGGGAAATTTCAACGCCAATCATGCGAAATCGATGAGTCGTTCGTGCAAAGGAAGAAATACGAAACAGAACGCGGTCTGCTATGAATACATACACATAAAACAGATTAGGATAGATATTGAACACACGAGAACTTCCTCCATAACAGAACATAGGAGTTAGAAGATTTTTTTATTTCCTCGCTAATAAGTAGTTTAGATTCTCGGTTTGTGAACCAGAGTTTTCCAGGTCGTAATAACTATGCCTACTCAATAGATTCGATAATGAGGATAACAAGCGAACAATGGTACTATTTGTACTTCAGCCCCGAATCACACGTTTCTTTCACATCGAACTTTTGTCAACTGAATTTCTGACAGTGCTTCTTCTATAAAATTGAGCCTATATTTCGGTAGAATACTCTAAATAGAACATCGACCCAATGAACTTTGATATTTTTATATATTACTACTTTTGACAAATTTTTTTACGTAGAAGCTCCCTCTAACGCAATTCCAGCAGAAATTGAAGTCCGTAAAATAAATATTCGGATCTAGAAATTTACTCGGTTTTGAGAATGAGTCCTTGATTTTGTTGGCTGTTAAGAACTGAAGCAGTTACGAAAAAACAGCATATTTTTTAAATGTATTAAGAAATGGGTTGACATGTTATCATTATAACACAACAAAGAAAAAAAAGTTCTTGTGAACTGTGGATATTATTTTGTGAACCAAACTAATGAAATGTAAATATAAATATTAACTTGGTTATATAAAAAGCAACAATTTGGTGTTATTAATTTTTCCACTTTTTTGGACCCACCTTCAAATTGGAATGTGATGTAGTACTTTTGCAATCAAGAGAATGTGTAAACGCGAGCAATTACAAATGCGGGCTCTCGTCACGTTGTTGAATAGAAAAATTCCAGAACAAATATTTATCATTTGAGTAATTCTGGGGAAGAACCCTTCATTCCCAGAACTCCGAAATTAGTAGATAGAGGAATTGAATGACTAAATTGTTTTACTTCCGGGAAATGTACAAGTTTGAACAAACTCCAAGGTAACATTCATCATTATATATCTAAACAAAAATCAACATGCAAAAGCTTACTCGAAGTCCTTTGCCACTCGCATTAGTTTAAAGTTTCGAAATTTTTTTTAGCTGCTCAGCTATTTCTTAGAAAGAATAGAACAATATTCACCTCAAACTTATGCATATGAAAGAAAATAGGAATTTCTTGTTAATCAAAGTATGCCACTTTCCTTATATTACATTTTAAGTAAAACTGTTGTTTATCGCGTTCCAAAAGAGATGTCGACAATAATATTTCGAGCATGAAGAGGGCGTGGAATTCATCACAATTGAATAGAGACTGCGATGGTGAGTAAGTTATGAATCCTGGGATGGGATGATTTACATTAAATATAAGACAATCAACGAATGAAATAATGATTTTGATTTTTTTTTTCTTATAAAATGTTTTCTTATATTATAACGTTTGAAAATAACTTGAACTGAGTTACAATATAATATACTCGGAGAAAACAGGTAGATATTGTATGTGTTATTTTTACAAATTTAATGTATGCTCAAATTTTCTTATTGTGATTCATGAAACATTCTTGGCATCAATTTCGTTTTCTTTCTGCATTAGAAGTGACCAAGAATTTCCCGTAATTTTTTGCGTTCCAACATGTTAATAACAATGTGTATTCTGCTTAAAAGTAGCTTCATTTAGAATCGGTATAATATTTGTAATAATATTTTGTCGAGAATAAAATAGTATTATCGTTCTTCTGCTGTTAAGCCTGTCGATTCGATATAAATTATCATGAAACATTTTTACAAATATCTAATCACTCAACTGAGCCAAGAAATGTCCAAACACTTAATTTCAAACTATTTAGGTATTAATTGTGCGCCTGGAAAGTAAAATCTATAATCTTTAGCTGTGTTATTGTCATCTATACACTTGATAAATTTCATTGGTCAGATAACTTTGAAAATGTAAGATTTCATTTTAGCTTGCCGTAGACCACATTTGCTTTTGTTTCTTACTTTACTTTTCTTTATTCATTTCTTTTACAATACGTCTAGCTATGCTCAAAGGTTTGAAATAATTTAGGCTTGTTAATGAAAGTTGAGGCTCGTTTATTAGTAGTTTCTGTTTCTTTGTTACCTCTATTTCCGTCTCAGTGGATCATTTGGAACTCTAATTGTGAGTTAAACTAAATCTCAAGCCTGATGTATTACATAGCTGAGCTGGTTCGATTATGCATTTTAATACGTAGTTAGAGACATTAACGTTAATCATAAAAAAACTAGTCAGGCTTTTCAATTGCACAACGATTCTACCGAAAAAATTGAATGATCAATTCATTCGATTGTACGTTGCGATACTTCTTTCTCAATTTTTATTACATTTCTTTGTGTTACTTTATTATTATTTTTTGTGTTACTTTTTATGTAATAATATATTTTTTTCATCTTGTATGCAATATAAGTATGTTCGTTATTTGTTTTTTATTTTATTTTTTTTCGATAACTATCATACTCTCACATCGTTCTTTATTTTTACGTTATACGATACAAATACAAAGTTCTACGCGAAGACAAAAGAAAATATTATGATATTTTTTTCATCGTTTTTTTTTTGTTTTGTTTAAAAAATTACACGATACTAAAAATCTAGACATTCTAAAACTAAATGTCAAGGTTTCATGTATGATCAATGTTTTTTTTTTTTTCTTTTTCGACAATATAGACAAGCATACTGTGTTACATTTGATTATAGTTAATATACTCATGCAGAAACCTTGTCCTCTAGGTCAGTTACAGCGTGTGTCTCTATGCATTTCGTAACAATTTCAAATCACTAAAATATTCATATCTTAAAGGTGAATATAGTGATTTGAAAATGGAATAAAATAACAGATAAATCTGCACAGATTTCATGTGTCTCTAGACATGACATGACAGGCACTTTTTAGTGTCAAAAAATGTTTCTACTATTCAACCTCCTGTTTCAAATCTCAATATTTTTCTGGTCAATTTATACGAGAAACGTTAAAACCAATTATCAATCTCTATTCTCCAGTGTTGAAGGAGTCATCGAAGACAAGAATTGCAGGGATAGAAGAAAAACAATATGAAAAGAAACATTCTTCAACGAAATGTGTAGCTGCCTGGATAAAATGAGAGCATTCGTCTGATCAGACTGAATAATACGTATTAATACACTAAACAGACTACCAAAGAATTCGTTTTTCATTTGATGAGCATGGAATTAACTCAATTAGTTTTACTGTTAGGGTGTATATATATGCCAACGTTTGACGAAGCTAAAAATACAGAACTTAATAATGAAAGAATGTCGAGTTGCACTTTGGAAGGAATCCAACGCTACTCGCTAGATCTACAAATCACTTTCATTTCGCTGCATGAGAATAACAGAAATAATAAATGCTCAAAGATAAAAAAACTGGTAGGCTGCCTTTTTCATCCACATAGGTCAATGTTTAGAAGTAAGGAAAAAATCAAACTACATTTGACTCACTTAATTTCGTTTGACTCGCTTTGAAAAATATAAGTCCAACGCGAAGACCACTTTCTTCCGTTTTGTTTTTACCACTATTACTATTCTTTTTCTGACAAATATTAATATAGTAGCCTAGGCATTTTCTATTTATTTATTCATTTATTTTTTATTCACGTGTATGCTATATTAATTTACTTTTATTTTTATCATTAAGATTTTATTTTTAATTTTTCTTTTTTTTCTTGTCGCTACGAGTAATGTGTTTTACCTAGCCAATTTAGCTTTGACAATTAAACTGAAAAATAATACCAGTTCGAAACCTTTATATATAATATATTTATATCGTTAAAAAATAACCGGCAGTTAAATATATTTTTAGCCAATACGTATTTCGCCTTGCCGTGTCTTATCTTATGATCTTCTTTCCTAACACCAGACAAGACTTCAGACAAGCTGTAATAACTGTAATAATCCAGTTCATCATTTTAGCTTTATTCTTCGTTAGACGAAGTATACGTAGCAAATACTTTGACGATTACTAATAATCACGAGAAGCCTGCCTTTCAATCATGCTTGATCCTCTAATTTCTTTTATTTTGATCTCGTCATTTTTATTCATTTTTTTTTTCTTCAAATTTTGGACTGTGTGGAATATTTTGAAAAATCTGCAATAAATATTCGATACTGTGCTCGGTATCAAATAACTTCTATCTAGCTATATATGTATGTAATTTATTAATTATAATAATATATATTATTGAATTATTGTGCCGTTACCGTTTTGGGAGGGTGATTAATTTCTTGTTTCTTCATCTTTCATTCATTATTATTATTGTAATTACTTTTTTCTGCCGAGGCCGTTTCATACCTAGTTTAATTGTTCCGAATATCCAGTTGTAACACTTTCACTTATTCTCACTTAGTGACCTTTAGCTGCCTCTTTTGCTGCCATTATTAATGGCGTCAAAGACGCCAAGGGCCTCGCTAACTTGAGGAAAGGATGCTGTGGGAAAAATAAAAAAAGTGTTACAGACATACAGAACATAAATCAATTAACGAAACAACAGAACAAACCTTTAAAAGCTCCGAGGCCGAGGAACGTTTCTCTACTTCAACCTCTAGACATTGGTCCAAGAAGTCTTGAAATATACCAGAGAGTTTTTCTTTCTCTTTTATTTCCGGTTTTCCATTAGTTGCTATTAAATATAAAGCTCTCAGAGGATTCTCGTTCAAGTATGGAGGTTCTCCTTCTATCATTTCGATAGCCATAATCCCCAGAGACCATATATCCACCTGAAATTAATATATTTGTCAACAAAAATTAAAGAACTATCAGCCTGTTTCACCATTACGATTCTTCAAAGTTATCTACATAAGGCTTCGAATAAAAAACGAGTACCTATATCGCTGATAGAATTACGTTCTTCTCCATCTACTGATTTAGAAATTGATCTAGAAGCTCTGTGAATCGATTCATTGGTGCAAAATACTCTAGTGCAGATTGGCTTTGTGTTAGTTTTTCAATGCCGCACATCGATTCGGGCTTCATGAAAGGATAACAAAACGACTTATCGACGGCCACGTGGAAAAACCGGCTATCTCGGCATTTCCTTGAAAAACCGGCTATTTCGGGAATCGCTTGAAAAACCGGCTATCTCGGGAATCGCTTGAAAAACCGGCTATCTCAGGAATCGCTTGAATAACCGGCTATCTCAGGCGTTATCTGAGATAGCCGGTTTTTCAAGCGATTCCTGAGATAGCCGGTTTTTCAAGCAAATTCCGAGATAGCCGGTTTTTCCACGTGGCCGTCGTTATCATCGTTTTGGTGCTTCATAATCACCTTAGGTCCATATTGTTTGCGCGTCACGACTTCAGGGGCCATCCAATACGGAGTGCCTACCATCGTGGTCCTCTTACTCTGTTCAGGCGATATCTGGGCGCAAAATCCAAAGTCCGTGAGTTTGACGCCGCCGTCGAGTCCAAGTAGAATATTGTCAGATTTAATATCCCTGTGTATGACTTGGTTGCAATGAAGGAACTCCAAGGCCTGAAGGACTTCTCTACACACGGCGGCTATCTGGCCCTCGTCCATACATGTCTCCGTGACGACGTCTGTTAGACTACCACCAGGCAAATATTCCATCACTACCCAAAGCTCTTCCCCGACTAAATAACTGTCCAGGTAATTGACGACGTTGGCGTGCTTGTTCTCCCGCATTACAAGTATCTCGTTTATTATCAGCTCCTTCTTAGGCTGCTGGGACAAGTTCATCTGCTTTATCGCCACTTCCATACCCGTCGATGTCTCGATCGCTGTGTACACCGTCCCTGAAGCCCTGAGAAATTCATTAGTCCCGTTAGTTTTATTTTCATTGATTAATACCTAGTTTAAGGTTTCTAGTACTGCAGTTTGTAGTAGGGCTGTGCGAATAGCATTCGAATCGAATCGAATCGAATATTTGAGTTTTCGAATAGTTCGAATCTTCGAATAATTCGAATAATTCGAATATTCGAACTACTTGAATAATTCGAATATTCGAACTATTCGAACTATTCGAACTATTCGAATAATTCGAATATTCGAAATATTCGTATAGTTCGATTTTTTTTTAAATATTCGATGACTCGTCGGATCTTACGATGATTGCACACTCTCAAAAAGATGTACACGCGTACTGTTTAGAAAAAGGAAACACATCCACACTCGATCAACAATCGACTACGAACTATGCCAATGATAAAACTCACTTTGCGTCTAGGTTTTAATTTCTCAAAAATCTAACGCTTTTTTGTCCAAATTGTTTTCTGCACACAAATTTTTTAAATTCCATCCCGATTTATGTGGGAGCTGATCCACTTTAAAAAAAAATGAAACGACTACTTTCTTTACGTTAAGTTCGAATCGAAGTAATTTTCATTATAAGTGGTGTGCGATCATCGAGTCAATACAAAGTATGACTCTACTACTTGTATTGACTCGATGATCGCACACCACTTATAATGGATTTCTTGAGGGACACATTCACTGATGACGAAGTAATTTTCGGTTACACGTGCATTACTTCGGCTACAAATTGATGAAAAAATATGTACATATTTTGTTTTTCAATTTTATTTGTTCTCAACCAGCTGATCTGTCGTATATTTCTTCAATTTTCAATTTTCTTGAAAACCTTCTTTCTTCGAAATCCTTCTATCTTTTTGCGTCTAAATTTCTTCGTTTGAATTTGAATTTGTTTCTTTACACAGGGTGGCTATTCGAGTTAGGATGTAAGGTTCCCTGAGAAATCCATGATATTCCACGTGTATAGAAATACGATTTTGCTCTCGTGGACCAATCATGTCATGAAGCTGAAGCTAGCAGCAATAGTGAGCAGCCAAAAGTGCCGAATTCAATTAAAATTACGGAGTTATGAGCCATGAGGTAACGAATATAAAAGAAGAGAGAAAAAAAATACAACCGAATTGAGAACCTCCACTTTTTCTGAAGTCGGTTAAAAATAAGACAATGAGGCGATAGAATTTGAATTTTGTGACACATTATGTAAGGGAATACTCTCAATGACTTATCGACATGAATCTTCACTGTGTGATTTTATTCCGGAGAACTTTGAAATGTTTGGCTGCTAACTATGGCTGCTAGTCTCAGCTTCATATCATGTCAACGATTTTTTTCGGTCAATTTCTCAGGCTCGTGTGTCTCAATCGAACTGCTATACTTGAAATTTTTTTTTTCTTTTGCAATTTGAACTGGTTTTGAATTGCCAAAAGAAAAAAGAAATGAAAGAAATGATCACCATCAGAAAAATTCCCTCAGTGGACTCAAAATTCCCTGAAAATTCCAGGATATTTCAGGAGAAGAAATATTCCCTGAGATTTCCAGGAATTCCAGGTTTTCCAAGAAGGTAGACACCCTGTTACAGTTACATTTTAAGAGGCCACACACCAATATATTAATAATAATAATTATAGTAATTATTATTATTATAAAAATTACAGTAATTATTATTATTATAATAATTACAGTAATAATTATTATAATTATAATTATAGCAATAATTATAATAATAATAATAATAATTGATATAATAATAATAATGATAATTATGATGATACAATTGATCAATGTTGACAAATAGTCAAGAATATTTCTCATGTAGGTATGTATATTGTCTGAAGTGAAATACGAATAGCTCGCAACTCTAGATTATTTGAGAACAGCCAATTCTTGTTTCTAAAAAGACCCAATTGTCAAACAAATCAAATTATTCGGATATTCGAACCATTCGAATAATTCGAATGTTCGAATAATTCGAATTATTCGAATTATTCGAAGTTTCGAATAACTCGAACTATTCGAATTATTCGAAGTTTCGAATTATTCGAAACTTCGAGTTATTCGATTCGTTTTTCGAATCGAATTTCACTATTCGATTCGTGACGAATGACTCGAAAATTCGAATATTCGCACAGCCCTAGTTTGTAGCCATGTAGCGTTCGATGCTGCGCTTACCCTTGCCCGATCTTTTCCATTTTTGTATATTTTCTATTCGGGTCGCCGACGCTAACGATGGTTCTAAGTTTCTCCAATATCTCGTCGTCGGACATCTTCTTCTTCCTTGCTTTGTCGCTTTGCGTGGGTCTAGACTGGTCCGTAGTCGTCGACGTTGGCGTAGCTTGGTTCTTATTTCTATCAAGCTGAGACGGCTGCTGTTGTTGCGTTCCATTGCGCTGCGGCGACCCCAATGACGTGGGCAGAGGCAAAGGAGGCTCTTCTTCAATTGGTTTTGTATACTAAAACAGGAAAACATACGCTAACAAAGTTGATCCACAAAATTTTAAAGACGATTTATGATACAAAGTTAGCCAAAAGTTTGCACTCACAATAGATTTGGTACGCTCAGGTCTTGCAGTAATTGGCGGTGGTGGTGGTTCGTCTTCTTGCTCAGAACTGGTCGCGCAAGCATCTGTTGGCGTACTGCTAGGACTGCTGCTACTTACCCTGCAAAATTGAACGAACCCTTCGTAGTAGTGAAATTTTCGAATGTATTGTACTTGATGCCCAAATTCTTACCTGCTAAGTGAATGTTGAGAATGAGAGCTCCCAGAAGCCTGCGACATGGCTTGGCCCCGAACAGTTCCCATGCTGATACCAGTTCCCATACCCATGCTTCGTGGACTGCTGGCCCGTTCGATCGGCGCTATGCCAAATTTGAAATATTGTTAAAAATTCATAGATCAGGTTCAGTGCTGTAGGGTTCCAATGACCTTTGCAATAAGCTGGGTTTGTTTGTTCTGTGATATGGATATCTGACTCACCAACAACCCCGACCATTTTGGTGGTGGTCATGTATTTTGAGCCCTTTGCTTCTTTGCTGCTATTATCGTACCAGTTTAGTACGTCTAGAACTGCTTGGGGATTCTTCTTTTGTTCCTGCTTACTGATGTTGCTGGACATAAGCAGCCTAGCCCATGCCTCCGGCATCCCCTGTGAAACAAACACGGATTCGTGGTCAATCTGGGCAGTTATTTATTTCTAACTACAGTGTGTTGATTCAACACGAGTCACTTGCCAAGCTGAATTCGTTACTCTCACTTACCTGGTCAATTGCGTTACTACAGATTTTGATACAAAGCAATCTCACTAGCATTACATGCCTGGACGTATGACATATTCAATTTGCTAGACAATTTGAAAAGAAAAAGTGATTCTTTCCATTATGGATCGCAGTTATGGTATTTCATTATGTTATATCCCACAATAAATTATGGAGTGAAAATATAAGCGTCAAGCACTAAATTTCTTAAGTTATTACTTATGACAGATTAAAAATAAAAAGTAGTGAGCAACAGTGACTCAAGCTTCGAGGTAATGGATGTCCTACAAAAGCCGGTGTTTGCCAGATCTGGATGTAAATATGAATAATTGAGTCTTGTGGACTGCAACGAAAACGAACTGTATAATAAAAGGAAACTCATAAAAAGTAATGAAATAAATAATACACAAACTGATTTCTGTGGTCATTTCAATTTACTTACTTTCAACGGCAGCTTGAAAGAAATACGTGTTGTGTTAGTCTTTTATGTGAGAAAATAATAGACATAAGAAGCACCATACCAATTACCGGTCACAAACCCCACACTGTTTTTCGGAGTATTTTAACAATGTGTTTTCATAACTTCAGATTGTTCAGACGGTACAGAAAATCCAGATAAATTTTGACCAGGAAAAATTGTCCGAATCTCATTATGCACTCGATCTTTTATCCAGATTATCCATACGGACGATACAACAGCAAAGCAATAAGCGAGTGCATTATTAGTCATAATAAATTTGTCAGTGTTGATCAATCTTACCGTGAATTCACCGGTAACAGCGTCAAATCCAACGTGTACTGTGTGTTCAAAATTCGTCGGATAGCTGATGTTAGGCTTGTCCTTTCCATCTTTGACCTTCATCTTTCCTTTGAGGGTTTTTTTCTTCCGTTCATCAGAGTCTGGCTCTTTTGGTAAAGGCCGCATATCAACGGGCAAATTAGGCGTCGACTCACCTCTGTAATATCGAGGAAGAAATCAATTTTTCATGTTGATCAATAATAACGGATAGCTCGTTTCTTCGTATGCATTGATAAAAAAATTAATAATATCGGCGTGCCCTGTGAAGGATTGTAAAATCAGACATAACGTGCATCGTCATAATAGTAGAGTTTCTTAAGAGGATGTATGTGCTATACAGTACCGAAGATATCAGGTTTCATTTCGTGTAAATATAATCTGATTACACCAAGTAAGCTAATTCTTGATACCACAGAGGTACACATGGATACTGGTGTGTATATAATTTATGAAACACACTCGCAATGAAACATTGTTAATCACTCCTGTAGCCTCTTCTCTCCCGTATCATCATGCTGTGTGCTTTCTGAATGGGAGGATTTTATTTTTAGCGGGGTACTAACTTAGTGTTTGTTTCTCTATTTTTAGAGGGCGAGGGCCTCTCCAAGTATTGCAAAGAAAACATCATGAATCTATATACCAGTTGATCTAAAAGTTATGACGGTTTGATTGTAGGATTTTTATCATCTTTTTTACAGCATCTCTGAACTTCTTAAGGCATGAATTCAAGGCTTTGAAAAAGAGTTCTCCGTCTTTGAATGACACTGTCAAATTTCTCCAGCGTACCTGTTGGAGGTGAGTCGAACCGGCGGTGCGGGAGGTTTATCCTCTTCGTCTGACATAATTCGGTCCGTGTTGTCTGTTTTTTTCCCGATCTTTCCTCCGTTGCTAAGTCTTCACTGACTCACTGCTGGATAAAATGAAAAAAACGTTTATTGATTGTCAATCTTCTCATTCAAGTTTGCTAAATCATAAACTACTCAGATTCTCCGACAGCTTGTTACTGATCACATCTCATCCCCCGATGTATATCAAAGAAAAGTAAATAGTCCCCATGTATCAAACGGTTTTTAAGGTTCTTCAAATTACAAAATACAAGAGTTTATTTTTACAATTCAAAGCCCACAAAGATACGTTCGATCATTTTGCAGTTTGCTATTCAAATCATTGCGGCAAGCTGAAATTCTGCCTTCTAAGTTTGATCTTTGTTCCATTTATCCATTCGTTCGATATTGTTACATAAAAGCTAGACTGATTTGGTACTTTTGATTCTTTGAGGAGGTGATTCACGTTTGAATAAGTATACGAAGTATAAAAATGTGTGCCAAGTCGTTATGATTTAGATTTGTTTTAATTCAGTTACCGGAATTCCCTCCAGGATTTCCTTCTAATGTAGAAGAACAATACCCGACAAACATGTCTAGGAACAAGCGGTCGAGTGTATCTCTACGAAATCCTTTATCTCAGTCTACTATCAATCTGAATCGGTGTTTGAGGTTAATATGAGTCACCTGACTGTTCCTAAATTTTGATAAGAAGTTTAGATCCCTTGAAAGTAACGATCTTAAGCTAATAGCAACAAAACGGTCAAGTCTAGACTACACGTCTGAAAATAAACTAGGAAAATTCTCTGTTCCGAATACAGGAAACTGCAGGCAATCCCAACAGTAGAAATTTTATGGAAACAAAAACGGTATCACGATACGCTGATATAATTTTCCTCACCATCCCAAATAAGGACTGCAGCTCAAATGGAAACAATGACAATGAAAGAATCAGAAAAAATAACTCATGACAATTATTCCAATCAAAAATCCATACAACTCTTCTTCTGCGAAAAAAAAAAATTAATATGACGAATAAAAGAAATAACGAGGTAAATTTTGTAGCATTAAATCGAATTTTTTTGTTCTACCTTAACGAACGAATAGTAATGTCTCTTTCCAATTCCATTACCATTTATTATTATCCGGATAGTTGAGCAGGTTTTTTTTGAGTAAATTGTATCACAGTAACCAGCCAGCTGAGAATAGAGTTAAGTTTGTGTCTAGTTGACGCGAAGCATGCCTGTAACAGCCTTAACACTGGTAGTGGTGCACTTGTGGTGTGACAGAAGAACGACGACGGAGGATTTGGTGGGACATTATTCTTCAACTAACCCCCCCTCCCCCCGGCAGGTTTTAAAAGATAATACTTTTCAGAGCGGGTAAGAATAATATCGAATGCGCTACATGAACGCGGTAAAATTGTTGAGGATTTTGATTTTGTTATTTAATAAAGTAGAAGGAGGGATTTATAATGGAACGGAAGCGGGAAATATGAAATTCAGATCAGTTTAGTTGGAGGGGATTGGAGATTTTCGGATAGAAAATAAGGGAATGACTGTAGGCAGCCCCCACAAAGCGTGATTCACACACGACGTCTGTAGCATGTAGTTAGTAACTCACAATGAGAAAACCGGATGGGATCTTTTTTTTATTTCACGTATTCTTGAGCGGCGTTAATCATCGATATTTATTTACCGGCATTAGACGCGCTACCGTGTGGATCGTGGAGATCAACGACACTTCATTTTACCGGGTCCCCTAACGTTTCTTTTCCCTTCTTTTTATTTAATATTAGTTTCACCGCAGATAAGGGACTGAATCACCGCCCGTCATCGCCACAGACCACACGGCGACGGTCAAGAAACTCGAACACAATGAACTGACGACACCTGAACCAGCGACATCTGCGCGGCTGCATCTGAACCACTATAGTTGAGGCGCGGGTTTCCAATATTGTCAAATATGTATATTATTCAATTATTTTGTAGCTTTATTTCAAGATTCCTTAGTCAATAAAGTATTATTACAGCCCGCTCTAATCTCATTGATGTGTGCATTCTAAAAGCTTCTGAAAATCGGTGAATGAATATTCAATCCTCTACAATCGACTTGAGAAAAGACGAAGCAGAACTCTGGAAAACTGTCAAACTTTTCACAGTCCTGAAAATCAGTGAAAAGTGGATTCAAAAAATTTACTCTGAAAATACCGAAAATTCCCATATTTTCTAATGTTATTCATGGTTTATATTATACGTTTTTCTCGAACTCCGATCACTCGTGTCATGAAAAAATAAAGTGTAGTTTTTCATTCTAATTTTCAAAAATCTTCGTGGTAGTTCGCAATATTCTCGACTCTTGATCGATTTCACTTACTATCAATGGGCATTCAACATTTTTCTGGTGCCCGTTTTGTCCAATTTTATCGTAAAATACTTGAGCATCGCCAGCTCGAACAGTGATCACCAATCACAGATCGAGTCAAGTTCGAACGGCCAATGAGAAGCCATGAACATGAGGCATACGGATTCGATGACGTCAGAAGTGTCTGGCGTACGAAGTTCGCTGATACGCCCACTAGTTTTCCCTAAGGTTTACAACAATTGGACCAGGGTTTCAGTTGTTTAGTTTCGCGCAGTAGTATAGCAGCCGAGCAGGTCGTTAGTAGTTGTTGTTCGCTACTGCAATCCTGCAATATGTGCACACTATCTTATGCTGTCTCGCTATGACTACTTTGTAAAGAGTGGTAGTGGTAGTGGTAGTGTAGTAAAGTGTGATACGTACATAGAAGAGAAAGAGTAAAAATAAAAATTGTTTAATACATTTTATGAAATGAACTAAGAATTTTCTGAAATAAAAATACAGAAAGAAAAAACTGCCTACGGGAATAGAGATGATTTACAAGGTTTATTATTCAGTCCAATACGACAAGGCTACGATTATTCTTCCGTTCCAAACACTTGATAATACTCACGAGCTCATCACGGCCGTATCATCTATCAACAAGTATTAATAATAGCTATTCGATAACGGTCAGCAGTGAATACATACTTTATCGGTAGATACACAAGTGTACGTGAAACTTGACAGGAGCTGAGAGTCGTTCTATACACTACGCTTCGAATATTGTTTCGAAATTTTTGGTTATTTGTCTCATTGTCACGAGATCAAGTGACAAAAATATCATTAACGAATAAACGTCAACTTAAATAAGTACAAAATGAAGAAAAAGGTTCGTAATTTATCACTTGAACAAACTTTCACACGATTTATGTAGTTTACCGAGTATGTAAATTTATTTATGTATTTCCACTTCTCTTCAGGTTCTGTTAATGGGCAAGAGCGGCTCGGGCAAAACCAGCATGCGCAGCATCATTTTTGCAAACTACATCGCACGCGACACCCGACGACTTGGTGCAACCAGTAAGAACCTTCAGTACACTAGAAAATTGTTCAATTCCGTTCTATGATACTCAAAGCAATTGGAAACAGGATCTACGTTACGAAAACTTCGAAAGAAATATTGGTCGATGGTCCCGTTGCAGTTATTATTCAATTATTTTGTCAGATTTTTTGTTCTCCAAAGGCCAAAGATTCTTAATTACATACATTTTAATCTCCGTTCCAGTTAATCGCTTTCGAATTATAATGCTAATGGTTAATCTTCTCTAAACAGTCGACGTGGAGCACAGCCATGTGAGATTTCTTGGTAATTTGGTATTGAACTTATGGGATTGCGGAGGGCAAGAAGCGTTCATGGAGAACTACTTCGCTTCGCAGAGAGATAACATATTCCGAAACGTTGAAGTATTGATATACGTCTTCGATGTGGAGTCTAGAGAGTTGGATAAAGACATGCACTACTATCAGAGCTGTCTCGAGGCCATACTGCAGAACAGTCCGGATGCTAAGATATTCTGCTTGGTTCACAAGATGGATTTGGTCCAAGAGGACCAAAGAGACTTGATATTCAGAGAGAGAGAAGAGGATTTGAAAAGGTTGAGCTTGCCATTGGAGTGCACTTGCTTCAGAACTAGCATTTGGGACGAGACACTCTACAGGTAAATATGAAATCGCAGACTGAGTCTAAAAATAATAGAATATACTGTGCTGAATATGTAACTGATGATATGTGAGAAACACCGAGATGATTCAAAACACAGAGTTCTGAGACACACTAATACCCTGAAATCGTGATAAAATTTGTTCCTCTGCAGAGAATGCAGATTAAAAGACGATATGAGTAAAAACACCATTGTTCGTACAGTTGTGGGAAAACTAATGAGCTTAATGGTCTCAGTTCTATGAAATGATTTATCAATTTGACATTTTGCCCAGGAGCATAGCCGCCCGCCCTCCGAAAATTTCGGATTTCTATGTGATTATTGAATGTCGTTGCATAAGTCCACAATACAACATCTTTTCTTCTCTGCTGCTGCATGACATAACGACACTTAATGAGCATGGAAGTCCAAAACATTCTCAGGATGTCTGGCTCTACTCCCGAACTTTACTACAATTTGTGTTTAATCAGACCAGCGCTACAATAACGTAACTGGACGTATCACCATAATCTCATTGATAGTGAGGAAGTTATTTGATGGGTCATGCTGCTCATGAAGGTATAGAATGTGGTCAAGCGTCGATCATTGTTCCAGTTACAGCTGTTGAGTCAAATGTTTTGAACTAGACTCACAGGTATTGTATTCTGAACGACTAGCGGAGCTGAACTTAGCTGCGAATCATATGATTCGATCCTGGAAGTTGTTTTACCAGATACGGCTTCACTGTATGGTCGTAATGGACTCATAGCCAACTCAGCTTCGGTCATGAGTTGCAGTCGTTGAGAATTCATGCTATTACAATGTATACTTTGAACGAGGTATCTCGAGTAATGAGCGAAGTTCGTTTGATGCTTGCGACTAAAAATCTCCGTTCTCAAAGGGGAATCCTGTGAATGTAGTTGGCCGTGTGGCGTGACCGATTCAAAGTTCTAAAACTTGTTCATCTGTTACAGAGCATGGTCTTCGATAGTCTATATGTTGATACCGAACGTGAAAGAACTAGAACAGAGTTTGAATCAGTTTGCGAATATCATAGACGCAGATGAAGTCCTGTTATTCGAACGTGCCACATTCCTAGTAATCAGTCATTGCCAGAGACGGGTTCACAGGGATGTCCACAGATTTGAGAAGGTCTCAAATATAATAAAACAATTCAAACTTAGCTGCAGGTAATTATCCAGACCTATTCTAGACACTACGCACAAAATGTTAAACATCAAGCAAATATTATTGGCTTTTGATTTTCAGTAAATTGGCAGCGCAATTCCAAAGCATGGAAGTGAGGAATACAAACTTCGCAGCATTCATCGACGTATTCACGTCAAACACCTACGTTATGGTCATTATGTCCGATCCTGCAATACGTAAGTTCACATTGGTATAGCCCAACATGAGAAATCTATTGCAATAAAATATTTGAGGTGGCTTGAATTGCAGCTGATTTTAAATATAACCTGATAGATATCATTTGAATTGTGAAGAAACCAAAGTTTTGATTTTCAGCATCAGCTGCAACGCTGATAAACATTCGTAATGCCCGAAAACACTTTGAAAAGTTGGAGCGTGCTAGTCAGACGGCGGCATTGACGAGATAGAAGTTACCTCGACCCAGGCGCAGAGTAACCCGGGTCCAATCAGTTCATCACTGTTAGAAAATAACTCGATTATTATAATTAGCAGTGTGTACAATTAGCATGAAAATTGTAAGTTATTTCCAATTCATATCATGTATGATGGACAAGCATGATATAGAACCCGTTTCTTTTCTCTCTATTTCTTTTTCTTCTCTTCAAATTATTCATTACGTTTATTGTGTTATTATTATTGCCGCCTGCTGAAGGATTTTTCTCTATTCTTATTTCGTAAAAATACTTGAGTCAATTTAAAGAGATAAATGGTTGGCGATGAGAATAATGGATGACCATAATATACTTATATATCAGAGATCTAAGATTATACATATACTACATTATATTGCTCATATTTTACTTCACTATGCTATAAAAATGGTTCTCTATACATGACCCTAATTTTGATAAGGGAAAGAAGGCTAGGAGCGTAAAGAATTTCACTGCAATAGGATAAATGAATAAAAATAAAACGAATGTAGAATAATGTAAATCAGACTTTTGTGACTGCTGAAGTTTGCAACTTTTTTTTTACCTTCTGCTTTCTCTGGATCCTAGAGTTCGTTCTTCGTTAACTTGCGATTAGTCAACTTGTGGTTTTATTACTTTTTTTTTTTTCGAAAATAAGAAATCAAAGTAACGAAACTTTACAAACGTACAGAGTTTTTCGTCATATGTATGTACTCGTACAGCATTTCTCTCTGGCTCGGCCAGACATATTTTCCTATACCCACGTCCCCTTACATCGATGGTTCAATAGATTATAATATTTGTGTCATATTAATCCTTACTTGTATAATAGGTATATTATATTACAGCTCTGTTTATTAATGAGTCTGATACATATTATATACACATGTGTGTGCTTTTTATGGATTTGAAAAAAAAGGAACATAATTTTTATCAAGTAAAGCAATTGTAATGATATTACTTCACGCCAAGTATTATTGTCAATTTTCCTATCAATAACGGTCATAATCTTAACTTTACAAAAACGAAAACATTGTTTTGTGTAATGTGAAGAATTTTTTCACTGATAAGTCGATTATACTCGAGGATAGATCCGGGAAAAAGGTGATCACGATATTTCATCAAACCGAAGAATCGTGCAAATTTTATCATTCAATGATAATTTATGGAGATCGTTCACATTTATAGATTTTTTTAAGCGTTTTCCCACCAGGTCAGCAATCCAAGGCCCGGCTCGTCTATAGCAGCCTGTAAAAGATTCCATTCCCATGAAAATAAGGTACAAGAATTCATTTAAAAATCAGTTACAAAAACCCCGTGCTAGAACAATTAATTATTACAAAAACTTCGATAGGAATATGCACCAGAAATTTTGGAAATCTTATCAAGGATGCTAAATGGTCACAGTGATACAATCTGAGAGTAAAAAAAAAGGCTCAGACATATATAATACTCGGCTTGATTGAGTTGGATTGTTTATTGTTTCTTACTTCTTATGTATGTAATATACGTACGCTGAGAGTATATGGTGAGGTCAGATTGACTTCTGTCTTCTCAGCTTTTTCAGTACCAACAGCTGGTCCGACAGGCGACGTTTCAACAAAAGTTTCGTTTACAACTCTAAAACGTATACTTTCTCCTAAAACAAAAAGCGTCTGTGTAAGTGGGATAAAATTCTTCAGTCCAAAACTATGCAAAGTCTTTGTCGAGGCGGTTGTCGACTTGTAAGAAGACCGTTACCAGCATCCATGAATAGATCGTGTTTCTCGCCATCTCCTGTGTCGTATTCCCAGACCCACGCCTGCTCCGCTTGATCGAATCTTGAAGGATGTTGTAACTTATGAGGTGGAATGATGATGTCTTCGAAAAAGCCTAGAGTAACTGTAACAGAATGAACTCGTCTCCATTTAAATAGCTTGCAACAAACGTATCACTGATTGTTGTGCACATGTGCAGCACAGTGAAGTTGTTCTGGAAGACGTTGCCTCAATGAAGTGTGCATACCAATCGGAAGCAAAGCGTGGCAAATCGTACGATAAGGCATCATGTTTGTTAAAAACTGTACCCTGTTGTGCTTTTGCGTGATACATGAGCTTAATGATACATCTCTCTCACCATGTACTCCGTCGGCGCTACAACTCCGAATCTTTCCTACTATAATCTCTTCGACAAACGGTCTGAAGACAATGAAGCGGAAGGTTACTTTGGTGTGAGAAGATCCATCACCGGGGAAAATGTAGGAATCCTCTATGGTCGTTATGTCGTGCAAGGCAATACACAAACCAACGTTGTGATAAACCTGAGAATGAAATCATATTCGCAATTCAGATAGTAATTGTTATATTAAACAGTAAAAAGATCGTAATTCATTTCATTCGTTCACCAAGAATTCGCTAGAACTAAATAACATAATTTTCATCGACGAAGTTTGCGTACGGAGTTTCCAGAAACTATCGAAATAATGATAATAACTTTAAAGACATTTAACGACAATCGAGATATTAATCTGTGCGAAAATTACTGAGTTTCCAGTGACGTCACTTTTCGGGGAGTTCAAATGTTACATTGGAAAACTTGATTTACTTGCATCCCTGTCATAAACAATCGAACACAGTCAGGTTCTCATCAGTCCCAAATCACCATATTCGCGTTGCTCACGAAATGAAAAGCGCCACGCGGCAGTAACAAGAACCATTCAAAAGAGTCCCCTGTCGAACTCCGTATGCTAAAGCATGGGAAATCGTGCTCAGTCAAACACCAGTATTTTAAATAATTGACTGTGACAGTGTTTGAAAATATCATTTCTCATATATTTTTAGTATATTACACAGTTTTTTATCCCGCGCAGTGGGATCTCGTTCTAAAAATGTGTCACAATTCAGATTATTTGAAGGTGACTTGCCCATTGGGTTTTGGGCATGGAGTAAGAGGGAAGGAGACCGAACTCCGTTCCCAAAAGTGGGGTGAGTTTTCCAGCCATAGGTGAGCAGTTCGCTGCAAAAGAATACCGAGGTCGACGAGTCACGCATGCGCATTCTCTCGCAGAAAGTGCGAGTATGACAAGGACCACGAAACTTCGTGACAAGGACACAGCTAAGTCGTACTGCGCATGCGTGACTCTGTCTTTGTTTCTGTGGCAGAAAGTGCGAGTGTGACAAGGACACTGTAAGTCGTACTGCGCATGCGTGACTCGTCGACCTCGTTATTCTTTGCCAGCGAACTGCTCACCTATGGCTGGAAAACTCGCCCCACTTCTGGGACGCGGTCTCGGCAGAGTTCGGTCTCCTTCCCTCTTACTCCATGGTTTTGGGGACTCTTTTCAGACCACGTGACGGCCCGATGCTAGCGCCGCCATCGGTCGTGAGCAGCGCGAATTGTGCGAATCGAAATCAAGAGACTCGGTAGAGTCTCGCGCCAAGTACATTAAAAAAATTTTTTTTCAGGCGCGAGACTCAACGAACTCTATATACCCGAGCGACCACTGTTTCGGCCGAACGGCAATTTTTAAGTCGTGTTTATTCCGTCTTTCGTGACAAATATCGCTTTGGGCATGCAAGATTCTGAATCTGGATTCGAAAAGCTCTCATTTAAGCCCAATTTGAACGTAGTCAGTTGACTGAGAGCTTAGATATGATTAATTATAGATTTCTGATACCCCGTTTTATCGCAAATTTCATTTCCTCCTCAGTCGTTTCAAGGTCGTTTCAAATTCTGAATATACCTATAAACTATAGAAGGGATCGTTCGAGTAATAGGGAAGTTACATGGTGCTGAAATACCACAGAGTTTTCGATCTTTCTAGCATAATACATGCAAACAGACGTAACAACATTGTCTATGGCCGTTCCATGTCGGCTGCTAGAGGCTTACAACTCTTACAAGTTAGCCGTCGTTCTGTGTCAGCTGCTAGATAGATCAAATTCGATGGCTCGTAATAAGACTAACTTTTCGGTAGCTGATGATAAAACGGGTATCTCCTGTGTATAAGCATAGGAGAGATAATTGTTTTCTAATCTGCTACTGAAAAGTTACGCCTTTCTTATTAGGGGCGAAATGAGGTTAGGTTTTGCTAGGTTGATGGAGCGGTCAACAAAAGTTTTCATTTCTAAATATTTCCGCTCGACGTCTGACGATGTAACGATATTTATCATAGGAATAGGACAAGAAACAATGATTTATTTTGATATATGATTCTCTACTGCAGTCGATTGGTGATTTCTAATAAAAGAATGAGATAAAGTCATGAAGTCATTGAAAATTGGTAATACATAACCTGTGGGATCGATCGAGCTATATTGTCATTGAAATGAAATAAAACCTAAAACCTACCTTGTGGGATCGATCGTGCTAAATTGTAATTGAAATCAAGAGAGTCTCGCGCCAAGTACATTAAAAAAAAATTATTCATAAAAATCAGAGAAGATTGGCCACCACTAGACAGCAGGGACAGCGGTGATCCAAGTACCTAACGTTAGCCGCCAGATAGCGCTTGTGACAGCACTGTGAGAACCGCGGGTTGACCAAGAGGATGGGGGGTGACCGTGGGTTAGATCGAATCGAAGTAAACACAAAGGCGCATTCGCGTTGGGGCTAGAAGTGATTTTTATCATAATGATGAACCAATCCAGCCAATCAGATCATAGCGCCTAACTTCAGAGCGGTGCTATTCGACATCTGATAGGCACATCATTATGATGAAAATCACTTTGATCCCAACGCGAATGCGCCTCAAGCCGCCATCTTTAAACGTAACAGATCGAGAATCGATTGACCAAAACTGCTAGCTATAGCGTGTTCGCGTCGGCTGCTTGGCTTTGACAGATTTTCGCTAAACGAAGACATTTCATTCCGCTCGTTATCACTACGTGATATTGAGATAAATGATGTGATCAAAAGACTCGGTAGAGTCTCGAGCCAAGTACATTAAAAAAAAAATTTTTTACGCGCCAGAGACTCAACGGCTCTATATACCCGAGAGAACTCTGTTTCGGCCGAACGGCAATTTTCAAGTCGTGTTTATTCCGTCTTCGTGACAAATATCGCTTTTCGCATGCAAGGTTTTGAATCTGGGTGCGAAAAGCTCTCATTTAAGCCCAATTTGAACGTAATCAGTTAACTGAGAGCTTAGATATGATTAATTATAGATTTCTGATACCCCGTTTCATCGCCAATCTCCTTTCCTCCGTCGAACGTCGTTTCCAAATTCTGAATTGCGGCTGTCAGATACTCAGATTAAGTGAGGTTAAGTTCTGCTAGGTTGACGAAGCGGTCAACAAGAGTTTTTATTACGAATTCGCGTATGTTAATTATTGTTACCGCTGAGCATATTATGATCGTTATTGACGACTCATTTATGATAGGATAAGAAACAATGAAATTTATGATTCTCCACTGAAGTGGATATATGATTTCTAAGAGAATGAGATAAATTCATTGAAATTTGGTAATACATAATCTATGGGATTGATCGTGCTATATTTATAATACTCTACGATGTTGCACGTTCGCATCATGCTCTGTATTGCGTAAAAACAATGCTAATATTAATTGGGACGAGCGATATATTGATATGCAACCAGTCCTAAGGAATAACAGACGTATATCTCGGCAGACAGTCTAGAGCGGACGTAACTCAGAATACGCTTGAAGGCGGTTATAGAGCTCCTTACACATTTCCTACACGGTTTCATGAGTTACGTTTCAGTTCTAAACCGTCCAACGAACACGTCTGTTTCCGCAGAACTTATTGATATGAACAATCGTTCAATTTTTTTGGTTATATTTTCGCGCCTAGTTCTAGCTTTGCAGAGAAAATGTGTACTCTGCAGTATGCTCCGGAAGTTTTCTTCGATGACTTAGCTTCTAATTTTGACGTTACGGAACAGCTCTTGGATCACTCGAGTAACACGACGTCAAATCATCGGATTATGACGATAAGAATACCTTGGCGGAACGGATGGAACGGACGAATCTTGCCATGCAATCTAATAACAGAAGTACTATCTCGGAAAACTTCATTGAGTGTTTATCGACAGTTATTCATTGATTTTGATATGTTTTCATACTGTTATTATTTTTGTAGGAGATCATAAAAACATTATACTGGAGCATGGCAGGATACGGATTTCCACTTATGCTGAAGTTCACTGTCGGACAATTTTAAAAGTATTCATCCGGCCAACCTATTCCCTTGAGGGGAGACTTTGGTGAAATTTTATGAACCGCTATGAGATGTCAAATAAAAAAAATTTCCAGCAGTTTCTGAGTAATGGTAGTACAGATTGTGAAAAAAAAATTTCAACCTTCTCCGATGAAGGTGTAAGCGCGAGAAACCTCGCGCAGAAGATTTTGCCCACCGCTGCCAAAATTCCTTGCTACTACACTTTCACCGCAGGAGGGTTACAGTTTTTTTCCACACCCTGCATACCGTATACAAAAGTACTGGACGGACTTTTTATACATACGTATATTCAAAATTCAAATTCGCAAATTTGAAAATAATGACATGACAGCGGCAACTAGTTATAACCCTGCGTGCAAGTAATTGCACCAATGCCGGTTCCAAGTCCGGATGAGAAAGGAGGAGGATTGCACGCAGGGTTACACGTTGCGAATATTCACCAATTTGTTAACTTCATTATATATCGGCTGCTTCGTATGACAGCCAGTCGACAAACAACGTTTCATTCGAAGACTCTGATAATTGCATATTAGCGTTCCATATTCGTCTAATAGACTTCTCAGAGTGTTATTGGATGTGTTTTCCATAGCGAAATACCTTCGTTCTATCTGAATAACAATCTTCACCTATACTTATTCGTTGGAGTACAATATCTTCTATGTCTTCTATGTCTTCTATGAATTATAGAAATCCAACCGAGCGAGCGTAGCGAGCGAGCACAAATATCAGGTGGTCCAGCGTAATTTTACAAAAAGGAGTGATATCCCCCAAAAAAGCACCTCTGGTGCAAAAACCTTCGCCAAGTACATTAAAATCTTCCTCCAAAAAATTGTCTTCCACAAAAAGTCTTCCTCCAAAAATTTTCTTCCACAAAAAGTCTTCCTCCAAAAATTCGACTTCCACAAAAAGTCTTCCTTCACAAACATCTGTGAAAAAGTATTGAAATCAGATGTAACTGCCAAGTACAACAGAATACAAATCAAATCCTACTACATGGCGTTGTGCTCGTTCGCTCGCTCACTCGATTGGTTTTTTAAATAATTTGTGACGTCATAAAACTTAGGAGCAAAAAGTGACCAAACGATAAAATTGTAGAAAAAAAATACGAACACATAAATATGGAAAAAAAAATTGTAGAACCAAGTTTTGGAAATGAAAATTTGAAAAAAAAATGTTCAATCAAAATTTTGGGAGTGGTACTTGGCGGGCTTTTATAGCAATGTATTAGAATGACACGTAAACAAGTAACCTAATTTCACTTGCCCACACCGGGCCCGTAAAGTACCACGGACAAAATTTTGTTTGAACATTTTTTTTTTCAAATTTTCTTTTCCAAAACTTGGTTCTACAATTTTTTTTTTCCATATTTATGTGTTCGTATTTTTTTTCTACAATTTTATCGTTTGGTCACTTTTTGCTCCTAAGTTTTATGACGTCACAAATTATTTAAAAAACCAATCGAGTGAGCGAGTGCAGCGAGCGACCGAGCACAACGCCATGTTGTAGGATTTGATTTGTATTCTGTTGTACTTGGCAGTTACATCTGATTTCAATACTTTTTTACAGATGTTTGTGAAGGAAGACTTTTTGTGGAAGTCGAATTTTTGGAGGAAGACTTTTTGTGGAAGAAAATTTTTGGAGGAAGACTTTTTGTGGAAGACAATTTTTTGGAGGAAGATTTTAATGTACTTGGCGAAGGTTTTTGCACCAGAGGTGCTTTTTTGGGGGATTGAAAATAGATGTGGGATCATTAAACTTTTGTATGAAAGGTTGTCACAATAGAAGAACTTGTCCCTTTGATACGATGATCACCAGAATTAGGAAAATAAGAGAAAAATATTGTACCTCAAAAATAAGAAAACAATAATTGCAATCAGTTTGCGGCAAAAAATTAATGGACTGGAAGATGACAGAGCCAGAGAAGAAAAGTTTCTGAATCGATTGTTTATCAAATACCTTGTTAGCGAGTTTTCGGTTCAATTCTTCGGCAATAGCGTCGTTTAATTTGCGCTTGAACATCCACGGCCGGATTCTCACATTATCTTCGAATTCTGCGAGCACAAACATGCTGCAAGCCTAGCTTTCCTCACTCAGCGTTGTCTTGATTATTCGTTCAGACAAGACATAACCTCTTTCATTCAGTACACACTACTACACACGAGACACGTGAAAACCGTGAAAACCAAGCCAAGCGGCTGCTAGTTGAGGGAGCCTAAAATTTTGCGTGGCATATGTCGTTGGACGTATACGAAGCGCTTGCGCGATCTCACGTGACGCCTAACAACAAGTTTAAAGTATATTTCAAACCTTGTGTATTGAATTCTAATTTTACCCTGTTTGTGTATATTTTCCATCAATTAGAGGCCAGAAACATCCAAAAGAATGGCATTGCGTGAGTATCAAATGTTTTTCGTCTTTCAAAGATTCAATTTTCAGTCAAAGATCGCGAGAATCCGTTACTACTTAGGTTATGTTTAGTCTTGATTTATCAATAATACACAGACGCTTAAAACCAAAATTTGTTCTTCAGTGGCTAATCTACTTTGTTCTTCATTGTATGAACAATTCTTGCTGTATGAAAGAATTTCACCAGTCTGACCGTAACCTAACCTAAAACTAGGTTCCAATTAATCGCGTCTTTTCTGAATCTACTGTTACTTTTCAAGGTCAAGATATCGTCATACGTCGACTGCGCGGAACAATATCATCTTTTAAGTTTGAAGACATAGAAGAAGCGGTGCTTCCAAATTTTCCTGAACTCACATGGGACAAGTTGAGAAAATCTCTCTTGAAAAATAATCTCGGTCTCACTGTTTCTGGGTCCGTTAAAGTTATAGAAAAAATCATAAAGGTGAAGTTTAGTAATTTCTCATCCCTTTTACAAGTAAACGTTGCCTTTTAATAATGATAATATATATTTTTTCTCACAGGACAGCCAAATCTCGTCGAAAGAATTGAGAGATCGACTGCTCAATCTAGAACTAATTGGTAAATGATTGCTCCTTACGTTCCCAACTACTTTAAGATTCTTTTATTCGTTACTTCAATTGTTTCATCAGCAACTAGCAGAGACTGTACTCGAAGAGAATGGACTTGTTACGAATTACGGGGCAGAAGAACTTCAACCGGCTTGGAATCAGATCGAGAAATACGGGACAATGTTGCGTCATCATTTTCAAAAAATAGTCAAGAAATGGATGTTCGAGTTACGACGTATAACAATATTACCTTTGTATCAGTGAAACCAAAGAAGCAACGCCGTCGCGCAGGAAACAGTACTTACTACGCTTTTTCAAACGAGCAAAACTATTTCTTTACCTCGAGGAAGGCTGTCGCTAAAGACTATTTAATAGCCGTGACACGAGGCTTGGGATATACCGATAGCAAGCTTGCCAAACTCTCTGGCAGAGATTTGAAGTCACTGCTAAAATTGCTGTGGGCAAAACAACAAGGCGCGATAAACAAGAACGGCATCGCCAAACCCCCTGCGTATGAAGACTCCAGACCCGTTGTGAGGTGATTGTCCCACTACTCTTCACCTCCTCACATTCTTTATCTAACGTTTACCCTTGCAGAAGAACAGGTATAGATTTCACGGAATTCAAACAAAGAGGAGAATACGTGGACAAGTACTTCGGACCTGAACCACCGCAGACCGAGTTGCTGGATATTACTATCACAAACGCAAGATTGAAACATACCGAGTCAGTCTCAGGATCGGAGGACGAATCTTTCGACATTAAGTGAGTATGAAGATAGTCTCAAGTCTGTTAAAGCTTACAGTTAGACAATGCGATAGCGACAACTAATAATTTCAATTTATAGAATAGAATTTCGGAGCAATCACATACCAAACATTATTAAGGAGTCGGTAAAGCGCCGTGTTGTGCTACTTCCACTGCCCGCCTACGCTGCGGAGATGATGACAATAGGAAAGAACGAAGTAATCCTTCACTCTCAGTCCTAGCAAATCCAGAGAACGACTGAGGCCTGACAAACATTGTATATACATCTGTATAGGATAGTTGTTTTTATATAGTGTATCGACAAGAATTTTTATTCTGAATGAGGTTCAATCATCACGAAACTAGTCGTATAAGGCCCTACCCAGTCGAATAGACAATTGACATGGCCACTAAAAGCTAGATTTAATGTATCATAGTAAATTTCACTCGATGTATATAAAGTATTTATCGTATCTAACCAATCTCCTTTTAAACGATCGGCGGTTGAACTGCTGCTTTTTACCGATAAATTTAAGCAAGGTGAATCTTGTAACTACAAGTTTCATAAGTTGACTTTTATCAAAAGAAATATGTTTTTAGAACCTGTGTTATTAAGTCAGTAAAATAAAATATGTAATACGTTATCATAGAAGTGATAAAAATTCAATAACCCTTTGTCCAATTCTTTCCACCTTTTTCATAACCGTGAGTCGTATGTCATCTCATTTTTATGCTTCATTATTTATGGACATGATATTCGCAAGGATCAGACTTTATTGGATGAAAAAACTCTCCCAGAGTCATTGGTAATGGAATAGACATTTGGACAAATTTATTTCACGCTTTATTTCCATTTTTATTATTTCGTGATTACCTAATCAAAATAATTTGTCTGACAACAAATTATAGAGTGTCTCATTTGTTCAAAAAGAAGGATAATGCATCGGCCAAAATCTTCATTCAACGAGTCAGCGTAGATCAGAAGTTGCGTAGTTGAAATAAGATTTGAATCTCCCGCTCAAAGGCGAACCGTAAATGGCTGATTAAATATTTTACAATTTGTGGCCTAATGAGTGCCTGTGCCCCGACGGCCCAGCACTGGGTCAAAGTACAGAAAATACATAGTAGAATTATAATCATAGCCCATAGGAAATTTTCGAGACATTTTTTTTTTGTTGGATATAGTCACAGTTTTTATCGCATTAGGCGCATTCAACCGTTGTAGTGTGTCGTAGATAAAAATTTCGTTTAAATGGACAGAATACTGAAAGGTGTTATGAAATACAGGAAATGTCACAGGGAAGGAATGGTAAAACAATTCAAACAGGTTAAGGATCATCCCGAAGTAAGTTATCATGCTTTGTACCCGTTCTATTAACCTCCAGTGATTAATGATAAAGTTTGTGTAATTTCGTCCATCTGACATTTCTCCTTGTAGTCCGTAGTACCTGCACATGATCGACATTCATCCTCTCGTTTATGATTACATCTTCTGAATAAACTTTCATGATAACACCCATCAAAGCCCCACAACCCCATTTCATCAAGATTTATGCCATCACCTGTTACAAGTGATCTATGATTATATTCGCTGGTCTACGTGGTCTACGTCAGTCATTACGTGCTCCTCATGAAATGATTCGCCACTAGTCAAAACAACCTTCACACGATTGTTATCTATTCAAGTTTTAAACTCAATTCGGAAAACTATGAACGCAAAATAGTACGCTGCCCGTAAAAGTACTTGAGAACAACTAATTAAACCTTCGTGTTGACTATTTTTTGTACCGTTCAGAAGGAACGGCGTCATTGGATCTGTGCCGGAAGAATCGGCGGGAAATTTAAACGTATGAAATCTGATGAAAATCTTACTATCGTTTCGTTAATGAAAAATATATTCCATTCAACAGCCAAAGGCAGTTTTCTTCACCTGTATGGACTCTCGGATGATTCCTACTAGATTTACGGAAACAAATGTTGGAGATATGTTTGTTGGTACGAAACTGCAAAATATTTGAATTATGCAGACACAAAAATTGATCATCTTACTTAGTTTTAATCTAGTGGTAGATCCCGATTCTAAGCCCGTAAATCTAGCTGATTATTTCAATATTTATTCTTCCCAGATAACATTATCCTATGTCTGAATGTTTTTCAATTTGAATCTCACGCCAGAGTAAAATTCATCATAAAAGGCAACAGTTTCGTATTTTAGTCAGAAATGCCGGGAATGTCGTACCGCATTCCCAACACTTCTCAGACGAGTTGACAATGTGCGAACCTGCAGCCCTGGAACTTGGCTGCGTCGTAAACGACATACGACACATCATTGTCTGCGGACACAGCGATTGCAAAGCTATGAATCTGCTGTACGCTTTGAGAGACGAGGAATTTGCATCACAGGTAAATAAAGCGATGGAGTGAAATAATTTTTGGTATGATCCATTCTTATACTCAATTCCTTATTTTTTTAGGCAAACCGACGGATATCACCGCTCAGAGCCTGGCTATGTGCTCACGCGAGCAGCAGTCTGGCGAAATTTCAACAGCTCGAAATAACTGGGTTTCATGAGCCGATTATATTCCAAGCGGAAACTCCGCTGCGTAAATTTGTGGCCTACATAGACCCAGAAGACAAATTTGCCATCGAGGACAAGCTATCTCAAGTAAAGAAAAATTTGGAGGAATTAGTTATGTGAATTATGTCTGTGAAATAATGGCTTTTATTGTGTTTTTGGTAATATTGGAATAACTTAGTAGATGCTTTGTCAATTATTCGATACTTTGCTTGTATTTTCAGATAAACACTTTGCAGCAGTTGCAGAACGTTGCGTCTTATGGTTTTCTGAAGCGGAGATTGGAGCGACATGATCTTCACATCCACGCCTTGTGGTTCGACATATACACCGGGGACATATATTACTTTAGTCGAGCAAATAAGAGATTTGTTGAGATAAACGAGCTCACCGAAACTCCGTTACTGCGGGAGATAAAAAAATATTACTCGTGAGGCAAAAAAGCTCTGTATTAAAAATATGGTACTTTCTTCTATCAATCCCATTATTCCAAATGCCAAATGAATTTACCCCAATGGAAATAATCTCAGTCTGTTTCTACAAATATTTATTACTTGATACAAACTTATTTATTATATTATTATTATAACAGGATATTATTTTATAACAGGAATAGCAAAAAATCAGTCAACACAAACGTGAGCAGAGGTTTACTTTTCTTCGGATTTCCTTTTCAATTTTCACACTTGAAATGATACAAATGCGAATTATATATGATAATTCAAGCCTCATGCATACTGAAATGTCTAATTTACAGTATGAAAATGTTTGATAAACTCGGTGCATGCACTTATTTAAGAATTCTCCTAATCGATAAAGGAATTTATTATGAATATAATTGATATAGATAAAATTTGTAACATTTATACGATGAATTACAAGAGCTAATACTAATTATTAATCAACTAATTATACATATATGTATACACCCATATATACCCAGATGTAGACGTAAGTTGATGTGAAAATGGTACAAGGATATTATATTCAATTAATTGGTTATTATATTTTTATAAGGCGATAATTATCCGTTGTTATGAACACGATGTTATTGATACATGTTGTCCATATGTGATATAGGCAGGCATAACGTGTCGTTATCGTTTGATCTATAGATATTATAATCTGTATCATAATGTAATACAACATAAGATCTTTATTTATTTCATATTACCATAAAAATCATTTTTTGTCTACCATGATTGTTAAATATGACCTTTATTAGCACTATAATTAGCACAGTTCGAATATCGTTTCCTGCGCACATAGGAGTATCCCGTCAGTGATTTTTTCGAATATACCTATACATCGTGGATCGTACAGAACACATATTTACGGGAATTTATGAAAAAAAAACTATTCAATTTTCGTGCAGAAAAATAATTCGTAAATTTAACAGATCAATGTAGACAGTCACAATTTGTACATGCCATGCCCAAGTCCACCTCGACGGACACTAAAATTCGCGCAGTTTTTGTTCTCTGCGCCAAACCAAGTAAGTCGGAAGTTCAAGGAATACCTAAGTATTTCCTTCTTTTATTTTTCGGTAGGAAATACACTGAAAACCTAATTTGGCGATTACCACGGTACAGTGGATTTTCAGCATTTAAACGGTGAATTTTACCGTTTGTGGGGTAAATCCCCGATTTTCCTCCCATTCACAGTAAAAAGTAGGAATCGTTCTTGAACTCCCTTCCCAATTCAAAATGTGTCCTATTCTCACAGAATTAGTAAGTGTCTCAAGGAGATACTGACAAAATTATCGTTCAACTGTTTCTACTTTCTCTCATGTTTTAATTTTTTTCTTGCATACTTCAATAATCCACTCTCAAGCGAAATTCCTTGGCGCGTAGTCATTTTTATCCTTCGTCCTTGTAAAATTTCTGAAAATCATTTAATTACTTTCAATCAGTAAAAAGATATCAGGTTCCAAGATCGATTTTGGTTGTCAAGCCATGATAAAAGTACGATCAATGAATGTTGGTCATAAATTTAATTGATATAAAAGGGTCTGATTTTCGTCAATTTCACAGCCGATCTTTTGATAATTTTAATAATTTGGAAAAAGTTTTCTCATCATGAACTACGGATTGGTCTTAAAGACGATAGTCAAATTGTCGACCATGTAGTTAAGAAAATATTGAGGATAGTTAAGAAAATATTTAAGATACTTGATAAATATTGGAAGGATAATTAGATACTATTGAAAATGAAAAACAAAAAATATTTTTAATAATTAAATTGAAAATTAAGAATAATTTGTTAGTTTTGAGTTAATTTAGTGAGTTGAAAAGCAAAAATTAATTAAGATTGATACTAAAATTGAATAATTTAACATTCGTAGCAGCAATTACGAAAAATTGAATGCTTGTATTTCAATAAGGCAGTGAAATTTCTTTGATATTCAGATGCGAGATATAAATATAAAATCTTCATTTTTCAGAAAAGAAAAATGTTCAGTATCAGCTCACGAGTTTAGATTCCATTCCCATTTTATCAATTCTTCCAATCGTGAGTGAAGTAGGGAGACTGAAACTGATCTACAATTCTAGTTATAGATAACTTTACTGAATCTCGATTCACAGCTGTGGGAGAATTTTAGTCAGTGAATTTCTGTCTCGGGTTATAAGTTTATAACGCAGGTATAGATAATGGAATAGTAAAGCGAACTAGAGCGTGCCACTCCCGAAAGAGAAAGCAAAACAACGCGAAGGCTGGCTGGTTCTAGGCTGCAAAGCACGCGAAAATCGTCGAGGCACGCATTTCTTTGCGTCACGGTAAAAGTGAAGATGCGCGCACAAGGTAGAACCGAGCTAATCCTAGCGGTATCGCATTCAATGGATCGTGCGAGTCTCTTGGGAGAAATATTTTTAATTAGATCCGAGCAGCCTGCACAACTACCGTTGACACGGTTCTCCCGAACGTTCAACCGCTCATATAGAACTCTCTCACTGACTGCTACAGTTACATTTTTCGCCTTGTCTGAAACAGAAAAAAGAAATAAATTGAGTATCTTATAATTTTCGCACAATTCACCCAGTGAAAAATCATTGTCTTCGGTGTTTTTTTTTTATTCAGAATGAGAGATTATGGACCCAATTTACTCCGCTTAACCATTATTCCCAATAAATCCGGTAAAAATTGATATATTTGTCCTGCATAATGTTTAAGGAAATAGGGTTCTTTGCGCATAACGATTTACGAACCCTGTCCGAAAGTTATATCTGTGGATTACCTATGTAACCAGAAATTCGTTCCGGTTGCGAAATTCAAGTGTACCTGACGTTTACAATGACGGCACCTTGCGTCGAATTGTGGCCGAAAATCAGCCCACAGAACCCAGTGGGGGACGTTTGTCCTCTGTGTATAATTCAGAAAGAGAACCAGGAAGTCGCCGAGACGCGCCCCAACCTCAAAGGACGAAATATATAATTTTACCTACCCCGCAATCCCTCAACTTCGTCCACTTTACTTCAAAAACGAAAAATGCACACTTTGACTGTGTATATGCATTCATTTACTGTTCCCAGGCGCGGATCTAGACTTTTGATTTAGGGGGGGTCAAGGTTCCGTGGGGGGAGTTTCCGGGGGAAAAAGTTGTATCAGCTGTGTTATCAGTCATCGAAAATTCATATTTTGGTTTTTTTTACTGTTATTTTTGGGACGCAAGGGGGGGGGGGGGGATGACCCCTGTGACCCCCCCCCCCCTGAATCCGCGCCTGACTATTCCCTTGGCAAACGTCAGCAGGAATTTTGAATAGGATATTCTCTTTGTCTTGAAATTTCATCGGGTTTGAGAGCGTGATTTTAAGGTGGCTCAAGCGCGAACACGTTCACGAACAGAAAAAAATAATTTTTCAGTATATTGTACATACAGTACTCATCTTCACGTACGCAAAATCTCAGACCAGGTCATCGACTAGATAAGAGAGATAAATATTGTTGAAATTCGATTTTTTAACACGGGGCTTATGGGAGAATGAGGCTGAATTATTTGGGCCGAGTAATATCTCTGCATCTACCGAACAGATGTTGACGAGAAACTAGAGTAACGCTGATTAGACCACGAGGATTGCAAATACAACGATAAAGTGGGGGGTCATCGACTTCTGTTATGAGATATTCAATGTCAAAGTTTCGAAAACTTTGAAATTCAGAGAGGTTATGGGACCGCGTAGAAATTCGGCAGCTGGACAGAATTATGATAGCTGAGCGCATGCGCGAGAATCGAAGCTCCGGCCGTTTATCACTAGAGAGAGTGAGACAGATAGTCGCGATGTTGCCATACTTCTGTATGCAGTATCGTAACATGAAATTATTCTTATTTCACGGTCTTTATTTACTGGCATACAACTAATGACTTATGCATGAAATTGTCAATAATTTGATCGCGAGTAACTGTATTATGGCAATCTTGCGTTTTCGAGGAAAAATAGAGGGCCTTGCTTTAGCCCCCGCGAAATTCGGACCTTCGTGCTTGAGCCACCTTAATTGTTATCAATTTGTATACCGTTTGCTTTAATTATGCTTTTGAAACGGCAAATATATTTAAGGATTTTTCAACGCCTGTACAATGATCGTAACGAAATAGCAATGCAGTAGAGATAGCTGCGGGTTTGGCCTGGTGATGCAGTTATGGTTCGACACCCACGACTGCTTGGCAACTTTTTTTCTCAGAATAAGATAAAAAGTAATTGTACGAAATCGTGACATCGTTCGGACCCCGGCTAGGGCTAACGGTAAACATTCGAATTTGTGTTAATCGATTGGATTTGATTTCAGCATAAGTTTGAATTCGATTACAATTGAAGAAGTTTCTATAATTAGACTAACCCAATAAACACAGTGGTGTGAAAATGGTGTAGATGTCCGGTGAAATCACGTGAAATACATGTGTATACGAAGATTCCACGTGATTTCACCGGACATCTACAATTCTACACCATTTTCACATCACCTGTGTTTATTCTTATTGGGAACTGCAATGTCAGAATGCGACCAGTTATTCATATCGTCTGCAGTCTTGTAGACGATGAGCGTCGTGTTTAGGGAAAAGTTCTGTATCTCTTTGTCTTTTTCTTTGATCACTTTATATAGAACTCGAGAACTGGAACTTGCGAGCGCATTGTCTAGTCGGCTTGTTTCTACGGCGCACGAATTTCTGCGTTTCTTGTGCCCAATTGAATCCGAATCTGGGGCAGCACGCGTTTCGAGTAAAAGTCAATTATTCATATTGCAACAGGTCACCGTACAGTATGGGTTAGAAGCCCTAAATTGTTTAACCTAAATTCTAGATTTTCCAACATTTTCAACCTCAACACTCGTTTGGAAATTATAAGCCTTACTTTCTCCCGCGAATTCCAATATATCAACTCATATAGATTCCAACTGTCATTACACGGTTGGAAATAAATTTTGTTAATTGTACATTTATTTGCCACATGCCTAAAGTTTAACCCTTCAGTTGATTCGATTGAATATCCATACGCAAAAATGTAAATTACTGAATTTCAAACAAAGCCTCTTAATTTCAGGCAAAAAAACATCCTTCACTTCCGACAGGATAAAATAATTTCAAATTTAATTTTTTTTTGACGAAACGCAACACAACATTTCACGTCCCGCACTCACTGCTGATTGTAAATGTTGATCCAATCATTGAACAAAAATGTCCGCCATTGACAGATTTCACCGGTCAGTTATAGTAGGTATGTATTGCCTCGCGGTCTTATTGACAGTAACATTCAATTGTCAGAAATAATGAATGAATTGCGTTTTCCTTCACTTATGGTTTAATCAAGACAAAACAAACCTGTAGCAGCTCTGATATCTGACTGCGTCGATCTCGAAGATGAGCTTTTTTATTTTGGTCTTTATTCCTCGCATTTACTCACACACTTCTGTGCTTCCCGATTGGAATACAAAATTATGACATTTGAAAAACATATGTTTCACACCGAATTGTCCTTCGGAAAATTGTTTAGATTTGCATGAAGAAAGAGTAGTTGATCATGAATTTGAGGAATCAAAGTGAAAAAAAAAAAATTCTCAACATTTTGGATTTTTCCTGTTTTTTTCCGAGGAAATTGGTTTAGCCAAATCGAAACGAATCTCCAAAGTTCAAAAAATATTCTTCAAATGACTTAATTCCTAAAATTCGACGTACGAGCAAACACCAGCATACGGCGTCGCCTCGCGCGACATTAACGGTTTTGTGACAAATTGACATCAATTTCAGAGTGGACCTATATATGTGGACATAAGAACTGTTGAATTTAAGATTTCTTCTTGAACACTGTACGAAAGTGACGAATCGCTCGGTCGATAATTGAAAGCGATTTCCTAATTTCTTGATCGAATAAAATGTAAATGATCGGCACATTTGACCCCAGAGGTGTTTTGTATGATTTCTACTTCTAGTATAATATAATCATGTAAAAAAAAAGTATAAGAAAACTTTCATTCGTTGTATATACACTTGTATAACGGTTAACGGACTATATTATTTCCCATCCAGAGGTAAAACATATCTTACACATAAACAAAGAAGCGCGTTGTCCGCGATGCATCTGCATGATTTTAAATACCACGATGCCACAATTTAAGGGCTCTCAATGGTGGCACAAGCATCATGTATGGCGCATTGTATTGACTGAAAGAAGCTGCCGGTAATGTTTATAATAGATTCTGTACATACAATTAGCATCGATCGATCTTCCATACCACGGTACTTGGCGGGTTTTTTTTGGTGCATATTATAGTAGATGTTGAGTAAACGATCTGGTCAGTAGTCAGTAGTGTGTCGAATGCCCACTCATTGCTCATTTTTGCTAGCAATCTTACAGAATAACAGCGCGTAATTAATGTTGCAACGGTGCAACGAACTCGAAACTTAGACCACCGGTTTTACTCGGCTTTGCAGCGATGTGGTGGCTTTCGTTACGTGTGTATGTACTGTACCCTGTATACGTATGTTTTATGTATCTATACACGTTATACAATCGGCTAAAAATCATTGTTATGTTCAGTTCTACCGCCTAGTACCCGCCACTATTCCTCAGGTATATAGCTACCCAAATGTCGTAATAATATCAGTACGAAGTTATGTAAAATTGCCGCAAAACAGTCCGAGTCGAGGACGACTAAAGAAACGAGGATAAAAAAATATTATTTATATTCCAAACGATCACGATGTATATATATATCACGAATGAACATATCTTGCAAGCTATACGTCACCATGTGACAATTTATTTGAATCTGCTCGAGACACACGTCTCATGAAATTTGTACAGCATTTAGAATAATTTTGCGCGGAACATATAGCAAGTTCTCGCTTTTCGAAGAACACTCTATAGTTCACGACGAAATTGTCCTAGTGCAATCAATTTTTTGTTTGATGCTGGAAATTTGCACTTTTGATCGAAGTTTGGAGGGTTATCCCACGTCGAAAAATACTACGCTATACCTTCACCCCTTGCGGAATTCCCATAACGGCTTATGCGCAAAAAATGTCGTGTTATAACGCTAAATGAATGATTGATGGTGGGGATAATATTGCAGCAGCTATACGAAACACTGTCGAAAATGTAAAAAAGCGACTGAACCACGTTCCGCATAGTCAACATTTCTGTTACACCTTTCTTCGTCTTGTTATTTAACAGTAGTAATATACGTATATAAATGGAAACGAACAAAACGGCGCATAGAGCTCGACTAATGCGCGAGTGAATTAGCTAATGTTTTGCGGTATCGGCAGTATCCCTGATATCCCAGCAGAGTTAGATCGGAAATCATCATTAAACATGGATGAATGCTTTCGTAGGATTCCCATGACGTATAGTGATTATAATTGTAGAGAGCTACCGAACTCCGGCAAGTAGTGAGTACGTAATTATTTTTCGATTCGATTGGCGTTGATTCGAACGTTCCGAGTATGAAAGGAGATATAATAGACCCGGAGTATGAAGTAAGCTCGTATTTGAAACGATATTGGTTAGCGATAGAATTATATTATATGTTTAACGAGAAGTAAAATGACGGTTATTTAGTTTGAAGAGGAAGTCATTGACTGGAATATGGTCGGATCAAGTCGTTTCTGTGATACACGCAAGTTCAAGAACAATGAACACCGCAGCGATACAGTATAGGATTTTGCCAGGCCAGTTGTATTGTGGCGGCAACGAGTGTTGTGCCACTGACCTATAAACACACTTACCTATGCTACGCGAGTACTTAATACTTATACCCTGCGACGTAACATTATCTATACACACAGTGTAGTATGTCCACAATGTATCCCTGTGGCTACATGTCCATGAAAAAAGAAAAAATCCTCTGCAGTTAAATCTAATCGATAATTACAGTTGAAAATTCTCTTCCTGCCCGTTGGCCTTGACTTTCTGACTTCAGATAATTTCCTACCGACATATCATCGAACCATGCACGCAATTAGAATAAGGATAGACCGATGTCACGCGGGTTCCACGATATCTGATCTTGTAAGATGTCACAGTGTTATGTTGTCATTGCGACACTTTCAAGAGCAGTTGTTCTATGTGACTGTAGAATCACCAACAAGCCCAAGCCCGGCATCTACAGAGAAAAATCATGATTCACTAATCATACAAGACCCAAGTATATCGGTTATACTTTTTTTCCCACATTGAAAAAGATCCTATTATTATTATTATTATTATTATTATTATTATTATTATTATTATCATCATCATCATCATCATCATCATCATCATCATCATCATCATCATCATCATCATCATCATTATTATTATTATTATTATTATTATTATTATTATTATTATTATTATTATTATTATTATTATTATTATTATTATTATTATTATTATTATTATTATTAAGGGGGACAAGAAAGGGGGGGCAAGGTAGAAGGCCGAAAGGAGGATTACGCGGTACAATTTTCTTGTGAGAGAGCTGTAACGGGCTCAATCTAACAGTTAGATGGATTCCTTCTATCCTACAACGTCTCGAAAAGCGTGCGGGGTTCGGAGCCAAGATATCAGCGGGGGAACCCGACCACCGCATGACCACAAGCCTCACTCTCCATTTCTGTTGGCCCACTTGGCAAACAGGACAAAACTAGTGGGAGGACGAGGCGTTTTTCAGTTCTCTCTCACCATCTCTTAATTTTTTGTTACTTATTTTCTTCATTTTTTGTTCTGCGCTTCCTTTTAGTCAATTCTCTTTTCTTTGAGTTTATGGGTTTTTAATTCCCTCTTATTACCGAGGAATAATAAAATATTGTCGGTTGGTTGAGGTTTTAATCTCATCTCGTGCTGCTATAAGGTTTATTAACGAGTAAGATTGAAAAATAATATTCACGTTCTTACTACTTTGAGCTATTTACCCACTTTTATTTTCGCCGGGCTGAATGGGAAACAGGGCAAGACTCTGAAGTGATTTGCAATAGTATTAGATGTTACAACTATCATCACCTCGAACATATTAAGAAGAACTCATATCTCCAAATCGTAATCTGTAATGTAAAAATCAGCGAATCTCTTCGTACATTTTTTTTAATCCATAAATAAAATTAAAATTTTATCACGTGCATCAGCATACGAGAACACGCGTACAGAAAGAGGTGCGTGGGGGATACACACGCGTTACTCAGCCACAAACGTTTTGGGCCCTACCGGATTGCTTGACATTTAGAGTCGGTGTCCTCATTTTTTGGGGTACGGAGAAGGGGGGCCCAGGGGCAGGAGAAGAGGGTTTTTTTTCTCGTACCCAACTCTCAAACTCTTACCAAAAGACGGAAGACCGCATGACTTCCTCGTCACGTATATACTCGTTACTCAATTGCAGCGTGGTACATATACCTACATATCCTCGCGCATGTTAAAAGATTTGGTCAAACGAGTTCGCTGCACGGATGCAGACGTTGGCTCTCATTCATGGCAAATAAACCGAAGCATCAAACAATCATTGTTTTTTCTTCCACTTATTTATCGTTATTATCGAATGACTCGTCAGAGTCCATCGAAGAACGAGGATTTGAGAAAAAGTACGGCCGTAAAAACATTTTTACTTGCGACGATCTCTCCTGAGAAAGTGTCAAAGGAGATCCAATCCAAAATACTGATTTCGTAAAACGTATCAAAGCAGTTTAGCGGGTCTTCTAAAATGCTCTTATCAATTTTGTTGACTGTGCATCTGTAGCAATGGCAACTATTCCATCTATTTACCTGTTTCAGACTGAAATTACAAAGGTCTATAGGAAACACGTGTGGACACCACGGGGACGCGAGTAGAAAACGTTTGCCAGTCGGCCACGTTTCTAGGGCCTACTAGAGTGCCAACCTACATACCGGTAACTTGTCTATAGGGCAAGAGATGCGAGTCTTACCTGTTTACAGATTAATCGACGATTTGAATTAGGCGCTAGAATATCCGCTTCAAGATTTATGAGCGGTTGTTGTGTTAGGCTGGCTGAACACTTTGATTACTGGAATCGTCTCTTGGCTTTACAAGAGTTTACTACCTTGTTGAATTATTTTATCCGCAAAGAATCAACAGTATGATATTTAGAAATTCGTCAAGATCGAGCCGTTCTCACAATCGGTTAGTTTCTCTCGATTCGTGGAGCCTGATTCACGCTCTCTTGCACCAGGTGCACGAACCTAATTGTCGTTAACCTCTTTTTTAAAACACATGCATACATTTCAAATGTTCTTCGAATCAAATTCAGCGATATAATTATTCGAGAAATAATGTCAACATCGTCAGAATACTTTGCGACGTTTCATTGCAGCATAAAATCGCACCGACGAAAAAACATCAATTTCCATTCCTCTACTTCTACCACGTGTTAACGTGCGAGGAAGTTAATTGAAAGAAAGAAAGAAAGGAAGAGAAAAAAAAGAAACGTAGATGAATCGAGTCGGAGCGCTCGGCCTTGCAAGGCCTTAGTCGGAGTCGACCATTCCCCTTCTTGAGATTGCCGTACAATTACACACACGATGAAAACGCATGTATAGCTGCGGGTATGGCACGCGGACGAGAATCTTACTGCAGACATCATAGTGATATGTGTACATACAACTACGAACTCAATTATATTTGATATAAGAACAATCATTAGCATCGATGTAAAATATAAATTCTACATATTGATCGTGTTTGCTTGTAGTGCGTGTACATGAATCCATGTACAGAACTAAAAAGTAATGGTTGATGATATGCTCGAGTTAGTATTGCGCTGTATACATGATATGTATAGAACTATGAGTGTAAATTGGAAAAAAAAAACATAATCGGAGACCGAGCGATACGCACGAGAAAATAATAGATTGCAAAAAATTTGGATTGCAGCAAGAATGAGCATTTGATAATTGCACGGGCTGCGGTTTCATAACTCTTATATACTACACAAAAATTGTTGACTGTTGGTACACAAAAACATATGTATACGTGTAGGTGGTTTCGCCGTGGTCAGATCAGAGATGAAACGATTATTGATTATTTTTATTGAAATATAGTGAAAAAAGGTAGAAACAGTTCTACAAAGATTATATACATCATTATTGCGTTTGATACAATATCGAGGTTTAGCTGTACAGAGTATCTTCGAAAATGAAGTAGCGCATTTACGGAATTGAAAAGAATTATGAATGATGGGCATCCTGGCTGGAAGACCGTGTGACCTTTTCTGCAGCAAATTAGGATTTATGATACGTCATCGTTGACTGCACCCGTCGAATTCGTCTTCTTAACAGCTACACCATCAAAATAAGTAAGCCTGGGGCTAAGGACCCAGAATTCGAATTGGCAAAGTGCAGCATCGAGGTCGTCGACTAATACGGACAATAAAACTGGCCCAATGGTTCAATGGTTCGACGGTTGGCCACATCGGGCCCCACATCGATGCCCACAGACCTGTTCTATGAAAACCACCGTAAATTTCTTGTGTACATAGGACGAAGTTGTACATGGGTAAACGGAGGCGAATTTCTGCCGGACCAATACATAACAGCCACGGGGTACGCGCGGTGGTGAAGACTACAGGTTAATTTATATTTACGACAGGTTGCGGCGAAATATCGCAAGGTCTACCTGCGAATAATTTCTGCACCGAGGTAAATCAGCTGCGCGGTGTAGCTGAGTCAGAAAACTTGAAACCGAAAACCAATATCTCAACCGAGAACTGATATACAAAGGGGTGGGGAGGGGACGCTGGGACTGTGAGGCTCCGAGACCCCGGGGGCCCGACCTCCTTTCGCCACGGTAATAAATTCGTAAATCGTGCAGATCCGAAAACACGGAAGTTCGGACCGGCGAGAAGCGTGTTCAATTTTTGGTCCCAAATATTTTCTAACAGGACAAGGAAATGCCATCCCGTGCTAAATTAGCCTTTCAAAATATTTAGCTCTACATCCACCTAAGAGCACTGTCTGTTACAGAAGTTTAGTTTAGTTTACCCTGCAACTTCGAATATCTGCCGAACACCCAAGATGTGTACCAGTCGATTTTTCACCGAACTAAAATTCCCGTAAACTAGAATCACACTTTTCTTTCACCTTGTTACGTTCCTCTTCCTAAATAACATCCTTTCCTTTCATTTCGTTCTATACGGACTTCATCGTAGCTGTACTTTTGAAAAAACAGAAGGCTATACACCATAACCGGAAGCCAGTGTATATACGGGGGATTCCACGTCAAATCGAACGGACGATTTCCCTGACCCCTTGTGGCTGTTTACCCTTTCACACAATGGAAGTACACGTTGAAAGGACCAACTGTGAATTTTTCCAGATTTTTCTGACCAAGTATTTTTTTCTACTACAGCTGGTCAAATAATCAGCTTCTAGCGTGTTTTCGGTTTTTCAAGCCAACATAGCGTGAAATCCAGATGAGCAATGAAAAAAGTTCTCGTACAAAAGTTTCGCGTCTTTCTTCGAAATTTCTGAAAATAATTTTTTGTAATTTTTGTGCCTCGCGAAACTGCAGATTTGGTGAAAAATCCTCGAAAATCTTCAGTAACGAAATAATGTCCTAATCGAATTGGCTGAAATTTTTACATAGCATGTCTTTTCCAATGCCAAAAGGTGTATGAAAATTTCATAGTGGGCCGAGCAGTAGTTCAAAAGATACATCAACAAATATTCGCACAGTGGCGAGAATTCGGCGATTATGAGGTCGCAAAACAGTTTTTTTTTGGCCACGATTCGAAAATTCAAGATCAATATTCATTATTCTTGTTTGCGTACTCGGGATCGCCCATGAATTTCTGAACTGCGGCCGAAAAAACTTTTTTTCGAACTCATAATCGCCCAATTCTCGCCACTGTGCGAATATTTGTTGATGTATCTTTTGAACTACTGCTCGGCCCACTATGAAATTTTCATACACCTTTTGGCATTGGAAAAGACATGCTGTGTAAAAATTTCAGCCAATTCGATCAGGACATTATTTTGTTACTGAAAATTTTCCAGGATTTTTCACCAAATCTGCAGTTTCGCGAGGCACAAAAATTACAAAAAATTATTTTCAGAAATTTCGAAGAAAGACGTGAAACTTTTGTACGAGAACTTTTTTCATTGCTCATCTGGATTTCACGCTATGTTGGCTTGAAAAATCGAAAAAACGCTAGAAGCTGATTATTTGACCAGCTGTAGTAGAAAAATACTTGGTCAGAAAAATCTGGAAAAATTCACAGTTGATCCTTTCAACGTGTAGGTACTTCCATTGTGTGAAAGGGTAAACAGCCACAAGGGGTCAGGGAAATCGTCCGTTCGATTTGACGTGGAATCCCCCGTATATACACTGGCTTCCGGTTATGGTGTATAGCCTTCTGGTTATGGTGTATAGTCTTCTCGGCCCACTTTGAAATTTTCAGACAACCTTTGGCATTGAAAAAAACAAGCTGTGTATAAATTTCGTACATAAATTTTATACACTTCTGAGTTATGAATGATTTACACTCATTTTGTATCAAAACAACACTTGAACGAGGTATTAAAAATCTGATTAAAATACCCTCGAAAAATTCACAAAAAAAAAAAAAATTTTGTATCGAAACTTTTTTCATACATCGTTTACGTTTTGAGCTATGTAGGCGCGATAAAAAATTGATGATCAATTTATTCGATGATTTTTCCTAATGGAATGATGAGTCAAAAACATCTGAAAAAAAATCACATCCCTTCATCCGTTCATCCGTTCATCCTTTCAACATGTAGTTTGACTGTGCAAAAGGACGAGCTGATCGAAAGGGGTCAGGGAAAAAATCTCGTCTTTTCAGTCGATTTGACGTGGAATCCCCCATACAGAAACTATACCCGGTACAGAAATTCTTTACAAAAATTATCAAACTCCTTCTCCAAAGAGCTAGAAATTTTGTACTCCAGCCCATATCAAAACTCGAATAACCGAAATTCTCCTGCTGAGTAGAAGATAGTGAGAATAGAAGATTATTTTCAATAGCCGACCCAGTACCGTGCATTATAAGACCAACAAACCAATTTAATTCTTTAGTTCATAACTCGAGTTAAAAGAATCATATCTCTATTTATTTCACGAAGAAAAATGTGCAGAATATTTTTAGGGCTCTAGAACGAATTTTGGAAATATACAACCCCCACACGACTTTGTCGTATATATCATAATAACGTCGAACGCGTGCCTTACTAGCGCGTACGACGCAATCCTTGAGGAAACGGAACGTGCCGTATTATTCTTAACAATGAATTATACTCGGCTGTTTAGGGTGTAGGGTCCAGGGTACCATAGTGTTTGGCCTTGCGAATGTACGACACATGTGTTCGTCGTTTGCTGTATAAGAATTCGTTCTCCATAATTGTGCAGAAATAGCCTACCGCTATAAATATGTGCTGGGATGTTTGGTGCTGTACGAATGTCGTCAAACAAACGTATTGTCTGCAATGGCAGCGAGCAAATTTGTTGTACTGGCACACGACTGTCGTAAATCCAAAAATTTAAGCAATAAATAATTCCTCACTGGGTTAGGGAGTCAAAATTGAAATGCAGGAAAAAGGAAACGTCTGTCAAACACGTGTGACTCTCTTCCGACAAGCTTACCTCAATTTTCTTCTAAAGAAGGAAGGTCATCCGGGACCGGATTTTGAGCGCGCTCAACAACGACAATCTTGTTTTTTACCATTTGGCAATCAAATTAGTTTTACCGTGGAATATTTTATACTTTTTCAAGTTTTGCAAATCTGAAATTTCGTTGTTGCTTGGAATTTTGTGAAGAACGGTTCAATGGTCAATACACTCTTATGACGAATTTGTCCTTTATAAAAATTCAATTCTTCAGCTGCAGTCTCTTCGGCATGTTGAAAATCAGAAACGCCTGACGGGACCAAAATCTCTTGAACTTCTATCTTCTTTAACTGTATCCATTGAACGTCCGCCTTCATTTAGATACTAAGTGGCTTCAATCTTAAACCTAGAATGATAAATGACTTGTATCTAGGTGCGAAATATGCAAACAGCTGGTAATGTAGCGCGGTCAGCAAATCAAGATTTCAAAAAGAAAAACAATTAGTGGACACGCATCAATGCACCCGGGGAATAGAGGCAAACGAAATAGTGTAGGGAGAAAAAACCGTGAACAGAATTGTAGAAAAAAATAAACATATTTACGAAATCTTCGTTCCTCTCGTGCGAATTGAGCTAGAGTACAATTGCGCAAATCCTATGTTTATAACAATTTCAATTTATGTATGTATTAATTGAAGTACTATCACAGTTTTGTGGAATAAATCTATGCGGGCTACCGTAGGAAACTTACGATATAATAATCAGTATACCTACTAGTTACGAAAGTTTGTCATGAAGTCAGAAGGTCCTTCTGCAGTCGTCGTCGCAATTTTATTGGGAGCAATAAACCTGCTTTAAGGAGGCTTCGGCAAGAGGTCCTTCATCCTTACGGTAACGGTAAAGGAATACATAGGTACGGTGGCCAGCGTGTTCAGGGTGTTCCCGAGGTTCGGGTGGGTCTTATACAGTGGTCATCTAGGCCTGGGCAAGTAAACTGGTATGGGTATCGTAAATTTCCCAGTTTCGAAACAGCCCGTGTCAAAATATTTGGGATTGACACGGTCGCGAAAGAAAAACAGCCTCTCCGCTACGGTGACTTGCGGCGGATTACGATATACACGTACATTGGGTACAAACATATATCTATGCAGAAATCTCACAATAAATAGGTCTATATGTGCCAGATTATTCTTTACAACAAATTACAAAAATAATATAAATCTATACCAGATTCAGATCGGCAACACTCCGAGCTGTAGAATGAGTGGTACCGCCAGGCGCAGCGCAAAGAAAGTAATATAGCCATAGGTCTCACGCCCCGCCGATTTCTGGCTGCTGCCCATAATTCCCGTCGTCAATTAATTCGAATGTTACTCAAAATCGAACTAACGGTTTGACGCCTAAGTCTGATTCAGCATAAAGAAAAAAAGTCAAGACGAACGGAGGACATTTTATTTAGAAAGAGGACACTTTCTTCTGATAGTGAGAAAAAAATCTGTGAATAACATTGGGAGCCTTCATAATCCGTGAAAATAAAACTTTGGAAGTCTCAACAGTCCTTGGAGTCTTGGTCAAGATTTTGAAATCAGAAAGCCAAACCGTTAGGAAAACGCTGCTCGGCTTAAAGGGTTAGAGATTTTGGGTTGGTGGCAAAAAAAAATTCGAAGGAGAAAAAAGTGCGGCACCGCTGTTCGAAATTTGTGCCAGTCGGTTTCGGTTCTGGTGTAGCCTCGTACATAAGAAAAAGGTGAAAAAATGTTATGGACAGTCTTCAAAATGTCGAACACACCGTTACCAACCGCTATTTCACCACTTTGTTGACCCGCCTGTCAATTTTTTCTGTTCTGTTTCTTAGTTTCCTTTTACCTACCCAGCTAGAGGTAAACTGTAATAAACCCTTGCGTACACATAAAACCGTTCTATAGGTACGATTTTGCTTGGTCCTCTCAACGACAAGATTTTTTCCTCACCTCTTACGGACGAAAATAAAAGCGTAAGAATATTGACGTTGTTTCAAAGCATCGGGTGAAAAAAATATATACTCTGGCTATAAATCTGTACCGTTATATTATCGTTGAGGACAGAAAATGAACGAATAACGTTGAAAAACGGGATGATTTCAGAAATTTCTGAGATTCACATTTCCATCTTAACCTAGTAATAAGCGTACTGAAAATGCAAGGTTTTCTATCTTCTATGTATCTTCTACCTTTGAAATAAAATGTCTTCCGTGAGGTAAAAGTCGAGCGTAGATATACCGTCTCTCGTGGCTCAACAGCATGACGAGGTATGTGCTGAAAGCGTACCAAACATCCCTCTACCATACGGCTAAACTCTCGACAAATTAGACGATATAATAAAATTTTGCAACGGTACGTACGGTGCTAATTAATTTCAAGAATGGTACCGCTGCTACCTTCTGAAGGTAACCATACATAACGATGTTACGAAATCCTCTGCCAATTATACTCAAAACTTGTTGCGATGGGAGCGTGATACACGCATCATACCTTTCGATCTGAAATAATTTTACGTAGTGATTTGAATCATTAAAAATGAATAAAAAATCAATAACTAAGATGGTCTCTTTTCCTGGAAGCTTCGATTTTAAGAACGGCGACTCCCTACCCCAATTGAAATGTTATTTTCAATTCAGACTCACAGCCTCTCATAGGTTTCTGAAGTTGAACTTCAGCGAAAGTATTTCTCATGTTAATTAACTGATACTAATCAGCTTCTAACGCTCTATATGTTTTTTTTTCGCTTGTTCCTCGCTGTGAATGCACACGTTTACACACGAGTGATTCCGAAGTTTTAACATCAAGTTGATAAAATTTAAATGTCAAGAGAAATTGAACCCGATTGTTGAGGAAAGTCAGTCCGCTGTCCATCAGCCACGAATATCCTGCACGGTACTTCTGTGCATTAATGTCTATCTGCTATAGGCATAGTACTCTAAAATGTGTCGGATACGGAACGTTATGGACTCACCTAATCGAAGGTTTATGGGTACGTGAAAAAAGTGCGATTTGGAAGATTGCAAATAATCCTGATGACGGAAGTGAATGAAGAAATCACTACCGGTTTTGACGGTGTATATTAAGGAAATGTAATTTTGTGTTGCATTCTTGAGTGCGGGAAAGGCTTGTTAATGCAGTTCCTTAGCAATTCCGTTATATTTCTGTAAATTTAACAAACGATTAGACTACCCACTTACGCGGTATCTAATAGTGATTCCATCATTTGAAAATACATCCGCGCACTTGTCTTCGGTATCCAAAAGATTGACGTGGAATTTAATACCCGTTGTAACAAGCCAACATATAACAGTTCTCGAAGAATGACTAATCCATCGAAATCGAACACAGCGATATACCTACTACTAATAGTCTGAATATTAACAGATCTCGTACATTTATCACTTTTTTCAACGGTATCTGTACTGAATTCTCAGAATTTTATGAGATGACGGAAAATTGACAAAAACAAAACATTTATATTTTTAATATCATCATTAATCATTTTATATTTAATAATTCAAATTACTTGTACAATAATACTTGCACAATAGGAGATTAGTGATCGGACTTTAATTATATTTCAGAATACAATCTAGGAAGATCAATAATCACATACGTATCAGGTATTAATAACTCAAGTATAGCATTGTGGTCGTAACAGGACAAATAACAGTACAATCTTTCAAGCGAAACCGTATCGCGACGCCAAAATCATCCTTCCGCATAGGGGTCGTCCATAAATTGGATCCATAAGGTAATTTCGATACATTTCTAACCCACTCCCCGCATAGGCGTGCGCAGCATTTTTCATTAGGGGGGGCAGGAAATATATACCCCCCATATTTTTGTTACAAAAACAATTATTTGAGTATTCCATTTCGGCATTGACATATTCAGAATTTTTTTGCCCAGATTTTCATTTCCGAACATTAGAAGGGGTCCCCTGCCCCCTGCCCCCCCCCCTTGCACACGCCTATGCCTCCCCGTGCCCACCAATTTCTGAATATTCTGGCCTTTTTATTATTTTACATGAAAATTGTTGTATTGGAAAATAAAATAAGCGACCAATAGATGACTTGCAGTATGCTAGTAGTGAATACCTATATGGCGCGAATTTCCAACGTCCAATATCCGTATACATATTGTAGGTCTTCGCAACTGAAATCAGATCTAGAACTCGTTTCTTTTTGATAGATGTTGGTCGAGGGTTTTTTTTTCTGACCGCCAGAAAGTCCAGGGATACATTCCCTCAATTAAAAAAATGTAATTTCTTATATTGTGAAGGTCAGATATTCACTGCAAAATCTTGGTCCTTCTACGAAAATTGCGTATCAAATATTAAATTCCAGACACACAGAATGTACAACAGTCAGAATTGTGTAACCATACTGACTTTAATGTAGGTAGATCATTGAAATCAGCACTTTATAGGATCCACAGAGCTTTAACAAGAATGAAGATTGTGGAACGGTGTTCTTTATTGCGATTCCTAGCAGGAAAAGTATCATGTGAATTATACTTATTACTAGTTGCAAAAATTATTTCCATCTGGGTATTAATTCTTTTAACCCTGTCCGTCACCTGAAGTTCTAAGCAAGAAACAATGCGTGGACAGCCCCTCTTCTTCGTATTTCGAAGTCTTACTTACACCCACGCTAATATATTACGATGTAACGTGCGAGTCATTCGAGTATTACAAACTAAACGAAATAACTAATAACGGTTAAATACATCAGAAAGGTTTGACGAAAGATAACCTGAAGATAATTTTAAACGACGACGTTGTTTGCGGAAGGTGTTGCATTCTTCCAAGAATGTTGCGTTCTGCGTTAACTTGGCGTTATGCTTTCGGCCAGTACCCGAACCATATCAACCTGAATATAGGTAATTGCGAGCAAAATGATATCTCAATGCAAATTCATATTTTGAGCTTTCAGAGGCGAAAACTGCAAGACAAGTCAATTCGACGGGTCCTAAGGGAACATACGTAACTCACAAAGTAACGAAGGAATAGCAATAGAATTTTCTGCGTTTATACGCTTGTTCTGTTCTGCACGGCGAGTTACGTCTCTTTCCTTAGGACCTGTCGAATCGTGTTTCTAGACTTATAGAGGCCACTTGCAGCAGGGATATAAAATTAAAATTTTATTTTCAGATTTATAAATCACCGAAATCCCTCTTCTCGAAATGAACAAAACTCGTTAGCGGAATTCTTATCATTCGATTAGCCACATAAAACCTGTATACAGAGTGAATTCCTAACGCCTGTAAACCCGATATCCAATACCTGTGCATGCACAATTTACATTCGGCAATTACGAGATCCCTGAATGGTTATGATTTACGGTCAACTTCAGCTAGTTTTATATTCCCTAAAAATTCGCTCTGTATATTATCCCCAACAGGGTGGACAACCTTTTGCATCATCATCCGCAATACGAATGTGTGTGAATGTTCGGCTGCGGGACTCCGCTTCCGCGTGCAGGACGTCGCGTCCGCAGCGACGACGAGCGTCCGCTTGTCAGGTGCGCGGAGTAGGAAGAAGAGAAGAGAAGAGAAGAGAAGTGGGATGTAGAGGGGGAGGCCGACGGCTCGAAATTGTCAGAAAGGTGGGGGGGCCCAAGGAGGCCCCGAGTAGGGGCCCGTCCGAACCACGCAAGGCCCCTCACAGTAAGGGCCCACAGGCCATCCAGTTCGCTTCTTCGGTACTTTTAGAAATTAGTCGAATTTCACTGCGTTGCAAGGCGAGGAAGTGGTAGTAGCAGAAGAAAAAAAAAATAGACACATAAAAATAATAAAAACGAAGACATGCTTTCGTGTATATTGTTATACAGGATACTTGAAAACTTCACAAAGTTTTTGAAAAATATTATTTTCACACCAAATTAAACTCTGTGTGAGAATAATAATATCATTTCATTTTTACACACTATACGTAGTAGATGAACAAAAATATTCAACATTTTGACAGCTGTTCGTTCATGTGACATACGACAACATTCATTAAATTCTACATTCGGTTGAAGAATAAATACGATAAAGAAAACGAAATAAACAGTGGTAAACGGTATAAAAAGAGAAGGAAGTGCGAATAAATGAATGAAAACAAAAATATAAACAAACAAATAATCAATATATCCGGTGGAAAACAAGAAAGGTGACGATACGTTGTTATCATTCGAACTGCAACGGAAATTATCTGAAGAGACGAAGAGGATCCTCGTTTTGAGTTGATGTGGAAACTGTGCCGGAAAGGACTGAATAAAAGTTATCAAAATTCCGAATAGAAGTTCACCTTGTTCGATCGTTTCGATACGATCAAAATACCGAGTGCGTAAATATTGTTATAATAATTTTAACCGTGTGTGTGTGCAGTGTACACTGCAGTGGACAGACGGACTAGACCAACGGACTCATCAAGTATACTGCACACGATTCAAAATAAAGAAAAAAAGAAAAAAGATTATTAATACACATACGTATATATATATATATATATATATATATATATATATTCGTTATCAGTTGGAATGTGCAAGTTGACAAAAAGCCACGAAATTCGGTGATCAGTGATCCGTGTGCAGTTACCACTGGATAGCTATTATATACGAAGACGTCAGGCTCCTCACACAAATCCACTCTGGATACCACGCTGCTTATATGTAAGTATCAACATTAAAAAATAAAAAATTTACGACTATTTTCAATATCCCTCCATCCCCCTTTCTGTTAGCATTGATACAGTTATATTCTATAACGACAATCAGATTATGATATAGATTAAGCCGTAGCTAATTGTTGAACTTGTCCTCAAACTCAACGGGGTGGGTACCACGGCATATCAATTAATCGATGCCACCACCGCAGCACGTTCGTCTATATCGCGTGGTTCTTTGACATTTGCGCAGCGAAATGAGCATTAGGTATTCGGGGGACTGGCGCGGCGGCGGAGGCTGTCGACTCCGTGAGGTATACGGTGAAATTTCTCCTTTACTCGTGATAGTGAATAATCGCGGTGAAATGGTAGTGGTACAAACGAGGTTGTAGACTTTTTCAACAGCGTGGTGGCGGACCCCGCTTCGTCCCCAACCGATTCCAGTACCGCGCGGCAGTAGCAGCTATTGGAGAACGCTGTGATATATGTTCGTCCTGTCAGTGGGCACCACGCCGAGTGTCAGGGCCGCGTATCGCACCTCTCCTTCCGGTAACGGTGCGTAAACGAACTGCAACCGTGATAAAAGGAAGGACATTGTTGGTATTGATATCGTTGTCAGATTTTTCGAATTGATAGCAAATTAAACTCTCGAACATTTTGCACCAGGAGAACTAAGATCTGGACTAAAGATAGGACTCCATCGAAATAATTTTCGGCGCGGCCCTGTCCTGTACAATTTAATTCAACCTGCTTGCCCACTGCCTTTCTTTCTCCGGCTGGACGCTGTGGCTTTGCCTCACATTTGCTGTGTACATAGTGGGCACGCACACACGTGTGACAAGGAAGGACGGAGGCAGTGGGTGAGAGAACTGCGAGCGAGAGAAATAACGTTACCGGTGGGGGATGTAGAACCGGCGTTCAATCAGGAGTGGGGGAATACCCGATAGTAGGTCAGTGTACCACATCGAGCGCAGAGGTCTTCCGACTAGCGTTGCGGTTCCGCAAATACTTGCAGAGCATGGGGAAGCGTGGACGTGCGCTACGGCCGCGCTCCGCTTGTTTCAATGAGCGAGCGAGAGGTGAAAAGGGGAGAGAGGCCGTATCGCCTGCTCCGAGTCCCGGAACTTCCGCCCACCTCTTCGGACCACGACCAAACGTCGGTGTTCGCGATATAGTCAACCATCCCGCGGCCTCCTCGGGGGCCACCGACGGGACCCATTGTCTCTATAATACCTTACCCGTGACCTAGAACCTCAGGAAATATATGAAGATGACGAGCAAACGAGTAGAGTAGAGGCGCGAGACTCCGTAATGGAACGCGGTTGGGAGGACAAGGTCAAGAGGTACTGGCCAAGAACATCATCGCTGTACAGTTAACGTTACGCCCCCGCTAACAAGAATTAGATTTTATTCACGTCCGAGTGACTTTTAAGACCTTTTTTTCTTTATGATTATACAATTGGGGTTAAAACAATCGTTTGAATCTCCATAAAAGATTTATCCATTAGCAAAATGAAATAAACCACGATACATGGATTTTGAACGGAACAACCCTCTGTGGTAGTAGAAGTCAGCGACTGGTGAGACTACTAGAGTCGCGTGGGTAACACGAACGCCCGCATGAGCGGGTCGTTCGTAAAAATTTTTAGCACCGTTTCTGCCCCGTTAATTATAGGTTCGATTTGACCTGTTCTGGTTTAATCGCCGAGTTTGATTAGTCTAAGAATTCGTGCGCCCCTTGGGGTTGAGAAGCACCGTTGAGATTACATCGCGGTGTTATGTATATCTATGCATGCAAGAAAACAAAATGAGTAAAACAAGACCGATCATTTCGAGCGAGCGAGCGAGCGAGCTAAGACATAGCAGTAGCAATGAATACAAGTATACAACTACCTACTCTTTGACCTACAGCCATGGAGCTGAAGAACTGAAGGGAATAGAGATAGGGACGGGTCATTGGCGATTCTAGATTCTGTAACGGAAGGCTATAATAAGTCCTGTATTGTAATTAGCAATTACACCTGTACCTATGCGTCTACTGTCCGCGTGTACCAAGTTAACGTAGTCGGTGCTAAATGTATAACCAGTCCAAATACCGCTAGGCCCAGATAAGGCCCTCATTTGTCGAGTCTCGGTACCCTGTCGCGATGCGATCGCTAATTATTATTATTGTTGTTATTTTGAATGCGGTTTTATAATATGGGTTACGGGGGAGCAGCTTACAACGTCGATATCTGGTGCGGGACGATAATTTTACTTTGGAACACTTTTTTTTCAATTCAGTTGTCATGTGTATTATGCGAACTTTGTTCAATCCATCTAAAGGATAGTAACAATTTTCTATCACGCACGTATTATGCTACCAGATATACAAATCCCACCGGATATAGAATCGAAGAAGTGAATTTAGAGCCCCTTGTTATACGCACCTAAGATCGCGTGAGTAAACATAAAAATAATGAGCGTAGGCAAGTTCGGAATGTGGGTCGGTTTAGGGTTCGCACGCGCCATTTTCGCGTTGAAAAGGAAAGCGATCTTACGTGCGCGTAGCAAAATCTTCTATAGCTTAGCTTAGGCTCTCTGTCAACGGGTTAACGGTGCTTCGGCCTACTTTGGCTATACCCCCAACTCGCGCTTCCCATATACCCACAGACATACCGCACAGTTGTATGCAGGCAGAACCGCGTACGTATATGCGCAATTATAATGCTCAGGTAGACTGTAACATGTATATATTTTTTTTAATTCGTACGATCTGAAATTATTTGGCATAAAACATGAATTTCGCGGAACCGAGGCGACTACGTGCGATCCTAGCGAACGATAATCAATTTCATCGATCTAAGTAACTGAGGCTTAGGTGTGTAAGTGGTTGTTGAATTCGTCCGGGCTGGATACCCAGTGATCTCATTGACAAGTAGCCCACCATTGTCGTAGGCCCAAAAAGTGGGACTTGAGCTGGGAAGCGCAACGGACCAGAATGGCGAAGAGTGGCTCCCGCGCCATTGGATAACGGTACTGGGCGCGTCACGGTTCGACGCCCCCCACCGCGACGCCCTCCATGGTCGTTGGTTGCCCTCCCTTCAGACAAGGACGGACTAGGTGAAACACCTCGAGGAGGGACCCATGGGGAGAAAGAGATGAAGAGAGAAAGAGTGAGAGTGAGACAGAGAGACAGAGATGGGCCTGATTTGCATGACGTCGTGTAGTCCGACATGCGGATGCGTGCACCTCGATGACCTCATTCGATTTTAAGAATCGCCTGTGTCTCCCCAACCAGCATCTTCTCAAATCGCCGTTATAGAAAGGAAATCTGTATGACGCCCAGCAGAGATATCCCCCAAAATGAGAAAAAGGAATACCCAATACATACGATCATTTGAAAGAAGTGAGAATATAATTGGTCGGTCGGGAATTGGAGAAGAATTGGTCGATTCCTGGTTTTCCTGCTGTTTTGCGTATACCTGGTATAGTTGTCGAAAATTATATTGACCGTTGGTGAATCCTGATTCGCCGATCGAAACTCAAACTGCAATACAGGTAGAGAAAAAGGGTCCGCGAGCAAAACAATTTGGTTGGTGAACCGATGAGGGGTACCCGTCCGTGGCTGGCTCGTGTGCCACTGACCTAGTTAGCAGGAGCAAGTCTTTCTTCTCGAGCAGGAGTGGGGTTGAGGTACTCGATTCCTCGCTCCGTGGTTTGGCAGCGCGCCGTCCGGTCCTCCCGACGGATATACCGATCACGGATCGTTCCTTGCGGGCCTCTGAACCTCATACATACAACTAAATGCATATTACATACTATGCATTTGTTATTTTTGAGATCAGAAATTGGGATTCGCCGAACTATCCTATCACTTATCCATGGCTCGGAGGAAATACATTTTATATACAGGATTAGTTTGTCAGGTGAAATTGATCGCACATGGCTAACGCGTTCCGGTGTTATTTTCTATGTTCCAGGTCCTCGCGGGGCCGTTGGAGGCTGCAGCACCCCCGGCAGTAGAGTGGATCCCTGGTGGAGCCCTGGTCCCTTCTATCCCCCAGGCCCCGGCCGCGTTGACGAGGGGCCCAGGTCATCGTCATCGGCGACCTCGATCGTCAACTACGGAAGCCCAGCCCCAACGAGCGCAACGAACCCCAGCTCACCGGCGCCCTCGTACTCGCCGTCGGGCTCAACGCTCTGCAGTCACCACGCGGGGATCGTCGTGTCAACCTGCAGTACCTCGAGGATCGCTACATCACCCCTCGACGTTGGACCAACCTCGACTCTAGGCTGCCTCAGGCAGCAGAACGACTCGGACCAACAACGCGACACAAATGTGGCGGTGATCTCTTCGGGCTACCACCACGTCTCTGCCGCGGCAGCGACCCAGAGCAACGTGCTCTCGGCCCTGCTAGCAAACACCTCGACGGCCTCTGACGTGAACGTGCAACAGCATCAGCAGCAACAACAGACAGCGCCGAGTTCTCAATCGCGCAACGCGATATCAACTACCCAGAGCAACATACTTTGTTCGTTGCTCGCTTCAACCGGCGTACAAGATCACTTCCCAGGGGGCAGCACAGGGCCCGAACCAACGTCCCCGGACTCGCTCCACAGTATTTTGTCCTCTCTCAACGTGAGGATCAAGTCCGAAGAGGCACCAGACTCCGGACCAGGATCTAGTCAGAGAGGTTCTTCGGACGGACCCTGCCCCTCGGTCCGTGACTTCAACACTTCGTTGTTGAGCTCGTTGCTATCAACATCCCGCGTTTCTACGTCGTCGACGAACGCCGACGGTACCTCAACTGTAGCCTCGATAAAGTCAGAGTACAGCTCTAACCTATCCAACGAACGGACAAATTGCTCGTCCGGTGGCGTCAAGGTGGAATATTGCTGCGACGTGCTCGAAGATCCGGACGAAAATCTGGCCGCCACATCTCCCTACAACGTCATAACGACGTCGCAAAGTCGTCACGGCAATAGATCGAAATCCTCGAATCTTCAGACGAGCGTATTGTCAAAGGAAGATCTTCGCAGGATTTTGCAGTCTCCAGGATCAACACGCTGCGACGAATCTTCGCCGTCGACGTCGGATCTAATCAGTGAAATGAAGTACGAAACCCAGCAGCCTGGGCCGGGGGGAGCGCCACCTCACCTAAGCGGACCAAACTCAGGCGTTGAACAGTCCCATCATCCTGGACAAGGAAATAACATGGTCGGTGGCTCTCCCGCGGAAGTGGTAGGGGTGGACAGTCTTCTGTTGTCGCCTTGGGGCAATGCGGGAACTGACTTTCTCGAGTCTGCTGACGTTAAACACACCGCAGCTGGATTCCAGGACGCGTTGGATACATATCTGCTCGGAACTGCGGTCGGTGTCACCTCCCAATCCCTCGCGGAATTAAAACCCTTGCCACCGTTCACCGGGTACACTGGACACCTGAGCATTAACGGTATCTCCGGTCACCATTTCCACGCCATAGCGCAGAGACCTGAGGGCCTCCCGTCCTCTTCCCCGACACCATCCTCGAATCGGGAATATCACGAGCCCCCTGTTGTTTCGTCGAGCACACCTTGCCCCCAAGGAAGCACGAAGCAACTGCCACAGTCGACACTGCAAGAGGATTACGACATCGAAGATATCGCGGCGATAATCGGTTCCGCGATAGCCGACACCACCGTTCCTGGTGGCGGAAATGGACCTGGTTCAGAAAATGACTTGGACTATAGGATAGACTTGGACTATAATTCGTGGATAGAGGCGGCTTGTTCGCCGAAGGCACAGCAGCAACAACCGCAACAACAGGACAACAACACGTCGTCCAGTCCGTTTTCACAGATTTATGGCACCCACAATAACACATCTAATCAGTCGCAAAATACACAACATGGACTGTTGCATTCTATTTTGACCGCGGCGAATTATGCCTCACCTGTACAAGGCAGATTACAGCCTAATAGTAATAGTCTGCAGAGTCCATCATGCGGAGAAACACCTTCTTCCACGAGTCCGTACCCGCCCCTGAGTCCGCCTGAACGCGTCTCGACATCTTGTAGTCCGGACCATCCACTTCATCCGACGTTTGCAGCGCCACCGGGGCCCAGGAAACGACCCAGGGCTCCATCGGGAGGACAGAATGCTTCGAAAAAGAACCCGTCCACCACAACTGGATTACCGTATGGCACAGAATCTGGTCTCATTGGTGGTAAGGAGAAGCCAGTACATAGGTGTTCTATTTGCAACCGGGGTTTCTTGAACAAAAGTAACATTAAGGTACATCTGAGAACGCATACCGGTGAGAAGCCCTTCAGATGCGAAGTTTGCGGTAAAGCGTTCAGGCAGAAAGCACACTTGATCAAACATCAACAGATACATAAGAGAATTGGACGAGACTAGGAGCAAGGAACGTAGCGTGGGGTATGACAGATGAAAACCAGATCGAGAGACGAGAAATTATGATAATTGCACTCGTGCAGGAATATGTGCATTCGCACGTTCCTAAGACACTTTGATGCCGCAATAGCTGAGATAACTGAGTCTGGTCATCGAAGATTTCGTCTCTGCAGACATATTCCAATCGGTGCAGCAGAAACATTCTTTGATCACAAAATAACCTATCACACCGGTCAAATGATAGTACAGGTGTGGTAATTATAACTGTATCGAATGTCTTCTCATTAGAACGCAGTCAGTCCTTCAGTATAGTCGATACACGATCCTGCAGGGTGACGTCAACCGAAGTAATTACGTTAACGATGCCGCTGAAGTCAAACGCTCAAATCCGGATAAGCTCGGCATGGGATGGTAAAATAATATCTATGATCCGAAGTGAAAGTCTATTTCCTAAATTTTGATTGTGGACCCAACGAATCGCCGGTGGGTAAGTGATCTTCAAGCGAATCGCGGTTATCTTAGCCTCGTCAAGGTATGAAGCCTTGTGGCTAGACTTCCGGTCGGCATTCAAAAAGTGAAATATTTATTGATAAACAAAAAAAATAAGCAAAGTATAAAAGATTACCTACCGAATGGGTGATCTGAAAAATATAGTGATACATGAGAAATAAAGAGAAAAAAAATTATTTTTGGTGCAGACAGGAACTGCTCAGTGTAAATAAAATCGATCACGGTATCGATGTATAATTAATATATTTATACGTGTATGTGTGAGTAAATATTTTACCTACTGTACACTTATAGATATATACATATATACGATATATTTATATTAATATAATTATTTAATATTAATCTATTATGTTCTATTAATCGTTCCGTTATTTATATTCCTTTTATATTATTACTACCCTCTATAATCTATCTATTACTATGTCTGTTATGCCGTATTCTATCCTTCATTATTTATTTCACTACTTTTATTTTCTCTTTGTACAAAATATCCGTTCATTTTCTCGATGAAATATTTTTTCTGTAGAACACTCGATCGAAAGGTTGAAAACAAAAACTAGAAGGAACAGAAATAGAAAGGAAAGAGAAAGAGAAAAGAAATATTGTTATTTACGTTTTTACATTTTCGTCAGAGTCTCTAGAGTATAAGTTAATCTTATCGTTTTGTTAGGTCCAACATACGGGTTTTTATAAGGTATAAACAAATAAATACAAACTGTTCAATACTGTGCACAATTTGTCGTTCACCGCGAACGTATACCGCCTAGAACAAACACGCATTTAGTGCATTAATAGTTAAATTTTATTTGGAGATGTTATAGCGAGTACCTTCCCCACAGTATATTGTAGTCATATCTAATTCTTTTTTTTCCGTTCTCGATTTTTGGGCGTATCTCAATACGTCCGCGGCAATAATTTCTTCTATCATAATGAATATCGACTATTTTTTATCACCAGTTGATTTATCTTGTAAAATTAGAAACTAATTTTCTGTGTGAATTTTGTGTTATCGAGTTGCTTCGTACTTTAATCCCAACAGCAACTCGTCGAAAACGTATGTGAATATTTCACTTTTTTTGCCTAATATAGTATGTGTGGTCGGTGATTGCAATTTGTAAAATAAATTTAGATATGCATACCTATTTATAAATTTACGAATTAAAACTGTTATTCCATAAAAACAAAAAAAAAAAACAGCTGTCCATTTCTTATACTCTATCTCTCTGCTTCTGTATTATTTATCAAACTCTCTTGTCACCTCTGATTCTCTTTTTACATCTATTTATTGTTTCCCTATCCTCCGCTATCCTCTCTTACACTTTTCTTCCATTTCATTATTTATTCAAGTACTTGGCTTTTTTTTTAAATCTTGTTGTTAATGTTACGGATTTGCTTATTTTCGTTGTCGGAGCCGTAACTGTTGTTTGTGTGATCTTTAATCTCTGCGGTATAATCCTTGTATATGAGATGACGAATATGAAAAAAAAAACATTTTAATTACGAGTTTCAGATTGAGGAAAATAAGGATACAAAAAAAAATATTTTATTTGTGTAATAAACTATCCAATTGGGGCAATTTTTTTGTTTCTAAATTGCTCGCAGATCTCAATTCCAAATTTCGGTCTTCGCGATAAGTTTAGCGAAGATTTAAGAAAAAAAAGTGACAAATATTTTTTTTAAGTGCTGATCTTGTATTTTTTACTTTTGAATTCTTCGCACGGGGGGTCGAAAGGCGAAAAATACTTTATCAGTGTGGCGACTATTACTCGGTACCTAGCGTAGCTGGCTACGCAAAATTGTTATAGATTGTTAACGAAATTATTTAATATTTACGAAAAAATATAAGAGAAAGTAAGAATCAATAAATAAGCGTCCAAGCGTTTTCTTTTGAAATTCAAGAGAATTATCTATGCTATAGAAATCATCGCAATGCTTCAAGAATGGTGTGTAATGATTTTTTTCTTATTTTTTGTTCAATACAGTATTGTATTTATCTAGAAATAATTTAGTGTAGGTACTTATTACCTACGATAAATTTAGTTCTACAGAATAAGTTTACACGGAAAAAAAATCCATTGTTGATATTTTTTTCACTGTTTACCTAATTAATTACCAATCACCTATTATAATAAATAAATAAATGAATAAATGTTTGTTAAGTTTTTGAATCTGGCCTGTGCAAATTACGGCTGTACAGGATATCCAATAAATACGTCATTCTTTAATACTCATCGTCGTATAATATATGATGCACGATTATTGTTTTCTTCAAATTATTTTTATTATCATTTTCTCTATGAGATATAAATATAACACGGTGTACATTCCAAATACCCAACTACGTACACACCTATTTACGAACTTGATTCCCATTCTAGATCTCACGACACATATGTGACGCTCTATTCGATCGTCATCTCAAACATATCATGCTGCAGGGAAAAGATCGTTCATAATTGACAACTACCAAGATTAGTTGTTTCAAGTTTTTTCTCCATATATATGTGACGATAATAATATGCCCTGAACACACAAAAAATGTAGGACTTATCAAACGGCGGTATTGTTTGAGCATAACGAATAATCCCGCAGAACTGCAACGCAATGCCAAGGCCTCTTCTAGGGGTCTTGAGGTCTCGAGGTCCTCAGGTCTTAAGGTCTTCATCGTGGAGGCTGGACTGAGATGCCTGCATTATACATATATGCGAGTAGAGTTCACCAGTATGTATCGTTAGCTGTGGGACTCTTTCGGAGCGTGGTTTCGAGTTTAACAGTTAGAGGCTAAACATCTCAGGACTTGGTCGACCTACGTGTAGCGACTATAGTCACTGCCGACTAGTAGTGCCTTGTGACCTACATTTTCGGACCTGCTAGGACCGCCGCACAAGATACCTCCACGAGTCTCTCCACTCAAGTCCAACACAATCCGCGGTCCACAGTGGGCCGAGTCTAACTTCTACAGATTACAATATTTTCGGTACCTAGTTATTGTTCAAAAAAAAAGGATCATTCACAATGCTATAACCGAGATTACCTGCAGAAAAAAAAAATACATTGAAAAATCGTAATGGGATATTCCTAGAATAAGTAAAAGTACGATGATTCAACAATTAGAGGACATACAAATAACATTTTCTGCTCGAAAGACGGAACGTGGTCGCGTGATCTTCTTCGATTAGTTTCGACTTCTCTTTTCGCGTTCCAAAAAAAGGAGAAAGGATGCACCTTGCGACAAATACATGAAACCATCTCAAACAGATCGTAGAATTTTGAGAGGTTCGTATTCATGCGGGATCCTTTCAAACAGATGGAATCAAACTGGCAAATTTTGCTATATATATATATATATATTCCGCTCGCACGTACGTCCGACTACCGATATCTTTTCATCGTAGAGACATTCCGGGCACCCAGCTAGTTTTCACATCCGCAATCGTCTTGATGTACGCACGATACACCCACGAGGATACGCGGACGTCCCATGATGGCTGGATCTGGTATGTGTGTATGTGGATGTAAACATTCTCGTATTCCTACGCGTGTATACGCTTATACTTCTTCGGCACAAATAGTTACCAGCGGATCAGGCCGCGGAGCCGCGGAGTATAGCGTGTTAAGTTAAAGAAAGTCTTTCACCGAGCGACGAAGCGCGTCGAGTATCTATAGTGTAGCCAGTTTCGTGCCAGGCAGCGCAGCGCTGTTCCACTTACGCGGCACACTTACTCGGTGCAGTTCAGGATCCTGCCCGATGCAGAGTTGCGTGTGTGTGTTCCTTTTCGTGCACACTTCACTTCTCGCGCGTATAAACACAGTGATATCACACACACACACACACACACACACACACACACACACATACACACACCTACAACGTCATTGCCAACGGGCGAAGGGGTCTAACAGCTTGATTACAAACGCGCGCGTATAGGCTAAACTGTACCCAATTTAAGCACTCGATGGGCACGCGAGTTGCGGTAGCCTGTCAAAGATTATGCAGGAACCAGGCCAACTCGAAATTTGACACACTTCGCACCCGTGTGTGTGAATCCGCTGAACCCACTGCAAGCAACGATATCTGCTGCAGCGCTAAACATGATTTCGGCTTTTATGACAACAATTCAAAACATTTGGACACAGTTCAAGATCAAGGAAATCGAATCGGCACGTCGAGGCAGCCGGAAGGGGATTTCCTGATCCACTTAGGATCGCGGGGAGGATGTGTTCTATTGCAGGATGATTTTCAGGAATCGTTAGCTCCAGCGAGGATGGTGTTTTGTACGAATTTTGAAAATTCACAAATAAAAGCACTGACCTAAATTTAAATTGTCTAAATTTCGTAAACCGTTATTAGACGTATGCATGTATTTGTATGGGTATTGGTAATAGGTATCTCAAACTTATGTTGGACAAATCTAACCCGTTATAATCGTTACAGTGAGATAACGAAATTTCTCTACGTTTGAATTCCACGTTGGAAATCGAAATTATTTTCGTTACAAGGATCCGACATCCTGTTATAACGGTACAGTTCCGGCGGAATATTTATTATACCGTATATGTACATTACGAACTATGTGCGTAGCTCAAGATTTTACGAGCAACCTGCAGAAATAACGATGATCCTGACATTTTGCAACGATATGATATAATGACAAATGCAGAATCCTATGTGATTTTTCTGAATCTGATTGAAAGAAATGTTCATCCTCTGCATTTCGTGATCATCAGTTCAAATTTGTATCTGAATCGAAGTACAGAATATAAATTTTACAAGTGATACAAGTGATTCGTTAATGTAAATAAATTTGTCTGGAGTGATGCGAGCGGAAGAGTTCAGTGTTCACACGTAGACGCAAGTTATTCACAACTCAAATGTTGCAAGATGCATAAATCTAATTCTAAGTGAATGCGTTGGTGATACGTCGCAGGTATAGTAATATAATAAAAATAATATCACAAAAACTAATCGAAGCAATAATAATGATAATAATGGTGTTCATTCCCGTGGTAAAGTTCCCACCGTATATGTGCAAGAATTATTATATCACGATATTCAGAATTACATGTATAATTCTTACACACTTTTAATAAGATTTTGCAAATTATAAATTCATCGGCGCTATGACAGCGAAGATATTATGATAGCACAGGTTTTGACGATTCAGAATTTTCAAATAGTTATAACAGTAGCAACTGAATACAGGTACGTATATATAGTCAACCGACTCTAATTTATATGTAGCGTAGCGCGCCTAATGTATGTACATACACATATGCGTAGGGGAGACCGGTGTCGGTTGTAACACGGTGTCAATTGTTACAACGCAAATAACGGCGCCATTTTGCGGAAAATGTCCGAACTGCTTGGACATCTCTATAGCAACGTCCGTTTCGCTTTTGTTAACCAACGTTTTGCCAAATTTCATGCGCTCTTTCCTGTATCTGTGTCGACTTTTATGGTTTTTTACTCCCGTGAGTAACTTTATCACTTCCACTATGATTTGGTCTGGTATCTAACAATGATTTTTTTTAAATAATTGGTCGATTCTATATTGATCTATGATGGTTTGGCTATAAATGATGTCAATCAGGATTTGTAGATCATGACGCGTAGGATAATATTTAATTTATTTACTGAAAAATGTCGCAGGTGTCAATTGTAACACGCCGATCGGTGCCGATTGTAACACTATAAAAATCAATGCACTGAATGCAAAAAATGGGCACACATCGGTTGCACCGATGGTGGTGCATTCTTCATCTGCGATGACTGCTCAGAAGTTTAACTGTCTTATTCGTTGTTGAATTCCCGTTATAAATTTTATTGCAGAGATATGAATAGCTTCAATTATATTGAGATCGGAAATATGCGTGTGTCTTTGTGAAAAAAAAATTGAATAACAATGTATTAGTTTACTGAAGACCTTTGAAACCAGTTTTCCAGAAACCAGAGGGAGTAAATAAATATTTTCCATATAATTATGTCATATCGTTACTGTGTTACAATTGACACATAAGCTGTTACAATCGACACCCGTGAGGTGTCAATTGTAACATGTGTAGCAATGCCCAACTTTGATTTTTATTGCTAATTTTGAAGTTGTTTTCGAACTGAAAAAAATAGAATCAGCGAGAGTAAAGATCAACGAACTTGCTCGAAAAAAAAATATTTGTAAATGAAAAATATTGAGCGAGAAAAAAAATGGTTTACAAAAATTGTTACAACTGACACCGGTCTCCCCTACGTAATTTGTCTCTTTCCCAGTTACAAGAGGAACAGTTATAAGAATTCGCCGCACAGTATATGCTGTCACTTCGGTTATCAGATGCTCTATTTTATGAAGAAAGCCTAATTACCATTGTCTGTAGACAGGAATCGAATTCCAATACATCGTAAAATACAAATTAGGAGGCTAGCACATAATGTATAATGTATAATGTGCTTTATTTTATGGTGGAGCCTAATTAGGTCATAAGGCAAATTAGCAATATAGTGAAAATATTTTGCAGTGTTGCAGTATTCAAAAAAAGCTAAAAATATAGAGTGAGGAAAACTTGCGCAAGGCACAAACTAGGGAACAAAACTAGAAATTAGATTAGAACTAGAGTCAAGAATAGATCATACCGACGTAGTTGGTGGGAACAGCGTGGGAACAGGGTTGCTATAGGTGATGAAATGGTACAATAGCTGATAACAATTAGAACAAAAGTAGAGCGAGAAGAACTAGCACCTAACGCACCTAATCTTATGAGAAATAGTATAAGGGTTAAAATTACAGACGAATCGGGGCGGCTAGATTAAACTGCCCGCTTTGCACTGTGCTAAAGTTGTACAATGTAACCAGCTGATAATAAATACAATTAGCATTGAAAATGCTTCTATTTTCGGGTCAATAGCGAGGTCTGTGGGGTCAATCTCAAATGTTGGATGCGAGTCGCGAAATATGGTAGGCCATGTTGTAGCGGAAGCGATGTTACGGAAGTGCGTCATGAAAAGTTGAATGAATAAATAAAAAACAATAACACTGAATGATATCAAGGAATTAAGGTTAGACGCTGTGAAATACCAACGGCTTAGGCAATTTTTGAAAGTTTATGCGTGTAAAAACCAGATCTATCATAAGACTTGAGGGATATTATCTCATTCATATTTGGCACTTACTTCGTGTTTAGGCAGAAATGAGATATAGCCATTAAGGAAGAAGAAGAAGAAGAAGAAGAAGAAGTAGTACGGTGATTGCTGCGAAAAAAAAGGTTATAATAAATAATAAATAGATAGAGAAAGAGATAGATTAAAATAAAGTGATGATGATATCAAAGGTGGAAATGTGTTCGCCCAAAATACATAGACAATTTACTACCCCAGCTAGTGAGGTAGGGGATGCGCCAACGGGCGTCATAGCCTCGGTCTGGGTAAGCCAGCAATCACCCCAAGCTCAGCCTGCTACACTGAGAGAAATTTATAGAAACGGCTACTAAAAAAATATAGTAAAGATTGCCATAAAGTATTGTAATCGTAGGACATTGTGGCAATATAGTAGTTTCTACAATACTGTATGCGAAATATCGCGAAGCAATTCTTCCTGTACACACTATGGTAAAAATTGTCTTACTGGCATAACAGCGAGAGATCATATTATATTATCTATAGTATATTCGGTTCGACTTAACTACCGTAAAGCTAAATTTATCATACTAGCAAAGTAGTAAGAATTGTAGTGTGTAGGAAATATCTCTACACAGCATACCTAAAAGTTCAATACTCGGTGGTGATTTATACCCAACTGTATCGAAAATGTTGATACATAATATTACTCGAATCTGGATACTGTATAGTCAATCTCACCGAAGTGGGGGAAAGGAAAGCCATACAGTACAAATGTTGCATTCCACATAATGCACCCAAATTTTGGTATTGATATTGTGTTTATTCTATATTTCTTTTATTCGGTACAACATGAACATTCGTTGTTCCAACTGAGAGAAACGTGAAAATTGACACAATATGAACACGAAATTTAAGTGGATTTTCTGGAACACATGATTTTTTACTATTATGGAGCAGGATGGACTGTCATAAGATGATGAATGCATTACAGTTTGGCGAAGAAATACTTTTTTATTTATTGAGTATCATTATTTGACATGGAAATACAAAACTTCCTTCGAGCTTTATCCACAAAATATATCCTTCGTCCTCACCTCCGATACAGTCTGAACTTGCCCGCCGTGCTGATATGTGGACATTGTGCACGTCTTCGCCGAATACCTATGATACTGTATAATATACTCAACTGAAAATCACTCATTGTTAATCCCGTGCTAGTTGACTGATCAATCGCAAGATAATACGTCTCGAATGAGTATACTGTGCCACGGGCTTTGTTCGTTTTTATCTATTTTGAGACAGTGCTCATAGCAATTGATTATCTCTATAGACCAATGGTGATTCTAACCTCAAAATCGAAACTAATGTCAATTTTAAGGTTAGAATCCTTAGTGTTACTAACGTAAGTAACTTGTTCACAGAATCAGATCTGACAGAATAAAACTCGGCAAGTGAGCATGTGATCTTTTACCAGAAACTATAGTTTCGAAATTTACACAAATTACAGAAATTTCACGGAAAGCACGAAAATCTACTTGAATTTGGGTGGGGCATCTATCCCGCATTTTTGTGGGGCATCTCTCCTGATTGGGGTAATGGGGTGAGATGGCCTTTTTGTCCTTACTTTCGTTCCCGTACGTAATATGAAGCCAGTTTTGATGGTGCATAACCTTAAACTATCTACGAGAATGTACCCATTCGTCCAATCCGTTTTGCTCATTGATAAATAGTTGGCCCTATGCAATGAATAACAACTGTTGATAAAAGCCAACGCTACAGCAGCGAAAATAGTCCGAGTTCTGATCAGTCAAAGCCAAATTTTATGAAAATGAATTCTTTCCTTTGTGCGATTATGCATGCCTTTTGTTATTTTGGATGAAAACAACAATTATAAATCAGTGCCGCGATCTGACCAATAGTTTATGAAATATCGAATTTCGGCCATCTCTCCCACTGGGGCATCTATCCCGACTTTACCCTACTGTATAGGGGTAATTCCACCAATTATAAACCAATGTTTGGCCCCGAAAAAATCAATTTGCCTCAATTTTTTTCCTCGCATTCTTTGGACCAAGATTGGTGGACTCACCAAGTTTCAGCCAAATATAGGACTCACCGTTCACGAGGAATACGATATTCAATTTTTAGGGCAACAGTTTTTGACGCATTTTTGACGTATTTCCAACGTCACAACAAAAATTCGAAAAAATACGTTTTCTATGTGAAAAACTCTCAGCTTTTCGAATTCATTTTTATTTTTCACTAACTTTGCTGAAACCAACTGAAAAACGCGATTTTCGACGAAAAACAGCGATTTCGGCTTGTGCTCAATGTTTTATCATTCTTTTGAATTTTTATTCCGAAAGCTGAGATTTTTTCAGTAAGAAACCCGAATTTTCAGAGTGGGACGGCTACGTGGTCGCATGTGAGATACGATTAACCCCGTGGCAGTGATGCGAAAATGGGATTTTCACCACACCTGCACGGAAAGTACGACTTTCGGCCCGCTGCGTGAACGGGAAGTCGTGCTTTCCGATGCAGGGGGTGGTGAAATAGTATATTACACACCTAGGGCGGGAAAGTAGGCTATTCCAAACTGCATGTGAGATTGACACCCGAGCCGAAGGCGAGGGTGGCAAGAACGCAGTTTGGGATGGCCTGTTTCACGCCCGTGGGTTGTATACTATTTTTCACCACCCCCTGCATCGGAAAGCACGACTTCCCGTTCACGCAGCGGGCCGAAAGTCGTACTTTCTGTGCAGGTGTGGTGAAAAATAGTATACAACCCACGGGAGTGAAAAAGGCCATCCCAAACTGCGTTCTTGCCACCCTCGCCTTCGGCTCGGGTGTAAATCTCACATGCAGTTTGGAATAGCCTACTTTCCCTCCCTAGGTGTGTAATATACTATTTCGTGCCACTTTTGTGTTTGACAAGCATGTTCATATATTTATTATGATCTCAGTATTACGGTTTCTGAGGTCACTGAATCCGAATCTGAAATCAGATTTCCAAAATTCAAAATGGCGGATCCAATATGGCGGACGCAAATTCGAAAAGCAGTTTGATTCCGATGAAAGTGCGTATCTTCAGGTTTTCGAGGTCGCTGAATCCGAATATGGCATCAGATTTCCAAAATTCAAAATGGCGGATAAAATATAGCGGGAGAAAATTTCAATGAACATTTTTTCCAAAGAAAAAAGTGGCACGAAAACCCCATTTTCGCATCACTGTCAAGGGGAATTAATCGTATCTCACATGCGACCACGTAGCCGTCCCACTCTGAAAATTTGGGTTTCTCACTGAAAAAAACTCAGCTTTCGGAATAAGAATTCAAAAGAATTATAAAATATTGAGCACAAGGAGAAATCGCTGTCTTTTGTCAAAAAACGTGTTTTTGAGTTGGTTTCAGCAGAATTAGTGAAAAATAAAAAATAAATTCGGAAAAATGAGTGTTTTTCACATAGAAAACGTATTTTTCGAATTTTTATTGTGAAGTTGGAAGTACGTCAAAAATGCGTTAAAAAATGTTGCCATAAAAATTGAATATCGTATTCCTCGTGAACGGTGAGCCCTATTTGGCTGAAACTTGGTGAAGCCACCAATCTTGGTCCAAAGAATGCGAGGAAAAAAATTGAGGCAAATCGATTTTTTCGGGCCCAAACATTGGTTGATAATTGGTGGAATTGCCCATAGATATCTATGTCGAAATGTTTGAAACACGTTGCATTATAGTATGCGTAGAGAATATTCTACTGTACCTATAGGAAAAGAAATTGTATTAAATATTACAATACGTATGCCAGTTATCAAGTGCCAGTATACTGGTTGGTTTTATCCGTATATTAAACTATAAAAAACTCCCAACTATAAATATAGCATAGATCGCCATAATGCCACAAAATCCCACGATTACCTACTATACGAAGTATATGAATTTTTCCCATAATTTTCTCTCAGTGTAAGTGCCCACGTTGCCTAACCTTAAATACCTCGATAGGCACGTGAATCATGGAAAGTGCGAAAGAATTTCGGTAGCAATCGGTTCTCTGCACTCCGCAGATCCCGGTCCGGTTCTAAAAAAAGCTCTCGAAGGTAAGATGGAAGTGACGTAGTTGATACTTCGTATAGGACCGTGCCGAGGTACACATATGTGTATATTTTTACTATCGTAGGTTTCTAATGGTGAGCAAGATACCTGGTAATATAGCTGATCGACTATAAACTTTGCTTACATGTTTCCTTGAAATCATTCATTGGCAACTTGAGTCAGTGTACTATTATTCAATTCCACTTTGTCTTTGTAAGTTCAATCATTTTATGGAATCGAGTTCGATTGAACTCGTGGCATTCAATAGTAGGTCATTTCGTGACATTTTACAGTCAATTAAAATGGATCCAAGCCACGCTGCCTTCGAAGACATGAAGAGGAGTTGTTGAAGCTCTGTGGTCACACGTGCACTCCATGCGCTCGACTTACTTTTCGGCTTTTCAAGAAGTCGAATTTTTCAGAATATTGAAAATATTCAATGATTTGAGTAATAGAGAAGGAAAATAAGGGTAGGTCGCAAACGCGTCCGTTGTGAAGATCGGTAATCCGTATCTGTACGTCATTTGTAGAGAACTCTGTAGTTCCAAGCTATCCAACCGTATATATCCGTACATATCCGCGAAGTATAGTAAAAGGCAGTTCATAATCCTGAGTTAAGTCGAACCAAGTCGTTTCATCACACGCATTGCAGCAGGTTGGCTTCCTTCTTTTCTTTATTATTTTCTCAGAGCTTAGTGGTCCGCTTGTCTGGAGATTACTCTATAGTCACGTGCTGTACTATTACCACGCATAGTTTTAGGAGTGACTTAGAATCAACTATACGAAATATAGAAATATAAAATTTGTACTGAAATCTATAATTGACATTTTACGCGTTTTTTTAGAAAAAATCACCCCATTTGGAAATGACATTTTCTAAACGAGGATGGGGCAGGTTTTCTAGCAAAATACGAAAAGCTAGAACAAAAGTTTTTCAGTGGCTGACTTCTTATGATCATTAGTTTCAACCTCTGATACCAGGATACAAAAATCATTCAGATGAGTAATTAATAATCATAAAGAACATTTCCAAATAGAACTGCAACAATTCGAAGTATGTAGGTTTGATTGAGCAGGTACCAATGGTAATCGGAATTGGAAGATTTTATAAAGGACACTGTGGATCGGTAAAATCTTTGCAAGAAATAATTGAACCCTAGAAAGCATGGTGGCAACAACGGAGAATATTCGAGGTACCCGAGCCCTTCTTTGAAGCAGGAACGTGACGATAAGGACTATTTACATCATTCCGCGATCTTCAGTCATGTATGTCTGTATCCAGGAGATCATTAGCAAAAGAGCTGCAGTCGAATGCGTATGCGTGCATATGTAAAATTTCCGGACTAGCGGTACCGCCATTATGGTGTGTATGTCATCCGCACGGCACACGGAGGTATACCTGCAGCCTGACAACGAAAAGGAAGAGGAAAAGAGAATAACAGAGTGATAATAGTATATTTCGATACAAGTGCGAAAGGAGGGTGACAATCTCACGAGTCGAAAAACAACTTTCGTACATCTATCGAACAAAATTTTTTACGCTTGCGTGCGTAAAATCGAACTTTACGCACGGCGTGCGCAAAAGTGTATAAATTTTTGTGTTGGACGCGTAACGCAACACGCATAGGGCTATAGAGAATGACGATGAAGGCGAGCATAGCAGGCAAACCGCGGGCAAGCCGACACAAGCGGTTGCTCAGCGCAGCTCGATCGAGTCTCGTAGTAGGACCTTGTTTCATGACCCACATAGAGCAAGGCCGTTAACACTATACACTCATCGCGTTGCGCCCGTACGTATATACGGGTGCCGGGTTCCTCGCTACAGTACAACGTGGGTAACCACTATCCAGCGCTGTCGTCTCCCCGCGAATCACCGCGGTACATAGATTGCACGAACTCGAGCTCAAGCTCTAGCCCTCGCTGTGCGCTAAACGCTCATTCTGAGAAGCTTACACACGGTTCAAAGAGATAGGGGGGGAGAGGGAGGGCAAACACGAGGAAATATACACAGCACATTATGTCCTACCTGCAGTGTTTTTCATTCAAATTACCGGCACAGGGCCGCCTCTTCAAGTCGCCCAATATTTCAGAATGCTGATGTACGCTAAGATAAGCTGAATTCGTTTTTTTTTTATTTTCGGTCAAACTTTTACCGGAACGATAATGATACCTACGTTTCTTGAGACTTTACACAGACAAATATCGCGAAAGATCGGTCTCCGCACGCACGTGGGAAATTCTGCACTGAGAACATTTTTTTAGCAAAAAATACAATAGCTTGCTATACGTTTATGCATCAATATGATCTTGTAAAGCAAGAATTACAACAGTCTTCAGCAATTATTGCTAGGGAAATAGTATAATATCCTCTAAGTATAGGAATACTTATGGTCGTACCTCGTTTGTCCCTAAAATACTATATTTTTTTGCACTTATACTAATACGCTATTGTACTTTTTGCCAAAGAATTTCTTTCAGTGTGCCCAAAAAATTCAATCGGCTCGATCATCTTTCGAGGTATGATATTTTGATTAAGATATACACGCGTACTGATTGTGGAGCGAGTCCCATAGTCATGCATACAGTACCCACGTTTGTAAATACACGTACATATATGTGCGTCCAGACGGCACTCACCTACCTCTATGCAATGCACATACACGTTATACTGTAATAAAAATAATGACAGTAGCCGGAACGTCCTTGTCTATGAACTACTTTCATTCGAAGACGCATGTGACGAGTTCGATGGTAATGGAATATGCATAAAGAAGAAAGACGAGACAAAAAGGCTACGAGGCCTGGAATATCTTTTATTTTTGTGAAGAAAGGCACATCATTCTTTCGGTACATTCGTTGATTCTAGTCAAACTCGAGGAAGGTTGCCCGCTCTCGGCGCCCGGCCCTGTCACGTAGATATTCCGGGTGCTTTAGTAGGCCACACATACGCTCCACGTGTACACGACATTATCATATCCACACGGAGCCGAAGACCCTGCGACGCCTTGATCTTGACTTGCTGCAAGGCTTAATCGACAGCTGTCCTTGTCTCAGTCACCCAGTGCAGCTCACTTGTTTGTGTAAGTTCAAGGGAAGTAATTTGTTTGAAGATTGGCGTGAGGATAATTCCATAATTCCAGATAACACCCAGCTGCTTGCGATATGGAAGGTGATTGTCAGTCTTCTTAGACTCGCTTTCACACATTATGATAATCGCATGTCTATATGTATACACATGTATACATTTTTCGGCTTTTTACACTGAGAGAAATCGAACTTGTCCGTTAATTATTACGGGTAATTAAGAGACGATCGGTTCCGCGCTTCTTCGGCCTCCTTCCTGTGTATAGTTTCTTGCAGACCCTCAGCATAATCGGATTTTTATCTGAACAATTGGCATGTTTTATATCCAGAGTCTCCCTTATCACTAAAAAAAACTCGAATTTTAGTTCATTCGCTCTTATTTACCCCCAATTGGGTGCATAAATATTTACACGTATTTTTAAATCATTCCGAAGTTGATTATGCAATTACTATTGTTTCAGGAAGCTTTTTTTTGCATCGTGTAATGAGTATAATGACACGTTTCATTGATTTGCATTGTAGCGTAGGTATATGAATTTTATTATCATTCAACATGAGCAGACATGTAGAAATTCATACGACATACGAATTACATGTGTAATTGGACATTTACAAGGAAAATTATTCATCTGGTAACTGCAGGTTACCAAATCATGTTTCTCGTTAATCGCCAGACTAATTCAAAACCGCTTGCAGTCAATAATCCTCATCATGCGTGCGTTAGTGGGTGTCAACATTTTTGTTCCAATTTAAAAAAATCGATTCAATAAACTTTGAAATTTAGATTGAACCATACTTTCTAGACATTATTATATTCGAGAATTTAAATTAGTATTCGTTCCCGGATTAGAAACGACGGCTGGTGCTATCTGTGTCCAACTTCGAGTCCCTGCGAGAACGTGCGAGTGATTTTCTGAGCAATGGTAGGTAAAGGAATTCCAGGAGATGTATCTCATAGCTATCACCAGTCGGTAAGGTAGGTGTACACGATCCGATCGATCGGGCGGTTCGAGATTAAGTAAATTGATAGTATATTCGAGGTGCCTGTGTGACGCGGAAATACATTGATCGACCTGAATTCGGCAGATTCTGAATATGTAAATTTAATACATGTTGCGCAACGTCTTTATTTACAAAATATTCTTATCCCTATTTTTGGCTCATAATTATTATCGTAATTGGGGTGATTTAAAGAAGAAAAAAAAATTTACAAAACTTTTAAAATCCTGTGTAAAATTTATCTCCAAACAGGTATTACGTTCCATATGTTAAAAATGCAGCAGTGACGTATACGAATATCATTTACCTCTGAATAAACAAAAAATAAAATAAAAAAATTACCTGCTCTAATAGGTTTTAGTAATCCGATCTTAATATATGGGTATTTTCATTGCCTTACTATGGATTCACGGCTATAATCTTATCGAAATGTGAGAGCGTAATTAATACGTAACAATTTCCAGTCCCCAGGCAACCGCAGTGACCATTGGTCCGGTCCTCTTGAAAATCGTTACAGAACAGCGAATATAAAATTAAGTCGAACGATAATGATATGAGGCTGTTCTTGTAGCTCGCTGGTCTGTAGACTCGAATAATAAACCTGCATTCGAAGCGGAAGGAAAAAAACCGAATATTCAAATTGGTTGAATCTACATATTATTATTTCATTTCGACGTATCGAGAGACTTCTATATCCAACAATGATATCTCATGGATTATCCGAAATCGATTCATGAGGCGTTAATTTGACATATTTTTCTTCAGATTTCACTCGAAAATACAGTCCGGTACATGGTAACAATTTCAGAGAAGCTGAGTGAAAGAAAACCGGAAGAAGTGAGAATTGCGTGACGAACATAAATATATTGATTCCGAATTACCTACACATGAAATATCTGTCTACTTTTATAGATCAACAATGACAAAGGAATGAAGATCAATAGCGGTGTCATGGGTCTGCGAAGCCACTCCGGTGAATTAGGAAAATCGAGTACCAAAAACAATTGATTGTGATCAGATCTTTTTTTACCAAAATAATAATAATAATAATAATTAAACGACTGTGAAGCCATTAGACGGTGAACCTCATTGTTGTGAACAGCAAAAGATTCTGAGTCTGAGTTCCATAAAGTTATGGTCTTCGTGCAACAGACTACGAGGATCGATATATTTCTAGTATACACTACTACTACTAGTACACAGTTGTAGAGTTACTTTGCAGACGTTTACGTCTGGGATCTGCAGTATGATAGAACAGGTAATTTATCGCGGGGAAAATCGATCGTCTGTTTTCATGGCGAAGGCTTAGAGTTCTTTCTTACGAGTTTCTTGGATATTTACGATTCTTTTCTCATATTACACTAATTCTGATTTATGGTATTGACGCTAGAGTACCGAGTATTAAAAATATTTCATCGCAACTCTGTGCCGAACACGATACTATATATTATACGTGCAATAATCCACTGATAAAATTACCTCGGTAACTGAATGCAAAGATTCCACGAAGTGATGGTTGTAAAAATATCCTAGAATTAATTATCTCAGCTGGTTCATTGGTCAATTCGATAAAAAAAGGAAACGCGGTTAGCCGCAATAGTTCTTGCATATGATAGGATACGTGGACCCGTCACTCGCCGACGATACGACTCATTACACTTCATTACATTAGGTATTCAAATAACACTTACACGTGTGATAAATATTCCCCACTGCTTATGCATTTTTACACGGAAATCTTGGAAAAAACGTGACCGATCACCAGTTCGTGCATCTCCACACGAGACTCGATAATAGTCGGATCATTCTCTATTCAAATACGACCTCTGTTATGATCATATCCCGTGTTCAAAAAAAAAAAAAAAAAACAAGAAAAAAAAAACAGATACATCGGATTATCACACAAGTGTTGCATTTCTTTACTGCAAACTATATTGCTAGACAGAAAGCAAAATTTATTCTTGTTTCAAGTGTGCATCGATCGCCTTCACCCTTCAGCTTTTATGCGGAGTATAAAAGTTCCTTTATGTAGATATGTCAACTGGATTGATTAATGATCAACCAATCACCGGTATAAGACACTTTCTGATTAGAATAGCTACTTGAATTTACCAATAATGACTCCGCATGGTTAGATACCTACATATTATTCGTTAAAGTATACCTGGTTTTTGTTCAATACCCGAGCAAACAACAGCAAGTACCCTCTATCTATGCATAGGTAGAAGTTACGTCTCTCATGGAATTTATACGCATTAAATCATGTCTACTAGTTTTTGCCCGTTGAGGTGTGAAAACTTGTGTGAGACTCTTGCCGTATTGGTGTGTATAAACACCATGTGTGAATACAGAAAATAATTATGTAATAAAAATAAACGTCGTAAAATAGTTTTGGAAAATATATCTCTGCCAGGTAGAGCGTTGGTCACAGGTTCGTGTCGCATACGTACACGTGGGTACAGGTCCTTCGGAATGAATATCGATTCCATACTTAGTACAATTACACTGAAACACATACAAGTATCCGGTTTTCATACGTTTTATTATTACAGACTCGCCTGATGTACAATATAATGTAATAATAATAATAATAATAATACAACAAACCTATGCGTATCAATTTATTTATTTTTGATTGATTAAGTATTTCCGATCATGCGGCATGCGATTTAAAATACTGCAATATCCCCGATTAGAAGAATCCATGCATCGTTTAGCCACTGCAGCGATATTTATTATTATATTTACTTTCAAGTTGCTTGACGCGACTGTATAACATCATATTCAGCAAAAACGTGATTACTATTTTCGTATAGAGAAAAGTTTTCATCATTATGGCTTATTGATTCTTATTCGTTTGATTCAAATTCGGAACAGGAATGCTTGGGCGTCACTTATAACTTTGATTGAACGAAGTAAGTCCAGCTGTGCAGGTCATACATATCGGTACAAATTAAACGTACATGGATTTATGTTAATATATCTTTTTCTTCAACAATTATACTATTATTTATTATACATCCACTGATCACTCTATGTAATAATAATAATAATAATAATAATAATAATAATAATAATAATAATAATAATAATAATAATAATAATAGTAATAATAATAATAATGATAGTATTCAACATGATATTTATTAGTCCTATTATAATATACTAATCACAAAACAAAACAATATAAAAGAGAAAAACGAATAATTATTCGAAATTCACGACTACAACGGTTATAATTTTTCGGTACATGGATAATTAAGCCACTTGACAAATTTTCGACAGACTAATAGGTATGTATACGATACTTTGTTTTCGCAATACAATACGTATACTATTTTAGTTTTGTAGCATATATACAATGGAGAAAGAAGGGGGGTCACCTTGTAGGTTCAAGAGATAGAGTATGAGATTTGCCCCACTTATTTATTCATAAACCGTCGATGGACTGTTATTCAGTGTTTTTGATTCCCGGTGTGTGCGTCGTGGCGGGATAAATATTAGGTATACTTCTCGTGCTGTTTTATGTTCGCAACACACACGTAATAATATATACATAAAAAAGAAGACCTTATATACGCGTGTATGAAAATAGTCTGGAAGGATCGGACCTTGCCTGATATAACCAACTTGCTTTCATAACATATCGGCACCGATGATACCTGAGTTTGAAACGTGATCTCGTATTTGTGTTGTATAGATTATATTATGCATGTATTCTCAACAGCAGATTATCCGCACGTTGTTGAAATGTTTACTCTCGATTTTTCCGGAAGGTTTTATTTTTCAGAGAGCTGTAAACGGGCACCGGAAACCACGCAGAAATCATTCCCAAATTGTTCGATAATATACAGCCACGATAAAGCTTAGCTTTTCTTACTAATTAATGACTACAGAGAATAAGAAAAGTATAAAATTTTTTAAAGTAAAATAGGGGAATGTTTGAAAGCTGTTGCGATTCTGGCCCCGTTTAAGTTAAAATCCAACTGGCGTAACATTGTGAATCTTTGGATCCTATTCCCAAATATCTTTTCGTTCGTGTGATTATCAAAGTCCCTTCATCGAAGGGTGTTTCCAATTGGTCCATACTTAATATCAATCGGAACATACATACCTAAGCGAATTGACATGCTATCGAGCAGTTAAACGGTAACTCCTTGTTGAGCAAGGAGTTGTTTCCTCTGATGCAGGCTCGGCGATTCAACCGTGTCCAGATCAGGTCCAGAACTGATCGAGCTATCAAATGATTTGGAAGTCTTTAGACTACTAAGAGCCTTCTGCAAACAATTATTCGTCGACATTTCAAGCGATTTAGAAGTCTTGAGTGAGGCGTTGGCTAATTTCTTTATCGTCTCGGAAATCGGATACACCGCGCTTTTCAACTCGTCCTGAATCAAGCTTCTCTTCGTATTCGTATCGTCGTCAATACTGCCCCTTTCAGTCACTGAAAGCTGGCTAAAATCTTCCGACGAATTTCTCTCAACGTCAGAAGCGTCTTTCGAGTTGTCAGGGAGCAAAGCTTTCGGTGGTGCCTCGACGTAACCGCTCTCATCGCTGTCTGCCTCCTCGTCAAGGGCGTCTAGAGTAGAGAATTCGTTCTCCTCGATGAGATTCTGTTTCCCAATAGGCGGAGGAAAGGTGTCAGCGCGTTTAAGTCGTCTTTCCAATCCCTCGGACCCTCTTCTCGGGTGCTCACCTCTGGGACTACAATCGACGACATCGTCTTCTCCGAAGTCTTCGCCGTCTTCGAAATCGAACATTGGTGAACTCGGGGCTGACGAGTGTGGGAAGTTGTTGTTATCTCTGTCCCCGTGTATGGAGAACATTTTAATGTTGTTAATACCGTTGCACGTGAAGAATTTAGGGCTTCCTGTACAAGTCATAAAGTTTGGTGAACCGTCAGAATTTCTTCTAAGGCCGTTCATTACTTGACCATTTTCTAGCTGCTGTGTTTCATCCGAGAAATATACTCGTCTGGGACTCCGCGCCTCCGGCTCTGTGCAGTCGGAATTATTACTAGAGTCTTCAAGCCCCGGTGTTCGCTCTTCGCTATTCGCAGTACTCGCAGTTTCACAACCGCTAGAAATACTGCCGTTCTCGTCAGAAAATTCGCCCGAATTACCCCGGTTCAACGCTTCCACTAGCCTCGCCAGTCTCCAATCGTCTTGGTCGGGCCAACTGCAAGCCACGTTTCTCAGCGATCTGAGCTCTTCTAGGAGTCGAGCCTGTTCCAATTCTTCGGCCGCGGCGTCTTCCTCGATTGCTGATAACTTCGGCGCGCTTTTTGACCTCTCCAATGGCGGTTTGTAGTTCTGGCCACCGGTGCTGAGCAGAATTTTTCGCCGCGGCAGGGAGGGATTTTCGTAGACGGCATTCGCGAGAGAGAGTCTGTAACATAGCGAGCAGCTTTTAATATATTCAACTTCCTTTCGACCTTCGTACTTGTTATGAAGATTGCATCTAAACTATAAATTACCTCGCATTTTGTCGCGAGACTTTGTCCCTCCTGAATTCCATCAAGGCTTGTTGTAGCCTGTCGTTTAATGTTGACGCGAGTCTCCTCGCTGTGGATTCTGTGGAACATAGGGCAGCGTGACATCTGAGCTCGGGCCTCAGCCGACGTCCCTCGTGTCTGTAGACCCAGACTACCAAACGAGGATGAGAAGTTGGAGCTGTACAGTAAGTGACCCTGTGAGCCCAGTACTCCGTTAATCCGTGGTCTCTCGTTGTTGCTGTTAGACCACCACATGTCACCGTCAGGCGCATCGATACGTCTGGTCGGCTACTTCCTACGTAATTTCTCCATAAAGTTGCTACTGGTTTCTCGACGCAACCTTCTCCTGTAACAGAAATATCGTAACAAAGTTAGACAGGTAGGACCACGCGCGGGAGAATCGATCCAAATAAGTTCAGCAATATTGATGAGATTATGGAAAATATAATTTGGAAACCACGCAGCAGGTCCTGAACTTTCAGACCCTTGAAACGCAAACATAGGATAAAATAAGTACAAGATTCCAGACGACCGAACATGAGTCACTAGGGAATGGATAGCAACTCTGGAAACGAAAGATATACCGATAAGAAGAAATTGATGAATTAATTTAAAAATTGGAAACATAACGAATGGTTCAGCGTAACTAGACTTCGGAGGACTACATATTCTGAGCGGTCCAACGATAACGACTATGCGGAACAGCTATACCTTCATTAGTCTTTTCATGTAACTTGCCCACGGATAGAATTCACGATGGATGAAAAAAAAAAAATCAGAACAATTCGGACTCGTGCATTCACATATTTTTAATGTACTTGGCGCGAGACTCTCGATCAGGAGAACCCAAGTTTTGTTAATCGTAACTTCTAGTGGGCGAAATAGTACATTGTGTATCAAGGGCGCAAAACACTATTTTTCGAGTGTGAAATTTGCAGTACGAGCCGAAGGCGAGTGTACTGCAATCACACTCGCCAAAATAGCCTTGCGCCCGTGTTGCACACGATTTTTTTCTCAACACCTGGTCTGCAAAAATGCCTCTTTTCAGACCGAGTGAGCGGGCGCAAAACGGAACTTTGCGCCCGAGGGCAGGAAAAGAGTCGTTTGCGCCCGCTTTAGGCGGGCGCAAAGCACATTTCCGCCCGAGGGCCGAAAAGATCTGTTTTGCGCCCGCTCAAGAGGTATGAAAAGTGGCATTTTGCGACCGGGTGTGAGAAAACATACTGGCAGAAAACGAAAACAATGACATCAGTATATACATTACGTGACCCAGCCGGTCATAAGATACTGAATGAGTGCTGATTCTAAATCAGTACGTTGGACAGTTGTTGTCAGAGTTATGCCCGTATTGCTAGTGGTTTCCGAATTCATTTGATTCGAAGAAAGTAACACTTGGACACACGTATACGTGTTTTTTGAGAAGCCACAATTCGATAAACATTAATTCCAAGTGTTTCTTTCTTCGAATCAAATGAATAGGCCCCGCGTTTCATCGCGCCTATATAAATTCGGATCGATGTTTGGTACTTTCGTCGGGGTTCTTTTTCACACGATCTATCATGTTTCGTTGCTTAAAAACTAGGCTGAAAAAAAGAGAATCTGACGTGAGTCAAATAAATGTGGTTTCACTTTGCGAACCTATAGTTTCAAGTGTATGAAGCGAATCTACCGTAATCCGAAACCGTCAAGATATCCGTAGTCATATTTTGTAGACAGTCATGTCGTTTCGTTGAATGAAACTTATGAAATGAAATATTACAAATGAGATCAGATCACCGGCTTTGGTCTCCATGATTTTCTCAACTAACTATCACTTGGTTGAACAGAAGTATAATGCGGATACCACTAACGACTGGAATACCCAGTAACGCGTTACAAAGGAACCGTCTAACTTTACGAATTGGAGCCATCCTGAAACTTTTCCAGTAGGCATTGGCTAATCGTTTCGTAGTTAAGTTCATTCGGGAGAAAAATAAGACGTCCGATACCGTCTAAATTGAACAGACCCAGGCAAAAGAACATCGGCGACAAGGACTCGAATTATTTGAGGAATTCAAAAACCTTCGAAAAATGACTGAAAAGTAGCCGAAATATCACTCTTTGTTTGCTCAAGTTTCTCTCAGCGAGTATATCAACAGTAAAGACATAATTTGCGAACAAGACGGTCGGTGTTCTGGCTGATTGTAATTATAAATTATTTCTGCAATGAAATGTTAATATTCCGTAGATTTTATGAGTCAATAATATATGAAAGTCCAAGTTTTATGATGGTATAATATCATACACCTAAGGAAGCTTAAGAAGAAAACCAGCCCTTTGTAATTCCCTAGCAATTTCCACTACACAAAATACAGACTATTCTTGAAAAGAATAGCCCCCTTTATGTGAGAGACGGAAATAAAATCTGCGATTCTCGAAATTATCGTGCAATGCTGAATAGTAGAAATAGTACCATAGAACCTTTTCATTTCGAGAGTGTACTTCATAAACACGCATATAATTATTTGTATTTGTTTTAACAAACTTGTTTTGAAATGGAAAATTTTCCTTAACGATTAGACGACGAGATTTATACTCGTAATAGTCTTGACTCTTCAAACATTTTTTTGCCGCAAGATATAGCAACTTATGAACGAACACAGACTAATAAACTACATGCGCAACGTTAGCGCTTGCGCATTTTCAATTCAAAGTTGTTTGTGACGTCAACTATAAAAAGCTAACACTTATCAATACGTAATACAGTACGTATAACTTGAACATAGTTCAAAAAGTGATCTTCAGATCCCCACAAAAGATTCGACTCCTCAATGCTGAAGGTCGTGTACCGAAAACCTCTCGTTCACCACCTACACGGATATACGATTTATTCCGCAATCATCAGTCTTCAGCAAAAAGAAGCATAATATAAGAAGGTTTTTTTCCCAGATTCTTCTATCCGATAATAGCAAACGTTGCATGTTGTCAACAAATTATCGATGACCTCCTCCCAAGCTCAAGGGAGATCGCAATCGGTAGATTGCGTACCTATAGTGACGATTGTGACGAAGTTTTAAAAACTGATATTCTCCATCGCATTCTCAAAAATTCATTCATATCTTGACCAAAGTTCATTTAATATACAAAAAAAAATTCTGAATGTTAAATCAGTCGCATCAAACTGCTACGTATCTGTACGGAGATTACCTATAATTAAATATACAATTATCGAATGAATAACGCATGGATGGTAGTTGCCCATGCCAAATAATCTTGCCAATTTACAAATTAGCAGTTTGCCCACTTTGACATTGCCGAAATTATACTCTATCTGTGAATTATTCTCCGTTACAGAATTCTTGAATGGGATGTTTATCCCTCCAATCGCGCTATCCGTTAAAAAAAAAACTATGATCCATTTCTTCGATGGAAATCTATTTTAGTCGAGATGAAAAAGGGCGTGAAAAAAATATGCAAAAAACAGTCCCAATCCAGTTCCAATCTCTTCGATGAACGTTCTAAAAGATTTCTTTCGTACCGTCAGCTCCCACCGAATAATTGATAACACGTATCTCTATTTATAACCATAATCGTTTGTAGTAATCAGTCGACGAGTTGGGGGAGACCTGGTCTATATATAGCAACGCGTATTTGCACCACGGACCTTGGCACCTTCTTCGTGCGGTCGATTTTATTGGCGCTAAACTGAATATTATTAACGAGTTTGCTGAAGATGCGTGCGGCATGATATACACACAAGATACGAATGTGTAGGCTACTTAGGTCAGCCCTAGATTACGCGGGGGATAATTTGAGACGGTTTGAAGTGTTTAAATTATAAAGTCCTCTCCATGCTCATATGAACTCAACGTTCAAGGTAACGCAAGTGCGAGACTGATTGAAGTTTTGTAAAATTAACATTGAAGAATAAAACTAAAAATAACTGGGAAGATAGATTCAACTAAAATGTGTTGTTTTGATATTGATATTGGGTCACGGTTCTATATCAATTCTGTGTCTGAGTTCAGTTGAATAATAATGTATTCATGGATACGATTGACATGATACGCAAGACTTGATAAATTCATTATTATTATCTAGTATAAAATATTGAAAAAGGAAAGATACCTTTCCAAATGAGAACTGTATAATTATCACCTTCTATGGATTCATACAATAACACCAATTAGTATAAAAACCAAAATGTAGTTTTTTTTCTGTAAGATTCAATACAGTAAATAATTTTTCCAATTAAACCAATCGTCGAAATGAGAATGAGTCATCAAAATAACGTTTCGAAATCTAATTAATCATCGTACCTAAACATCCTACAATACAATCAGGAACAACAACAAAAATGTATGCGCTTGTATTCTTTTGTCGAAGGATTTCGACCTCAAGCATAGATAAAGTTCGAAAACAACTAATTCGAACCACCAACGCAATGAAAGAAAAAACAATTCTCGGAGCTACGGCTAACCCAAGAAACATTTGATTATATTATTATAGTTAGCAGCAGATGATGTCATCGGACATTTCCAACTAAACTTTTTCGTTTTTGTTTCATTATATTGTAGAATTAAATCAACGAGTTTGAAAACAACGCTGTTCGAATGATCATACTTAAGAGCATGCTGGAGCCAGGCTTTACCCACCGTACCCGGTTTTCACTTGTTTTCACTGATAGCAAAGCTTACGCGTCACGAACGCGGAAAAGGAATTAATATCGCAATTCTGTATTGAATTCCGAAGATTTGTATTGCAAAACTTCTTTATTTCGTGCACTAATAGAGACAGGAAATGGTTTTATGCACAAAATGATAATTGTCGATGTCAACTGGTGGTCGCGGCCATGTTGGGCGTTTCGCTCGTTGACATCGACAATTACCATTTTGTGCGGAAAACCATTTCCTGTCTCTATTAGTGCATGAAATAAAAAAGTTTTGCAATATAAATCTTCGGAATTCAATACAGAATTGCGCTATTAATTCCTTTTCCGCGTTCGTGACGCGTAGGCTTTGCTATCAGTGAAAACAAGTGAAAACCGGGTACGGTGGGTAAAGCCTGGCTCCAGCATGCTCTTAAGACGTTGCGGATTTTAGCCCATTTCTAGATCTTATTTTACATCTTTCAAGCCATTCACATTTTTCAAATATTGTGAATCTTCGCCACCTCCATAAAGCTGGCGATGCCATTATAGCAGAACCAATCGAAACAAGTGTGGTAATTAGTCGCTAATTAAATGCTTTTTAATTGCGGAAAAGAAAATTTTTTTGCTCCAGCCATTTTCGAAAAACACATGGCATACCCAGCTTATCATTAAGCTAACTCAGCCACGTCGTGAAAATGCTCTAAATGAAGTTGTATGGAAAAACTTGTCCCATCATATTTTTCCGCTAATTAATCGCTGTCGATTGACACTAGTAACCGATCTCCAAAACCACCCCAACCCCTAATATTACATCTCCCAGAGAAAAGATGAAACAAAATTTTGTCCATTAGACAATTCGTGATTCTTTCGGCGTAAGGATTAATTGCTCATTAATCGCTGCCACTAGGCAGCGGTCCCGATTTTCCAAAACCACCCTCCACCCAAACTCGCTACCCCTTGCGCGTCAAAGTCGAAATGTTTAAGCTGGGTACGGAAATTAATTATTTTCTCTACGCCAGAATTAATTGCTAATTAATCGCTGCCACTAGGCATCGGTCCCGATTTTCCAAAACCACCCTCCACCCAAACTAGCTACCCCTTGCGCGTCAACGTCGAAATGTTTGAGCTCGGTATGGAAATTAATTATTTTCTCTACGCCAGAATTAATTGCTAATTAATCGGTGCCACTAGGCATCGGTCCCGATTTTCCAAAACCACCCTCCACCCAAACTAGCTACCCCCTGCGCGTCAAGGTCAAAATGTTTGAGCTCGGTATGGAAATTAATTATTTTCTCTACGCCAGAATTAATTGCTAATTAATCGGTGCCACTAGGCATCGGTCCCGATTTTCCAAAACCACCCTCCACCCAAACTAGCTACCCCCTGCGCGTCAAGGTCAAAATGTTGAAAGTAGGTATTGAAATTAATTATTTTCTCTACGCCAGAATTAATTGCTAATTAATCGCTGCCACTAGGCATCGGTCCCGATTTTCCAAAACCACCCTGCACCCAAACTAGCTACCCTTTGCGCGTCAAAGTCGAAATGTCACAAGGTGGGTATGGAAATAAATAAAAAATTCACAAAAATTATCTGACACGTCGAACAGTCGCCCGCTCACGAGAATGTGGGCCAAACTTTTTTTCAACACTTTTTTTTTGATTAGGAATACACTAAAATCACGACTTTTATCCATCCATAGTTGTGTAGTCTAGATGATCAGTACTATTTTTGGACTGAAAAAATGGAAAAACAGTAATTGAATTCAACTGATCGGTTACAAAGAATGATGATTCGATCAAATATTCACTGTGTCACAAATAAAATATGTACAAAATTATTTGAGTCACAGTGTATATCCCAAAAACCATCGATCACCCACTCAAACAAACAATTTTTAACACATCTCATTTTGGGCTCAGAATATATTTTTTTTCGTACGACAACAATCAACATGTGCATCCAAGCCAGGTATTCTGATAAGATACTACGTCGTCGGCGTTTTCGTTTTCCTGCAAGTTTTTAGGAAAAAAAAATGTATACATGATCCATATTTGCTGAAAATGAAACGCAGCCTATAGTTGCTCACGTTGTACACCGCATTAGTTCCACGAGCAGGCCGGTACTTTATTCACCCGGTACGTACGATAATGTTGCAGCACTACGCTCCCCACACGACAATGTTGCAACGTTCCGTGCCATTTTAATTTTAACGTCGCTGTGAAAACTGGGTATTTTTACTCATTCAATCTGTCAATTTTTATTGCTTGTCAACTGATAATTGAAACATAATTCATAATATTATCTGCAAATTCTCATCAGCAGCTGAATACTTCATCAATATAAAATTATGCCATTACCGTACAAGTCACGCGCAGGTGGTGGCTAGTTTGGATCGGGGGTGGTTTTGGAAAATCGGGACCGATGCCTAGTGGCAGCGATTAATTAGCAATTAATTCTGGCGTAGAGAAAATAATTGATTTCAATACCTACTTTCAACATTTTGACCTTGACGCGCAGGGGGTAGCTAGTTTGGGTGAAGGGTGGTTTTGGAAAATCGGGACCGATGCCTAGTGGCAGCGATTAATTAGCAATTAATTCTGGCGTAGAGAAAATAATTGATTTCAATACCTACTTTCAACATTTTGACCTTGACGCGCAGGGGGTAGCTAGTTTGGGTGAAGGGTGGTTTTGGAAAATCGGGACCGATGCCTAGTGGCAGCGATTAATTAGGAATTAATTCTGGCGTAGAGAAAATAATTAATTTCCATACCGAGCTCAAACATTTCGACGTTGACGCGCAAGGGGTAGCTAGTTTGGGTGGAGGGTGGTTTTGGAAAATCGAGACCGACGCCTAGTGGCAGCGATTAATGAGCAATTAATTCTGGCGTAGAGAAAATAATTAATTTCCATACCCAGCTTAAACATTTCGACTTTGACGCGTAAGGGGTAGCGAGTTTGGGTGGAGGGTGGTTTTGAAAAATCGGGACCGATGCCTAGTGGCAGCGATTAATTAGCAATTAATTCTGGCGTAGAGAAAATAATTAATTTCAATACCTACTTTCAACATTTTGACCTTGACGCGCAGGGGGTAGCTAGTTTGGGTGGAGGGTGGTTTTGGAAAATCGGGACCGATGCCTAGTGGCACCGATTAATTAGCAATTAATTCTGGCGTAGAGAAAATAATTAATTTCCATACCGAGCTCAAACATTTTGACCTTGACGCGCAGGGGGTAGCTAGTTTGGGTGGAGGGTGGTTTTGGAAAATCGGGACCGATGCCTAGTGGCACCGATTAATTAGCAATTAATTCTGGCGTAGAGAAAATAATTAATTTCCATACCGAGCTCAAACATTTCGACGTTGACGCGCAAGGGGTAGCTAGTTTGGGTGGAGGGTGGTTTTGGAAAATCGAGACCGATGGCTAGTGGCAGCGATTAATGAGCAATTAATTCTGGAGTCGAGAAAATAATTAATTTCAATACCTACTTTCAACATTTTGACCTTGACGCGCAGGGGGTACCTAGTTTGGGTGGAGGGTGGTTTTGGAAAATCGAGACCGACGCCTAGTGGCAGCGATTAATGAGCAATTAATTCTGGCGTAGAGAAAATAATTAATTTCTATACCCAGCTTAAACATTTCGACTTTGACGCGCAAGGGGTAGCTAGTTTGGGTGGAGGGTGGTTTTGGAAAATCGAGACCGATGGCTAGTGGCAGCGATTAATGAGCAATTAATTCTGGAGTCGAGAAAATAATTAATTTCAATACCTACTTTCAACATTTTGACCTTGACGCGCAGGGGGTAGCTAGTTTGGGTGGAGGGTGGTTTTGGAAAATCGGGACCGACGCCTAGTGGCAGCGATTAATGAGCAATTAATTCTGGAGTCGAGAAAATAATTAATTTCCATACCCAGCTTAAACATTTCGACTTTGACGCGCAAGGGGTAGCTAGTTTGGGTGGAGGGTGGTTTTGGAAAATCGAGACCGATGGCTAGTGGCAGCGATTAATGAGCAATTAATCCTTACGCCGAAAGAATCACGAATTGTCTAATGGACAAAATTTTGTTTCATCTTTTCTCTGGGAGATGTAATATTAGGGGTTGGGGTGGTTTTGGAGATCGGTTACTAGTGTCAATCGACAGCGATTAATTAGCGGAAAAATATGATGGGACAAGTTTTTCCATACAACTTCATTTAGAGCATTTTCACGACGTGGCTGAGTCAGCTTAATGATAAGCTGGGTATGCCATGTGTTTTTCGAAAATGGCTGGAGCAAAAAAATTTTCTTTTCCGCAATTAAAAAGCATTTAATTAGCGACTAATTACCACACTTGTTTCGATTGGTTCTGCTATAATGGCATCGCCAGCTTTATGGAGGTATCTTCGCCACCTATTTCTAGATATCGCCGAACGTTTAAGCCATATCAAAACTGTACAATTATTTGTATCACCCATGTGCGTGGGCTAATTGTAAGAAATATTTCAATTTCATGATGTATTGTTCCAAATCGAGCTTGCTGATTAAATAACAGATACCATGTTTTCTATATTCTATTTTAAACTCTACCCTTAATATTAATTATAGACATCAACGATTTGTACACACCTCCGCACACGGAAAAGAATAGATTGTGAATTTTATATCTTTTCCGATGAATACCTATAGCGATATCACTTTTCTGGACTAATATCAACACCATAGTAAATTTCAGTAAATGTGTTGTCATTTCTATCACCGGTTTTGTAACTAATTCGTAAATCTTCACACTTTGGCGGTAGATTGTACTTTAAAAAAAGCTGTTCATATATTTCTCACATAAGATTCAAATTTCATGATTTTTTTTCTTGTTCCGTGTAGCTGTGCCCGTGACTATACCATCAAACGTAAAAAGATGCGTGACAATCGAACGTCCACCGTTGGGCGGAAAATGTATATCTACAGCTCAATTTGGCAAAGTAAGAGTGAGGACCACATAATAACGTGGTGGGCGTAATCACGACCGGTGTAGGAATAACACTTTCTCAAAGTTGAATGTGCCGAAAGTACAGTCATAAATTCTCCTCACTCAGTCCGGAATCAATTCGCCAATACTGTTATACATATTATGTAGCCTGTCAACATTCACCACAATGAGGCAAACGTGGTTTATAACTCAAGGGTAGTGTTCCCAGCCTGCCTGCAGAATGACGAGCATTACCGAGTCATTGATCAATATGCAACATTCAAGATCCATTGATTTCACCTGAAGATTAAAGTAGTCAGTTTTATCGCAATACCTAATTAGTTCCAGATTTGCATGCTACATGATTTCTTGAGAAAGAGAAAGAATGGAAAGATACAAAAAAAAAAAATAAAAAAACAGGAGAAATGAAGATAAAAGCTTATGACTAGAAAAAGATAAAAATAAAATGGAGAAGTGTCTTGATTTGATTAAGCACACACTTGTATCTTATCAGAAATTTAATTTCAGTCATCCATTTACTTGGTAATAATATAATGATTTCTTCTGTGCAGATATTCAAGTTTATATTTGCATATAATAACTTAACCATATAGAAAGTAGAAAGGTTTGCGAGATTTTCCCGAGTTATAAGCTCTGCAGTTCTATAAAATCGCTTATAGTTGCATAGTAAATAGTTCCGAACAGGAATAAACCGCGACGGTAGGTATATCATTATCTACTTCAGAAGCACATTGCACACGCCTTGAACTTGTGAGAGAGCCTGTTTGAAGTTAAGAAACCCAAATGCAAGCTAATTTGAAGAGGAAATTTCATTCCATCAGAAGCTGAACCCAGTCTTTCGCTGAATTTCCCGTTATACGGTAATCATGCCTAGAATACTATAGATCGATAATACGATAGGCTGTACGTTGACCCACTATTTAAGGGTCAAAGCCGCTGCAGTAAGTCCAGGATAGGTATAAAAGTATTCTAACGCGTCCAATAATTGACAGATAATTGAAAAGAAAGGCAAAGGAGGGGTGGGGCGTCATACAAATTTCACAAGGCACCGCAGCTGTAATACGGGCTCACTTTTACACAAAGAACCGAATACTATCATACTTCGTAATGGTGATTCGTGAAGCGACGGAAACGTCAAGTATCTCGCGGTAATCCGTGCAGGTATGCGATGCAGAGAAAGTAGGAGATCCCTGGGGCTACGCCTTTGACGATGTCCGGTCAACGTGCACAAGAATTTCCCACCTCCCGTTATTTATTCTGAATTTCATCGGATATAATGCATCTCAGAGAAGAGGCAAGAGGCTAGGTGAAATAAATCCGACGAGAGAACTGTAAGATTGCCCAAAAGACGCAAAAGTAAAACCTGATTGTGTGTGGCTGTGTGCAATTTCGTAGTGGCGTCGCGTGAAGATTAAAATAAGAAGAGAAACAAGATATCAGTCAGCGTAGGAATTCCGACTTTCCTTCTTATGTAGCGAATACGGTAAGGCTGCTTGTAGCTTGAATTGCAAATCGTTAATTATATTTTACGGTCCTCCACGTGTAAGGTATATTCGTGGTGAATACATATATTCTAAGCGACCAGACTAGTCTCCGTGTCAGATATAAGAAGCTGTACTCTCGTTGGCTGAACATTATTTTATTCAATTTATTATACCTGTTTTTGTTTCGTATTCTAGGCTATATTACAGGTTTTTAAATTCTCCTAAAAATCCTTGGTTACCGACGAATGTCTATTAAAATGTGTTTTAGTTGGTATCGAAGTCCGGCGCTGATTGACACATTCCACCGATTGTAATTTAGCCTCTATAATACATATACAATTGGAACTGTTTCAGGGCATAGCTGCATGCACGGTTTATGTTATTCTAGTGCGCACTTCCGGTCACGATCGTTATTTTAATTCATCCGTTTGCGAGTTGACTGTCAATTAATTGATCAACGGTTTATAATTTAATTGGAAGAGATTTTAATTGTTACTGTGTCAGACCAATGAATTCTTTTCGAATGACTCGATCGTCGACGATGATGCAAACTGCATGCACAGTATAAAAATAAAAGTAATAGTAATTACCTAGCTGTTTACGTGATTTCTATTGTCATGCGTTTCGATGATTCGGTATAATTAACAAAATACATGTGTTGGTATAAATTGAACATGCACATCTCACTATTATTGTACGTAGGTCGTTAAAAGATCCAGAAATACAGGAATTCTCGGAAAATTGTTTTCAACGTAAAACCGAGATAAATGAACAAAGATATAGGAGTAAAGAGGAAATCTCCTATCGCAATTATGTTCCATAGAACGTGCTCAAAGCAGAATCAATAAAAACAGTTTCAGGCATATGCATTTTCAAATATTCAACCAACTTATAGGGATTTATTGCTCGGACTATTTCATTTTGTGCTAATCCCAAATGCTGATGTCTACAATGCAAATTAGACTAATTCAGGTTCGGAAGGTGACTTTCAATTAAGCTTTTTCTACAATGTCGAAACTCCTATAAAATTGACAAAATGATGTAAAAAAAAAGTATTATTTTTCACACCGAGGAACTGCATATGAAAACGTCTTGGCTAATATATTTGAGAAATTAGAGAAATCCGAACTTACCCTTAGCCCATCCCGTAAGTACGTTTCCCAAATAAGCGACTTTGTAGCTAGGGTCATATTCAGTGATCGAAGCGTTTCCCCTGTGTCGCCTCCACAGTCGCCCCAACCCTCTTTTCAAGGACCTGAGTGTTCTCTCTCTGAATTCCTTGCTGGTGGAAGCTGACGTTGATGTGCCAGGCTGGGATCCGTCGTCGACAGGAACGGCGACTACGTCGCTCATCATTTTCATGGCGGATGTCAAAAAAAGTGTCTCCTTCAAGTCTTTGTATCCTCCTTTTGATACTGTCCGGCTATTCTTTGTCGGCCCACATATCGTGTTTTTTTTCTATGGGTTTGTGTCGTAAAAGGTGGGTTCTGATTCACATTCCTTTCCTTCGAGGAATCTCCGATCGACAAAACCGAACGACGTATCAAGTAATTGATTAATTATCAACAAAAACGAAACATCTGCGCAATTTACGCCCCAATAAATCCAACTTCCAGTCAGCAAGATGCGTCAGTTTTGTTTTGAGGTGCCCTTTGCGAATGTCATCCTTCTTTAGATCGAATTCAATTTCACGGCTGCTTAGCTCCTCAGTTTAACAGTTCTGAAACACAGAATGATGGGAAAAATTTATTAACTATCAACAATAAACGATCGATCGTACACCTGTTGTACACATATAGTAATATACCTATTGCGCGTTATTATTCACTGCCCAAACTAATTAGAATAAATAAAGTTTTCAACCAACTGCGTACATCACATTAAAACCGACTCCACCGCATCCCTTTTCAAAGCCGTTATCACCCCACTGCCCAACGGAAAGTTTCTACCGGAAACCGTGCGGTTGTGACGCAAGAAATAGCCGCAATGCCTATGCAAGGTATCTCATACGAGGTCGACGAAAGGTTTTTCCCTGGCATTTTTGATCTTATTCATCATTTCCGTTGTACTTGATTCTGGGTCAAAGAAACTTGCAAGATTTCCATCGTATTGAAAAACTATGGGGCGGATCAAAAATGTTCAGAGAAAAACATCGGTTGATTGTTAGCAAAGTTTCGTGATTAAAATAATCGTGTATGTTATGAGAATTTGCAAAAATGTTCACTATAATACCTTATCGCAAATTTCACCACACAGTTCGAGACCCGTCATATTTTTTTCCCGCAGTTTAATACGCACGGGAATAATCTTACTTGTTGGGCATTGAACATCGGATTGAACGCAGCTGCTATCTTTAGCATGTCGTGGTGATGCAATGGGAAAAAACAAGGGGGCAAAAATGAGGAAATATGATTCAATCAAAAGATCAGATCGTCGCTCTTGACTAACAATGTTTTTCTGAAATTCTTCTTGCTATTTTCTTATTACTGGTTCTCAATAAAAAGAGTTTATCGTAGGATACTTGACCTCCAATTCCATCATTATGTAATCACATCTTTGATCACATACTGTGATTATCATTACTGTGACACGAGTTTGATTAATGTACCACGCTCTCAAACTATCAAATCAAATTAAATTATATTTTCGTGTGGAATTCCAACGATTAGGTAATAATAATATGATGGCGATGATGATCATGATGTTGACCCCATACGAAAATAATCGAATGTTGTAAAAGTCCGAAAATCTATAGATTTAGCAGTATACAAGGTTTCAATCGTTATAATTGCGTCAAGCACCCCGGGGCCTATGAGCACCTGCAGGTCTTTCCAAAGCTCCTAAAAAACTTACGCCATAACAGTTTGACGAGGTTTCATAAATTATTCTTGATGACGATAATCATAATAATTTTGCATATACTATCGTGCTATGTCTTCAAAAATTCTACAGCTACTCTTCTCTTCTTTTCATTCCTTCTAGAAAGTGTTGAGTGTGTATATCGTTCTATATTATATCAAGAGACTCGGTATAGTCTCGCGCCAAGTACATTAAAAAAATTTTTTTTTTATACGCTGCGCGAAGACTCGAACCGAGTCTCTTTACCCGAACGGGAGCGATCCGGGTGGTGGGGGGAATTATAATGTCTTATTTCTTCCGCTTCGATATATACACGACATTGAAATATTTATCCTGGGACGTGGGCATGAAAAGCTTTCATTTAAGCCCTATTTCGATGCAATCGGCACACGGGGAGCAGAGATATGATTATTGAAAGTTTTCAGAGTACCCGTTTCGTCGTGAGAATTTTCTTTTTCACCTTCACCTCTTTCAGCCTTACAAACCGATTTTCATAAAAATTAGAGAAGAGTGGCTACGATTGGACAGCTGAGATCTTAGTATGCGTGGTTTGTCACCAGACGGCGCTTGGGACCGCACTGTTAGAATCACGGGTTAGATCGAATCGAGAATGTAAACAAGCCGCCATCTTTAGACATAACAGATCGAGAATCGATTGCCCGAAACTGCTAGCTATAGCGTGTTCGCACTTTGCGTCGGCTGCTTGGGTTTGACAGGAGTTTTGTCGCTAAACGAAAACATTCCATTCCGCTCGTTATCACTACGTGATATTGAGATACATGATGTGATATGAGAATCATTAACAAGCAAGTGAAACAATATGGGCTTTGAAGTTTATATATTCGGCTCTACATCGTATAGAAATTGCGAGCCTGTTTCATCGAAAAATCAAGTTATGAGGTTATCACAGTCAGCCAGTTAGATAAATCACAAACCCTTGGGTATATTGGTCGTTCATATAATTAACAACAGTTGAACGTGTGTACATAATCATTGAAAATTATGTGAAATTTACTATGTGTTAGAAGAAATTAACCTCGACCAGCTTATAATACTTTGTTCTCTATTCATGGCTAATCATCTGATAGTATATCTAGCTCGGTGAGAAAATTCTGACAGTGTAGTTTAGTTCCGGAGAGACTATTTCGTGGACAGGCTATTGATATATTGATTGATGTATCGACGGGTCCTGAGGAAGCAGAGGTATCTCGGCGGGCAGTCTAGAGCAGACGTAACTCGTATACGGAATATGTCCCTTCCCTCAGGACTGTTCAACTGCGTTGGCTATAGTGATCGCACACCCACTTCTAGCTCTGTGAAGAAAATGTGTACACTGTAAAAAATGATTGTGAATTTACTACACAATACCTACACGAAAGTTTTGTAAAATTACAAATTCAGTATAGCAAAGTGAATTGCTATGCATGTTCTTTGAATTTATGAACAAATTTTTAATATTACTATATATTAATCGCAAAAGTACGAAATAATATATGAATTTTACAATATTGTGTAGTAAATTCACCGTATTTGTGAATTAATTTTACTAAAATGTGAAGTAATTTTATGACATTTGTATGTGAATAAAACTTCCAATACATTGTTGGAAGTTTACAAGAAACATTTTTTACAGTGTACGTTGCGCTATGCTCCGGGGGTTTGCTTCGATGACTCAGCTTTCAATGTACATATGGCGGCACAGTTGTTAGACTATAACTGGAGTTAGGATAGTTACTCGACTGAAATCATCGCGTTCTAAGAATACCTTGGTGGACCGGATGGAACGGACGAATCTTGTCATGCAATTTATAACAGGAGTACTATCTCGGAAGACTTTATTGAGTGAATACCAATGATTATTTATACACTGATTTTCAGATTTTCTTACTGTGAACGTTTTTTAAGATTTAATTTGTAATGGGCAGTGACTATAACCCTGCCTGTAAGTAGTTCCACTGTTGCCGTTCCCAAGCCCGGATGAGAAGGGAGGAGGGCCGCGCACAGGGTTCCACGTTGCGAATATTTACTGTGAATGATTTTGACGGATCAATTTATACAACCCAATAAGGGTAAATATTTCACGTCTGACCCTAAGTAAAAGTCAGAGTTATAATAGAAATCAACTGGACATACATTTACGCGTTCTTATCAACACTTCCGACAATATCTAGCGTTTTATAACAGAAAATTCAAGATTTTTCACCGTCCATCCAATGGGATATACTGAATAGAAATAATCGGTCAGAAAAATACTGACAACCGAGCGAGCATAGCGAGTGAGGATCCACGAAGACCCAATCGAGCAAGCACAGCGAGCTAGCGCAGTTAGCAGGAAGTAAAAAAAATATACAATAAGTAGTGATATCCCCCAAAAAGCACCTCTGGTGCAAAAACCTTTCGCCAAGTACATTAATGTGGTCCACCCACAAAATTTACCAACAAAATTCTTTCGTGACACAAAATCTGTCTTCAAAAATACCCACCAACAAAAATTCGTCTTCCACAAAAAGTCTTCTTCCAAAAAAACCCGCCAAGTACCAGTACAAGTGGTACTTGTATTTGATATCAATCCTTTTACAGAGATTTTTTTCAAGGACGACTTTTGTTGAAAATGAATTTTTGGAAGAAGACTTTTTGTGGAAGACGAATTTTTGTTGGTGGGTATTTTTGAAGACAGATTTTGTGTCACGAAAGAATTTTGTTGGTAAATTTTGTGGGTGGACCACATTAATGTACTTGGCGAAAGGTTTTTGCACCAGAGGTTAAAGATATCGCCGCCACCGCTGCACCGCCGCCACCACCACCGCCGCCGTGTCAAGATTTCGAAGGTCGACGACGACGACGACCCCCCCAAGGCGGACCCCGTAGATTTCCCAGAATCCCTCCCCCTTCTTCCTGCCCCCCTCCCCCTCTCTCCGCCCCTTCCTAAAGAACTCACCGAAACCCCCGTAGATTACCCAGAATTCCTCCCCCTTCCCCCTGCTACTGCGTTTATTCCCAAAGTCACATAAGACACAGGAGAATGTTTGAACCTAACTGTCATCTTATCTCGCAAACAATTCTCGATTACGTTAGCATTCCATACGACCGTGAATAAATCTCAAGGACAGAGTTTTGAGAATAAGGGATACATTTCTCAAAACCATTATTTTCTCATGGCCTATGTGACTCTTACGCGATGCAAGAATCCGGAAAAATTATTTGTATAAATTGGGTGCGATTGTGTAAGTTTTAGCGACAGTGCTAACTCCGGTTGCTAACGTTAATAACAGAATATATTTTGTTGATTGTGTTAATTTACCATAGCATCCGGAGTTTATAGCGCCGTCGCTAAAAGTCGCTGAGAGTTTGTTAGATCATTTTAATGTTCTTATGAACTTGGGTCTCGAGGTTTGTTTATAAGTCTCTTCAAAATTCATAGTACACAATGGTAGTAGATGAGGCCTAATGGGTTTATCAATGATGTATTTCTATAACTCAAAGTGTTGGGGAAACGATTAAGTATAAATTTCTCTTTACTTTATATGAAACAGTCGTCAAAAATTTGAATGAATAAACTCTTATTGGTTCAATTTAAAATTATCTTTCAATTTTTAATTAAAAATTATCTTTCAATTTTTAATTAAAAATCATCTTTCAATTTTTAATTAAAAAATTATGAATAATTTTGATTTAATTTAATCAACCCAAATCGGGATTTCAATCAGAATAAATATATGACAAGATTTCAATCCGAATATTATCGTTTCCACACCATAAGTGAGATCACACTTTTTCATTCCATACAGAATTTTCAATTTTTTTTTCTCGACTTTTTTCACCATGTACAAAATATTACTGAATATAACCTGAATCGGGGGGTTGGCGCAGGGGGGCAAAGCCCCCCTAGTGTAATATATAATATTACGCACGTGGATCCGAGTGATCAGATGAGGGTAATCATTCAAATATACAGTTGAATGGTTTGGATCTTGTCCTTCTTCCACCCGAGTACCCGTGGATATCCTCTAGATATCAGTGCCAAGTTCACGCTCCGAACGAAAGTGTGACAGGGGAGAACGATTGTGGTATGGGATAGGTGGCTATAAACTTCAAGAACAGCCGGATCACATCTATCCGGTGTGATCGTTAGACGAAAAATATTGTTTTGAATCCGTCCACATTCTCATGGTCTCGGTCGGTATAATGTAATCAAGTCAAGTGTATGACCCATTATACCGGCTAGACACTCAAATTCAGTATCTCCAACGATATACAATATAGAAAAGATGACCCTTAGGCTAATTATACCAAGAAATAATACGCAGAAACGCTGCGAAGGTTTGATTTCACAACACTATGATGTACGTAAAAAACTACGAATGATAATGACAAATAAACGCAGTTTTCTGTCAAACTAGTTCCTCTCTATCAACTGATTTCCGTAGGTATTGCGTTATTTCAAAGATGTTGTATCTCTTTGCTTTTAAGGGCAATGATACATCAATTTTGATAGACGAGAAGCAATGAAGTCAATGTTTTTTCCTAATCTCAGTCAAGCCTCGTTGATCGGAACGACGTAAAAGTAGAAATTCGATATCAGTCGAGTAATATGGGTCATTTTGGAAATCTCCCTTTCCGATACCAGTAAACTGCATTCTAAAGATCGTCATCTCAGGCGATATGGAATCTACGAATTTGATAAAAGTTTGAATGTCCACTAATTTAGAACTGGAAGTGAAAAAGTGTAAAAGATAATTCGCCTTTTGTATGTTCTCGATACAAAAAATCCGCACGCAACACACATGCGAGAAGTTACGCATATAGTATGGTTTGATTTCACTCGAAACATGATATTTATTATTTATACAGTCGATGAAAGAACAAACACGAATTGATTCGGAAAAAAAAAAATGAAAAACTATTAGTAAATACGGGCACCCCATTACTGAACGTTAGCGAACATATTATGCAATTAAATTGTTATTACCGTCAACGATTATTAAAATACGTAGGAAAATTGAAGACAAATTTGTGTCAATCAATAAGAATTATTTTTGGTGATACTTGAACGAAAGTAACGATTGTTGATTGTAATTGTTGCATTACAATCCCCATTTCAACGATAATCACGTAGTTTTATTATTTGATTCATTTTCTTCTTATCTATAACGCATGTTTGTTCATATCATCGCGCGTATAATCTCGCGAGATATAAAACATTTGAATTTATCTTTATCTGCAAACCTGACCCATATATCCTCCTCTTTGCCCAATATTGAGCACCGCGCACGACTGACTGGAGGTGAAGGTATAATCGCGGTTGATCGAGACACAGCTGTACAACGCGATCCAAAGAGGTGAGGACTGAGGACCCGTTAGACGAAGCAAGTAACGCGATGCTGCCCACGGGGCTTCTTTTCCGTAAACTCCGTACGCTTGTACGTGAAACATTTCTGCACACGCTGCAGTAGCCACTGTACGAACATATGTATTGTGTACGTACTACCTTATAATTTTGGTGCGGGCGTGCGTGCACCGAAGACCAAACGCGCGCGGATTCATTTCAGCGAACTCAAATCCATTTGGAATGTGCCCGATTGTAGCTTATCAGATTATTGACAACTGACTTCAAAATCCCAGGCTAATAATCTTCGCACGTTCGTTTCTGAAAATCGCGGGGTCAAAGGTTACCAAGCAGTGCTTTGAAGCGCAATGACCATTGGCACAAATGATTTGATCATGAATTTATTAAGTTTTGTAGACTTTTCATTATTTCAGGATGTGTAGCCAAATAATATCACCAAGAATATTTTCCATGTCAAGATCTAGTTGACCTATCTCGATCTATGAACTATAAAAGAACATCACTACTGATCACAAATCGAATTTTCAATTGCGTTCAGTGCATCGGCAGCAGTATGAAAAAACTCAAGTTCATCCGATGAATGGTTCTACCATCTTAGGGGAACAGTTTTCTGAGCGTCGATGATAACATTGCCCGTAATGATTCGAGAAGCAATGGAAATTCAGGAATGATTTCTGATGGTTTAAATACTGTGATCAAGAATTTAAAAAACTCAAAATAATATCGAGACGCTGGTGAACGCCGATGTAGTTTATCTACATTCAGTAATTCGATTCAGACTATACAGTTTATATGCACATTCAAAATATTCAATTGTTAAAATGAACAAGGCTGTGCTTAGTGTATGTGACGAAAGATTTTTATCTCTGTCATGATCATTATTATTCTTCTTCATAATTCTATCTTTATCAGTACATACATGCTTTACCGTTCGTGGAATGTAACAAGCACGTCGTAATTTCATCATTTCTTTGTTCACGAGGTTAAGTGTAAGCTAACCAATGGAAATTTGTTTCCATCGATACCTGCTACGGATAAAAGTTTTGTATACATATTTTCGTTCTCTTCACGCCCACTACATACTATGTATACCTGTAACTGGTCGTTATCGCAGTTTCGTGAATTGAAAAATTACCCCAAGAAACGAAACAATTGCTGTGTTTAAAACATCTGCAGTGTGTCAACCAAATGGGTAAAGCGAATCTAACCTGTCCTTTGTTTGAAGACTTCTCAAAGTAGACAATTTCAGTGGGTAACTTAAAAATGAGACCGAAAAAAATACACCTCTGCGCAGTGAGTAACACAATGCATTTTCTTTTGAACACAAATTTAACGAACCGTATATGATGCAGTGTACGAGTTTCATCATGGCATTGTATGCAAATTACTGTCTGCTACGCTACAGTTTTCCGAAATTTTCACACTGCTGTATCGTACATTTCTTTTCTTTTCTTACACCGTTATACTCCATACTCTTCAATCTTGATACTATAGATGCCTGTATTCTCTGCTCCACATATGAAAGCGGCGAAAGTATCATGCAGCAGAGTGAACGCCCGGTTCGTGTACACTACCTCCACAAAGCAGTTCTAACTCATGTCGCCTGATTTTTAAACGAAACTAGAATTTAAAAAAGTGAAGAATTAAACCGATTAAGTTCGCAAGAAGTGTAGAAAAAAAAACGACGTAGATCATTGACCGATATTTTTATCACGCCACCTCGTTTCTTTGCAATAGTGGCCATTAGTCGCGCTATGCTTGCGCTTTATAGTAGCCACGTACAATAGTACTGTATAAGAATATCGATTGGAAACGAGAGTATATTTCCATCTAGACTTTACTCTACGTCCAGTTTGTGTACATGGTGAGTACAGATCAGGCAGGCAGCGGTATTACCGTTAAAAAGAGAAGAGAAGAGAAAAAAATTCGTCCACGTTATAGCCACGGCCCAGTTGTTCCGAAGATATTGTACGTGCTTAAACGGTAGGTACCAGTGCCGACGAGGAAATTGGCCAAAGAGAAAGGCAAAGACCACCATTGCCTTTTAATTTGTCAACAAATAGTCTTTTGACTTCCTAGATTTCAGCACATATATTCCTAAATTTATTTCCTATTCATCGACTTAGGTCATGTTGAGAAATCAACAGCGGGGGTTCAATTTCGTGCACTGATAGAATTACATAGGAAAAAATCCCACATTGATACAGTATACTCAAAACCATCGGTTCAGTCGCCATACTGTGCGAGTATCATAATAAATATACCAATATGGGAATTTATGATACGTAGTGCTGTTGCTTGTAGTTGGATTTAGGACATTATTTGCATTGTGGAAATGCATCATTGTCATTTCCTTTGGTATAATGCGCTTTTATGTATTATTTTCGTAAAGTTCATTCTCAAGGAAGGAACTTGACGCCGTCGAGCATTGCTGAGGACGGTTCTCACGGCGAACAGGCAGCCTTACTGGTGGCAGGGAAGAGTTGTTTATCTAGGATCTTGCCACTGTAATTGCCATCTCCGTGGAGCCCCGTGACTAGAGAACCGTCGGGCAGCTATTTCAGTCATTAAGTTCCAGCCATGCAGCGCCATTTCTACACTGTACGTTATACCTCTACGTAGCGTACGTGGGATGTACGCGCAAACAACGCCTACTAACTCTTCTATCAGACGAGAATCGCGGTTCGCCAATAGACTATTGAAGTATACATAACTAGACATGATTTTTTTTCGACGCTCCGATGGACAGTGTCCTTGAAGTGTTCTTCTTTATTCTCGTTTCGGCTCATTTTCAACCGACTTAACGTTTTTAAAAGGAACTAGAAACTAAAATCACATGAAACCATTGTTGGACTGTTTTACCACCAAAGACTACGCTAGAACTTACTCTAGTTCCCGAGATACGGGCCAAGCGGAAGACCAACTTCCGTTAGGTCCGGTAAAGGAGGTTTTATTCTCTTTTGATGCACGTTCGTTTGGCTTCTTAAACCAGGTAGACCCAGTGCCGGATTAACGTTACAAGTGATCCGGGGCTTGATGCCTCTTTGAGGCCCCCTCCCTCAGAAAAGTGTTCGTAATAATACGAGTAGAACCGCAAAATATCCCATTTTTCCAATTTTTTTTTAATGAAAAACTGGGAGTTGGGGGCCCCTCCTCTGACGGGGCCCGGGGCTACAGCCCCCTTAGCCCCCCAATCCAGTACTCGTAGACCCTGTACGTGAGAGAGCAAATGGGACCGAGTATTTATTATTTCGCAAAGTTTATACAGTACTCTAATAAACTAGGCGACTATCAGTATTCTACACGTGTTCGCGTGCACTCGCACAACTCAAAGACGCTTATGGATTCTCAATCGCAGGGGTTTTACAAACACAATAAAAAAAATTTTATCACTAGTTAACGATTCACTGTTTAATTGAATGGAATGGTCAAATCATAATAAGACCGCATTGCACTGGAAAGGGATTGGTTCATTTAGTTCATCAAGTGTTGAGAAGTTCGGCACATAAACCATAAGCAAAAGTACCACAGATGTTTGGCATCGTCCTTATGCTTGTGGCTTATGAGATTTTACGGGCTTCCAGGCCTCTATCGTACACCTATCCTGTAGTATTGCAGGAGATATCAAAGTTTAAAGAGTTCGTGGAGGACTCCATAAAAGAGAATATAAGAAGGAGAAATGTGATTGAAACAATAAAAAGGATAGAAAGATAAATCGATGGATTTATGACGATAATTTCATTCTTCGATACTACAAAGTTTCGAAAAACAACCGGTGCTTATCTTGAGTGGATAATCTATTTATTTATTTGTGATATTGGGAGAGAAATTAGAAAGATATTCATAGGCGTGCGCACGGGGGGGGGGGGCAGGGGGAGCGGCCGCCCCCCCCCTAATGCGGCCACCCCTTCTAATGTTCGGAAATGAAAATCTGGGCAAAAAAATTCTGAATATGTGTGCCGAATGGAATGCTCAAATAATTGGTTTTGTAACAAATATATGGGGGGTATATATTTCCTGCCCGCCCCCCTAATGAAAAATGCTGCGCACGCCTATGGATATTGGGAAAATATTCAGGAAAATGGTGTGAGATATATTGGGGAGACCTTGGAAAATCTTGGAAGATATTTGAATAAAGAAAATATGGTGTACGGATTTCTGCCAGTGAATCCGCCCCGCGGACGTCGTGTGAAACGGATTTTGCGTAACTTCAACTATTTTCAGGATCCGTCTGCAGCGATATTTTCGTCTATGACTTTTGGGTAACATGGGTCTACTCGTTTCTGCAGAGTATAATATGGGCTATTCCGCGTGAAGCGGATCAGTCACCTCTTAGATATTTTTTTAATTTTGCATGTCGATTGTGTAGGGGGAGTTAGATTTTTGTGCCGAAGCGCGATTTTGATAATGCAAAATTCGATTTTTTATTTGCAATAACAAATTAGAGCACCTTTTTTTTCAAAAATTCACAACTCCGCCAAAGATGAAGTTGCATGCAATTTTTTTCTTTTGACTCACGCGGAAAGCTTCATAGAATTAAAAAAAAATACAAATAAAAAAAAACAATTGTTATCAATTGTTTATTTGACAATTAATTTTTTTAAGATTTTTTAAATACTGAGCGACACGACTGAAAAATTTAAAAAAAATTCTGACATGTACCTTGTACTCTACTACAACCTGTGAATTAATTTCAGAGACGTGTTTTTCTTCGTTTTCGAGTAAAAAATCGTTGAAGGTGTCGATGCGTCCTAATTTGAGGCGCGCCGCGACTCACGGAATGGCAAGCGACCCGGCTGCCGGCCACCGCTACTCCGCGGTGGCGACGCAACGTTATTTGCGAACCATTTTCACGATGTTGGACATGAGATAAAAATCTGAAAAAAATACTGTACCTTCACAACGCCTGCCTTAAGCGATGAGCAAAGTTTCAAAAACGTGTTCTCTCCCGTTTTCGAATTATAGATATAAATATATTTTGAATCTCAGTAATTAAAAAACGGGATAAAACACGTTTTTGAAACTTTGCTCATCGCTTAAGGCAGGCGTCGTGAAGGTACAGTATTTTTTTCAGATTTTTATCTCATGTCCAACATCGTGAAAATGGTTCGCAAATAACGTTGCGTCGCCACCGCGGAGTAGCGGTGGCCGGCAGCCGGTCGCTTGCCATTCCGTGAGTCGCGGCGCGCCTCAAATTGGGACGCATCGACACCTTCAACGACTTTTTACTCGAAAACGAAGAAAAATACGTCTCTGAAATTAATTCACAGGTTGTAGTATAGTACAAGGTACATGTCAGAATTTTTAAAAAATTTTTTAGTCGTGTCGCTCAGTATTTAAAAAATCTTTAAAAAATTAAGTGTTAAATAAACAATTGATAACAATTGTTTTTTTTTATTTGTATTTTTTTTTTTTAATTCTATGAAGCTTTCCGCGTGAGTCAAAAGAAAAAAATTGCATGTAACTTCATCTTTGGCGGAGTTATGAATTTTTGAAAAAAAAGGTGCTCTAATTTGTTATTGCAAATAATAAAATCGCGCTTCGGCACAAAAATCTAACTCCCCCTACACAATCGATATGCAAAATTAAAAAAATATCTGAGCGGTGACTGATCCGCTTCACGCGGAATAGCCCATATGCAAGCTAGTCGATGAGCGACATAATGAAAAGTAATTGTTAAGGACGTTGCCTACCCCCGCGCATACAGGCTCTCACTATATTGAATTTATCTACGATGTCATTAAAGATATCGCAATTCTCTTCGAAGCATTTTGAAGACAAAAGAAGGATCTATGTCGTGACGTAGGCCGATTTTGGAATTTCGTTTCAAATTTTCCAAAAAACGTTGTCGAAAGTAGGCATATTTTGCGACCTGCTATACAGCGAAGACTAGACATTTATTGGAAAATCGGGCTACGTCACGACATAGATGCGTCCTTTACCTTCAATTTGAGCCCGAAATCAATACAATCGTACATAAGACTAGCGAGAAAACTTGTATGAGCCGAGGCAGAAATCGCGATTTTTCCGCCCAGAGCAGCCAATCCCGAGCGCCTATCCCTACTCCGTCGTAGCCCTGGGAGTCGGTCCCAACCGTTATCCCCTCCACTTTCGCGCGGGAAGCCGAATTCTCCCGCGCTGGCTCACTAGGCAACGTCCTTAACATTTAATTTCACTGATCATACGAACACACTGTTAGTTCAATCGTACCGTTGGCTAGAATATAGATACAAGTATCTATATACAAGATATGTGTAACAACTACTGTGAGCTTTCTCTATGCACAAATTTCACAAACTAGTCTACGGAGGAGGTAAGTGAAGTGGAGTTATAAGAGCTGATGCAAAATTAAGTATATATACATATATACATTGGATTTTAGATTGTTTCCTTATTTCAAAATCTTTATAAATCATCGTATATCACAAGAATAATCGGTAGACTTGAATCATTTAATGATGTCGGCTATGTCCCCCATAAGTACAGCGGTGCAGCTGGTCAGGTCCACTAAATATTCGAATCTAGAGGAAAGCAACGATTATAGCTTCTATGACTAACGATCACATAATCATCGTAGCCACAGCCTCAATCGTGAAATGAGAGATCTGAGAGCTTCTGATTTTCATCTTCTCTTCAACAAGAGTTTGAATTTTTCCAACGGTCTAAGTCGTTGTTCTCGTTATGCAAGAGGAATCGTTCTTGTAGGGTGCGGAAGTGTAGTCGCAGGTGTTTTAGAAACGGCACATTAGGGACTCTCCGTATGCAGTTGGCCATATTGTAACGTATTCGTACGGTAAATTTTATTACGTTTCAGTGGACTGCACATAGCTATGTGCTATATCTGTAGGCTGGATGTATGATGTCGTATATATATGAGCAACACTCGTATGGAATATAGTTACACATATGTGAAGCATACGTACTGAGCACCAATGCGGAATGCTTCCCGATTAGTCAGCATAGTCGAGTGTCTATGCGACCGACAATGAATCATTACACAATTACTAACACTTGGTATATATTGCAGGCTGCAGACTCAGCGACCGAGTATCTGCGCGAATGGAGAAGAAGGTGTTTCACTCGAAATTGAAAATCTCAACAACTGCACATTTCTCATAAAAGATAAATCACCATTTGAACCAGGTTATCAAATCGCAGAAGCCAGTTGGAGAAATGGAATCGAATGTGAAGATTGAAATATGAAATTCCAATGCAAAATAGTTGCTGTGATTGGATTTTTTGATCAAATATCGAAGTCACTCGCCTGGTATGAATTTCGAACGGAGATAGCTAAAATGGTATAAAAATGACAAAAACGTTGATTTCTAAAAATCTTACCAGGTCATTGAAATTCTTCGAAAAAAACCTCTATACATACAATCTGCTCAATCTCGACGTATACCCATCACCCCACGTCCAGAAGTTAATGTTTATTTTATACACGAGTAATCGCTGTATACCTAGCTACAGTATCATGACTCAATATGGGATGCAGATGTCGTGAAGCTAACTAAACTGAACGACTCTTCTATCCTCGTCATAAAGAGTCCCTAGTTTTACTTAGCGATATCCATAGAACTTGTTACATCGGATATTATACTCATACACCGTAACCGCTCAACGCTCAACGCGACTACTAACACTGTTTATGATTCGTGATTAAACGTTACCCGGCCACACAGAGAGCCATGTACTCCAGGTACACACAACAACCCATCGCTGGCCCTCAATACGTGCATTAGTGCTTGATGATGCTCTGATTATTTTTCTTTTACTCATCTATTCCTTGCCCCCTGGTCTGCAATATTTCTTAGTATACCGACACATGTTGATCGTAGATATAACTGGTTTTTAAAATTGTTTTTTATGTTTTGTTTTCTGTTTATACCGTGCCAACACGTGTATTAGAAAACGTAAGAACAACAGTCATTTCGCTCCTGAAATCGATTGCATTTGTCAGTCTGACTAATTGTAAGTTTGAACATGAAAAAGTTGACTGAGGATCTTTGTTTGAAACAAGTTGGCCTATGGGTACTTCCCACTTTTTTCTCATCATCATTGCAATTTCATGTCAACAATATTTATTGTGATTTTATTTTCCTGATGCAAAATAACGCTACGAAAAATTATTATACACAGGGTTTCACACCATCGAGGGTATTCTCTTGCAACGCTTCAGCCCCTTTTGGTTAGCAAAATTTGGTAAAAAGTAACCTCAATGTTGTTTCTAAGGGTGATCCGTGTTGTATGATTGTCTGCCGTTATTTGTTTTATCCTTAAATGACTGTTTTCAGGGGACCAGTAGAGCGTGATTCAACAAAGGTCTCGATTCTCGAAAAATCGCCAATACCTTATCCAAAGTTCATGACTCGTCGGAAGATAGATTCTTTCAATAATCACTTGTCGTAAGGTTTCAGACACACGGTTGATGCGAGTATGTCTCTCGATTTTTCATTTCCTTTGGAGAGCAATCCTCCATCGTGTGAATGAGGGAATTATAAAAAAAAATTGGACCAAGTTATCAGCAAAAGAGTGACTTGATCGAGAGACACAATCGAATCAACCGTGTTTCTGAAACCTTACGACAAGTGATTTTTAAAAAAGTCAATTTTGACGAAATTTGATGACAAGGTCTCCAACGAAGTCTTGAGAAGTGAAAATATTCAATAGTTATTCTACGAGGATAATCCACACCAACATCAAAATGTGACAGTAGTTCAATGTACGTATTCATAGTTGTGAAATAAGAAATGGTATATAAGCATGGGGAGATGTTCCTGAGCTCGTTTCTCGTTACGGTTGTTCGCTGTCAAGGAATGTCGCGCGCCGCCGCGAGCCAGTCGAAGGCTATCGCGGGCGTTTTTAAATTCATTTATAGGCAAGTATATACCCAGTATTGCCGGGAGTGAGAGAGATCCTACCATCCTACCCATAAAGCCAGGCTAAACCACCTCATAACCCGTTTCATCGGATAACGCACTCTAGGTCTCAACGCGTTCGAAGATGACGCGCGGGTTGTTCTCGGTTCTTGAAATTCTTCCTCTTCTTATTCCCTTTAGTACGTCATCAGGTTAACGCCAGACACTGAGGGATTTTAAGCACTATAAAGTATACGTCGTTATACTTTCGTCGATTACGCGTGTCTATCGCGCCTCCAGTTCATGGAGAAACGCTGATTACGCGTGAGGCGACCTGCATACAAAGCACAAATACAGAGCTGGATGTAAATATTAATTACGAACCGAACTATGTGTGTAGTAGTAACAAGGAATTTCACGTGGGCTGGGAGGTAACGCTGGAAACACAAACCACAAGCATATCATTATCGATATAATATATACAAGGCTTCGGAGGCTCACTACGTGAAATAGGAGCACAAACTTGTATGGGAATAAACGTATTCGCAACACAATGTAAAACATTCAGAGGATACAATTATTGAAAATTCGAAAATACGTAATTACATGTGTCAAAGTTTCATTACGTTAGTAGCACACTTATGACTTGGAGACGAAAGTGGTCATGAAGTTACCTTTTCCTTTCGCAGGTGAATATAATGTAATCCACGACTTCGTGTATTTGATGGTTCAGTTTTAAACGTGTCTAAGAGCTCGGAGAAAGCTTGAGGTTTATAACTAAAATCGGCACTTTAGACTCGGTTGGTATTTTAGACTAGAGAAATAAGACACAGTCAACAAATAAGGAGCGATTATTTTTTAAATTCCTGTTTTCGAAAGCCAGCGAATTTACTATTTCCACAATCAATCACCGAATCAAAATACAGGAGTAAACAAAATTTTGAAGTACGTAAATAGGAGGAACACGACGCGAACGCGATGTCAGGTATGGCTCTGCGACCGTTACCGCCAACTAACGTCTGCTGCGTTTCGACGCTCACTGGACGTGAACCACCGGCCAGTAGTTCGCAGAGCCGCAGAGTCCTAAGTGGCTGAAGAGCGGCGGGGGGCGTCGCGACTCCTAGCGCTAGCGCCGCAGCACCTGACGCGGTTTTACATGCACAATACCTACGTGTATTTATATTGTGTGCCGTATGAAACGAAACGATATGATCAATTTATTATGATTCAATCAAACGCCCCCCCTCATTTATTCCTTTTTATGAATATCCAAGATACGTCGAGGCCTGGATTATTATTTAGTTTTGCATAAGTACCTACACGGCTATGATTAGTTGTTATACTCAGTCGCTGCATCACGATCACGACTAATGCATGTTCATGAAAGCGTTTCGATTAAATTCATTAATGCTGGTTGAATGCAGCAGCTTACATTGCGTAACGTAAGATTCTGTTTTCGGTAGTTTAACCAAGGTAATATTAATACATTTTCATTTCGTAATGCGATTTACGCCCCCTCGTTATCACGTGTATGCAGCTGCTGTACTAATGATTTCATGTGCAAGGTGGTCACGAATGTATTCTTTTTGTGTCTTCCTTCGGACGCGGGACGGAGTTTTTCGCTATCCTGCTCCAACACTAGGTAGAGAGAGGTTCCAGCCCGCGTCCACAGAAAGTCATGGTATAATGTATACAGGATCTACGTTGAGGCGTCCTATAAAGCACGTGGTGCGTCATAATTAGTGGATTGATCTTACAATTAGTGATAGAGTAATTCCGAGACAGACGCCGATAGGTGAGACTGTATTGTTTCTTATGTATTGCACCGTATTATGGTCAACTATCCCGGAATCACTTTGATACAAGCATTACATTTTTCCATATCAAGGCCGAATCAAAGTGGTTTAAGAAGCAAAACCCCCGCGAAGACAAATACCTAGGTGGGGAAAATTTTCTTGCTCGAATACAAGTTTTTGAGCACATAAAACGATGTTTTTTTAGCTTGAGAATTTTGTTATGACTGAAATCCACATTGCCGCCGACCGTGGAATATAGGAAGAGGTAAAAACTACGTACTTTTGTAGTGCTGATCAAATTTCATAGTAGAAACAGAAATTTTCCACGATATCCATCAGAATTTTCGTATCGATTTAGCTTTTATATTTAATTTCACTAATTTATATGCTATTTGGAATAAGTCCTTGGGACGCGATTCACCAAAATCAACACCTCTTTGTTGAGTACAAGTTACACCTGCAGAAACGGAGTTAATTCATTTGAGCTCAGAAACCGGTGTCCAAATTGACACCGAAAATAGTTTATAGAAGTCCACACCATTAGGTGTCCACTTGACACAATTTGGTGTCAGAATGGCATCCAACGGTGTTATTTTGTCTGATCATTCAAATTGGTATTGAATCAATCTGTTTATTTCTTTTTCGTATACTTTCGATAACGTACACGACCCCGGCTAGGTCTTCGAAAAGCGAAAAAACTTACAGCGAACTCAACATCAGGCGCGGATTCAGGGGGGGGGGGCTCACAGGGGTCATGACCCCCCCTTGCGTCCCAAAAATAACAGTAAAAAAAAAACGAAAATATGAATTTTCGATGACTGATAACACAGCGGATACAACTTTTTCCCCCGGAAACTCCCCCCACGGAACCTTGATCCCCCCCTAAATCAAAAGGCTAGATCCGCGCCTACTCAATATGCATTTTAATTGAACATGCGTACTGAAAAATAAGTTCTAGGATAACCTACAACACCGGAAACAGCAAATATAAAGCAAAAGTCCGACCTAGTTTATTCACTTTTTTTTTCACTGCATGGGAAAACACCGTTTCGTGCACCGAAGAGATCACACCGGTCAGTTGAGAGCACGGTAGTATTTGATTCTAACACCGTTTGGTGTGCATTAACCTCGCAATTTTGTTACTATCGAGTGTTATCGGTGTCGACCGTATAACTGGCACCTTTCGGCGTTGCTGCATATGAACCATCTCGGTGTTGAACCACGGTGTAGCCTGGTAACACCAGGACTTTGACAATGTGCCACTACATATACCAAAATCAGTGTGGACTTCTATAGACGTCGGCGCGGTGTTAGATCGGTGTCAGTTTCAACACCAGTTTTCTAACAACTAAAGAAAGGAATTAATTACTGGCACAAAAATTTCGTGGCTCTGCTACAAAAATAACATTATGTAGTTCTTGTTTCTTAGAGCGGTATAAATTGTAATCAGCTCGTCATCCGACGGTGGGTCATTACAAGTTTTAATAGGAAAAAATGGTTTTCTAATATTCCACCAGTCATCTGAGAATATGCCTCAAATTGTACATGCTGAAAGTGAGTTTGCCTCAGCTGTTATACTCAGTGCCAAATCTATTTACTCACATTTGTCGCACGTATGATAAACAGAAACTGTATACGATACGAAAGTGTAACGTGGATACATAATGTATCTACGTATAGATATGGATATTTATATTTATCTGCGCATAATGTTTGTATTAACATGTAATAATGTGCAACAACCCTCGGGCACGTGTGTACTTATAGGTGTAACCTACCTCCACAAAGGACATTCATATGTAGTTGCGAAAATATCGAGGGAAATATCGTAAATATTGGCACGTTCTACCAACGCCACGTTCTCACATTAGCTGCACGTGACACAATAGTCCCATAAATTCCTTCTCTTCCACACAATGATTATGAAATCTGGGTATTAGCCAAACACTCACGTTATCAGGATATCTGACAAAAAATAGCGATCTAGATTCGTTTCTGATGCAGACTCGCGTCACCTCGGCAAACCATACAATCATATACTCTGATTCATAGTGTGTCATCGTCATAAGAGAAGTTTTGATAAAACATTTCATTTTGCGATAAAAAGTACGTGCAGCATGCCTAAGTGAGGTAGGCTAATAATCATTGCGTCACTAATTCTTTGCATAACGTACATCATCATTCATCACTATCTTTAATCGGAAAAAGCACTCTGTATATACTAGCTGTATTACGCGACAAAATTTTCTACTCCTTTATTACTACATCGTAATTGTCAGAATTCTGCAATAAATATCATAATTAGCGCACATATTTCTACATGAGTCACATATACGCACACGAATATAGGAAGATAATCTCATGCTATAATTGAGTGTAACTCAATTACTTCAACATCTGTCATCGAACAATGTGCTACAGATTTAGAGTATTTTCTTCCTTGTAAGGAGCCTTTCCCCGAAATTATTTAGACCGTTCAACGAATCAAGGAGTTCCGTAGTTTCCTGAGATTTCATTGCATTTGTGTAGTATGCATGGACGAGCCACGCGTCGATGCGATTAAACGTTGACTAAATTGACACCAGGGCTTTCTTAGTGTAGTTTGGAGTTAAAAGGCACGGAGAAAGATCTAGTATAGAGAAGGACGAAATATTGAGAGGCGAAGATCTGAAGCAAGAGAGTAATACACCAGAAAGAGAACGAGCGGGGGCAAAGCCGTGGCTAAGTGATGGAGCGACCCCTCCTGATGAAATTGACCCTGCAAATTGACAAGGTCTACCGGGCAGCTTCTGTTGCTCTTGGCGTGAAGTTACGGTGCAGGAAATGGCTTCAAGGAAGTTCAGTTTACTCAAACTATGATGGTACTATAGGCAATATTTGCCCCGACGAAGCTGAAAACCCGTCTCATAAAATCTTTGCATCTTCTGATACTGAAGACCGATGTTAGCGGATGAGTCACTTGATTTATCGCCTCCAAAATTTTATTCTCTTGTGCTCTTCTTATGACTGTTGGCACCGATTATTTTTTTTCTCGTTTCAGAACTGAAATTACTATCGACTGAATACATTCTCGTGTCTCTGATGCATTTTACAAAGAATATCTACTTTCCGACACTACACTTCGTTCTCTTATGAAAATGGCTTTGTGCCGAATACAAGGTGTGTGGAACAAGAGAAGACGGTCCGGGAGTTGCGAATTTATCTCAGGATTTGACTGTCAATAAACCTTGAATTCTATTTCCTTCCAAATTGCAATGTTTCTCGTAGTTCGGTTCGAGTTCAAACGTGATAACAATGAGAAGCGTTTTCATTGGCATACAAATCTGGCTATAAAGGATAAAAATACATGCTTATGTGGCGACATAACTCGTGGATATTGTTTCTTAATTCTCTTTAGCACTATGGCCATCGCAGTCAGAATCTGCGAGATATAATACACTCGACATGTACAGCTTACAATTGCAGGAAAAATGGTAATGAAATTCATTAGATCTCATGTCTTCAAAATACAAGTATATGAGTACCTATGTCATAACAGGAAATCGGAAATATTAAAGAGGAAATGTGACGGACAGAAATTAGAAACGTACGATCGCAGAAAATGAGATCAAAGACGAGATCGATGAATAAACACGAGTTCTCATATAAAAATTCTTTGGTCTTATCATGAATGAAAAATCAGCACTTCCTAATTTTAGAGTCAGATATTATATTTCTCTAAACAAGTCTGACGATGATGTATAACTGTGTTGTTGAAGTAGTGCTGAAATAAATTACATAAGTAGACGTAACACACACGCAACGAGTGAAAAAGTAAACGAAAAAAAAAATTAAAAAACAGCTATTGATTTTACACTTACAAAAGTATATTATAATCGTGCTGATTTTGAACACAGGAACACACTACTATCACGGAAAAAATATTGTCTATTAAAAAGTAAATTTTATTCAATCTAAGTAAATCAATTACTTGTATAACATCGAGTAAGTGTGTACTGGATTCAAATGAAATATCATCGAATCGAATAAAATTTCGTGGATTATACTATTGTATTTACCCGATGCGATGGTCTTGGATGACGAAAATCTATCAAGTAAATCGGTTTACTTTATGATAAGAAATTTGTTTAATGCATGCCAATATACTGTAATGCTGTCAACAACCTGCAAAATCTTTGTTCTCTCCTTAATTAATTTCCCCGCTTTGTAATTGTGATAAACAATATCAAAATTCAGACAGTTCTCGTTACATAACCACAGATTATACGACTATTTTTTTTCCTTTCCTGACCTTTGAGAAGATCACTCGGAATCCTGATTATCAGTCTTCGCCTTATTTTTTTGTCGATTGCATCAATTACAAATTGATCGTTGGACTTGATTCGCTGATTATAATTTTATCTTCTTCTTCTTCTTCTTCTTCTTCGTCTTCTTATTCTAGTCTTTCACCCGTACGAAACGTGAACAGGATTTGTTCGCACATCGAAACGCAATGATTCATCGCCAACCGAACGCAAAGATCTAAGGAAGATTGAAGAACATTTTCTCGCTCTACGACATCAATTCAATCATAAATTCAACAACGATTCACGTAGTTGATTTGTCAAGAAAATATCTTGAACCTTCAAATAATAACGTATTAATTTAGCTTGGCACTTTCTCAGAGACAACGTCCAGTTTAATCTGTAGGGTAAGGCTGCTATCGATGGACCCCCTTCACACTGAGAGACTTTTCATACGAATAATTGGTAAAACTATGTCAAAGTTTGATATGCTACCGACGGAAGTAGAGAAGCCCGGCGTTGCTTGTCAAAAATTCATATGGTGCATACTGATGAGTAGAATTGATATTTTCCTTTCAATGAATGAAAAAGGTACGTCAATATATGATCCAGAACAGAGTAGTATTTGAAACGCACCATGTCAATGTTGTATAAGAGCAACCTGACAAGCACGACTAATACACTGAATGTGAAAGATTGGAATAATCGTTTCACGCGACGTCACGAGAATATCAGTTTTTCGTACGGACCATACGAAAAATTATGACTCATCGCTGCAAAATAAAAGAAGTGAACGCCGGGGACTTCACACACACAGAAATTGCTACACGTAGCGGGGTAGATACACATATGCTTCACACAAGTCTACCACACAATACACACATAAATTAGAACGGGACTTAAACCTGATACATTTACACATACACATATACATACAATACAATGCGATACAATTACATGCCGGAGATTTTCGGAAACTTGTATATATACTGAGCGTAGAATAATCCACCGCCTGTGAGAAAGGTTTCCGGGTTATTCCTTGAATAAATCAATAATCATTGGGTTTTTTTTTCAAACTGCCGTAACAAAGTGGACTTTATTTTGAAATGTTGATTTGATAGTCGAAATTTTTTTTAATTCGAATTGAAAATTTCTTCATGATGCTTTTATATTGATTTTTTATTCAAACATTCGAAAATAGAAAAAAGCATTCCAATTCAAGCAATATTCAGAATAAAATATTTTCTTGTTCAAAATTAATACCGATAATTTGACAGTTTAAAGGTTCTTCTTCTTCTTCCTTTAGTGGCTTCGTCCTGTTTAAAGGTTCATCACTCGTATAGGATTAGAGTCGGTATGCCACTGCAGAATCGGTATCCTCGTGCGTTCTCGGCGAAGATCGTAGTCACTCGTGGAAACTCGGGAGACACTTTAATACGGACCATACGAATAATCGACACTCCTCGTTGCAATTCTTACTATTCTTTTCGGTTTCACGGCTAGTTAATATAGAGACCATGTCAATTTTTTGAATATTTGTCTCAGTTATTGACATACACCCTACCAATGACTGGCATAATTTGGTATACAAATTGGAAAGAAGAATATCAATTTTTACTACGGTTCATTTTGACATGCAGTATAATCTTATTTCATATTCACTATACTAAGTTTTCGTATTATTTTGTCAAAGACTATTACAGCGATGTCAAACTTCGATATGGCGCTATGAATAATTACTATTTTTTCCGTTCTCTTCACTACTTCCGTCGGTAGCATATCAAACTTTGACATAGTTTTACCAATTATTCGCATGAAAAGTCTCTCAGTGCAGCAAAGTTGGTCATAAAATTTTGATTTTTAGTCGCAAATGCAAAACCACTGGTGGATGTTTTCTTCGGAACCTATTCTACAGAGCAGTCACGAGTGAGCAAGGTTATTGTTAATTTCTGATTATTTATCACCGATTTTCTGTTTTTTGAATTTGGTCCATTCATGGCAACCCTGCTCCGCTAAAATAATGAACATAAAACAATACAAGGACCTGCTCCATGGATGGACCACCCCATCTCCTTCGATGGACCACTAAAATAATGAACATAAAACAATACAATGATCTAATGACCTAATATATTGGTGTAAATGATAAATTGATGACATATGAATAGATTTTTGAGATTTCAAACAAATTGTGGGCCAACCACGATAGATGCTCTCAACAGTGTCTTACAAACTGAAAAAAGTAATACCTTCCATACTGGTCCATTCATAGCGTGGTTGCCCGGTCCATCCATGGAATTTCGCATCGCAACACATAATCTATCCTACTACCACAGGATGAAAAGATACCTAAAAAAGTATCGGTATCGTTTTGAAGAGCGAAGTATAAGCTTCAAAACCATCCAACACGATTTAGGAAAAATTACCGATACAAGGGTTCGAACACGTTTGCAAAATTAGGAAAAATAAGATCAGAAAGGGCAAATTCCGACCTCGCTCAATTTCAGCACACCTATGGCACCCATGTGACTGTTTTTAACATGGCCACTCTTTGGCTACTAGTAGACTTGATTCGCACTGATAGCAACGCCAAGCACTAACACATACCTGAGATATACCACAGGTCCATCGAAGGCAACGGTCCATCGATGGCAACGGTCCATCGATAGCAACCTTACCCTACATAAGCTGTCTAAACTTTCTGCTCCTATAATGCAAAGAATAAAACAAGCGGGCAAGAAAAAAAATCCCTAGATTCTTAACATAAAACCAGTCCTATGTGCGTATTCCGGCGTATTTGAGTGTAAAACGCAACGCAGACACACTTAACAATTTGAAACAGGTGTTGAGAATTTTTTTTAACGTTTTCCCTAATTTGATTATGCAAAATCTAAAAACAGAACTCCCGCCCAAAATCTCAAACTAATTAGGTATGCAATATGCACACATTATACGAAACTGACTGTCAGTCAGCTGGCTGGCTCATCGATCAGCTCAATCCGTTCTGCGTTCAACTATGGATGTTCTGGCTTTGATCTTTCTACGTGGTTTTGGTGCGATATAATGTTGATCAAACCAATTCAAGGTAGTTCCAAATATCGGCAACCATGTAACCATAATGTCAATATTGAAAATAGTGGAAAAATAATAGAAAGTAGATATAATAATCTATTTTTTTACATGACATTTAAAGATGGGGACAAAGATTTGGTTTTTCATAATAATATAAAACATAATGAAGAAATAATACATTTTTGGGAACAGAAAAATAAAAAAAAAAAACAAGAAAAAATAGTAAATGAGTGGAATATATATTCTTTCCAGCCGGGAGAAGTAAGGAGAAGGAGAACTAATTAAAAGTTTCGCCAGACCACTTTCCAGACCCCATCAGGATATAGCGCTAGAGATTCGATAAAATATGGAGGGAAACTAGATAAATACAGCTACTGTGTCAATTTAATTCTTCAACGGATGCTTCACTATACCTACATAAGCAGCAAAATAAATTCGAGTCATAATTCATCCCGCGCATGTGTAATAAGGAATCAGAAGTGATGCGTTCAGCTATAAATAAATATGGCTTCAATTGCATAGATGTGTAGTGAATTTTTATATCGATATAATCTCAATTTGTCTGGCAATTTTGGCTCCATTTCATATCTATTAAAATGAATTGTTGTGTTAATTGTGAAGTGAGTAGATGCTGAAATTACCACGAAAGTTGTCATTCCTCTTCCGTTATGTATGTAAAGGAGTTCGTGACATGAAAATCGGAGAGTTGGATAAAAACCTAAAAGAATTAGTATCCACGACTATAGCACGCGATTCTAACGTCCGGTTGCGTAACGTTTCATGTGTACCCAAGGATGTCTCTATCCGGCGGTATAAGGTACCGTCTTGCGCATTTCAATCGTAAGCCATCGATTTCACTATTTGCAGAACGTAAGAGTGGTCGTTTCCAATTTGTTAGGCTATTCAAGATATAACTAATACAAAAGTATGAAGGTAAGGTATTCCATGTACAAATATTTTGACAAGGTTTTAAACGCCGAGAAATAAACGTTTTTGGATAATAATTTATTGCAGTCGTGTGAAATGATTTGAAAAGTCTTTTGCAAAACCACCTTTGGATAACGTACGCACTACGATTTTTGTCATTATCGCCTATCGGTAGCGTATGGTGATGTTCATTTCGTTTTTATTTCCGTTTACTTCATCAATCGTCCAATTCACAAATGACGAATTGATGCTGGTTTATAAATTGCCAAAGTAACCATGGCACGGTTCACCGGTTCTATATAGGTTTTCTACGATCACGTCTTCGTGCAGTATAGCTGAATAGTATGAATATTAAATCACAACGACAGGCTCTCTGATGAGAATGTTAACGAGGAGGAATTCATAATTGTACAAAATTGCAATTATGAATTATGATAGGATTTATGATATGCACGTTATTTTGTTCAAAAAATGCAGATGAAAATTTTCATCCTATATACTACTTGCCGTAAAAATTTATTTACCGTGTAAATTAATGGAGAGATATTTTCTGAATAAATTCCTCAATCGAATTAAAATTAACAAAACTTGTTTTTGTGTTCAGTTTCAATCTTGTTAAAATTACATATTTCTCGGACCTCTCTTTTACAATGGTTATCACGTCCAGAGATTTCAGAGTCGCCAAGGTTATGGCTGGTAGCAACAACCAAGAAAATCAGCTACTTATTTTGATACATAAAATCGACAAAATTCTTCTTTTCATCATCATTACTATTTCTTTTGTGCAAGAAACTATCCAGGAAATAGCATTTGTACTTGGACTGCTGTGCTAATAGTGTTTTAACTTTGAGGCTAATAGTGTTTTAACTTGATTTAATTAACCATCTACGACTTCTGATCATCTTTCTATTTTTGAAGACGTTCTAAACAGTACTGGATTAAAGGGGGAAGGGGGGGGGGGGTAGCCCCCGAGGCTCCGTCAAAGAAGGGACCCCCCAATTCCCAGTATTTCATTCGCACAATGTAAAAGAGGGGGAAATTTCGCGGCTCTATTCATATTATTATGAAAACGTTTCTGAGGGGGACCTCAAAGGAGCATGATGCCCCGGCTCACTTGTAGTCTTAATCCGGCACTGGGTCTAAAAACTGATTTGTAATTTTCATTGAGAATCACGGTTTGATAATTAGTCACAATAGCCTTTGACTTAATTGCAGAGTATTTAAAAACACGATGTAAAAATTATCGTTTAATTTTATTTTCTCGAATCCTTAATTGGTTTTAACGGATATTAGTATCTGATCTGTTCGAGGATCTGTTATGACAAACATCGGGCAAATACTAGTGCCGAAATCATATTCTATCATCGTTATCTTCGTATACGTAATTATAGTCCACAGATTTATAAGTAATGTTCGAACGAGAGGGTAAACATTTGCTTCAATTGGATTTGCCTCAGACACTATTCAACACGGCATTATTGTGCACCCAATGGCAATTATCATCGTACACCATCCATGGTATTTCCTCTACTTCTTGCAATACCTTTTGTTCAACTATTTCTAACCTTTCTTCAAGTAACTGAATCTCTTTCTGAATTGTTACCAACGGTCACGTGTGTTGTATGATTCCCACAATGAACACATTCGAAAATTATACCTACACAGACGTAATAATTTAACCGTTATACGCGTCTGATTTACTTTGGAGGTATAATTATTGGATATGGAAAGGTTAGATATCCGGCTATTCAATGTAGGGTAAGGTTACTGTTAATGGACCGTTTCCTTCGATGTACCGGTGCGGTGGTATATCTCAGGTATGTGTTAGTGGTCGGCGTTGCTATCAGTGAGAATTAAGTCTACTAGTGGCCAAGGAGTGGCCATGTTGAAAACAGTAACGTGGGTGCCATAGGGGTGCTGAATTGCAGTCTCGGGGTTCTATCATACTGGTTTACTGGATTCCTTCCCACAAGGGTATAACTGGTAATGAATGCGCCGATGCGATGGCAGGTGCTGCTATGATGGAGGTTCCCAGCGAGGAATCCAATTTTCTAATTTGGTCAGATCCAACCTATATTCTCAGGAAAGAAGTACTAAGAGAATCAGAGAAACATATCAGAACGGAGGGAGCGTCCAAGGGTGTGAAGTTTTGTAGGTTGTCAGGCTCCTTCTTTGGACGAATATCAGTATGAAGAAAATCACAATGATTAATACGATAAGATCCAACCATACCTCGACTAAAGGTCATTTAGCAAGGATGAAGATTATAAATGAAGGTACATGTGATTGTGGAAACCCATCAATGTCTTTAGACCACCTACTGTTTTCCTATCCTTCCCATAGCTCCCAAAGGAAAAAGATAATAGATTTTCTAAAAAGAAAAAAATGTATTGGACATCCAAGAAATATTTGTCTCACCAAACCGCTAGGAGTTCTATTAACTTTGTGCGATTTCATTAGTCATAGTGACATTATAGTTTAGATAGGATAAATTTTCTTGAGATATAAATAGATTATTTGTGATACGTGTAGTATTTGTCAGTCTTTGTGTTGTTTCAGTATGTATCTCGTTTGTGAGTGTAAAGTCGCTTAGGGTAAGTGTGGGTATTACTGCGGCTCGAAATGCGGAGCCAACTTGACGATCATATTTTGGAAAATCATTCGAAGTTACCGACTTTTTGTCGTTTCCACATCAATATTCAACTTATATTGAACTTCTAAAAAAATTCAGAATGTGATAGAATGATTTTTTCATTAAATGATAAATACTTGAAAAAATTATGCAGATGCTGGTATTACTGCGGGATCTAGAGCGACTGTAGGTATTACTGTGCACCAAATACTGCGGGTGTTCCTACTGCGTTCCTAATACTGCGCGTCGTGTAACAAATTTATACGTTTTATTTGACTGATAACAATTAAATCTCCGACAAAATCTGACCATTATTATTAACTCAACCATTATTATCATGTCCACAGTATTCGAGAACTTCATAAGACACAAGACTGATTAAAACAACTTTCGTCAATATTTTGTAGGTTGGGAATTTTTGTAGGCATAAGAACCGCAGTAATGGGGGCGCATGCTGAGGACATTTGCGCCAAATACTGCGGCAGCAAATTAAAAATTACTCATTTCAAGTAAATAACCACAATGCACGTGGTTTGGTTGAATCATTACGTTTTCTCAATATTGAATTAAATGTGTAAATTTTTTCAAGATTGAATAATCAATCAAGATTTAATTCTAATGAAATGAAAAAAAACCGCAGTAATACCCACATCCGTAGTACACTGAAAGAAATTTTATTGCAAAAAGTACAATAGCATATAGTATTTTAGGGGCAAACGAGGGACAACCATAAGTATCCCTGACCGAATCCATCTCAAATCGGGCAGGCAAGGCTAAAATGGAAATCGTGATTACACGGAATTTTTTCAAATTGAAATATGTTGTTGTTCGACGAAAAAAAAGTGACCCGTATTTTTTTGTTTTGGAAAAAAAAATCTTGCTACGAAGTTACGGCTATTTGAACATTTAATCGTGCGCTACCAAAGTTCTTGAAAGAGGAACACTTTTTTTCTTAATAACGCTATATCTGCGGAACGGATCATCGCAAATACTTCATCTTAGTCTCATTTTGTAGAGTTTTTCGCACTCTTTTGGAATTCGAAGAAAAATTTGAGGATTTTTGAAAATTGACGGAATGACGTTCATTTTTCGAAAATTAGGGAAACCCGATTTTCTCGAAAAGTGATTTTTTTATTTTCTCAAAAATTTTACCCAATATGTGGGGTAATACGACGGATATATCCTATGAGTTTCATCGATGCTAAAACACTGCTTCATATCGAGAAAAAAAATTTTCGTGCGTCACTGAAATTCGTCAATTCCTGTGCCGGTGTCTACTTTGTGAGCATCGTTGAGATGTGTACAGATTTTTCGATCCAAATAATATTACCTAAACTTGATACATACGTACCTGAGGGAGTACATGGCCAAATACCGTATGATGTATAAGACTACCACGAAGAAATACAAAATTTACAACCAGGGATTTATTGTAGTAATAACAATATCGTACAATAATAATATAATCATGACTACATAATGTTAAATACTATATCTATAAAAAAATATAATATAATAGTATAAAATCTACAGATCTTGCATGTAACGCAAGCAGCTGATGCATTGAAAATGTCCTTCGTTATCTTAGTTTTCGTGCATTTTTTCAGCTGAATCTCTGAATTTACATGCTGCGCTATTATTATTGCCATCTATGATTACACTAAGAATCATTATGTGCCCAGTGAAATCTACATCACCTAAATGTCCCTCGTTCTATTGTTTTTGTTCTTTTATTATTTATTTCTTTAACTTTTCATTACGCACTTCCGTTGCATTGCTTCCGTTGCATCGCTTCTGTTGCATCGCTTCCGTTGCATCGCTTCCGTTGCATCATTTCAAGATTTGATCCCACAGACCTCACTACTGACCCGAAAACGGAAGCATTTTCAATGCTAATAATAATATAATGATAAAATCTACAGACCTTGTGTGTAATGCAAGCCTCTGAAGGCATTGAAAATGTCACCTGTTCTCTCGTTCTTAGTGCATTTAGTGTTGATATATTTGTATCTGTCGCATTTTGATTGGAATTCTCTTAAAATAAAGTTTAAACAAAATCTAATCCTGACAGATCGATGATCGGTAACAATCTGATAGATTAACCATACATTTGGATCGGTCACAATCTGACACATCGATCATCCATAATCTTTTTCCATTTTTCTTCTTTTTTCATCTTTTGTCTTTTGCAAACTTTTTTCATCCGCATTGTTGTTACTTTCGTTTTGCACGCACTTCTGTCCCGTTCACATTTTTGTTGCAGTTTAACATTTGATCCCCTATACCTCACTGTATACCATACCACGAAAATAGAAGCATACTCAACAATATTATTATACGATATTGTTATTACTACAATAAATCCCTGATTTATAATTTTGTATTTTTTTCGTGATAGTCTTTATTAGCAGATCAATATTCGGTCTACGATGTTATACATCATACGGCATTTGGTCATTTACTCCCTCAGGTACGTATGTATCAAGTTTTAGTAATATCATTTGGATTGAAAAATCTGTACACTCATCTCAAAGAAACCCACAAAGTCGACACCAGCACAGGAATTGACGAATTTCAGTGACGCACGAAATATTTTTTCTCGATATGAAGCAGTGTTTTAGCATCGATGAAACTTCCAGGATATATCCGTCATATCACCCCACATATTGTGTAAAATTTTTGAGGAAATAAAAAAATCACTTTTCGAGAAAATCGGGTGTCCCTAATTTTTGAAAAATGAATGTCATTCCGTCAATTTTCGAAAATCCTCAAATTTTTCTTCGAATTCCAAAAGAGTGCGAAAAACTCTACAAAATGAGACTAAGATGAAGTATTTGCGATGATCCGTTCCGCAGATATAGCGTTATTAAGAAAAAAGTGTTCCTCTTTCAAGAACTTTGGTAGCGCACGATTAAATGTTCAAATAGCCGTAACTTCGTAGCAACATTTTTTTTTCCAAAACAAAAAAATACGGGTCGCTTTTTTTTCATCAAACAACAACATATTTCAATTTGAAAAAATTCCGTGACACCACGATTTCCAGCCTGCCCGATTTGAAATGGATTCGGTCCCCTATAATCGTAGGACAATATACTATTTCCCTAGAAATAATTGCTATAGACTATTGTAATTCTAGCTTCATAGGATCATATTGATACCTTCATGTGTAGCAAGAATTACAATAGTCTATAGAAATTATTGCTAGGGAAATAGTATAATGTCCTATAATTATACGAATACTTATGGTTGTACCTCGTTTGCCCCTAAAATACTATATTTTATTGTACTTATACTAGATATGCTATTGTACTTTTTGCAATAAAATATTTTTCAGTGTAATACCCACACTCACCCTATGCGATTATATTAAATTATCTTTACGGATCTAATTCAATAATCTGATAAAATACAAAAAAGAGTACATTGGCACATACCTGGACTGATGTCACAAAGGTGATAGCCATTAAGGAAAAGAAGAAGAAGGTGTGCTGAAATTGAGCGAGGTAGGAATTCACCTTTCCTGATCCTATTTTTCTTCGTTTTGCAAACGTGTTTGAAGCCTTGTATTGGTGCTTTTTCCTAAATCATGTTGGATGGTTTTGAAGCTTATAATTCGCTCTTCAAAATGATACAAAAACTTTTTTTTCGTATCTTTCTATTCTGTGGTAGTAGGATAGATGATGTTTTGCAACGCGATTTTCCATGGATGGACCGGGCAACAACGCTATTAGGAGGCATTACTTTTTTCAGTTTGTAGGACACTTTTGACAGCATCTATTGTGGTTGACCCACAATTTGTTTGAAGATATTTTTATTTTGTTTTTATATATATTTGGAGATTATTTCAATATTCATATTGTACGTGTAAAATCAAAGAATGTTTTTTTTTGTGATAAAACGGATGAACATTTAAACAGATATTTATCTAGTTGATAGTGAATCTACGTCGAATAAACTGTTTGGTTTTTCGCAGGCGTGTGAAATTAAAAAGAAATATTACTTTTATTTTGTCAGTAATAGTTTTCAAGTATGATAAGTCATCTTCCGTACTAATTACTAAGCAATTTGAATCCATTCTATAATATTTGAGACTGCTATTTTAATAAAAATTTCAAAAATCTACTCATACATCAGCAATTTATCATTTACACCAATATATCAGGTCGTTGTATGTTTTATGTTCATTATTTTATCGTTAGTGGGTTTTTTATAGTTAGTTTTTGAAGGAGATGGGGTGGTCCATTGATGGAGCAGGGTTACCATGACTGGTTGAAATTAAAGAAACAAAAAATCGGTGATAAATAATCCGAGATTAACAATAACGTTGGTCACTCGTGACTGCTCTGTAGAATAGGTTTCAGAAAAAACACCCACCATTGGTTTTTCATTTTCGACTCAAAATGCAATTTTTATGACCAATTACTTTGCTCTATCAATCGAAGATGAAATGTTTGCTCCAACGAATAGTATACGGATGTTGAGCGTCTACGGCACCACTTTTCTACGTATATGTATACTAGGCCAGCACGCGACTATTTTTTGTTGGCGCTCTCGCGCTTTGATCTGAACCGCGATTCCCTGATTTCTTTTTTCGATCTTTGAGGGAAATAGTGAAAAAAGAGATTCTATATTAATATAGTTGATATTAATTTAAATCTTTCAAGACACTGAAAATGGCCGGAAAATTTGGAAACTCCAAAGTTCTCATTTCAAGCGTTATAATATTCTTAGTACTTATACCGACAATGCGTCAAGATTATTACTGAATCCACGGCTAACTTGTTGGATACCAGCACACGTTTAATCAAGTATGGGATTTCACACGTGTAACCCTAAGTTGTACTGAATTTATTCTTCTTGCACCAGCCACCAATCTAACATCATGTTAGTTTTTGGGGTAAAATGATCCGTTCAGAATAATTCAGGCTGTATATACGTAACCGAAATGTAAAAGCTGGGGTCTCAATAAAATGTTCGTTCTCCACATAAATACCACGTTATTGGTGACAATTCGCTGTTAAATTCATGAAGCTTTTCTGTGATGATAGATGTATAATCTAGGCTCCTGGCTCCACGTAAACGAACGTACTTCTTCCCACTGCTATTGGATCACAGTTGTAGGTGACTGAATTCGTGGCTGTCTATCAGGGTGTCTATTTTAGTGATTTTCAGAAAATTATGGATGACAAAGGTAACCGGAGAAGGTGGTAGACAATTCTCAAACGCGTCTGACACAACATTTGCAACTGAACATTTTGCCATGAAAAGAAAAAAAATCCTATCAAGATTTCAGTTTCTTTCTAAGATTAGATCAAAGATTTTTATGTCTATCTGCCATATTCCAGTTCATCAAAAGCTATAACATTAGAAAAATCTAGGTTAACATATTTTGTCGAAATTATTTTACCGAAGAATTTTGGATGAAAAAAAATTACGAAGATTTATTTGTATGGTCGCTGTAATGTCGTGGAGTTATATATTCATATTTACACTTTTTGTTTATTTTTCAAATGATTTCCTGAGTATTATCATATCCTAGTGGATCCGGGAAAATTTCGAATTAGCAGACGGATGAGTGGGTCAACATTTTTCCCGAAAGTTTTAGACACAACACATCATCAAATCGAATCTTCATCACCACACACATTTATATGTAGTATGAAACCTCTTTGCCAAACTGCCAACCAACCAATCCGTCAACCTCCAAAAATATGGTTGTCATGCACATGCACCGTGAACTCCCTGCCGGAAAAATCCGATAGAATCTAATTCATTACGATAGGAATTCAATATGTTATTCATTCCGACTTTTACCATTAAAATTGTATCCGATTGTATTCGGCACATGAAGAATCTCATTGTATTTGAACCAATCGGGTCCGACCTGAATCAATTTCAATCGATTTCATTCCGGACTTGCAGCCTGTCCGTCTGAAATGGCAAAAACCAATTCACCTTCTATCCCCTTTTATCCGGTGTCCGTGTAATCTCTCACATTCTTGAGACTTTCCGAATCGATCCGAATTTACAGATACGCTGTTTATCCGCCTGCTTGCGACCCATTCGCCCATCCGACTCTATCCGGTGGCCGACATTCTCGTTTCACCCACGACCCTCTAGGTTTTGACGCTATTCGATTCAATCCGGATTCCCAGATACGCTGGTTATCCGCGTGCTTCCGACCCATTCGCCCATCCGACTCTATCGGTGGCCGACATTCTCGTTTCACCCACGACCCTCTACGTTTTGACGCTATTCGATTCAATCCGGATTCCCAGATACGTTGGCTATCCGCCTGCTTTCGACCCATTCGCTCATCCGACTCTATCCGCAAGCCGAGATTCTGGTTTTACCCCGGGCCCTCTACGTTTGGACGCTATTCGATTCAATCCGGATTCCCAGATACGTTGGCTATCCGTATACTTTCGATCCATTCGTCTATCCGAGGCTATCCGGGATCCAAAATCCTTATTTTATCCGCATTCCGTGTGACCTTGTACATTTTAGACGCTATTAGATTCCATGGGAATGTTTTCGGATACTTTTGCACGTATCCACATCCCTGCTGGAAAAAAATCATATAATCTTATAAAAAAATGAATTGACTGAAAAATGTATGAGAAAACGATGTGGATCTGTCACTGAAAATTCTCATAAAAACTGACAGTAATTTCCTCAAACTGTTCTAACCGAGTTTATGAGAACTCTATGAGAATCAATCAGAAAACATAAATCAATGTTCGAAGATATTTTTGTCTATCAGAATTTATGAGATTCACTTGTTATTGACAAAATTTATGAGGATGAATGAGAATGAGGGTAGGTGTTCCAATATCAGATTATATAAGTTATTTCGGAGAAGGTGCGTACGACTGCTCATTGTTACAGTTGCGTCTATGATTTTCTATGAGATGTTCCCCTGCTAGCAGTAGAACGACATTTTGCGTGTATTTTTCTACTGCAATTTTATCGGATTATATGAGTTGCCTCGACGGAAGCGCGAATTTTAGTAGCGGAACTCTATGATATCGTATGAGGTATTCCCTCATCGGCAGAGTACGAAATTTTCTGTGGATTTCGATAGTGGATTCTCATAGAACTACGCAAATTATTACCGCATCGGCAGACCCTGTTGCGATGAAATTAATTTTTTTTCAATCTCCAGAGTGGGCTACTGGGCTTTTGTTGCACTCTGGAGTCTAGATCTGAGCGATACACTATTTCTCACGAAGAGATATAATATAACGCGATCATATTTTAGTTGAATATTAGATATTATAGCAAGGCGGCACGCGGTCCGAGCTGAACCAAATCGCAGTGGCGTCTTTACTCACGAGAACCCTGCGCCACTGATGAATGATAGTATTTCGTGAATTTGAAGCCATGAGATGCGTCTATAGTTTCGGATCCACGTGGCTATCCAATAACCAATTCATACAAAAAAAACTCAACTTTTTTTTCCCCTTCATTACGATTCTAAAGCAGCCTTCTGTGGATCTAAGGCCATAGGCAGCTCCCTGGTGGAAGCTTTAGATAGTTTGAAACAGGGCAAATTTTGTATTCGTATGAATCCATTTCAGTTTGTGTGACTCTATCGTTCGTCTCTTTACAGTGGAATCGATTTTAGTCCTGAATTAGTCCCCGAACGAATCGGTTTTATTCCGAACGAATCCGCGAAAGACAGTAATCGTATACGTACGGATTCATCCGGACTAGTTGAACGGATTGCGGAGGATCGAAAAGTTTGTCAGAATATGCCTCGGATTCGTTCGGATTAAACGCGCGGATTGAGGAGGATTTGGAATATTTTTCTCCGATTGGTATCACATTTCACGAAAAGATTATACGACGTGTTAACTATAAGAACGAATGAGTAGAAATACAAATATCGCGAAATCATAGTGCACGATGGGAGTAGCGGTATGCGTATGTGTGAATGGTTTCCTGTATGTTTGCGTATGTACGAATACCAGTATGTCTTGTGTATGTGTATGACCGAGGACGAAGTCCAACCGGACAGAGTCCTACCGTCCGAAAAGGGTTTACCTAGGATGAGCAGTCCAGTCCGTACCCAACGTTCGTAATAGACACACGTCCGAATTGAGTTTATTAATTGTGAAACGCCCGTGTCCGTTAACCGTTCAATATAATAATTCGTTATAATCCTAATACTAGATCTTTGATCTCTTCACAACGGGCCATTGAGCCTACAATCGTGGTTTCTGTCGTCTTTCGTCCCCTTATATTTGCATTATTCAATAAACAATACTATATTTTGCCGGCACTCAACGAACAATTCATTTCAACCTCCTGCAATTTCCCCGCTACCATCCTTACCCTATAAACAGTTAACAGACGGTATGATGTATCAATAAGAATAGTTTCCAGCTGGAATATGCTGTTGATTTCAATTGTGGTTCAGTCGAGGGTTCAGTGCAAAGGTGTTGGTGACGAAGCGTGATGACGAAGCCACCAAGATGGTTCTCTCTCTCTTTTACGGTGCGGCCTATAGCGCTATCTCTCTCGCACTCACGCTACCAACACTGCCTGCCATCGAGCGTCAGCCTAACCTATATCTCGCGTCCCGTCAAGCTCGATGCGTGTCAGCCCGGTGACACTATCCAGTTTGACTGATTCCCTTACTGTCGCCAACCGCTACACGGCGCTGGGAGTAGTGTGCCCTGTCGGTGGGCGTGGTTACAACGGAAAAATTTGAAAGACCTCGAAGCCCGTATTTCAATAACCAGATCCCTCCCCAATATCCATTCTCCGTTAAATATTTATTTCTAATCGAGGTATTAGGACGCTTATACATCAATATTAGACAGTAATTATGGGGGATTCCACGTCAAATCGACCGAACAAACAAGATTTTTTCCCTGACTCCTTTCGATTTGCTTGTTCTTTTGCACAGTCAAACTGCATGTTGAAAGGATGAACTGTGATTTTTTTCAGATTTTTTCGAGTTTTTCGACTCAACATTCTATCACAAAAAATCATCGAACAAATTGATTTTCAATTCTTTTTTTTACTTTTCGCGCCTACATAGCTCATGGATTCGTACGGATAGAATCGTATTGGGTTCGTACATCATTCGCGGAAAGACAGTATGAATACGGATAGACGACGATACAAAGACCCGTCAGGGACACATGCGGATAGAAACCTATACGTATGCCTGATCTGGAATTCATCCGGATTGATTCAAATTCGGATCATCCGAGCAATTGTGCGGCAGCGTACGGATAGAATCGTATTGAATTCATACGGATAGCATCTGATAAGCAGCGTGCATAAAATTGCGGCAAGTACGTATAGAATCTGATACAGAACGATAAGTATTGTTTTGCCACCAGCACACGTGGTAATGTGTCCGGATAAAAACCTATACCCTTGTAGGATAAAAACGGATTGATACCTATTGCCGTTATGACGACTCGATTGCATTCACAGTCTATACGAATCTCACAATACAAACGAATTGATATTCTATCCTGATGATCTGATTACGTATACGAAAATCCGGATTCAGAAACCTAGTTGAATCGGATAGACTCTTTTTGAATTCGTTTCTATCCGGAACTTCCAGCAGGGCTTGCACGCAAATGTTCACACCGTGACGCTCACGTCAGGTTGACGACACCAGCAGCCAACGGGCTGGTGTTTTTATCGTGGTGACAACATTTGGAGATATTCGAGAATTTGTCGGATCAATCTTTCATACAGGGATATTATGTTTTTTTGTCCACGCAATCTGCAACTCATGTACGATATACCGAAGCCTGCAGAACGTTTACTGAAGCAATGGGACACGTATAGAGAACTAATCTCATGGGTATATCAATCGAATGTTTACCAATGCTACTATAACATACGAATGTGTAACTAATGCGTAACGTATTAGTATTATTTAAGGTATTATACGTTCATGTTGCGTTTAAATTTATTAAGTGTCACTTGTTTCAAGGGATGTAATACCCGCCCGATCCACCTGGAACGCGTTTAGACGTTTAATACACGTTGAACAAGATCTAGCCGGGATTTGATCCCGGAATGCTCGACGCTGTTCACATGACTAGTCGCACGCCCTAACCACTATACCGCCACTTACAAGCCTATCGGGCGACGTTTGAGTTGTTCAGAAAAGTCGACTTACTCATCTCTGTAGAATTTTCTTTTTGTAATACGTGCATCAAATGTCCCCCATTTTGTGCCTCTGAATCGTGCTAGAAGTGGTCTTTTACAGCAGGGTTTGAGCAGCGCATGCGCAGATCTTTATTTTAAGTATTTATAACACTAGTTCCTCTTATACACGTATTTATAACACTCTAGTAATTTTCTGTCGCGCCTTCGACGCGCCGTCTGGCGGCGGAGAATCAGATCGAAGTCGAGCCAGCTGTCATGTTGGGATTGCGGTTAACACGTTTCAGAGCCACAAATGGGGGACTTTGATGCACTTTTTACAAAAAATAATATGTGACACACGTGCGAAGACAAGCGAAAAGCTTTGACGATGAAGTTGACTGCACTCGGTTTTGGCTCGTGCTGCGCACTCGCCTCCACCTCGTGCAGTCACCCTCATAACCTTCGTCAAATCTCCGCTTTCTCGCACTTGTATCATAATATACTATTGTGTCTCAACTCGATCGCCTTCTTTGTTCTTTTTGAAAATACCCAAGATTGGCTTACTGACAAAATATCGTTGAAGCTGACAAATAAACCACGAACATCTGCTGTTCTACGTACCTGTGTCGTACGTAGAACGGAATCGCGGTGAAAATGTGCTTTTCAGCTCACTAAACTAATACGCTGTCTCACTTAGGGAGCATTCAAATACTACGTCACGCTGTTAGGGGGGGGAGGGGGTAAGCTTCACTGTGATGACCTATGACGAGGGGGCGGGGGGGATAAACTCGCAGCGTCACGTCACGCTTTTTTTACAGACAGGCATGGTGCGAGTTTCAAAATATTGAGAAATTTTCAGATAAATTTCAAGATATACGAAGGTGAGGGGGGGGAGTCGAGATCGAAGTCGTCACATCACGTCGAGAGGGGGGTAAAAAACTGCGTGACGATGTGTGATGTGGGGGAGGGGGGGGGTCCGAAATGGCCAAAAACAGCGTGACGTAGTATTTGAATGCCCCCTTATTCGAAACGTCGAAATCAGGAAAGTTTGCAGACCTTCGGCTGTGTGTACCTACATCTTTTTTCTCTAATACTTCGGTTGCGTCCGAGACCGCAAACTACACAGCTCTGATGTACGTATAGCGTACGTATGACGGCGACGCGTTAGCTAGGTGTGCTTCGCCCTACTGAACTAATATGTCGAATCTACGTAGATATGTAATGTTAGAATAAGAAGAATTTGCTCTTATACATATACCGTACGTAAATCGGAGGCTTCTTGAAGTGATACGTCTTCCGGGTATATAGTAAACATTCGTAAAGCGTTTTCTTGCGTGACGTGAAAGATACGTACATAATGCGTATAGGCTACGTTGCTTATAACACTTGAATAATCACCAATTGGGAATGTCACGATGGTTCATATAGAATGTAAGTTTTATAATTGTGATAAGACCTGCATATACAATAGAATTCATACGTTTATGCGATTCGTGAGAATCCGCTTTGGAATTAACGCGAATAATACATGCATTATACGTATCTTATTAGCTGTATACGCATAGACAGACCACGTTAAACTAACGAAATGTTCCGTGTGGGTCGCTCGCCGAATAACTTACGTACTGATTTTTAATTTGAAAAAAGTTAAATATTGTTAATCAGTTTTCTTCAGTCTTCTCTATAAGGGTTAATAGAGAAAAGAATCCCCCTCTAATGAATTAAAATTGGTTCGTCGATTACTTCGATATATTCATTAATATACAAACCGATCTATCCATTACTGAGGTAGTCTACCACTTATAAGTCTTGGGCTTGCAAAAAATTATATTATTTCTAAGGATAACTTCGACTTATCTTGCCGATAATAATGTGCAAATCCAAGCTAGGCCAATATACCATTGTCTGAGGGAAATAGCGGACTTGACGCGTGAGAATTACAGTGTTTACATTGTACACGTGATTTCAGAGACCGAATGTTTCGTTATTGTAACAGCTAATGCGTACGTCAGTCGAGCCATAATGTACATTAAATATCTAATTTACTCATACGATAGCCCTGGTGCCACGCAGATAAATTGCAATACAGGTAAGAGGTTTTTAACTATAGGGTAAGGTTGCTATCAATGGACCGTTGCCTTCGATGGACCGGTGGTATATCTCAGGCATGTGTTGGTGCTTGGCGGTGCTATGAGTGCGAATCATTAAGTCTACTAGTGGCCAAAGAGTGGCCATGTTAAAAACAGTTACATGGGTGCCATAGGTGTGCTGAAATTGAGTAAAGTAGGAATTTACCCTTTCTGATCTTATTTTTCCTAATTTTGCAAACGTGTTTGAACCCTCGTATCGGTGATTTTTCCTAAATCGTGTTGGACGGTTCTGAAGCTTATAGTTCGCTCTTCAAAATGATACAAAAACTTTTTTTTCGTATCTTTTCATCTTGTGGTAATAGGATAGGTTATGTGTTGCAATGCGAATTTCCATGGATGGACCGGGCAACAGCGCTATGAATGGACCAGCATGGAAGGCATTACTTTTTCAGTTTGTAAGACAATTTTGAGTGCATCTATCGTGGTTGACCCACAATTCATTTGAACGTATTTTCATCTTGTTTTTAAATACTCGGAGATTATTTTGAAATTCATAGAGGTGTGAAATCAAAGAATTTTATGCTTCATTTTTGTCTGTGGTGAAACTGATAAACATATAAACAGATATTTATCTAGTTCTTATTGAGTCTACGTCGGATAAATGGTTTGGTTTTTCGCAAATATCGTGTGAAATTAAAAAGAAATATTACTTTTATTTTGTCAGTAATAGTTTTTAAGTATGATAAGTCCATCTTACGTTCTATTACTGAGCAATTAAAATCCATTCTATAAGATTTGAGACTGCTATTTTAATAAAAAATTTCAAAAATCTACTTATACGTCAGCAATTCATCATTTACACCAATATATTGGGTCATTATATGGTTTTATGTTCATTATTTTTAGTGGTCCATCGAAGGAGATGGGGTGGTCCATTCATGGAGCAGAGTTGCCATGAATGGACCAAATTAGAAAAACAGAAAATCGGTAATAAATAATCCGAGATTAACAATAACCTTGGTCACTCGTGACTGCTTTGTAGAATAGGTTTCGAAGAAAACATCCACCAGTGGTTTTGCATTTTCGACTCGAACTGCAATTTTTATGATCAACATTGCTTAGGGGGTCCATCGATAGCAACCTTACCCTACGTACAGTATAGCGAAAACTTTAAATTTGATGTCCTGATATATTTAAAAGGACGCTTTTTTTGCCGTGCTTTTGTACGATAACTAAATGACGTTTCCATCGAAGTTATCTTTATTGCACGATACACAAGTGCGATAAACGAGGGGGTGAGAAATTATTCCTAGTATAGTGATGCGGTATACCTGGAGGTGTACGTCATGTGTCTGCGGTGGCGCTGCTGAAACTATATTTATTCATATTCTCCGAAATTCTATGTATGACATGAATGGGTTTTGGAGCATTATAAATTTGTCCTACCTATCAAATTGTCCTGGTTCCTTAAAATTAGTGAATAGCCTCGCGGTTTAAACATGATAATAATTGACCTTAGTCGATTGTTATTCAATAGGGATTAAGATTCATGAAAAACGGACTTCTCTTCAATCGTCTTTATTGGTCCCCTCGATCCATGAACACTGACGGTTTGACGTAATTAATAATTTAACTTTATAAACCGTGTTCACGTAATGAAAGGTCTGCAATAACGCTTCGATAGCGAATTGCGCGCCGTTCTAAAAAATTTTCAATGTCGCAATATAAGAATTAGCGAACGACGATGTAAATCAGCTCTCTTTATCGGTTTCAACAAGAACGAAATATAACATCCAGTATAGAGGTTATAGCACACCGAGACCATTACGTATTCGGTATAATTTGACAGTACCTATATGCGACCTGGGTACAATAGTAAGGTCAAAATGGAGGAGGAGCTAATGTCACCGTTTCATTACAGGTAGCTAATCGTAAGCTTCGTAAAAGAAACACTCTCACACTTACATAGATGAACAGCGGTATAGTGCCCAAAACTTTCCGTGAAAAATAGCGTTCTAAAATTTCATGAACTTATTTTCTGTTTTTCAAAGTTGAAATTGAGAAACAGTAAAAATTGCAGCTTAACTTATTATCCCCCAGGGCAGTGACTAACACCGATCATTAATAACATCGCGGCAATATTAAGACCGAATTTACTTGAAACTTCTTCATATCCTATAGATTGAGATTTTTATAAACCCATTAACCCAGGACTAGGAGGAATGTAATGCTCATTAATTACCACAAACGCGGTGCCATTACGATCGCTACAGAAATGTATCTTCTTTCATCTGCGGCATAATGGTTATTGTTTATGCCTGTTGAAATTTGAAAAAAAAAACGTATATCTGTGCTAACGACACAGACAGGCAACCTACTTTCGAAGTGAATCTTCTTCTTGCGATCGATTGCGTCTCTCGCAACAAAAAAAAGCAATACAAAATTCAATTATACTTTAATCCTACTTCACTCTCGACGCTATTTTGAAAGAGCGACAGGTAGTACAAAGAATGCGTAATAAATTACATAGGCAAGGTGCGCCGACATTCGTGCACCGGCGCATCGTACACAAGTTTTGATACACGGGGTCCAGGGACCTGAGACCTGCGACTTGGGACCTCTCACGGGCCCCGGGCCCCCGTGAAACCGATTCAGTATGGCAGGTGCGGCCCCCCGCGCCCCTCACCGCCCGCCATTCTTCCGCTTCGGCTGCGCTCTGGCTTCTACTGTCGAGAACCGAGCCGTCTCGCACTGACCGCCGCCTGCCGATCCACCTTTCGGCGTGTGCGAAACACTACTTCTGCAGACTATTGTCGCTTTTAAAAATTGATATTGAACGCTGCGATTTGCTTTGCACACGGTTTTCAACTAGCTCGCGTTTTGTTTACGGTTATGTACGTGAAGTTTGCTGACAGTGGCGTAGCAAAGACTTACCTGAAGTTAGAATCGATGGTTGTTATAGTGTGATAGGAGTTGAGGAGGCCTGACCTCGCGATTCGTTCGCACTGTTGTACAGTTGTAACTTTTGTTGTACAATTTGGAGGGCATGAAACAACCACTTTTACGCACAACAACGTTATATCCAAGTATTCCAATCTACATACGATTGTACTTCGGTTAAAGACGCGATGAACGTGCGTAAAACTCGCGTTCATACCTCCGCGAGCACCAGCAGCCACACCGCTTACAGAAAAGCCAACAGCGCGCGAGCTCGACGCAGCAACATAACTGGACACCGGCCCTGGCGTGGTGGGGATATACTGAAACTGAATAAGAGAAAGAACGAAGCGTGATCAAGTCTCGTGGACAAGAAAGACGGAGGACGTAGGTGGGCCCCAAGTCCCAAAGCGTATACCTTGCATTTGGATACTATACCTGTAAGGGTCTTTTGCCTACGACACCTTGAAAAAGGAAAAGTAACGAAAAAATCATCGCTTTTATGTACGAGGCACGACTAAACAATACTGTTTTCTTTTATATATTCAAGTGTAATTACTTCATCAGTTATTTGTCTTTTAATCGTTATTTCGTGATCAATAATAATAGGTATTATCAATAGCAGACTTACAATATTCCTTACGGTATTTTATATTTCAAGGCGAAGATGACGGAGTTAGAGACTGCGTCTTTGCCATTTCTGAACCAGAAGAGGAATTCGGTGTAAAAGCTTATCTCGGCATCTTCGTGATAAGAACGTGATTGATGATTTCGTCGGATTTAGTCAAGCCTCGTCGGTGTGTTCACTTCAATTTTAGGTGTACGAGATACTTTCGACTTCCAAAGACTCCCAGAGAATTTCAATCAGCTGACTATTATGGGGATTGCTTGCAACTTCAACTGACTTCCAGGGATTATTACTGATTATGATTCAAATTTTTCTTGGTTTGTAGCACTGTCTATAAACACAAGGCAAAGTCGTGTACATCATTGTTTTGCCTATGTGACGGATGTGTCACTAGTAGGACTGGTTCATTCACATGTACACCGCGGCCGTTAAGTTGCATTTATATTAATAATTATAATATAACTTCCGTGGCCAGCGGTACATAGACCTTCCTAAGTGAATAGCCTCTCGGCAAACCTCGTCCTGTAACTTTTTATTCGACTTAAAAAAAGGAGGAGGTTCTCAATTCGATTGTATTTAAAAAAAAATGTATGTTTGTTACCACAGAACTCCGTCATTCATGAATCGATTTGGAAAACTCTTTTTCGATTTGAAAGGATACACTTTCAGGTTGGTCCCATAGAAATTTCATCAAAATCGGTTGATTAGTTTGGTTTTCTACGTCTGCAATGAACTCATTGTGAACGTTTCAAAGTCAAATGCAAGCAGTTCCAACCAATAAAAAATCTTCCTTATAAAATTATACTTACATCAACAAGAATACGTCTTCCACAAAAAGTATTTCTCCAAAAATGGATACCAACAAGTAAAACTTGATATGCCGTTGTTATTCTCGATGTTTCAGAATTTTATTTAAGAATTGATTACCCTACCTGCTCTCCGTGTTTTTTATCAGTCACATGTTGATACGATGGTATATAATCAGCAATCCCAACGAATAATGAAAAATAAGAGTGCAGTAATGATTGCGGTGAGGTGAACAACAACGATCCTTTACATTATACCTGCGTATTATTAACGTATAAAATAACCCGTATACACGACAAAGGAAGGAATATCATTAACAATTACCTGCTACGTCGGTAGTGAACAATTTGTAATTATCTATTATTTTTTCGCTATAATATATAGTGTCGCTGTTTGATCTTGGGAATTTCTGAACAGTTCATACTTATACCGACATAGATCGGTTTTTGTTGTTCACTGTGATCGAAGAAGTTCAGCAGCTTCTCCGTCGACATAGACATTCATCTCCGAATAGTCTACCGTAATTGCACTTAGCAGTTACTCTGCTCCACTCTGCAGGCAGTAGGTACCTATCGTGGTTTAAAACTAACAACAGGATAAATGTCGGATCTACACTGCAGTTGGCGTAACAATCGTTAAGCTTCTATTGTCACGGAAGGGACGTGAGCAACTAATCAAAAATAGAATAAATTCTGTTATCTATGCGAGGATCGATTGATACCATATTTGTTTCTATTTGCATGAGATGTAGTAGAAGATGGATCAGCGATAATTTATGAATGAGAGTTTCTCTACGAATTACAGTTCATATTACATAATTCCATTTAATATCGGGGTCAATCGTATTGCGTAGTACCTATCCATATACGATGATATGGGTAGCTTGGTTCATTAGAATATTTCAAATACTCGGCTAATTTGTCCCACTAAATCTACTTCAACCAGTCGCGCCATCTCGCTCAAGTTTACTGAACTAAATACAGTTTCTTACAACCTTCGCTATCAGTTTCATGATGCCCTTACTACGGACAGAATGATTGTGTCGAACAATGAAATATCTTCTTTTACTTTCAACGATATGTCATATATACCATGTACGTATTTACACACATACTTCAACTCGATCATGTTAACTCCATCTAATGTGGGAATATTCGTATTTAGAATGAAATTCAAATAGAAAACCAAAAACCTAGAAAACACGCCAGAAGAAACTATACAGAATCGATGAGTAACCTCCTAGCAGGAAATGGTTGTCTTGCTCGTTTCCTGTTTCATGTCCCAAGGAACTTCAGGGAGAGGAGGAAGTGTTAAGAAGGAGGCGTGGAGAGTGGATCATCGATAAGAATTCAGAATACCTGGTCGTTTATTGAATATAGAAAAGATCCGGAATCTCCAAACAGCACAGGGTACAAGGTGGTCCGAATTACTTTGTTTCTTTCACCTCACCCTTTCGGATTCCGTTGTCTGTAGATTGATTACGTCTGAGGTCTGATCCTCGGCAAAATGTGGTAATTTTGCAATAATCGGAGTGATGGATTGAATCGATTTGCTTCAGTTTCGATTTTTTGTGTTTTGCGAATTAGTTTTGACCGATTATAGTTTCGACAGTTCACGAACCGGAACCAATCAATTCCACAATCTCTTGGTATTTGGGTGAGCAATTCGTGGATTAAACGACACAGAGTGACTTCCCTGAGAAATGAATAAAAGCGTGAATTTTATTTATGAAAACAATCTGGATCCATCGGATACTGATTTCTCAATCGCGTTCGAATTCTTTCTAATACGAGTCACTTGTTTGCCCAGCGCTAAAGCACTCGAATTCTTCTTTATCAACGGTTAGGTATTTTTTTTTTTTACGAGCACAGGTTATCTGAATTCTATTCATTCTAATGACCTGTCGATCTGACCGAAATGAGTTTCCGGCTGGTAATCTTTCCAAATAAAATCCTAACAATTATACACTTTACGTAATACACATAATTACTTTAAGGCAGAAGGTAACGATCATTACACAGATATTACCAAATTAAATCCTGCGTCGAATAACGAAATCGAAATATTACGGTTTATCAGAACGAATCAATATTCCATTATCCAAATATTCTTCGGCCGCCACCTCCAGCAGCCGAGAACAGTCCACCGATAGTACGTGGCACGGCTTTCGGTTTCAGCTGTGTATTTTCTTGACCCATCGTGCTTTTAGGGCGAATTGCAGACTCCATACCAGGAACGAAACCCTGGACTATATTCTTAGCAGCCTTAACTGGTTTTGCGATATTTTCCACAGGGTTAACGACGCCCTTAGCGATGGTATCAACGGCTCCTAGCGTTTCGTGGCTCATTTTCTCCGCCACTTTTGCGGTTTCCTTTCCAGTATTTCGAATCATATGGATGCTAGTCTTGAAAAGTCCGCAAGATGCCGATTGTAGCCGTTGAACCAATCCAGTCCAGAGTCCCATTTCGCAGTACCTAAGTTGAGTGAGAAAATTTATTAGCATTAATTAGTTCGTTACTCTGGAAAATGTTTAATTTTTGATCGGTTGTCAATAACAACCTGAAGTTCTCGTTGAGTTTTAGTTTCGACGACACGCTGACAAACGGGTTTGCCTTGGCCAAGTCACTTCCGGCGAATGACGGAATTTTAAGGAAGCTTATGCCCCCGGTATTTGTCTCGGGTATCGATACCTCGCCATTTCGTGCAAAATCAGCAATCATTCCTGTGAATACGTCAGTAACTTTCTCGTCTTCGGGGTCAACTGGTCTTGAATTACCATCCGCTAATGGTTTGCCAAAAATAGTGTTCCCACCAAATATGTAGCCCAAGTCATCGCCGTGGCTAGGAACCCCTGGAGGGGAAATAAAATGTGATGAGATGTTGGATCATTCGCTGCGGCAGGTGGCTTGAACTTGAATTTGAATTATCTGTTTCTTTGATGATAAAGAGAGGGCAAAAATGGGCGGTCACAGAAATAGATTGAAGATTAAAAATTAGTATACTCTTTTAGCAGTAAGTATAATAAATACGAAGAAGGTTTAGAGAACCTTCCTCGTACAAGGAGGTCTGTAGATTCCTTCTAATTTATTAACGACAAGTTCTTTTTTCGGCCACAGATCGTACACGGAATAAAATTATCTTTTACCAAGTGAATTTGATTCAAGCCAAGTAAATGAAATACTTGTATATTATCAAGTAAACCTGTACTAGGATCAAATAAAATATCATTGAATCGATTAAAATTTCTTCGAATAAAATGTATATAATATTTTACGCGATGCAATACTCATCGATGAGTCAAATTAGGTGTCCTTTCTTGTATCAATTCACTTGATAATAGATATTTCTTTTCAATGCAAAGTTGGTTTTCGTGGGCAGACTTACTGCAAATTTTCAGGTTTGCTGTCATGGTGGGAATTAGGAAAAGATATCAAAGACATCACCTATACCTAGAGTGTATTGAAGATTTTCGAAATTCAATAATGAATGACATTTTGTACCGATGAGATCTACGGCTAAGACGTGTTTGAAAAGTAATATATAAATTCGCCTTCTTGTTAATTCCCGCTTCTCTAGTAATTAAACGCGTGTTGGGCAAATCGCACATTAGTATTATTATTATTTTATATCCGTTCTCTCAGTGAATATATATATATACTGAATAGAAAAAATGAGAGTATAAAAGACACTCGAAAAAACATCAACTCTGGTGTGATCTTCGAAAACAAAATGTAACAGTAGTAAAAAATTGTCTCTGTAACCGGTCCGCCTTGGCTATAGACGTTCTAGCGCACGACATCTATCACGCTGTTGCAGATGGCATACACATATCTATACTATATATAGGTGTATAATTACTGGGTAATTATTTGGGATCTTGGAACTTATTAATGGCGACGTTGTATGGGACGCAATTATAATGTTTATACGAACTAGGCACGGAGTACAAATTACGAGCGGTGCACATCGCCCATGTATGCCAATGTCCAATGTAAGCTTTGGAGTTGTTCAAAAGACAAATGAGGAAGAAACCCCACGTAACAATTAATTTTTTACCTAACTTATTCTTCTTCGCGTCCACGAGCGGCAATCCAGCGAGGAATTCATGTCCTGAGTTTCTGCTGTTGGTATGATCAAAGCTGTACAAGAAAGTTTTTGCCCTCTTCGACCATTCTTGTGAGGCGAGGAAAGCTGGGGCGTTGAACAACGCGTCGCCAGTGACCTCGGCGACCTTCCTAAGAACGTTGTCCTTAGCCCCGTTTTCGCCACTTGTTCCAATGATATTCAAATACTTGGAAAACGCTTCAGGAACAAATTGCCACGAACTATTTCCGTCTCCAAAACGTGGTATCGTACTTTGAAGATTTTTTATCAGATTTTCATTCAAGAAGTTCGGGATATTCTGAACTTTGCTTTGCACCTCTTCTTTATATCGCCCAAAAATTGCCCCTGCAGTCTCGTCCTTCATGACCCCAGTGAGCAGAGGAATCTTCGGAAAACTTCCGAGCCTCAAGGCACTTGCTGGTTCCTGGGTCATGAAATTTGGCACCGACCTCAAATCATCCTTCCCATCTATGACCGGACCCGGACCCAACACACCAGCTAATCCTGTGATAAAGCCTTGAACTGACGTGCGGATACTTTCGAGAACAGAATCAGCACCGACCAGATTTTCTACCGGCAGTTCTCGAAGGCACCGTATCATCTCGGTAGTGTCTTCAGTAGGGCAATTGTTCGATGCTGCGACAGCCTTTGTGCTCGCCATTGGATCTCTATCAACTGCGAAGTTAGACAATATCGTACCAGACATCGCAATTATACCGCTGAAGACACCTGGGAAAAATTAGTATACCTCTTCTTTAGAACAATCCCCGATATACGAATGTTAACCTACGTGAGCCCTAATTATGGTCATGGGGCATGGCGATGTCAGCATGTATGCGAACAATCGTGGCTATGAGATACCTAATTGTATATGAACCATTTTTCTAACCGTTATTAAAAATGTTTATTTTTGAACAAAAGTTTGATGTCATGAGGTATGAAAATTCTACGTCGATTTTGATTACTTTGATATTGAATTCATTGAAGAGTCTTACTTTGCGTAAGCTTGGATAAAGACATCATTAACGCAGAACTGGCACCAGTTCCATGACCGAAAGCGATGATTTTGCTCGGGTCCCCGCCGAAAAATTTGATGTGATCTTTGACCCAGTTTACGGCTAAGGTCATGTCGAACATGCCATTGTTGCCTGGTAGGTCCTGTGTTCCAGTGCTCAAGAATCCTGGAATAATATTGGAATCCTCGGAGTTATATCAGATTTTATGAAGTTGTTTTTGGATGTTGAATCTTTTCTGAGACTGCTCACCGAGAGAACCCAATCGATATTGTATAGAAACAACGACCATCTTCTGCTTTATTAAATTTCTCATTTCGTATTGGCACGCTGCACCACGTCTGAAACCACCCCCGTGAATCCATATCAAGACCGGATAGCCATCTCCTATGTCTGGCAAGGCTGGTGTGAAGATATTCAAGAACAAGCAATCCTCAGATCCGATAACATTCCCTGGTTTTGAGCCATCAGGCTGTGGACACGGCGGTCCCCAACTGGTCGCATTCAAATCACCTTCTAAATGCACTGCCCTCGGTCTCTGTGTAGACGCATCACAATGTACTTCAAGAAATGTTCATCAAAGTACAGAATATATAAACCAGTAACATAAAGTAACAGTGGCCTGATAAAAATAAGCGATTAGAATATGGTGTATGAATATTATCTGCGCCCAAAAATAGACGATGTGTAACGCTTTCCTGTTTGCGGGGACTGCAATGTGAGATATGCTGTGCTAATCGGAGAATGACATGAGGTTTTTTTTCCAGTTAATGTGACATCGAGTGATGTTTTTGTGGATAGAGAATTATGTGATGTATGTTGATTCGATTGAGCGCAAAAAAGGAGATAAAATCTATCCAGGTAATTGACGAGCTTCAACCTTGACTGGAAAGACAGGATGTATGATGTACGTATATGATATTCAAACTGGAGTTCTACCATACAATAAAATATGAATGATTAAAAACCTCATTCAACCTACGTATAATAAATGTACATTTGATTGACTATCAATTTGTGTACATTTATTTGAGACGTTTCATCATTGTGCATGGAATAATCAATCAGACGTGTACGTGTCCGGCTTCATAAAAATTGTTGTGCATCCGTGTAAAGTCATACGGTCGACCTATTAGGATCTTATTGAGTTATCAATTTATTAACAGTTCAACTGAGGAAATATGAGGAAAGTAAACAGTATACCCCAACTCTGTCTACTTTGAATCAAAATTAATTTCAAATGCAAGCTGCTTTTATAGGCTTTTCGGAGTGATAGTTTCGGAAATGGCAACTCAACAAAGACGTACCCCTCTTTCAATTCGAGGGAACGTATTTGCTGTATCACCCCTAACTGCCATGATCTACTACTACACACCCTTCACAAAATGTCGGATAGGAATCGATAGAGACGGATAGAATTTCGGATATAAAACCGCATAGCGTCCGGAAGGATTCTTATCTGTCTGTACCTATGTGCTTTCTCATGGTGGCGACAATTTAGGTGGAATTAAATTCCCTGACTTTTCCCGCCCGAAAATAAATTTTTCCCTACTCTTTTCTCAGCGAATCTGCTGAACTATCAAGGAAAAAGGAGGCAGATAAAAAATTATTGTCTTCACAAACGAGATTCAGATAGTTAAGAAGCCTGACTGAATGTAGTAATTACAAAAATAGTGACATCAAAAAAAATTCCCTGTGGCTCAGTGGAATTCCCTGACTTTTCCCTGACTTTTCCCGACTATTGGAATTCCCTGACTATTCCAGGTTTTCCAGGTTTCCCCGCCCTGTCGCCACCATGTTTCTTACCGTTCGAAAATTTCTGTACGGTGTTTATCCGGAATTGTCTGGATTGGATTCGGGATTACTTTCCTTTCGATACGAACATTCAACTGGCTTTATCCGACTTTCATTTGGCGTGAAAACCAAATACGTTACTTATGCGACCCTATCCGGGTCTAACGCGGGCCCCAGACTCCGGCCAATGCGGAATCCATCCGGTCCATCTGGATGTCGTCCGACGAAGCACCGTAGTCGTCTTCCAGCCGGGCCTGTCCGGGATTTACGCAGGCCCCAGTCTCCGGCCGAGGCGGAATCAATCCGGTCCCATCCGGATTTCAGCGGACGACGGGGAACTTGAGAATTCGGCAAAGTCCCGAGCCTCGGAATCTATCCGTCCTCATCCGCACTTTATTCGTATTTTAAACAACCAGCGGAAGCTATACGCTTCTGTCCGGTTCCTGCCCGGCAGCGACTTTTGCGATCTCCACAATTCTATCATCCTCGTCCGCACTCTATCCGTATTGCAAACGCCGAACAGAAACTATACGTACATACGAAAGCGCTAATCATGAGCATGGTAATCTATCTGCCGCGAAGCGGATCGTATCCGGAACACAATTGAAAACGCCCGGAATCCGGGTGTGCCCGACAGGCTGCCACTACAACTAAATGCCGAAAATGGTAACCTATCCGGACCCGGGGGCATTATTCACTCGCGATCAAAGTACCACGGCTGGGTGATGAGATCCAGACAGACCCGGATAAGACCCTGATAGTATTTTGTGACCGAAATAATTAATGAAACTCCTTATGTCGGGGTGGGATTTCCGGATGGCCTCGGATATTGGTCTGGATACATGTTGTCCCAAAAATTTTTGCAGATTGCGGATACGACCCGCATAGGACTGGACGGAAACAGGAATCAAAAACCGTGAAAGAAAACGGATTAGACCAGATGAAGTGTTCCGAAGCTGTTCCGGAAATGACCGGATATAAGTCGGCCGAAAAAATATTTGCACATTGCGGATACGACCCGCATAGAACCGGACGACAACCGGAATCAAAAGCCGGATATACATTTGGATACAATCGGGTAGGTTCCGGCACCTATGCGGAACCTATCCGACATTTTGTGTAGGGCATGATTGATTGATTTTCGTCTGACTTGAATCCGGGTTAGATTACACTGTTAGAAATTTCTGTATCAAGTTTCATAAAAATGTATGTGAAGCAATTAACACATATAATTAACATATGCTTATATACATAATAGCAATTAATGTATACTTTTTGTACATCAAAATTCAACTTTTCCAATATTTAAATATTCATATAACAGTTTTGAAAATTCAAAATCATTCTAAAATTTCGTAGCCAAGATTATACTAAATTGTATGCACAGAATGTTGGGAGATCTCGGCTGGATACGATATGAAAATTAATGATAATTTCGTTTATAAATGGGTTTCCACTGCTACAATAATTGCCGAATCAGATCATAAAACATTGCAGAATAAACAAAAAAATGAAAATTTCACGCTCTTAATTAGATGGACTATTGATAATTGACAGAAATACCTTTGTCACTGAAAAGTAAAAAAGAATCATAGTATTTTTTGAATCTCCAAAACAGTTTCATAAATTTAATAGAACCAAATCAATATTGAGATGTAGCGATGGGTAACTCAGTGTGTTTTTTCAATATTAAGACACAAATATGGAATTTCAAGATGTTTTATACTAATTTCGTTTAAATCACCAGAATTTGTGAATTTCATTCCTGTTTGTATAAGAAATTTCAAGATATTTTCAACAGTGTAGGTATATTGCTTACAGTTACGATACTGAAATTCAAGGGCACTTCTATTTTGGAAAATGAAATCGAACACTAAGAGTTCGATAACTCTTTCATTTTTTTAAGTAACGGACCAATAATTAGATTGTCAATTAATGTAATCATGCCTCCTTATCGTCCGCACGTGTTTGCGAATTTCTAAATACTGCATATTTCATAATAAAACTTATCAGCAATTATTTCGGCTTCATTCCATCGATCTTGTTAAGCTCGTGAATTGAAAAAAGTGTTCTTCAGAGTCTAGAAATGAATGATCAGTTAAATAAACTGTATAGTCAAAGAGCGCACGATACCTATTATTCACAAATACTGTGCCAACACAGCCAACGCTAATCAGTGTATAACGATACGTTCCGTACTTGAAACCGATTCCGTCCAATAGGGGGTTCACCAAATCTAATTCCTCGAAAGACGTAAAAGCCCTGATGTTCATCACGGTTTCCGTAAATCCTAGCGTCTCGTCCGTTTCTGCTGACAAAAACCACAGGGTCATCTGCTGGCGGTTGAGCGGCTTCGACCCCTCCAACGATCCGTTTTTGCCTTCGCAATAGACGAGACTCTTGATCACCAGACGTATATTTGATCGACAATAGGATTGTCACGAAAATAAACAGATTGACGCGTCCGCGCATCTTGTGTTGATTATACGTGATATTTTACTCGATGAAGTTGAATTGCAATTATGGAAATTTTTGGCTCTCGAGACGTGCCTACTGCAGAAAGCGGTTCAATCTAAACAAGAGATTTTCTAGTCCTCGGTCTCGTAACTTCCCTAGAGATAAAAGTACTTTATATGCTACTCCCACTTCCGTCTTTTATCATATGCTCCACATTCATGTCTGATTCACACATCAATAGAATAAACAAAAAGTGGGAACAACAAATGTCTATATCGCTGTAGTATAAGCCGAAATACGAGCTTGCTCAAACTACTGCAATATTACATAACATATTACATAAAAAATATGTTTACAGACGAAAGGGTGAAAACGTAGTTCTTCATTGCATTTGGATTTATGACTAACAATAAATTGACGTATATACCTATGTGTATGAATAATCCGAGTTATCGGGACCGGTTTCTGATATTGGTTTTCAATCCACACGTTCATGAAATCACCAATCTTAAATTCGATAGTCTATTGTAATGCTGATAGATACCGAATTATAACGATAATTTCAAGAACGTGCAGGATAACGCCCACAAAAGATGACACGCATAATTTTATTCCAGGTATTTAATGAGTATAAAAATGATAAGGGTCAGCGTACAAAAAACAATACAGTACGACCTCCCAATAAGAGTCCACTCAATGAGAACGCTTCCCCTGTTTCTCGCTCGAGCACTTCCCCCACTCCAACTCGAATTCTGAGCTCGAGTTTTTTGCTTTCGAACCTCTGAATAAGAACGCCCAACCTAAACGAAAAGGTAGAGAGAGACAGAAAGAGTCAGTCAGCGTGGAGCGCGCGCCTGGTGGAGGTACTTTAATTTTCGGAAAAACTCTTTCCCTTGGGGGCTTTAGCGTTCTTATTGAGAGGTCGCACTGTATAAGTGACAAAATAAAACAAATCGCGGTCGAGCCACTATCCAGTATGTAGCACATTACAACATTAGTTATCAATTCATGTTTACAATTAAAAAAAATTGTTTATTACTATTATCCTTTGAGCGTACGGTTTCTATGAAATTATTCGAATTTCCCAGTTCACGAGAATCAGAGGATCTATCAGAAATTCAAATTCGTAATGAAATTTGAAATTTAGCATTGCAGCGTGCGATATTTGAATGTACTTAGATAACTAGTTAGACTCTACCACGGAAAGAAGTAGACGCCTAGTTCGTCGATTATTCCGTTAGTGGCGTGACAGTCGGGGCTCTGTTTCCGAAGCTTTTGGATAAAACTCGTATTTCGTAAAACATAATCAAATATAGCAACGTTAAACCGTCTCCGAAAGCTATGTTTTGATAAATAAACATCAATTTTTACAATTTATCATCTCATCTGTTCGTTCCATCTTTCGGTACCGTTCAACTAGCAACAAATATCATGATCGACTCTCCCCGTCGATGTATCGACTCCGCCTCTAACTTCCTCTGTTTGCCACTGGCTCTATTGGTACGTGGTCTTGTACTGGTCCTTGTTGCTTCTGAAATCTTATAATATCTTTGAGAAATCGGATCCATCCGAAGATTAAATTGTCGCCAGAATCTCACTCTAAGATCACTGCATACGTTGAATTAAATATTTCCGAAATTAATTTCGTAATAACTGAATATTCGCTGTTTCTTAGTTACGGTTATACCGCGTCGTGCTCGTTAGGCGACATTCCGTCATGTGCCTTGCGACTTGTTTTTTTTTTTTACTTACGAACGGCGGTCAATCTCTGCTAAAAACTAACAGAATTCTTAAATTACTTCCACAGATTTTGAGCCATGGGTCGTGTTATTCGCGCTCAGCGTAAGGGAGCTGGATCTGTCTTCCGCTCCCACACCAAAAGGAGAAAGGGAGCCCCTAAACTCCGTTCGTTGGACTTCTCTGAGCGACATGGATACATCAAGGGTGTCGTCAAGGTAAGAGTTTCGTCTTCATCCAAACCCCAACACCTCGACTTTGCCTCAAATGCCTCGTGGCGTCCAAATGCTGCGATCTGGACTCCCGATTTGAGGTTATAGTCGTGTTTATGTCCGCATCATGGCTACTTCCACGATGCCATGAAATTGAACATATGATGATTTCTAGTAATCCTACAAACTGATTGGTTATGAAGTTGATCACACTAGAGGCTCTTTCTGAAGTTTTTATTGTCATACTTTGTAAGGTTCGAAGTTCACAAGTTTTCCCACTAACTTTGGATTTTATCATTTTTTACCTTAAGGACATCATCCACGACCCTGGTCGCGGCGCTCCTCTGGCCATAGTGCACTTCCGTGACCCGTACAAGTTCAAGACACGTAAAGAACTTTTCATCGCTCCCGAGGGCATGTACACTGGCCAGTTCCTCTACTGCGGAAAGAAGGGTGAGTCTTGAAATTCTACCATTTGCCCATATTATTATATATTCTTCAATATCCACCAGATTTTATTTTGGACTGCAAATATTCTGAAATTTAGACTGTTTTTGGAGGGAAAAAGACAAATCTCTGAGTGAAGAGCTTTATCAGCAGCACCTATTACCAATTATTGATCAAAAACATTGTCCAAAGTACGATTTTCACGCATTGTATCACCTCTTTTCTGTTTTATTCTTTAACTTGGTTGAATATAATTTTACAAACGTGTAAATCTTGTTTCTTGATAAGTTGAAGCAGTATGAAGAACTTGAAATTCGTTTGTGTATAATATCCTGTATGATATGAATTTTATCAAAATTGATAATCAAATCCGAAGTTTTATGAGTCGCTGGGTCCGAATATGAAGTCTAAAATTCATAATTCAGATTCAAATTCAGAGACTCGTGAAATCTGAAATTACGAATTGTTATGAAACTCGATCAATTGACTCGATGTAGCACTGAAATTGTCCAATACTTGTTATCACGCCCATTGATACTTTTGATCAGTGATCCACGAAACGACGACATACTTGCAATTTGACTGAAAGCATTTTTTCGTAAACTTAGCGTGCCCACATGTACGACTTGAGAACATTGGAATTCCTTAAAATTTGTACAATCCCAGATTGACCCTGACGTGATGATTTCTAGAATACCTACAAGCCTAAGATTCTTGAGGAGTAATATCTAGAGGCTCTTTCTGAAGCATTCTTTACCCTAACTTCGGGATCTCGGATGCCACAAGCCTTTCTAATTCTCGGAACCTTTATCTTCTAGCTAATCTCCAAATCGGCAACGTCATGCCGGTCGGAACCATGCCTGAAGGTACGATTGTCTGCAATTTGGAAGAGAAGACCGGAGATCGAGGCCGATTAGCTCGTGCCTCTGGAAACTACGCTACGGTCATTGCCCACAACCCAGACACCAAGAAGACCAGAGTCAAGCTGCCCTCTGGTGCCAAGAAAGTTATGCCCTCCAACAACAGAGCTATGGTCGGCATCGTTGCCGGTGGTGGTCGTATCGACAAACCCATCCTTAAGGCTGGACGTGCTTACCACAAGTACAAGGCCAAGAGAAACTGCTGGCCCATTGTAAGCGATTTGAACCTAATGGGAGGACTTTTCTTGAGGGGATGGATTAGACCAGTCCAAAGTTTACGGAAAATATAATTCATAATTCTGGACTAATCAATACCCCTCAAACCACTGATTATCTTTATTCAATGATGGTATTGACATTTGAAACCTGAATCACAAACACTGTGTGGACACATTAACTAACTGAGCAGCCCATTCGTGTTAAGAGTACTCCGAGTCGCTGAAAATTTCGTCTACTAATTTTTAAATGTTTTTATTTGGTCTTCAGGTTCGTGGTGTAGCTATGAACCCCGTTGAGCATCCTCACGGAGGAGGTAACCACCAGCATATTGGTAAGGCTTCGACCGTCAAGCGAGGAACCAGTGCTGGACGTAAGGTCGGTCTCATCGCTGCTCGTCGTACTGGAAGAATCAGGGGAGGAAAGACCGACACCAAGAAAGACGATTAGACTAAATCCTAATTTTCTTTGAGGTGTAAATTATAAAATAAAAAAGAAAAGTTACAAAAACAACAACTTGACGTCTCTTTTTATTCCCCAAAACTATGACATGAAACAAATTGCAAATTCAGTATCAATGTATGAAAACAAATTTGGTGAATCATGCGTTACAATGAGCCATAAAATTTCGCGACTTTAAATAAATTCTGTGAAAAAAGTTCGCCAAAATTTTTATTCAGAATTCTCGACGAATATCTTACACGGTCAATTCTTTCCAAAATTGGAATCGAAAGTTCCTTTGTTACTCCTATTTTTTTTATTCACAATTGTTTTCTGAAGAATTGGTAGATTTGTGTGAAATTGAGGTAAAAAATTCATCAGCCAAAATTTGTTGAATTCCCGAGAAAAAGAAGTAATTCATTCAGTTTTTTTTTTTCGAAGTTCAATCTCTTTCGTTCTAATAATGATTTGCTTTTTAGCTTATCAAGATAAGATCAATGGGTTACTTGATTTCTATCATTTCTATCTGCAAGTAGAACATTTTTACCTGGCAATTTCTTTTACGCTTTTCTTTTATACTAAAATAAAACGAAAAATCACAGTGCCATATAATTTAGGATTGTGTCAACATTTTGAACATTGGTCCTAATTGGTAGGAAATAAAATAAAATTAAACAAAAAAATCGTTTTCACCCGACTACGATAAAATGACCGTATTTCGCCCCTGAAACGCGGGTCGAAAGTCGTCAATTTTGGACCAGAGGGAAGAAAAGTCGATTGCCGGGCAAAAAAGTAAATTGCCGAGCAAAAAAGTTTACTTTTTTGCCCGGCAATTTACTTTTCTGCCCGGTTAATCACTTCTCTTCCTTTTGGTCAAAAATTGTCAAAATTGGTCAAAATACCTACTTTCCACTCCCGTTACAGCGACGGAATAAGGTCATTTGATCGAAGTCGGGTGAAAAATAGCATATGCCACACGGGAGGAGCGCAATTTTCACCTCGTGTTCGTGCTGCCCTCGCTGCACTCCGCGAAAATCGCGTTCTTTCCTCCCCTGTAGCATAATATACTATTCCGAGAAAGTAGAAAAGGAACTTTCGATGTCAATTTTGAAGAACTTTCACCCTGTTCAAAAAATAATGATTCAATCCGAAGTTCTTTTTGCGCATTTTGAAAGATTTTGAAAAATATTCCATTCACATTCTTGTCAAAAAATTAATGATAAAATAGGTTAGGTAATTGACATCGTTTTTGGATGCCGCGTGTCGTTCAGTTCGCTGGGAGTTCGTTGAATCAGACCCCAGATGTCGTTGGTAGATACGAGGAAATGGGATATCTCCCATGAGGCCTTGTCAGCGTGTCTAGAGGTTCGGTGTTTTTCCCCCACGCGTAAAATAGGAAAAAAGAACTATCTCTTATAAGGTAAACCTCCGTGTTTTTCTAGTTAAGACTATTTATTCGTAGAGTGTGCGTGAGGCGCGATAACCGGACGCTACATACAAGTGCCAAATAAAGAATAGACGATCAGTGTAGAATCGGTAGATTGGATAAATTGAGCGTGAATAAAATCCCCAAACGGAAGTGCCGGTTCAGCCATTTTGCGGATCCCAGCGGCCATTTTTTTTTGCGTCGACGTCAAGCGGAGCCAGGCCTTTGTGTCAGGGCAGGCGGCCAGTGTAACTTGGTTGGAGTATCTTTTGTGCGAGAAAAATTGTTTTTCATAGATTGAGAAGAGTTTATACAAGAGAGCTACGCAACCTACGTATCGAGTAAGGAGTAATATGAGTAATGCAGCCAACCAAAATGGATCAGGTCTAGAGCAGCAGGTAATTATTAGATATTTAATATACATTCGTCGACCGCCGTTCACCTCGTCCCTGTCCCTATTCCTCGCGATTCATTCCCTTCCCTTGCTTCACACAGCGATCCGCACGCGGGTTTCGCCGTATATCGCATGCCGATTAATATTTCGCGAGCTATTTCGTCCGTTATAATTTCGGTTCGATGACTAGCTGTGGGTCTTTCGTAAGATCGCGTCAGAACCGATTCCAAGAGCTGAACAAAATCGCGTGATTAACGCAGTTTCACAGTTTCAAAAGAACTATTAGTTTTTTCTGCTTTTTTTTCGCCAAATTACATGACATCCTACGGAGTAATGGCGGACCCGATGGTTCCTACAACGAGGCAGTTTATCCTCTTTTAATACGTTCGCGACGAAACGTCGAGAACCCTTTGGAACGTTTTCCATCTTTTTTCCCCCTCTGTAACGAATATACGCGAAGGATATAGTTAAGTCCCGCGTGGTCAATGAACACGCTTTAATATCAGTTTGGTTATATGTATGCGCGTCGTATCTAGCGTCTTTCGCGATGATAATCTCCTCAAAAATCGTAGATCTATCAAAATAAACTTTTTTGTTTTTTCATGTAACTGAAAACAATTAATTTTTTTTTACTGCCAGTCATTTATCTTATTTTTCAATTCACTTTACTGACGAACTCGATACTTGACAATAAATGTCTCGAACTTATTGCAAGGCAGGATCAAATGTGGTCTATGACTCACACTCAACCCCATTTATCTCCCATCAGACGCGTAATTCTTTATCTTTGTACGTAATGTTCAAGCCAGACATGTGGTCTACCAAATATTTCACAATTTTCTCACAGCATCTGCTTCGTTCAAAATCTTTCATCTTCACTCAGTAATTTCACATAATCAGTACAAGTTGCGCAAAGTCATGTGAACTTTGTTTAAATCTAAGAGAACTTGACAGAAATTTTCCATGTCTCTGAAACCCAGGCAATCATTGACAGAATTTGTTAATTTCACCTGTTTTCTGATTTCAGTTTGCTGGTCTGGACTTGCAGGACTCCCGCCAGGCGAGTGGGGGTCGCTACATACCACCTCATCTCCGTAATAAGTCCGGAGGTCAGTATACAGAGCTACTATCCGATTTATTTTCATGTATCTGATCAGTGTTGAGCAGAGTTATTCAATGTCTTTCCATTGCTTGATGCAGTGTGTAGAATGTCTGCTCTGCGAGAAAAAAATTTATGCTTACGAGTCATAACTGTTATTGCGCAACTTAGATTCTAGAGAATGAAGATAAATCAGGTCAGATGGCAGTCGGTTAGAGCCAATGTAATTACGGCGAGAAAATGTAATATCCAATATGCAATTATAAATTTAATTAGAATCGCGCACCTAGGTGTAGCGTTGCATAACATTCTTTTCTCGTCTCCGGGGTATAATTATTGATTTCGACCCCCGAAGTGACTCTATTTTTTACCTTTGTATTCCAGGTCCCGCGCCATCAGGTGGCGAGCCAAGTTCGCCGCCGAATAACTCGAGACAACCTAACGACAGAGACAGGGGTGGAGATAGAGACCGAGAACGTGGTAGAGGAGGCGGCGGCGGCGGCGGCGGCCGTGACGGCGGTTCAGGATATAGAGATTCTCGTGGAGGTCGTGATAATATCGACTTTGGAAACTTTGGCGGTCGCAATCGTCGCGGGGGTCAGCAGGAGAACGGCGGTGGGCGCGATCAGCGCTATCCAAATCAGGACAACCGGGAGCCTGGATCTGGTGGAGGTGGCAACGATCGCTGGCAGGAACAGCAACCTAGAAACGATCGCTGGCAAGAATCCAGAAATGACAACAGGTACATTACATCGCTCAAATGGTTTTCAGTCGCTCAAATATTCTTCTATTTGATTGGTTTGATATTTTTTAATTTGCCATACTTGAGACTCGTCAGAATTTTGATATGCTTAGAGATACTGAGAATTTAATCTGATTTTTTCAGAATTTTTAAGTCTAATTTTGATCAAATCTTGTAACATTACATTTTTGTGAAATATTTTTACGTTTCAATGACTACTAATAGTAACAAAAATAGCCTGCTAAATATGTTTGATGATTCTTATTTCCTGAAGTTTTATTACCATCTTTTTTTCGTGTATTGTCTCACACAGTTGATAAGAATTTTGATTTCAGTATCAAAGTTCGAGCTAAATGGTAATATCTCCACGTATATATCGATGCGAGCATGACCAATCCACACATATCGCATGATTGAGAAATGATTGTTTTTCGAACACGGTAAACTTTTTCTAACGAGTTACAGATCGGGTGGAACCGGAAATTCTGGACGATGGAAGGATAGCGAGGGTGGTGGCGGCGGCGGCAGAGATGGCCGCGAAGGAAGAGGAGGACGCGGAGAGGTTGATTGGACGATCCCGACAACGAGGGACGAGAGGCTGGAGGAAGAGCTGTTTGGAACAGGAAATACTGGAATCAACTTCAGCAAGTACGAGGATATTCCCGTTGAGGCCACCGGCGACAACATACCTCCACACATCACATGCGTAAGTTTCGAGTCCTAGATTTCAAAGATGGATGTAACTTTGGTTCCCAAATCTGTTAGGTGTAACAAATAGAATTCTGTTTTTTAGTTTGACGAGGTACAGCTGACGGAGATTATAAAGAACAGCATAACTTTGGCTGGTTACGACAAGCCGACGCCGGTCCAAAAGTATGCGATTCCAATTATAATTGGTCGTCGTGACGTGATGGCTTGTGCCCAAACTGGTTCTGGTAAGACCGCAGCTTTCTTAGTGCCGATCTTGAATCAGATCTACGAATGCGGTCCCAGACCACCCCCACCCCAGGCTGCTGGAGCAGCTAACTTTGGAAGACGCAAACAATACCCCCTGGGTTTGGTCTTGGCTCCCACTAGGGAATTGGCCACTCAGATATACGACGAAGCACGCAAGTTTGCTTACAGGTCAAGAATGCGTCCTGCCGTTGTTTACGGAGGCGCTAACGTCGGTGATCAGTTGCGCGAACTCGATCGTGGATGCCACCTTCTTGTTGCTACACCTGGTCGACTCGTCGATATGCTTACTCGTGGCAAAATCGGTCTGCACAATTGCCGGTTAGTCCACATTCATTCTGTGTCTCACTTTTATGCCTCGTTATCAAGGGGACATTCAAGGTTTCATGCTTCTAAGCTTTATGCGCCTTCAATCGCTCATGACAAGCGTATGAATGAATGGTCGTGCTTGGCACTTTTCGAGGTTTTTCTGTGGTATCCAATAGTATAAAGTTCGATTGGACATTGTCACCAGGTCAATAGCAGTAATGAGGTGATCTGTGCAGAACTCCACGATTCCAGTTGAACAGGTAAAGCGATCCAGCGGTTTTTGGTGTAATTATCTTCGTTCGGTTGCCCTGGAAAGACGAAACAGAAAACATTCAAATTGGGCCAAAATTACGAAACAGGCGCCCATGAAACAGAATTCTAAAAAAGAAAGTAGTTTTCTGGACGCCGTTTGTGTAATTTGGGTCCGACTTAAATTTTTTTCTGTTCAGTCTTTAGAGGGCAACCCAACGAAGAGAATGGTACCATGAAACTCAAAATTGCTTTACCCGTTTGGCTGAAATCGTGAAGAAACCCCACTCTGCATAAATTACCTACCTAATTGGTTGGCCCACCCCTGTTACTGACCTGTCGACAATGGCCAATGGAGATTTTTACTCCTAAAATACGGGAGAGGCCCGTTCGGACACATCTGGATCGGACGCAATCATTATCGGACACAAAATAATAAACCTGAATTATCGGACACATTCAGATCGGACACATTTTCTTTCGGACACATCCGGATCGGACACAAGATAAATATTATTCTAACAAAAATCAGATCGGACACATCCGGATCGCACTTTGATGACACCTGGTTATTTAGGTGACTGTCAACAAAGTGAAATTGAATAAATCGGTCATTTTGATGACAGGGGTTCCTTGGCGTGATCCTCAAATGTCTCAAATATCAAGGAGTGCCGGGAGGGGAGGGGAGGGGAGGGGGGAGGGGTCCGCGATTCCTGAAACAGCGACGGCGGCGGCGGCAGCGGCGATATATCTTTATAATATAGAACGATATATAACGCGTGTCTAATGGCATAAGGTCGTAAGCCCCAAAAACGCGATTTTGGTGGCAAACGGTCGTATAATTTTTTTTTTTTCGCACGCGGTGCGTAAAGTAAAGAAAAAAAAATACTAACAATAAGATAAAAGCAGAAGGTCGTAAGCGCCACTTTTTTATTTTTTGAATTTTTATGATTTCTCCAAATAGTTGTAAAAACCCGTGAAACGCAAAGAAAAATCGAAATCGAGAACGTTCCGAAAAATTTGATAAAAAAAATTCGTAGCTAAAAGCAGAAAGTCGTAAGCGCCATTTTTATTTTTTTTCATTTTTCATGATTTTTTCAAATAGCTGTAAAAACTCGTAAAACGCAAAGATAAATTGAAAGAACGACCATTTAAAAAAAATTCGATAAAAAATATTGGTAGTTGAAAGCAGAAGGTCGTGAGCGCCATTTTTATTTTTTTATTTTTCATGATTTTTTCAAATAGTTATAAAAACTCGTGAAACGCGAAGAAAATCGGAATCGACAACGTTTCGAAAATTCATAGAAAAAAAAAACCAAGGTAAAAGCAGAAGGACGTAAGCGCCAATTAAAAAAAGAAAAATTGGTGGTTACGACCTTCTGCTTTTAATTGACCCAATATTAAATTTCGACGTTTATGAACGTATCTTCGGGTTTCTATCCCAAATACAAAAAAAAAAAAAAATGACCTTTTACCGTTACGAACAGCAAAAAGTCGTACAATGGCGCTTACGTCCTTATGCCATTAGACACGCGATATATAATCACTATCTATCTCGGGTCCGATCCAGATGTGTCCAATTTGATTGTTATTAAATTAATATTTATGATGTGTTCGATCCGGATGTGTCCGAAAGAAAATGTGTCCGAAAAAAAATGTGTCCGATAATGATTGTGTCCGATCCAGATGTGTCCGAACGGGGTCTAATCTAAAATACCACAATGAATACCTCAAATTGTTCCATGCATGACCAAGTTTAGAAACACTACACTTCATAGTCCCCGCAGAAATGTATTTTTCTCAACTGTGACTTTTCTCGTATTTAGGTACTTGGTACTCGACGAAGCAGATCGTATGTTGGACATGGGTTTCGAGCCCCAGATTCGTCGCATAGTCGAACAAGACACAATGCCTCCTACTGGAGAGCGACAAACTCTCATGTTCTCCGCAACTTTCCCCAAAGAGATACAGATGTTAGCCCGTGACTTCTTGGACAATTACATTTTCCTCGCTGTTGGCAGGGTCGGATCTACCTCTGAAAATATAACTCAGAAAATAGTCTGGGTCGAAGAACATGACAAACGATCGTATCTACTCGATTTACTTCAAGCCAGCAATCTTTCGGAGCCCAGTATGTGTTCGTAATCGGTTCAATTTTAGATCTCATGCTGATATTATCGCAACGAGGGGGATCTTTAGATCATTCCAAAATATGGCGTACACAAGATTTCAACCTGTGTACACCGGACTTTGAGACTGATCAGCTCCTCGGATGATGCCTTAGTCGATCTTCAAAATTCTTATCCCACAATTGTCGTTATCAGGTGCGGAGTCGCTTACTTTGGTGTTCGTCGAGACCAAGAAGGGAGCAGACACGCTAGAAGAATATCTGCATCAGGCAGGCTACCCTGTGACCAGTATCCATGGAGACAGAACTCAGCGTGAACGGGAAGACGCCCTGCGTCGTTTCCGTGCCGGTCAAGCACCCATCCTCGTCGCCACAGCTGTTGCTGCGCGAGGTCTCGATATACCGCACGTTAAACACGTCATTAACTTCGATTTACCCGGAGACGTCGAAGAGTATGTCCATCGTATCGGGCGTACAGGACGTATGGGAAATCTAGGTACGTTTTTTTCCTTCTCACTATATCTCGATAAATTTATCCAATGAATTAATTCGTTGCTTCTTCTTTGCTTGCAGGTCTAGCTACGTCCTTCTTCAATAGCAAAAACCATAATCTAGTACGAGAACTAGTTCAACTCTTGATAGAGGCTAACCAGGAGCTGCCCTCATGGCTAGAGAACATGTCCACCGAGGCTAGACACTCGGGAGGTGGAAGCGGCGCACGAAGACCCGGTGGCACCAAGAGTGGTGGTAGCGGTGGTCGGTTCAGCAGTGCTTTTGGCGCTCGAGATTACCGTCAACAACCTGGTGTTGGATCTGCACGAAACAATGGCTCCTCCAGAGGTGGAAGCTACGGAGGTGAGTTTGTCACCTTAAACAGTTTTCGACAATTACCTATTATTATTCGGAATGAAATATTCAACTCAGAAATTGGTTTGGATGGTTTGGTAGTGATCTAAGGTACCAAACTATTCGAACAAGACTGTTTCGTTGGCAAATACCTACCTGTAATCCCTGAAGGCTTGTTTTGAGGCTTGAAAATATTTTTCTAGGTGGATACGGAGGATATGGAGGCAGCTACAATAGTTCGTCATACAACACCTCGTCGAACAATGGTAGTAGTGGAACCGATTGGTGGGGCAAGTAGACACGAGACTCTACTACCTCCCACGACAACCATAATTAATACAATTATTACACGAAGAAATTCGATTATGTGTAACACACAAATTCACCTACTCTATCTCTGTGCACTCCAATTCCGACAACCAACTGCCCTAAAATCTCAACATAATTCACACACTTGTCCCCCTCCCCCTTTTACCATACACATGGAACACATACATGAAAGGCGATGATACACCGCTAATTTAGTAGAGACTATGGGATAAAATAACAAATTGATCATTGACACGAGAAAAGGAACAGAAGAAAAACAAGAAAAAACTAGAAAAATCATTAAAAAAAGAATTGATAGAAACCAAACCTAATCTGGATATCTTTAGATAAAAGAAAAAAAGATACCTAATTCTTTGCAGCATCTCTTTCTCTGCGATGAACGTCGATGGACACACAAAAGTAGAGAAAATAATCATTATTAAATATTAAATAAAATCGTTATTGCTATTCCAGATAACGATGTAGGTGAAACCTTAGCGAATTTTTATTTTTTTTTTCTTAAACCTCCTGTCAGCGGGGCTATATGGGGCTCGTTAAGGTTTATAGTAAATTAAATTATGTAACGACGTTATTTGAAGTGTGTGCCTCTGAAGAGTTTTGTGTACACGATAAGAGGATCGATTTATTTTCGAACGAATCCTTCTTTTTAACGATTGTGTTGAAAAAATGAAAACAAGAAACTGAACAATAATCTTTCTGGCACATTATTCAAATTTTGCGAAGGTACACCATCGATAAAGGAAAGTAAGTAAGTTTCTATAATAATTTTCACTGAATTTATTATTCAACTACGACGAATGGTATTTTGTTGTTTTGCCGTCCCCAAGAGACAAACAACGCTAAATAAACTCTTAGCACTATAATAATGAAGTAACTGATAACGCGCTATTCTAAGAGCCATTGATGAATGGAATCGGTCAAGTCGCAATCCCTTGGGATTGACGAACGAGTTGGAATGAAAGAAGGAAACGTCTTGATATGTGTTTCAGAAATCAATCTTGTTGTGTTCTTGCCACGATATAGATGTGTGTGTATGTATATAAAAATTTTGTAATGTTAAAATACGCTGATTGGTATGCATCCCGTCCCGCCGGACCACGATGCGTCGCAATTCCAACGCGACTTTTACGTAACGAACAAATATCAATTAAATGGATTTAAGTAATTTTTGTTTTTATAAATAGTAATTAGTGGTTACAAATAATAAGTTACTACAAGAAATTCAATGTGTTCAACACAAAAAAAAAAAAATAATAATAAAAAAAAGCAAAAGAATAAAGTAAAAAATGATCGCGCCGTGGCAATACGACGATCTTGGAACACTTCTTGTATACATATTTCTAAATGTAAATGAAAGCCGAGTATTGAGAAATAAAGATGCGAGACGATGAAAATGGCCACAAAAGAATACGCGAGAGAGGTGTAAAAAAAAAAAATAAGTAAAAATTGAATAACTCAAAAATAAACAATACGGTTGCAGTTACAGGAGGGTGTAAAAAAGAGAGATGAGAAAAGTAACTAACTAACGGTACACATGTATTAGCCAATATTTAAGATTTGAATTACATGCCCTTGGCTATATGACGAGGCGTCGAGGCACGTTCATGCGTATTTAATATTTTATAAAACTGTATTTCTCAGTATGCTAATACTTATATATATATTGAAATATATATAAGTAAAGAAAATAAAAATATTACGGTAAGGAAGTAACTGAAGAAAAATGGGAAAAGCAGGGAAAATAAGGAGAAGATGAGTAAAGAAAAACAAACGACTGTGATATCGAACGATCTTAGGACATTCAATTTCCATGCGAATTGATAAATCTACGAATATAGTGAATTAACATAACTAATTTGTCGATATTGAATGTCGTTTAATATCGAAGGCTCATTGTTTTACCTGAGCTAAGAGGTGAATATTAAGTCGTTACAAGTGAATAAATTAATAAAACAACAATTTGGCTGTTGTCCGATCGGGGAGGGCTGAACGCTCTTGCCGACCCATACATGAAGAAAAAAAAATTGAATTAAAGTATTTTAGGGCATTGTTTCTACTTAAAAAAAAATAATAAATAAAATGAACCGTGTATCGACGGATAAGTTATTATAATACTGCACGATGTTGGTGGGGCTTTTTATAGAAGATAAACGATAACAAAAGAAAATCTCTGTATCTATCCTGCGTCAGATTCTTACAATACAGATGATCCCCCCTCCCCCCACCCCACCCCCTATAATGATCTCGAATGTGAGGAAAATATAGGAAAATGAATAAATGAATAAACAAGTACAAATTCGGTTTGCGTGACAACTGAGAAGAATCTTTTATTATTTGTTGTTGTTTCTCTTGTCTCATGTTTGAAATATTTGTGGTACAATATTTATGTAGATAGTGGGATCGCGTGCGTGGGAAATGGCAGGTATAGAATATAAACGTGCGTATGACCATGGACCAATGTGTGAATGAATGTCATGTCTTTATCAAGGGAAACGAAGAGGACTATTATTTGTCGAGTAAAACTTTTTTCTGTGTTGTATTCAAGTAGCTATGTTATAAATAACTGCTATTCTTTCACTTCACTCTACTCAATTACGATTCACTCGAATTTAATTAAATCAAGCAAATTTTTATACGTTTTTATCAGATCAAATTTTTCGCTAAACTGCCTGCCATGAAATAATATTTTCAATACAAATTGCATTTACAGATTTAAAATGATGGTTACGTAAACCTCATTTTTGGATCAGGAAAACTTTTTCCGAAAATTCAATTCAGTTTCTCTTCTTTCTAGAACCTCGATGGCTGAAGAAAGCTTCGTGAGTCCCCTGAAAGAATGGATTCTTCAAAATAATTACCTGTCCACAAAGCGCGATGCATATCGAGTACTCCATTTCTTCAAATACCTATTTCGCCCAGTTGAAGGACTAATCGACATTTCTCGACCGTGGTAACAAATTAACGGCAACCCAATTATTTATGCACCATATGGGTTGGAAGAAATGTAGACGTTCGAGGTACTTGAGGCATTATTCTTTGTGAACAGGTTACCATTTCCGCGAATCTATTGTTCCATGCGACCGAGGCGGCCTCAGGTATAGTCTTCGGTGGTCAGATTTCAGTTCCTTGTAGGTGGGTCCTAATAGGCTTAGTGTGCCAGTATGATACCTGGGTATAATGCTTTTCGAGCATCACTTGCCAAACGCCGTTCTAGAACTTACTTCACTAGCACAATTTGATGCATTGGGTCATGTTATCGTACAGTGTACGACGTACACGATATTGTAAAATTTTCCCAGAACTCGTTTCGTGATTTTCTGATTAGTAACTCAATCTTCTATAATGGTAATGAAAATTGATGTCGTTTGGCCTACAGAATCGGTTTTGTCTCTGCACGTACCGTGATATGTCTATAAAGAAAAAAATCAGTACCATTAATCAATGAGCAGCTGCGAATCACCGATTCATACTACATAATTAATTATTTAAAGAAAATAAAAACCGTGCACTAATCAAATAAATTATCTACAATATACTATCGTTGATATTCTCTTAGCATATTCTTTTGGCTTGTTTCTATTTCAATAGGTATTAATAGGAGAAGAATAATAACTAATTAAACAATCCTATTTATTTAAACTATCTAGTATTTATTATCTGTTTCTGTTTCGTTTAGCAATTTTTTTCTTTTTCCTCTCTATTCTATTCATAATAATTATCTTATTGCCGTTTCATATCTTCTGACGGCTAAGAAGACTAAGTACCTTTTACGATTTGTTGTTTAGTCCTCTGAGGTTTATCGGACGAGCAGCCTTGGGTAATGAAACAGGCAGGTACCTAGAAAGATTATAATATAATGTCAACCAGTGACGATTATTGCATTTACGTTGCAAATTAAATTCAAAAAAGTATTAAAAAATTCAGTAATAACCGGAGAAAAAAATGGGTGAATATGAGAAGATGTAAAAAGTAACTAAATAGCACAACAGAAAGGGCTATGGATATTATTTATCACTTACACACATATACACTACGTATAATTCATATTATAGAACGATGTTGACTGTGACTGCAATCAAGAGAATTTCTAATAAATAAATGAAAGAAAAATAAATAAAACATACATAATTACAAGACCTATAATACACAAATATAATATGAACGAATGAATATAATATATTATCAATTCAGGTTGAATCACGAAGCATGAAATTGACAAATGCGCATCAATTATGAATACATAATGTATACAGCGAATTCAATCTATGTGATACATAAATGAGAAAACTTTGTTTTTTCGACATGAAGTGGGATGGCAAAAATGTCCACAATATTGCGAGAATGTTTCATCTGATCAAAGGCGTTGTTCGTTCTTCATATTATTGAACAGAAGAATGGGAAGGAAAACGCGTGATAAATAGTTTTGTACTATTCATTTCACTTTATTCAAATTAAATAAACTCTTTTAACGCGTGATAAATAGTTTTGTATTATTCATTTCACTTTATTCAAATTAAATAAACTCTTTTAGATACTTGAAAAATAGAAAAGAACGGAATACCTGGGCATCAGAATCTATTTCAATTCATGATACCGAATAAAGATTATTAATTAATCAATTAATTAATCACTCAATTAATAATAATGCAATTTCACATAGAGAGTAAAAAGTGAAAAAATGATAACGCATCGACCAATTTACCATTCGGTCAGACTTTTATTATACATATTATAGTAAATCGTTAAATTTACACGCTATATCTTTGATAGTTAAATTAAGTGAAGTTTAGAGAGAAAATGAAAGTAAAAAACAAACAAAAAGTGTAAAAAGATACAAGAATAACAGCATTAGTCTGTGCACGTTGTGCAGGTATCGAATGAAGATGAGAGCAGATGAATGTGTCCTAGGTGTTGTATCGAAACATTGAAACATACCTAAACCTACAAGATATGGAAAATAAAAAATTGTTTTCCATTTGAATTCATATGAACGCCCTAAAATTCATTGAGGTTTGGCGACGGTCAAGGTATGATGAAAATATGAAGATGACAAAATTAACGAGATAAAATAATTTCAAAAAAGATGCTGATGCTAATTCTAGGGAGAACATTATCTTACTGGAACATACATATAATTATGAATATTATAATTATTATTATTATTATTATTATTATTATTATTATTATTATTAATGCATAACATATGTTGAAAGATATTCAAAAGATGGTCAGATCGAACTATTTGTTCGTGTGTAGTATTATGTGAATTAATTACCTACCTACCTACGCGAGGAATGACAGGAGAATAATTAAAAAGTAAATGATACAATAAACATTGAGAAAACAGAAAAAAAACAATTAAAACAGCAACAGCGTAATAGAGTGTCTTTATTTATCATGAATTCCTTAACGACGAACAACAAAAAATATACACAATTTGAAGTATGAAATGTGCCAGACAGAGGTTTATCATTTTGCATCGTCAACAATTGAATGATATCAGTTTCCTCCGAACATTGTTTCAGGTTGCTCTGTACTAAGCAGTAAACTTATGACAAGTACAGGATTTCAAAAACATATTCTTATCCGTAGTTGAAATAATTGAATCATCTAATATCGGCTACTTGCCAGTGGCTGATGCATTCCTTTACTTTGGTTCAATTCTTGGCAAACTAGGAATAACCCAGATAACAAAATCTCTGCACAGTGCGCGCATCGCGTACACACGCGTGCGATTTAAACCACACGGCATGCGTCCACATTTGATGTACATAACGCACGCACGTCATGTTGCCGCACGCGTGCGAGTATCATGCGATGCACGTTATGGGACCGTAATCAGGGTTTAAGAGCATGCTACACTCATTTTTTACTCTTTTTACCGACCTTACCGGGTTTTCACTGATAGCAAAGCCTACGCGTCGCGGGCGCGGAAAAGGAACCAAGAGTGCAATTGTAAATGGAATTCCGAAGATATATATCGGAAAACTTCTTTGTTTCATGCAACAATGAAGACGTATTCTTGAAAACTGCACAAAATGGTAATTGTTGTTAAAGACGTATTCTTGAAAACTGCACAAAATGGTAATTGTTTGTGCAGTTTTCAAGAATACGTCTTCATTGTTGCATGAAACAAAGAAGTTTTCCGATATATATCTTCGGAATTCCATTTAGAATTGCACTCTTGGTTCCTTTTCCGCGCTCGCGACGCGTAGGCTTTGCTATCAGTGAAAACCCGGTAAGGTCGGTAAGAAGAGTAAAAAATGAGTGTAGCATGCTCTTAAAAATATTGTTTTTACCAAAATAATATTTAGCGTCTTAATGCAATTCTATATAAATAATTTCGAAACTATTCTATGAAACAATTCTATGGAAATGAGATCGAAATTTCATGACATTTAAGTAATTTCTCTGAATAAATTATGTATTTTTATTGAAGACGGCCGTTGATTCCGTTTTTATTATTTTTTTTTCGAACCGAGCATCGTTTTTGGCGTTTTACTCTCGAACCAACAACAAAATCAAATTTTACCAAGACAAAGTTTTTTTTTTTTTTTTTTTGTTTTCGAGTATCTGATTAAAAAAAAAATCAACGATTTTAAAAACGTCCATCTTGATGATGATAATTGAGGTCACCATACGACCTTAAAAAATGGCGGAACATTTTTCAAAAATTAGATACATAATTTTTGACCAAAACGAACCAAAAAATCCATTTGCATCAAAATCCCAGGGGTCACGCTGGTGAGCGGTCGGTTTGACGTGGAATGCCCCATATAATATCAATTTCGTATGGAAGTGAAAATAAAAAAATTTTCAGAAAGAAAACATTTAATAAAAAAAATGCATCGAAAAATCGCACCTGCTCTGTAAGGTGAGTCAAGGGACACATGCGTATCTTATGATGTGCCATCGTAGACTGGCTCGTTTATTATGGTTCTGTACAGGTGTGAATACATGGTAGGTAAGGTAGGTATTCTAATATTCTTACATCTCCCTTTTTTTTTTTTTTTTTTTTTTTTTTACACACTTACTTAATCTACTCTAATTGTAATCTGTTCGGCGGTTTGCTTATTCTACCTCTTGCTGTTGTAGTAGCTTCGCTAATTACTTCTCTTGATTCCAGTTCGGAATTGCTTTCGTACATGCTTATGTCGTTAGTTGACGAGTCTAATATTTGTACGCTTGATTCGTTTTGTGCATCGTCGTCGGTTGATTCTGACAATTGTGCACTTTGAAATGTTTCATTGTGTGTCTGGTCGTTGTCGTCAGATTCTGAGTTCTGTCGACGTTCGGTCGGGTCAATTTGTGAATTATCGTGTGTTCCGTCATCACTGTCGCTGTCAGGGATATCAGGAATGTAGTATGTTACTGTCTTGTTTTTTGTTTTATTTTCAGGTTTCGGCTGAGTGACTTTTTGAGTTCGAGTTTTCAACGGCTTTATGAATCGTCTATTTCTTGTCAGCACTCCACCTTTTGCTGTTTTTACCTGATAACGTCTGTCACCTGTCTGTTTGACTACTTTGGCTGGTTGCCATTGTCCTTTAGGTTTCAATTGTACGTATGCGTCTGTATTGTCTGGGATGTCAGGAAGGGTCCTAGCACCTTTTTGGTTGTAATACTTCGACTGGTCTGTTTGCAATTTTTTAATTAACATTCTTAATTCGTTTGTAGGTGTGGGTTGTGGTTCGTACTTATGTGTAGGTTTTGGGAGGGTGTCTCTTAGTTTTCTAGACATTAGAATTTCCGCTGGTGATAGTGATCCTAATATGGGTGTGTTTCTATAGTGAAGTAAGGCTAGGTCTATATCTTTTTTGTCGTCGAGGATCTTTTTGATAATTTTTTTTACCGTTTGAATATGTCTTTCGGCCATGCCATTAGACTGAGCATTCGTTGGGGATGACGTTTCGTTGCTGAATTCCCAAGTTCTTGCGAATTCGTTGAATTCACTGGAAGTAAATTGTGTGCCCCCATCGCTTACTAAGATTAATGGTATGCCGTTTCTCGAAAATATTGCTTTTAGGTGTTTGATAATGTTTCGGCTTGTCATATTTTTATTTAAATCTCCTACTTCTACGTATTTTGAGTAGTAATCTACGACGAGCAGGTATTTCTGGCCATTTGTCTCGTAGATGTCACATGCTATTTCATTCCAGGGTAAGTTTGGTATGTCGTGGGGCTTCAATGGCTCCCTGTTCTGTGAGTTTGCATATTTTTGACATAATGGGCAATTTTCTACAGTCTGTTTGATCTGATTTGTGATTCCTGGCCAGAATACCGAGTTTTGAGCTATTTTGAGAGTTTTGTTTATTCCCAAATGAGTGTAGTGTACTTTGTTTATCATGTCTTGTCTCATTTGTTTTGGTATCACTAGCTGATCATTTTTAAATATTAAACCATCTACTATCACAAGGTCGCTCTTGTGCTTAATATATGGTCTAATTTTTTCATCTATTGACTTTGAATCGTTGGGCCAGCCTCTCAAAATTACCTCTTTTAACAATTTTAGCTCTTCATCTTTGTCTGTACTCTCTAATAGTTGTTTAATTTTGTCTTTGGTCGCGTTTACATAATTTACAGAGCAAATTTGCGATTCTATTTCTTCTGACCACCCAGTATATTTGTCATTTTTGTCGTATGCGCGTGATAACGCGTCCGCTATATGTAGTTCTTTTCCTGGTTTGTATACAACTTCTATGTCATATTTTTTTAACTGTACTAGCATTCTTTGGAGTCTGCCTGGACACTTATTAAGTGGTTTTTTAAAAATCGGGACCAATGGCTTATGATCCGTTTCCACTATTATTGGTTTTCCAAAGATGTAGTAGTGAAATCGCTCTAACCCAAAACAAACTGCTAATAGTTCCTTCTCTATTTGAGCGTATCGAGTTTGTGTCTCAGTCATCGCTTTCGATGCGTAAGCACATGGTAGTCTGTTCTGAAGGAGAACAGCTCCTAGACCTGCTTGTGACGCATCGACTGATACTATTGTTTGTTTATTTATGTCAAAAAACTGAAGCACTGGGCTATTTATTAGATCTTTCTTTATGTTATCAAATGCTTGCTGCATGTCTGCATTCCATTCGAAAATTACGTCTTTCTTTAACAGATTTCTTAAGGGCTCGGTTTTGTCTGACAAGTTTTTTACAAATTTACCAACGTATGTTATCATTCCGATTATTCTTTGCAAATCCTGTTTATTTTCAGGTGTTGGTAGTTTGAGAATTGCCTCTATTTTGGATAAATCTGGCCCTATTCCTTTTTCGGAGATAGTGTGTCCTATAAAATTGATCACGTTTTTGCCAAACTGACATTTTTTTTTGTTAAATTTGACTCCGTTCTCTCTAGCTTTTTCGAGTACTTTTTTGAGTCGCTCATCGTGTTCAATCTTAGTTTTGCCGTGAACTAAAATATCGTCTATATAGACTTCTACGCCCTCTATGTCAAAAATTTCTTTGAATCTGTGATGAAACACTTCGGCAGCTGTTTTGATACCAAACGGTAGTCGTTTGAACTTGTATCTGCCGAAAGGCGTGCCTATTGTACACAGTTCTGAGCTCTCTTCATCAAGTGGCACTTGGTAGAAACCTGACTTACCATCCAATTTGCTAAAAATTGTGGCTCCGTTGACTTTACCGAATGTTTCTTCCATATTTGGAATTTGTCTAGGCTCTAACTCTATCTGATTATTGATATCAATTGGATCCATGCATATTCGGATTGAGGCGTCAGGTTTCCTTACAATAACAAGTGCGTTTACCCACTCCGATGGTCCCTCTTTTTTTTCTATTATTCCTTCGTTTTCTAACTTATTTATTGTTTCTTTTAAGGGGGCCATGAGTGGTAGTGGAACTCGCCTTGTAGGCTGTATTACTGGCTTTGCATTTGCTCTGAGTTTTATTTTGTACGGTTTATTTATGCAACCTGTTCCTGAAAATACGTCTGAGTATTGTTTCTCTAATTGTTCATACTTATTTATTTCAATTGAGTCAATTCTCTGTACTAGTTTAATTTCTTCTGACGTCTTTCGTCCTAGAAGTGGTTTGCCGAACGTGTCGACAACAAAAAATTCTATTTTGTAATTTTCTTTATTTCTCTGACAATCGATTTGACATTTGCCTAGAACTTTTAGTGTATTTCCGGAATAGGAGCTTAATTTGATTTTTGTATTTTGAATCGTATTCTCGGATAATTTTGCTTCTCTGAATACAGTAAGAGGAAGGACGTTGGCATCCGCTCCTGTATCAATTTTGAATTCAACCATTGTTTGTTTGTTCACTAGGAGTTGTGTATGCCAACGTTCTTTCTCCCTGTTGTTCTCGATAGCTGCGATGAACAGATACTCATCTGTATCGGATGCTTCAAAATCATCGTTTTGTTCGATGTTTTGTTCTATGTCATTTACGCCGCGTGTCTTAGTCTTAATACTATTGTGCTTTTTATAACACACACTTGCAGCATGATTTCTGCCTTCGCAATAAGCACAGATTTTATTATATGCTGGGCACTTATTTATTGGATGAGATTTGCCGCACTTTGTACACGAACTTATGTGTTTCACTCTTTGTTGACTCGCTGTCTTCTTTCCGTAGTGGTGTTTCTTCACTGCGTCGACGGTCGTTGTTTGTTTTGGTTCCATCTCTCGTGACCTCTCCTTGGACTTCTCGATGATGTAGCAAAGTTCGATTGCTTCTTCGAGCGCTATCTCGTCCTTTTGTAATAATTTCTCCCGCACTGAATTGTCGGTTACGCCACACGTGATCATTGTTTTTATAAGATCATTTTGCAGCTCACCTAACTTGCATTTTTGCGCCCGCTTCTTCAGTTCCGTGATGAACTGTTCTAAAGTTTCACCGGGTTGCTGGCGATATGAGAAAAACTGGTGCCTCTCGTATGCTAAATTTTCCTTGGGCAGGAAGTGATTTTCAAACTTTTGTATCAGACTACTTAGCTTGTCTTTTTCACCGTCGGCAAATGCGAAGGTCGTATAAATTTTGAACCCTTCTTCGCCGATATAGTGGAGTAGTTGTGCACACTGCGTTGCTTCAGGTTTTTTTTTGCTTCAACCGCGATTAAATAATTCTCAAACCTCGCTCTCCACGTTCGCCAATTTTCTGCGATGTTTCCGTCCATAGACATGCTTGGTACTCCTCTCACTTCCGCCATCTTCTCTCTAATTTTGTTGTTCTATTTTTCGTTTGATTAATTCGACGTTATTATTTTTTTTTTTTTTTGATTTTATTTGTTCAATTCACTTTTGTCGTTGTTTATTTGATTTTTCATTTTCTTTATTTCTCGCACTGAGATAATTTCGACTCGCGATATTCGACTACCGACTGCGCCATGTAAGGTGAGTCAAGGGACACATGCGTATCTTATGATGTGCCATCGTAGACTGGCTCGTTTATTATGGTTCTGTACAGGTGTGAATACATGGTAGGTAAGGTAGGTATTCTAATATTCTTACATCGGACGATAATTGAACTTGAAAATAATACTTTCCCGATTTCTGTAGAAGCATTTTACAAATCTCATAAACTTATTATAAGTGATCCTCTTATATACTATAGGATGATTGCACACTGACATCACTGCGTCTGCATGTGGTGCGACGCACATTAGCAGCACACATGATTGTGCATTTTCACACGCGTGCGGGCTCAGTGCGACTCTTTGTGCTAGCGCGGGTGATGCATTTTCGCCCGCGCGACGTGATCCGCACGTCGTGATGATTTCGTGCGTCGCACGATTGTTATCTGGGAAGTATGTATACATATATCTGATGCAGCAGACATTCATCCGAGCACAAAGATTAAAGTATGCAAGATTCCAAACTACTATCAACGCTGAGAAAAAACGACGAAATGAAGTAGGTATGTAAATTTGTATTTGTATTTGGGTGATTCTACAGAAATTGGAATTATTTCGGCGAAATAATTCCAATTTCGCCCGAAAATTGTCCTCAGAGTTTTTCATTTAATCCAACCACCGTCATTGTTTTTTTTCATAGCACACGATCATATATCACTGTTACGAAAAGGGCCAGTCAAAATATTATGTATTTACATTTTTGACAGTGTTTTTAGAAAAAATACCTCCAGGGGACTGAGAATTTGATAGAAATATTGTGTATTTAAAAAATAATTGTCAAATTAGGCAATGCTTGACCAAAGGATTCTTTGATATCAAGTGTTTTCAGCGTCCATTTTTTGCTAAAATATGCCTCACTTGCTTTGTTTTCGGTTTTCAAATGAAGCAATGTTTTAGTCGTTTGTACCTGTTGAAAAGTAATTTTCGAGCCATATTTGTTAATGAAGCTCAGAAATTGGCTCGCATGATATACATAAATGATAACAGAATGTAAGAACTTCAATTTTGCAAGTCCCCTGCAAAAATTTCATACAGGGGACTGAGAACAGGGGAACTGAGATTTTGCGAGAAAAACGTAGATAACTCGCAATCAAATAACTCTTACATTGAATGGTTGTAAATACAGCTTTGCATCGTAGTTATAATGATAATATAGCGAATTAGAAATAAAAAAGTATACACATTCAATAAATAAGGCATGCCAGGGGACTGAATTGTTGACTGGTACCACTACGTGTTTTCTCGCTTGAAGCGCGATTTTAACTGAGCAAATTCGCTTGGGGTCAAAATGAACTGCATATATGTTGACTTTACTACAAAAACTTCAGTTAGGTAACAGCACTTGATTTTCGGTTTTCTGAAATTTTTCAGTTGTTTTAACGACAGGGGACTGAGATCATAAAAGTTGTGACCAAGTTCACTGTCGCTATAAAATTTTAACAAAGACAACAAAAAAACTAAAAATGTCATAATCGTAGACTACAATATATGCACTATATAAGGTAACATGCGTGAGAAAAAGTGAAATTGCACTGTTTTTCTTGTAGATACTATACGTTATCGCAATTTTGCGATTGTGACATGGCAGGGGCCTGAGATTTCGGCCCATTTTGAGTGATTTTGAGTGAAAAAAAATTTACAAATCCTGTATTTTTTTCGTGCGGGCTACGTAGCGACCGAGGGGTTAACCACTCTTGAAGTCAGGTGTACACCTTGCCGAAAAGTCAGTTGAAGTCAGTTGAAGTCAGCTGAAGTCAGCTGAAGTCATTTGAAGTCAGTGAGTCAGTTGAAGTCAGCTGAAGTCACTTGAAGTCACTTGAAGTCAGTTGAAGTCAGCTGAAGTCAGCTGAAGTCAGCTGAAGTCAGTTGAAGTCAGCTGAAGTCAGTTGAAGTCAGTGAGTCAGCTGAAGTCAGTTGAAGTCACTTGAAGTCACTTGAAGTCAGTTGAAGTCAGGTGTACGGTCGACGGACGAGTGGTTATTAACCCCTCGGTAGCGACGATTATTTTCCTACGATTATGGTGAAGCAATCATTTTTATTCACGCTTTCAATTCACTTAAAATCGCGGGCCGCGGAAAATTCCAATTTTTGTAGAATCACCCATTTGTATTTATTTATCGAAACAAAAATTGTACATTGTACAAATGGCGTCGTACAATAAATTGTCGAGTAGAATTCGTGAGTAAAATCAAGAGCTTCCTGTGTAGGAAGAAACGGGAGAAAAAAAATGTAATCAAAAAGAGGTCGCAATATTAATGTTATCTTCTGTTCTTGTAATTCACGGATTATGTAGAACGATGCGATGCTGAATCGAATCATCGTGCTACGAAAAAAATAACTGAAAAATCGTTGGATGAAACGTACAATTGAGATGCTAGCTCAAATACCATCCTTGAAGGCGTATTTCGAAATTGAATCACGGTTATGGTTGCATCATTGTCCTTTTTTTAACGCATTCAATGAACATTCGACGAAACTACGCAACCGTACACGCAAATAACGGATCTTTCGAGACCAGAAGAATATAGTTGGCTGGACAAGAATGTTTCGTTGATGCAAACAAAAAATTTTGGTTGAATAAATTAGCTGAAACAACCAAAAGCGATTTGAACCAACTACTTCATTCAGTCATTCAGTCACATGTCGACCGCTCCTAAGAATAGAGCCTTAGCTCGCGAAGCTCGCTTATATCGCCCTATCTCAGAAGTAGCACTTATAAGATCGTAGCTCGCGCTCCCGCTTATAAAGCCTCAGTTCGCCGATCGTCCATATAAAACTATAGGCGAAACGGCGAACTGAGGCTTTATAAGCGGGAGCGCGATCTACGGTCTTATAAGCGTTACTTCTGAGATAGGGCGCTATAAGCGAGCTTCGCGAGCTAACCCTTAGTTTCCATATACGCGTTACCGTGCGTTAAAACGCACGCGTTAGCGCGTCGAACCAATCAGAAGTGTTGCCCCACGCTTCTGATTGGCTTGACGCGCTAACGCGTGCGTTTTAACGCACAGTAACGCGTATATGGAAACTAAGGGTATTAGGCTTTATTCTTAGGAGCGGTCGATGTGTGTATGCTTATGGGTTGTGATGACAGAAAACCACCCACTTTATTGACACAAATGTTATTGATTTATGACAACAAATTTCCTGACAAAATTATTCAATCGAACCAACTCTGAACAAATTGTTAAATTGAGCACGTGTTACGAATTGAAATAATTAGTGTAAATAGATTTAGCTGACTCGAGAAATTCTGTTTTTCCGTGTAGGCAACAAATCGCTTGTGGTATACATAGATACCACATCGCCTACTTAAATCGAATCGGAATCGGTAATGATAATCCGAAATCCGTTGAAATCAGGTTGAAATTGTAACGTATTTCACGAAACGACTCCATCGCTTGAAATCGCCGGTAATCGTAGAAAAACATGCGATATTCGAAATTCCCGCGTCCAGTAGCATCTAATCATCAATGATGATCGAGTTCCGAAAAGTGACGCAAACAGCGTTCGTGTATCGATCTTTTGATCACTGGATCACTCTCCGTTGATTTAAAAATACTTGATTTAGCCTCCAATCTCTCTACTACGCAACGTTTCATGGACGTAGTCACGTGTCGTTCCTTTGATCAGGGAAGTGCAATGAGTTGGACCAATGGGTGTAGACCACGATCGCAATGGCGGTGTGGCTAGTCAGGTTTACGATATCTTACAGATAAGTCAACATTTTGTGTATAGTGTTGATCCAGTACTGCCGACTTATACGGACCAAAAACACGCATCTAAAATAATATCCTCGACAGCCATGTTCCAGTACTGGCTTTTACTGGTCATAATCGAACTATCTCTAGACGGTGAGATATTCTAACCTTCTTAACATTCTTTTTTGAACAATTTTAAGGTCCAAAAATATCCACGAAAATAATCCTACCACTTTATACTATAACGCCTACGATATATCGTTTCAGCTGCTCTCAGTGTCTCCCAAGCAGAGATTGACAGGCATTTAGAACTGGGGAGAGAATTTTTAGCTAGAGGTCAATTACAAGATGCGCTATCACACTATCATGCAGCTGTTGGTAAGTCAATGTTTCTTCGTTTAATACTCGATTACTATTATTATAAATTAGTAATTACCGAGATGTCAATCTCAATTCAGTGATAACAATTTTATACTATTTTCCGGAATATTTCATCTGGCATGCCACCTAGCTCAGACCTGTAGAAAAGTCTCTTGATATTGAACGTTTTTATGTTATTTTATTTTATTTTTTACTCGGAAACAGAGGGGGACCCGAACAATTATCTCACATACTACAAGAGGGGAACGGTATACCTAGCTCTTGGAAAAGCCAAATTTGCCTTACTCGATTTGGACAAGGTCTTGGAGCTGAAACCCGACTTCCATGCTGCTAGATTACAGCGCGGTAACGTCTTGCTGAAACAGGCAGACCTAGACACTGCAGAAATTGATTTTCACAATGTGGTAAGTACCCTGCGTCGGAGGTATTGAAAGAATTAGTCATAATTCAGTTACAGTTGCGATATTCTCGATGATTTATTTACATTTTGCTATCTTTAGCTCGCGGTCGACCCGGCAAACGAAGATGCTTTGAATGCGTTGTATAGAATAGCTCCCGTCAGAGAGGATATACAAATGGCTGAGGCGTTACTGTACGACGGCGACTATGGCTCAGTCATACAAGTGATTAATCGAATCATTGAAGTATGTCCGTGGGCTCCTCACCTTAGAGAAATGAGAGCTGAGAGTCATGCAGCCTTGGGTGATCATATGAGTGCCATATCTGATATACGCTCTACTACTAAGCTTTTAGCCGATAATACTGAAGGATACTACAAGCTATCTTCGCTTTTGTATCGGTTAGGGCAAGTCGACGAAGCTCTGAAGTGAGTTCGGGTCAGATTTTCATCCTGTGCACTACTCTTTTTCCCATCTTCACTTGGAATACTAAAAAACAACGTAATACTGACTTTCAGGGAGATTCGAGAGTGTCTGAAGTTGGATCCAGAGCACAAACAGTGTTTCCCACACTATAAGAAGGTGAAAAAGATCGCCAAGTTTTTTACCAACGCAGAGGCAGCGTCAGAATCAAAAGAATACGAGAGTTGTATCGAAAGTAGTAACAAAGTTCTCAAAAATGAACCTAGCAACCAAAATGTTCGTTACTTGGCCATGCAGCTACTCTGTCGTTGTTATCTTGGCAACGGTGACGCTACCCTTGCGATAGAAAGTTGTGGTGAAGCCTTAGACATTCAACGAGATCCAAGCTTATTCTGTGATAGAGCTGACGCTTACCTTGCTGCGGAGCAGTATGATGACGGTAGGTGGCAATTGGCGGAATCATTGATGTTATTACTCGACTTTTCTATAACTCTACTTAAATTTGCATTCCAAACAGCGATGAGAGACTTCAAAGAGGCGTTAGAAATCGATGGAAATTTTCAACGAGCCAAAGACGGACTTCAAAGGGCACAGAAATTGCAGAAGCAGTCAGAATCTAGGGATTACTACAAGATACTTTCCGTTCCGAGAACTGCGACGAAGAAAGAGATAGTTAAAGCGTACAGAAAAGCAGCCCAGAAATGGCATCCGGATAATTTCCAGGAGGGGGAGGAGAAGAAACGTGCGGAACGGAAATTCATCGACATTGCAGCTGCTAAAGAAGTTTTGACGGATCCTCAGAAGCGAGCGAGATTCGATCAGGGCGAGGACCCGTTAGATCCGGAATCTGGAAAGCAACAAGGGTTCAATCCCTTCCAAGAATTTCACCACTTCCATGGCTCGCCGTTTCAATTCAAGTTCCACTTCAACTAGCGACTTTACCGAAGTTAGGAGGTCTATTGCTGATCAGCCGAATGTTTCTCGTAACGGAAGTCATAATTTCGTGAATACAATGGGTAAAATGCACATTAGAGACACTCTAGCTTTTTCTTTTAATACTAAATTTTTAATCGAACAGCTGCGAGCGTGGATTCAAGACGCAGAGGTAAATCTGATATCAAAATGCTTGAATGATACGTCAAAGAGTACTGGATACCAAGGAAATTCTGGAACAGTCTTCGTAGCTTTAATAACTATCATTTTACACGGAAAAAACGCGGAGATTTAGAACATTTACCATATTTTTTAAAATAAATATTCTACATAGTATTATTTATATATCTATTCAGGCTCACAGGCAGACCTGTTTATAGCCCCTTTAAGTAACCAACGTCCTCGTGAACTATAATTTCGGCACATATGGTTAGTTGGTTACTTCAATGCGTAATATTTTAGCCCCTTAGCGAGAAATATTCATGACTTTTCAAGTATAATTCAATAAAATATTTTTTCCCATGAATAATCATTCATCTTTTCGAAATCGAGGAATCAGATCGTTATATTGGAGTTACAAGTACCAATTTGATGATGACTGAATGGTATGTGGTATTTTACCATTAGATTAGATTATTTCTATTTGAGGTTTAATCAAGATCGAATGAATTGAAATTTTTAAATACAGAATTATCGAAAAGTCCTGAAAATTAAATAGTAACTACTAATTAGTGAATCAAATGTGAAGATTCGCGTTTACAAATCTAAATGTAGTTGTTTCCTATATTGCATTTATCAGCAACGGAGCATTTGTCAGTACGAAAGTGAAATTCCTTCGTAATCCGAAAATCGGTCATTGGTGATAGGTAATGATTGTTTCAATTCAAGGATTTGTTTCGTCTGAAACATTCTCGATAGGATGATAAGTGTGAACAAAAATTACGGTTAAGAATACGTTTAATAATCCTTATAATAGTTTGAGCGACTGAAATTGTGACACAGCGTGGTATCCATTACTCTTTTCCTGATATTTGAGTATAAAAATTATAAATTTATCTCATACAGTAAATGAAAAGATTAACTATCTTGAATTCACTAACAGGAATCTTGTTTGCTAGATGAATTAAAAACCTGTTTTGGTTCGCCATCTCCGAATTATGTTGAAAAAAAATATGGCGGAATTTAGTTCGACTTGCAATAAAATTCTCAAGGTCAGATGACATTTGAAGTTTTGGCTGATATTTCGTTGTGCAAAATAAAATTTCAATTTCCTATATGCAATTGGTTATTCGATCATGTATGGAATCTATCGAAAATTATAAATCGTTTCTGCAGAAATGAGATGGCTTGAAGGGTCCAAAAGACAACATAGCGCGAATATTGAACTTAGTAATTTTGCCCTTTTCGCCTTTTTCGAGTATCTCAACACGCCAGTTATAACAATGAATGGTATCATTCATATGCAGTTTTCCCGTCCCACGTTCTCTGGATGGTTACTATAATTTTTGTTGTAAAATTCTAATTGAGAAACCGTTGACGATGGACGGGATGGGGTGCCGTTCGTTTGAATGAATGGCGGGTACAGGTATTGTGTATATATTATACATATTATCTGTAATTTGTATATCTTTTCTTCACTCAATGCTTATAATTATTATATACTACATATAGTATACATAAAGAAATTGAATGCATACGAATGTGTGTGTTACGTTTGCGTGAGTGAGTATCAGAATTTCTTGTACATACTGTATCACTGATAAGTTTTGTTTAAATATATATTTGAATAATTTATATTACTATAGTAGCATGATGAAGTTTTATTTCTTACTACCCGAGTCCGTCTCATTTCCTCATCGTTTCTATCTAAAATCATATTCCCCGCTATCAACTGTCGTCGCGGCCATTAAAATTTAGGAATAAGGATTTTGCCATTATTGTTGCGTGAAACAAATATATTTTGGGATGTAGGTGTTCAGAGTTTCATGCGGAATTTCGCTGTCATCTTTTTTTTCGCTCCTGTTAGACGTAGCCCATGCGGAGGTCCCGGTTCGAACCCGGGCTGGGGGAATTTTTACTCGAAAGATTTTTAATAAACTGTTAGTCAGTTTTTTCGGCCTTTCTGTGGTCTGAATGCACTCGAATTGAGTGCCGTTCCACAGTTAGAGGCATAACGAATAAGATTGGTTCGTATAGTCCGATATCATCACCATCATGATTTTCAAAAAAGTCAATTTTTCGACGTGTAATGAACTTTGGATAAAATATTAATGTTTTTTGGAGTATGTAGAATATGTTGAATCACGCTGTACTGGTCCCCTTGACAAAAAAAAGTTTGGGTCAGGTAAAAAAAAATAGGAAAAATTCGGCTCACATTTTCGCGCTCGGGAAACTGTTTTACGTTAATCATACGATTTTTGTGAATTTTTCCAGATTTAAAAAAAATGGTCCTTTTTTTCGGTCGAAAAAAATCATAACTCAAAAAGGGATTTTTTTTCAATCTGAAAAAAATCAGAAAAATGTTTTAGAGCAAGTACAACAAATAAAAAAATTATGAAGCAGATAAAAAAAGTTGCGGTCACGAGCCTAGGTGAATTGACGTGGACAGCCCCATTTATAGAAATTCTAGTTCTCGAAACTGGACGGAACCCCGTGGGAAATTTGATTGAATGCACGGTTCAAAGCTTGGTTTATTGACACGTTGACTGAATGTATCAAGTAAATATGTGTACATTATTCAGCATCTCGTTCATTCCACGGTAGTTCGAGTATATATTAACCTAACAATAAATTAAAAAAGGGCCTGTATTTTGGAATTGAAAAATACCGATTTAAATATAATTGTGATAAAGGACTGGATACCATCAGCTGTTTTCATATTTTTTTTAGCCATTAGCCATATTTTTTAGCCTGAGGGTCACTCAGGGGGAAACTGTAAAATATGACCATTCTTTTGTTTATTCACAACCTCAAACTCAACTCCACTATCTTGTTCATCCGTAGTCCTAGCCGCATTACATCTGTGATAATGCGTGTGAACAAACTATTCCAGATGGCAGCAGGGGGCGCCATGCTGGTGGCGCCACCATCTGTTTCTTATTTTTTTGTTTATTAGAAAAAAAAGAAGGGCGCGCTGCCATCTTGGTGGCTTAGCCCCCTGCTGCCACCTGAAATTGTTTCGGGTAACAGACGCAATTCGCACGCGGCTCGAAACCTCTGAATAATACGAGCATTTGACCATTTTTTATTTTCTTTTATTTTTTTACTTATATTTCACAGATTCAATGCTCAGCGCCAATGCCATTGAGGAAACGTAGCGTTGATGAAACAACTAGATTTAAACTGCCCGCGGGAATCGGTCCTGAAAAAGTTGCAAATGGCGCTAAGCAATAGTGAGCGCTCAACGGCGCCAGTCCACTATCCAGTTTAAGTATATGACCAAAGGGCTATTCACTTCGACTTTGGATGTACGTACAGGTGGCTTCCGACTTTCGAAGACCTCAAAAGACTACCATTTGAGTATTATGAGGAATTCTTCGAATTCTAACCGAAGACTTCCAAAGACTTCCATAGACTTCCGACTCGGAAGTTCCGAGACCTGTGTACAAAGGACTTCCCAATAAAATAGCGCTTCGCACTTTACACTCTGTATGTCGTATGCCCTTGTTTTCGTTTTCTATCGAGGGATACGTTACGTCATTTGAATATGGTACTGTGATTGCAAATTCTGAAGTAACAGCTACTCAGAAAGCCTTTTTGACCAGCTTCAGCGATTCTTCAGCACAGTTTGACTGATTCCATTAAAAAAAAATTAAAGAAGACAAATATCGTTAATTATCAGCTGAATTTTTCAGATTACATACTTCTAACCGTGTATCGAATTCGTTGGTGGGAGGTAATACGAATTCTTAAAAATCATACGCCTTTGGGCGGTTTCACTGCGCCAGCTGACTGTAGCGTGATAAAATTATGAAATCATATTTGTAGCTTGTGATCTTTGAGTAGCATGATTTGAGGTCATTTTTTAGAAGGTTTTTTGGAATACATCGAAAGCAACACGGAGAGAAATTTATAAGAAATTTTCCCATACTTCGTATAGCAATCGCGTGATATACTTTGATTATGACGATCGTTGCTATTTTCATACATAACGTCACTATAAACCTAGGAACGAACTCTTGACAGGGTAACATAGTAATTGTTGTACGTATTTTAAAAATTGTATGTAAGTTTTCCTTGACAACAGAACAATCTGTATTATATCACTGAGAAATACAACGCAAAAATTATTTGAAACTATACGTGAAGTATTTTAATACTTGCTATACAAGGATGATCATTCCCAATATACCATGGCACACGAAATGCTAGGTTGGGAATTATGACATAATTTCTAATAATCCTAGGACTAGATGCAATCTGTATACTAATCATTGCCATACAGGTGATGCCTAGGTGTTCGCCACCACACCATTCTAAACGATGCTTGAGCAACATTGTATCCGTAACCATCCGTCTATGAGCTCGAACCACTCGTATAGTAAGGATTCCCATACAGTATAGCCGCCGCCAGCCTTTGATAGTGCAATTTTTGGAGACTGCCGCATAGCGTTTTGAGAAGTTTGCTGCGGCGTTCCCAAATGCTCAGTTGCGTATCACCATGATTCACGGCGAGTGGCTGCGTCCACAATTTTTATTAGATAAGGACCTGGAATCTACAGTGTGTTCATGTAATAACTCTGGCCATACTTCTAGGGTGTGTAGGGGCTACCTAGACAAGCATTTTGAGGTATGATACCCATGGTCGGAAACTCATCCTAACGACTGTGGAGGGCTTCGAAGGATATGGTACCGCGCGCTTGTTCGTAGCGTAATAAATCAGATGTGATCACTTTCGACACAATATTTTATTTACAAAGTTCTTGTGTCAGATCAACAGAACGATAATCTTTGAAGAAAACAATAAACAATTAGAAAGAAAAAGAAATCATTGAATGAAACATTGGGTCGAAAGTGATCACATATATCTGATTCAAATTCAAGGTGTCTACTCAAGTCAGGATCTACAATTCCCTGAGAATTCCACGATATTCCAGGGAAATATTTAATTTTTCCAGGCGTATCGAGATACCATTTTTATTGCTATTTCCTAAAATACGCTAGGCACATTTTTTTTTCAATTTAATACTGGTGCCCAATATTCCCCAATACTCCCTGTACAACCCAATATTCCCTAAAAAATTCAGGAGGAGAAAAAAAAAATCTCTGAGATTTCCAGGACCACCAGGTTTTTCAAGGACGTAGACAACCTGTCAATACACTACAAACAAGCGCGCAGTACCAAATATTTCAAAGCCCTCCACAGCCATTAGGATGAGTTTCCGACCATGGGTGTCTTCCCTCAAAATGCTTGTCTAGGTAGCCCCTATACACCCCTAGAAGTATGGCCAGAGTTAACATAAACACCCGTATAGTTATTACTTATGTAAATAAATGTAGTGACGGCTTTTTTTACATCATGAAGAAGTGGATCTAAGGTTTTAAAAAATAACAGATTTATGTATTTTTTAATAGAAAATTGTTCTGTATTTTTTTTCGTGTTTACGCTCCGCAATACATCTGTCACAGTGGGAAAAAAATGGATTTGAATTTAACGTATTAGGATTTCTTTGATTTAATGAAATAAGCCAAGTTCCCGTCATTATTATTGATACCAAATAAATTATTCGTTATTTCTTTGGGGTAACATCAAATCTATTTGGGTTGAAGAAGATTTATTTGAAAGTGGCATATTTCATTAAATCGAAAAAATCCTAATATATTATATTCAAATACATTTTTTTCTCGGTGTGGGGCGTACCATTCCTCTCCCAGTATAATTTATAATAAAGTACGTATGGAATACTTTACATTAAAGTATTATAACGCGTACTATGCTACTGTATTACTCCCGTTACAGTGCGTGTAGAATAACCGTATGTCTACAAAAAAATCTATGAAGAAAAATTCCCTTCAACAAAACATATTTCTTCAAAAATACCTACCAACAAAAATTCGTCTTCAACAAAACTCGACCTTCAAAAAATTTTTCTAAAAAAAGAATCGATATCAGATACAACTGCCAAGTACAATACATGAAAATTGAATTAGAGTAAACGGCATTGTGCTCGTTTGCTCGCTACGCTCGCTCACTCGATTGGTTTTTCATAATTATTGTGAAACAAAATTCGAGGAAAAAATTGGAGAAAAAAGTTTGGGGAGTGGTACTCGGCGGGCCATCATAGCAATGTATAAAAATGGCACATGGGGACCTGAATGAATACTCCTGCATTTACCCACACCTGGCCCGCCAAGTTACTCACTACTCCGCTTAACTCACTCACGAGTATTTACATTTTTCGCCACATGCGTCGCTGCTGTACGGTCGTATGCAGAACTTCGATAGCAGCGACGCATGTGGCGGCGAGCAGAAAGAAAAACGGTAGCTGTAACGGTGACTCCTGGCATCACAGCGATGCGGGCCTCGTTGCCAGGACCTGTATAGGTATACGACCGTGGTTACCGTACAGATAGAGTATCCGCCATGCCCTATACCCCCTACAGACGTATCAGTACCGTAACGCGCCGATAGATGGTTGGCTGTCTTTAAGGTTCTCACGAGTAAATTTGCACCGTGCTGGCTACACTTACGCGTCACCACACAGTCTAAATCCTCCTCGACTTTGAAGTCGTAGAGTGGACGGAGGTCACCAGGAACTAATTTAGTTCTAGTTGTGACACTCATATGAATATTAATGGCGTTGGTACATAGGTTGTTCAACCTTTAAATATATGGTTTAAAAAAAAATTTAATGGCGGAGAAAAAAATGAATATTGAATATATTGCTGAATCAACTAAATTGATTATACATACCGACTTAAACTTATTTCATAGATTTTACCAGCTTCAGAACATGGCGTAGCCATATCTGATAATTCAAAAAAAAAAAAAAAAAAATTTACCAGCTAACTAGCTGATGATTCGAGCTGAATAGCAGATTGAATGTACGATCATACATACATCGTAATCTACGTCGTAATCTACGCGTAAACTACGTCGTAAACTATGTCGTAAACTACGTCGTAATCTACGTAGTAATCTACGTAGTAGACTACGTAGTAATCTATGTCGTAATCTACGTAGTAATCTACGTCGTAATCTACGTAGTAATCTACGTAGTAGACTACGTCATAATCTACGTAGTAAACTACATCGTAATCTACGTCGTAAACCACGTCGTAATCTGTCGTAAACTACAGTCCCAAATTCCGGTGTAGTTTCCGACGTGGTTTCCGACATCGCTTACGCCCTAGTTTACGACGTAAGTTACGACGTAGCTTACGACGCAGCTTACTACGTAGGATCCGTCGTCGGAATTTTCAATCGGGATGTAACAGGCGATTGGCGCCCGCTAGGGGCTAGTCACTCTCTAGCAGAGTTGGGGGTTTTTGTAATTAAATACATTCTAATTACAAATTGCGAATGTAATTGGTAATTAGAACCGAACTAATTACAAATTACCAATATAATTTCATGTAATTAGTGTGGAATTTGAACCCGATACAAATTACAACTGCATAATTTGTAGTTCGTGAAGTAATTAGTCATACTAAATATTTAGTGGTGCCCAACACTGCTCTAAAGTAATATTCTAGAGAGTCGAATATTATCAATTATTCAATTATACCCAGAAAAATCGCTATTGGCGATACTCGGAAGTATTCGTCGCTCACTCAGTGATACTCGGATTCCGTGCCCCCCTCCACGCCACGTACATTACGGTAACACCGATTGCACCCCCCCATAATGATACGTAATGGTAATGTCTCAATACTCCGTAACACCGACACGGCTGGAAAAATTTAACTAGAAAAGATGTCCTAATAGGTCCAATCTATGTTTGTGTTATTATAACTTTTTTTTTAACCGATACAACACAAATTTACGTCATTTGAACATTCAATATGTAATTTTAAATTTTTGTGTGTGCAATTAATACAATTAAAAATGTTGAAATCAATATAAAATTTCGGGTGGCCCTATTGTAACATTTTATTTCTAACCGTGTATTCTCATAATTTCGATTCGTGGCCGGACACTTCTACAAAAAAAGGGATAATTGGATTTGTCACATGGGTATAAAAGTATATAATCTTCTATCTATATATATGAAGGAACAAGTGCGATCAACGCCCAGGCCAAACCCCTTGACCTGGAAACTTGAAATTTGAGCAACATGTTCCCTCTGCGACGTAACCACCCACTAAGAAGCGATTTTTCGAAATTCGACCCTTAAGGGTGTGAAAAGGGGTTAAACGTGATTTTTACGGACTCGCCGATATCTCCGCACCTAGATGAGATATCGACTTGGTCTTTGCTTCAAAAGTTTCCTCATCCGAATACCTAGAAAGTACTTCGAGCGTTTTTTCAAATTCGGCCTACAAGAGGTTGAAAAAGGGTTGAAGACGATTTTTACAGGGAGTGGAAAAGGGTTAAACGTGATTTCTATGGATCCATCGATATCTCCGCAACCAGATGAGATATCAACTTGGTGTTTGCTTCAAATGGTTCCTCATCAAAATACCTAAAAAGTACTTTGGGCAGTTTTCGAAATTTGGAAATCGATGTTCGATGTTTTTCTCGAAACATCGACGCCACTTTGGGCGCCATTTTGGACGTAGTTTCGCGAAAACGAGTGGAAACCGCCGTGAATGGTGTATTGGCGTGGGTTCGGATAATGATACAAAATAAAAATCTGAAAATTATGGTTACAGTGAATAAAAAGTATTTTTAATATTTTTAGTTTTTGTCTAATTTTTCAAGTACTTTTACATCTATAGCTTGTCACCTCTTAGCTGTAAATGAAAAGCAGTATTATGCCCCCCCCTCCCCCCCCCCAAAAAAGAAAAAAAACATCGATGTTTCGATTTTTGTTTTCAATAATCGATTAAAAACATCGATGTTTTAAAAACATCGATTATTAAAACATCGATTTTTTTTCTCAACATCGCCCATCACTAAATTCAAATGTTTTGGAAATGTGGCCAAAGTGTGACAAAGGTCTGAAGTGAAGTGTGCTGGAAATGTAAATTGAAACAAGGAAAGCGTGACAAGATGTGCAGTCAGAAATGTGCGTCGACTGTGCACGGAGTGTGCATAGAGTGTGAATGAAGATTGCGTGAAGTGTGAACACCTGAATCTCTGGGAGGTATTGGTTCGGCCGTAGTCCAGAAACGAGTGACATGACCACCGCGCCGCGCTCGAATATATATCCTCCCACCGTGATTACCTGGCTGTGAGAAGCAACGCCGCCGCGTGGCGATCACGGGTACCAAAACTTGGTTTTCTCACACCCGGTCGCAAAATGCCACTTTTCATACCTCTTGAGCCGGCGCAAAACAGATCTTTTCGGCCCTCGGGCGGAAAAGTGCTTTGCGCCCGCCTAAAGCGAGCGCAAACGACTCTTTTCCTGCCCTCGGGCGCAAAGTTCCGTTTTGCGCCCGCTCACTCGGTCTGAAAAGAGGCATTATTGCAGACCAGGTGTTGAGAAAAAAATCGTGTGCAACACGGGCGCAAGGCTATTTTGGCGAGTGTGATTGCAGTACACTCGCCTTCGGCTCGTACTGAAAATTCCACACTCGAAAATAGTACATTGTGTATCAAGGGCGCAAAACACTATTTTTCGAGTGTGAAATTTGCAGTACGAGCCGAAGGCGAGTGTACTGCAATCACACTCGTCAAAATAGCCTTGCGCCCGTGTTGCACACGATTTTTTTCTCAACACCTGGTCTGCAAAAATGGACGCAAAACGGAACTTTGCGCCCGAGGGCAGGAAAAGAGTTTCGCGCCCGAGGGCCGAAAAGATCTGTTTTGCGCCCGCTCAAGAGGTATGAAAAGTGGCATTTTGCGACCGGGTGTGAGAAAATAGTGTTTTGCGCCCTTGATACACAATGTACTATTGCCGGAAGTATTCACTGATGTGCATCGAGTGTGCGCAAAGTGGTCACGGCCCGAAGTGTTCACAGGTGTTCAGGACTCTGACTTTTGTTTCAAAATATATTCCATGAAGCGTGCAGACACTTCCCGAACACCTCTCGAACATCTCTTTGCACACCTAATTTTCGCCAGGGGAAAACAGGCGCGGAATGGGGGGGGGGTCACAGGGGTCATGCCCCCCCTCTGTCGCAAAAAGAACAGTGAAAAAAACGAAAATATGAATTTTCGATGACAGATAACACGGCTGATACCGAGGGGGAAATAACTCCTTGAATTGACGTGTCAATAGTCCGTGAATTAATTCGTAATTCACTGAATTAACGAGAATTACTTGAATTAATGAGAATTACCTTAATTGAAAGTGAATTACTTGAATTGACGAGAATTACCTGAATTAACCGTGAATTACTTGAATTAACAGTGAATTACATTGAATTAACAGTGAATTACTTGAATGACTTGAAAAAAACCCAGCGAATTACATTGAATTACCGTGAATTACTTGAATTAACAGTGAATTACTTGAAGTAATGAGAATTACCTTAATTGAAAGTGAATTACTTGAATTAACGAGAATTACCTGAATTAACCGTGAATTACTTGAATTGACGAGAATTACCTGAATTAACAGTGAATTACATTGAATTAAGTTGAATTACATTAAATTACTCTGAATTATTCTGAATTGAATGAATTATTTTGAATTGAATGAATTATTTTGAATTATTTCAACCCAAGAATTGATGTGTCACTCAAATCGCGAGTTATTTCCCCCTCGGCTGATACAACCTCCCCCCCCCCCGCGAAACCGCGACCCTCCCTGAATCAAAAGTCTACATCCGCGCCTGCTGAAAGATTATATAAATCTAGTTATCCTGGCCAGTTCCAGTAATATTGCATTCTAGTAAAGCTGGATCAATTTCTACCAGGGCCAATAATGTGTATCTGAATTTAATTCCCTTAAAATGCCCACATTATTCCTTTTTTTTAATTGATAGAGAGTCTTTTAGAATACGGAACTGAAAATTATTTGTATATCGTTCTGTTAGGCTTCTGATGACAGACTCGCAAGACTTAAAAAATACAAGTGTTGAGACGATTAAAATATAGTATGCATTAAGACATTCCAGCTCAGGAGTTTCCCCTCGATTTATTTTTCTTTTTTCCATCTTCCTTATTCCTCGACGTACCCTTCTTTTTTTGGACCGAAGCACCACGACCCTTCCGTTTCCTCAAACGCGTCCATAGTCCTTTGAAGGGTCCTATTTGTTTTCGTACCATGTACCCTCTCCAATGTGCTTGGATATTAGTAGCAGCCCGATGAATTTCTCTCCAGTAATTTTCCTCCCGTTTAATTTTCTCTTTTTCTTCCAATACCTCGTCAATGAAGGCCTGTCGCGAGTCGCGCAACATGTTGAGCTCGTGTAATTCCACCAATTGTCCTCCAATGTGCTCCTAGGATCAGCAGCCACCATGCGAATAATAAATTCATACAATCACGAGGTTTTAAAAGATATGATGGAGAGAGGAGACGATTATCCAATCATAATTTTTCGACGCTATTGCTAATATCATACCTTGAATTCGGTCATCTCTTGCTGTCGTCTTTCGAGCTCTTCTATATATTGGCTAGTCCATGACATAATCTCGTCTTCCATCTCCCTGGTGTTTGCTTCAAGATAAGTTTTCACTTCCCCGGATACGATTTGATCGGCCTTTTCCAGGTTCTCACAGTTTGCTCTGACGCCCAATAACTCGGTCTCCTTGTCCCTCAGTTTTAGTTCTTGCTTTTCTATCTGTGCCTCTTCCCATCGGTCCACGTATCCTATTAATGGTGTGTGATTTGAGAAAATGGAAACAATATCGATGTGCAATAAAATAATGATGGCTTCTTACCTAATTGAGAACCATTTAGAAATATAGAATTGTCTACTTCAGCGTTCATCTGCTGAGCCATCTCGATCTTCTTCTTTCGGTTTTCCCTAAATTCTACTTTGTCGTATTCTATCAGTTCTCGCAACTGTTTGGCTTGCTCTGTCCAAAGCTCACAGTTTATCTGGAGCTCACGTTCACCCTCCTGAGTTCTTACGATATTGTCTATCTCCAGTTCCAACGATTCGAACGTTCGTTCGTTCTTCATATTCCGAACTACTCTCTTCAATACCTCGTATACGTAAGTCCTACATACAGCAGATGCAAAAGTTTCATGAAGAAAACTCTATTCTAAAATGAATCAAATTTGGGATTTTCCTACCTGTCTCGTTGTATCTTTGATGCTACACTCGGAATTAAAGGCAGAAGTCCTCTATCCTCCCTGAAAATCATTCTCGGCTCATCCGGCACGTCATAGAGCTGAGAAACGGTCTTGTAATTCTCATCCCACCGTGCGTCAACTTCGGCTGGAATCACGTAGCGCAATACGTCCAAAAATTCGATGCATTCTTGAAGAACACATCCAAAGGTTGCTGCTTCCAGGTCTGACAACTGAATTGCTGCCTGGTGATCAATCGTCAGACTCTTAACGTTGATGTCACTCGAGGAAACTCTGTTCTCGCTCGTCATCCGGCTCGCCGAAGTCGTGCAATCACTATCCAACGTCTGATGTGTTGAGAAATTTCCTGACATTACCACGATAATAATATTGATAGATGTCAGCAATGATTCCAACGCCAAAAAGTAGCGTGGAATTTGTTACACAAACCGATCGCATTGCTCTTTGGATCACAAAGTATGCTTACGTCCGCAATCGGTTTAGTGATGTGTTGCTTCATTTTCACCACCGCGGCGGCGTTCGTGGCTTGGTCATCCTTCCGGAAATCCTTAACGACCACCCGTTTTTGGTCTGTGATTTCTGATTTGGTTTCCATGTTCTTCGACGAGTCTTCGGTTTCCTCATTCTGTATGTGACACATGCATCGACTTTACCGTGCAGATTGTCTCAATTGTCTTTTTTAAGACATGACAGTACCTGCTCGGCTTCCAATTCGCTGCCAGATATTCTCTTTACGTTCGTCACCACCATTTGCGTAGATTTCCTCCTCATGTCTTTTGTCAATTGTTCATCCTTTGGCACTGAGGAAATAGTCGCTTGCCCAACGGCTGATACTTTTCGTTGATCGGCTGCTACCGCTGATAGTTTCGCCACTGCGTTGCTCGAGCTGTGCCTCCGCAGACTGTGAGCGGTTTGCTGTTGACTAGAAACTTCCTCTTGATCTTCGGCACTCGCGTTGGCCGCCTGTGACACCGGAACAGAGTTGATCGGAACTAAGCTAAACTGTGATTATTATGGTTAATAAATACCTGAGATTCTTCGCTCATTTTGTGATCCGGGGTTTAAAGGTCAATGTATTTGTCCGCCAAGAACATAGCCAATGTAACAACGATGTAAATTGGAACGGAAATTTTATCCTTAATTTCTTCCCATTCCATGGCTACGAACCCTAACCAACGAATTCTGGTATGCGAAGAATGAAGACTATCGTAATTCTGAATTTTCTCCTCCGAGTATCGATTGAAAATGTTACATCCTCGTGTCACGCGATGGTTAGTGTTATGTTACGCTTGTCGATTGGTTGACTTGGTTTTGTTTCCACTCGCTCATTAAGATTCCATTGACGTGAGCTAGCTATACTGACTTCCTACGTTCTCAGAACTGACATTGAACCAGTCAAGTTGCTCGGAATTATCTGAGAATCGAATAAATCCATCATGATGTGCATATCAATGTTGAGGTTGAACTGCAACTGCCATCGTTCTCCATGAAAAGACGGCCACTTTAAATACCAAAGCGTGCTGGACACATTCTTTTGATCTATTAAGTGTAACAGTAAAGAGTCTATGAACACGGTATTCAAACTTATAGCGCTAAGATTAGGTGAAATTTAATTATAAGGCTCATCCGCTAGGTGCGATTGAGAAGAGAAAATTGAGCTGGTCGGCAGGTAACCTTGGGTCAAGGCGCACGTCAACTCAGAAATCTGTTTTTCAATATACTTGTGGAAGTCATATAAATTCCTCCTTATTTACAATTCTCGATATCAAGCAGTTTCCGGAACCTGTTGGTAAAAAGTAAAATATTTGTTAGCAAAAAATCTACGAACCCTGTTGGAATTTTAAAATAATAACAAAATAAAACAAACGAGGAGAAATTGAGAACTACGCGACCAAAGGAGAAGAGATACAAAAAATTGACCTCTATTATATGTATATAGAAGCTAAGTTTTAACCGCACTAATTTACTGAATGTAATCATACATAATATATACATTGACTTTAAACTTATAGAATGGATGAGTGATGATGAGTCAATGTGATTTTGATAACATAAAAGAATGAATGAAAAAAAAAGAGGACTGAAATAAAACGTACCCTTCATATAAAATAGTAACCGATTTAAGTATATACAGTGGGTTCTCGTTATAAGAGTCCTCGTTATAAGAGTTTTTCTTTCTGCCTTCCGGCCGGAAAGTGGCAACTTTCTGGCTGCTGCGCTAAACGAAGTTGCCGAAGTCCCGGCTGCGTCGAGCAGAAAAATAGTATAGGTACACACCTTGGCCAGTAAATAAGAAAGCCTCAGATCACATGTTTGTCAGCCTCGGCTTCGCCTCGGCCAACAATTACATGTGATTTGTGTGAATTACAGTGCCGAATAACTGTGGGGAAAAAAAAAAATGTGATCTGAGACTTTTCTTACTTTACTGGCCTAGGTAGGTAATATACTAATTCCCCTTCATTCTGTTTTTATAGCTTACCCCATTCTACCTGCGTACGTATTGTATTCCAACTTTGGATCGGACTCCTCGTTATAAGCTACCATGCGACCCGTGCTTTCGAGTAGGGAAGGGCGATTCTTGGAAAAATAATCGATGTTAGAATAATCGATTGTTTTTTGAACCGATTCTTTATAATCGATTAATCGATGAAACAAACATCGATGTCAACAAAATCGATGTTGATGAAAAAAAAAGAGAAATCTAACATATTTTTCCAAATTTTGTAATTTTTTCAGACAAAACTCGTAACTATTCTTTTTTTCTATACTTGACTTATTTTAATTTCCAAGGCCGATTGGAACGATCATCAAATTCTGATATAAAAAATAGGGCAATAATGACCTGCCCCACAATTTAGATTATGGTTTCACCAATTCCAACAAAAACATCGATTTCGCCAAAAAAACATCGATGTACCGATTAATCGGATTTTCAAACATCGATTAAAAAAATCGATTATTCTGGGAAAAAACATCGATTCTGCAATAATCGATGTTACATCGCCCATCCCTACTTTCGAGGCAGGTGGTGGGGGAACCCTCCGGCGACGGATTTCTTGGAATCCTATTCCCCTATTCCCCCGATCAGTCTCTTATAACGAGAACCCACTGTAAGTTATTTTTCCTTCTTTTACCTAATAATCATTACTAGCAGTAATCCGTTAAATAAGAATACGCTTTTTGCGCTTCAGCCCTCTTGTGCGGTACAGTAAATATCGTTTAGAATCAAGAAAAACACGTTTAAAAACTTAGGCTGGACGGCAGTAGGAACAGATCAAGGTTTTGATGAAGTTCGTTATGCATACTGAAAATGAGTTGCAGTGTCAGCGACTTCCAAAACTACCATGGCTCGAGTTCCTTCGCATAGACGAAATAAATGAGACACATTTTGGTTTTTTTATCCTTCACTTCAAGTTGCAAAGACGAATGTGTTACAACGTGTTATACACGTGTAGAGTATATGTCTTTTAATAATGTTCTTGTTTAGAGTGTCGATTTTCCTCTTGTAATGAGAGATTTCAACGGAAATCCACATCCGTTCCGTTGCAAACTGCAGATAGCAGCGGAGATTCCGATGTGGTTACCGGTTTAACTTTCAGAATTGCGCTGGAAGAAAATACGAAGAATCACGCTTGACGGTTTCTTCCACATCGAATAATAAATGCACAAATAAAACTGTTCAGGATGAACTTTTCTCTATTCAAAATTCGAAGCCTTATTGCCACAAGCCCGACCAAAGTTGAAAAAAAAATTCCTGTCTATTGCAGCTGATCAGGTAAGTTATACTTATGAGTTTCAGATCAGTTTACCGACAAAACAGTATTCGCGCTGCTCACGACCGATGGCGGCGCTAGCATCGGGCCGTCACGTGGTCTGAAAAGAGTCCCCGAAAACCAATGGGGAAGTCACCTCCAAATAATCTGAATTGTGACACATTTATAGAAAGAGATCCCACTGCGTGGGATAAAAAACTGTGTAACATACTAAAAATATATGAGAAATTATATTTTCGAACACTGTCACAGTCAATTATTTAAAATACTGGTGTTTGACTGAGCACGATTTCCCATGCTTTAGCATACGGAGTTCGACAGGGGACTCTTTTGAATGGTTCTTGTTACTGCCGCGTGGCGCTTTTCATTTCGTGAGCAACGCGAATACATAAACGGAGTCCTAAAGGTTCAATTTTGAAAACAGATCCATAGCAGGGTTACCCTCGAAAGATCTTCGATAAGTAATATCGATGTCAATAAAAAGCAGATACCTATTGACACAAAAACAGAGTATAACGTTCGTCAATTAATCATTTGAGTTCCAAATCTAATTGAGAGTGACTGATCTAATAAGTGATATCGTCACGATTGTAATGTATATTACATAATCAACGAATGGACGTTCCTTTTTTAAACTCGGTGTTCATGAAGTTTCGATCTAGGTATACTGGACTTTTTTAGATTTCTGAGATCTGTTCAATTTTCGACAGTATTTTAATTGTTTTCACTGCAAATGTGGTAGTGGTTACCATAAGTCAATCCTAATAGGCCAGTATGACAGCGCTTACAATGAAATTTTCTCCGTGTGCGCAATTTAGCTGTTAGTGCTCTAGCTAACATGACTAGCCATTTTTGTCCCACTCAGGGTAGCTAAGAGCAATTGTCAAACAATCCTATTCATTCGCCTGCCGGCGCGAAGAACAGTCAATTAACATGATTTATATCACTCCGTGCGTGAAGTGCGACTTTACGCACGCGAGCGTGCGTATAATCGGACTTCACCCACGTTTGTGATATAAAATTTGGTTCGATACATGTGCAAAAGTCGTTTTTCCACTCGTGAGATTGTCACCCTCGCTTTGCTCGGGCGACAAACCTCCCACTCGTGCGAAAACAGACCTTTTGCACTTGTATCGAAATATACTATTTTCGGTCCTCAGCTGCCATGTGCTTAAACGAACGTCGCTAAAGACAAAATCTCTTCGATACTTTCAGATCACTGGTTCATATAATTATAATTAGACAGATCAAAACCGGAAGTTGTAAGGCATTATTTATATTATTTCACGTCGCATTGATAAATATCTCTCATCTGGATTGCTCTACTTTTTATATAATTGTAAATTGTGCAGTTATGCAAAAAGAACGCTGTCACTATATCACAGCCCAATGAACAATATGTGCTCTCAAAGACCTCTGATGGAGCTCGTGAAAATTAGTTAGAGTTCTTAATCGAGCATCGATAAGTGTCCTAAAAGAAGTCCGAAAGACTTCTTATGCAATCTTTTCCGACTCCAATCTGAGGCTCTCGATCATCTCGAAATGAGCTCTTTTAGAACTTGAGCGAAGAGCTCAGAAGTACGAAATTTTTTAGAAGTCTGTTAGAAGAATGCTTTTGGAACTCAATTACACTATTTTACCTGACTTATAAGAATTTCTTGAATACATGCATCACGAAATTTGCGGAATATTAAAACTCGGCGCATTCTGAATGCTGAATGCATGTATTCAAGAAATTCTTATAAGTCAGGTAAAATAGTATAAATGAAGTATCATGAGAGGGATTTTGTGAATTTGTTAAAAACATGGTTATTGTATACGAATTCATATATGATACATAATACACAGGTATACGATGCGAAATTATCTATCAGCGATGTCTTTCTTCATTATCGTCGTAGAATTATGATTCTTAAGCCAACTTATTTATATAAAAGTATTCAGTGCTCTCTCAATCTGAATCAGTGAAACTCCCTGCGAATCAGTGAATATTCACTGATCCAAATTTAGAGAGTGCAGATGACTTACAATTTCTATTACGGGTGCAGATCAGTTGGATGCTTCTATTATGCTTATGATATCCCAGCCGAATGCCCGCTTGCCACAGTCATGGAACTGTTCTCAACTCGCACAAGGTGGTCTTCGAATACTCGGTTACTGAAATTTACGAATGAATAAATATTCACGTGGTGCAACGATTTAGAGTTTAGTCGGGGTACAGACTGCAGCATACGCACCTGTGTATGTGCTAGAAAAAAGTGAGGTTAGATTCATGATAGTTTCAAGGATTGAGGATATTTCATTGTATGTATGATCAATATATTCAAATGAGGATAAATGATGGCGCTCCGTAAACGCAACTCGATATTCGATATAAATGATTAGTGGTATTCAACACTTACCGCTATTTGATCTACCAAAAACCTGAGCGACCATTACTCGTGTCCGAGTGAGTTCAATATTCGTCATAAACGTATGTCAAGTTACTTGTTAGGTTGAACATGGTTAGGTTAGGTTCATGTGTAGTCAGCACTTCTTTTAGACCTCATAACGAATCTGGTTGAAAGAGCTCTGATAAATGACCTCATATAGAGATCTATACTTCGACTTCGGAATATTGACTTCTAAAAGACTTCGAAAAGAACACTATCATGAGACTCTTTTTCCTGTCTTGAGCAAGAGCTCTTACAAGAACTCTTTTAGACAGGTGTGTTGACTGGGAGACGTTCAGGTGAAGGTGAAAGCTCGTCTTTTCGTTAGCTTTGGCAGACGTTATATCGTATACATAAAAATAACTGTTGTTTTTGTTTAACAGTAAGAGTTAACATAATATTCCTCGTTTCCTTCCGTTTTCCTTATCCCTGAACCGCATCCGCGTTTGTTATCATCCAATGTCGCGGGGAAAAGAAAAAGATACCTTGTTAGCAGACCTGGGTTTTATACATAATATTTGCTGGGAATTACACTGGACTAAACTGTAAAAAACGTTTGTTGTGAAGTTCCAACGATGTGTTGGAAAGTTTATTCACATACAGGAGTCTTCCCTTCAAATTTTAGTGAAATAAATGAACAAATACGATGAATTTACTACACAATTTTGTAAAATTCATACACAATTTCGTATTTTTCGTTATGAATGTATTGTCATATTAAAAATTTGTTCATAAATTTGAACAACATGCATAGCGATCCACTTTGCTAGACTAAATTTGTAATTTTACAAGACTTTCGTGTAGTTAATGTGTGCAGTAAATTCATAATTATTTTTTACAGTGTATAGGTACAGTAGCGATCAATGTTTTATAAGCATTTATTATATTATATAAAAGATACAGCTCTTGTCTGATTATTACGTAGGAAGTGTTGGTTTCCGCTTTGGTTTCGATATGGAGAAAACTCCTTGGGGTTAAAAAATATCTGCTTGATCATATTGAGACGTGGTGCTGTAACATACGTACATCCAATTTTTCCACATAAACTTTACGCCTTTTTATTGTGAGTCCAATTCTCGTATTTGGCTAGTCTTCAGATCATGCAGATTTTACCATTTATTTTTCCTCTTTGATTTGTATTCTATTTGAGCACAAACAACACAGTGATTTATCTGGCACAGACTTAAGAGTACATGTAGCTACCGTGGTTTAACATTTTCGGATTTATATGAAAGCACTGATTTAGGATAAACGAAGATGCAGTAGTGGAAAGAGCTGCGACTAATCTAGAAGCTCACCTCGGTTTCCTACGAATAATTACGTATTGTGAAATACCATTCTCTTCAGGGTACATACATCTGATACTTCATATGAGAAGATAATGTTTATCATACTCATGTTTAGCATTTATTTCAATAAATAAGGTTACTTTGAATGCCTAGAAGTCGAATGTGCCTTCCTTCCGACGCCGTATATCGACGGCCGCTATTAATATTGTCTTATGTCTTGGAGTCCTGTCATAAAACGTCTTCAGATTGTAGATCTTTTATAACAGAAGAAACTCCAAAACATAAGACAATATTAATAGCGGTCGTCGATATGCGCATTGCGCACTCACAGATTCACTCAATCGTCGGTAAAACGCTACTTCAGGTACCGAACATGGGCTATAAAAAGCACGTGAAACATACTCCGTTTATGTAAAGACACTTAGGTGTGGCACTTGCCTTCGAAAAATTTGGCTGAACAACATGAAATATTCATGACCCTAAATATTTCTGCATCTACAAAAATGAATTTTGGCAAGCCGTAGCTTCTAAAGATTCATTCTGAGAGCGGTTGCATTAGAATTTTTTCTTCCATTTTCAATTCTCCAATAGCGGTATTTTTTATTATTTTTTTTTTTATCTGATGCTAGTGCCCATTTTCCATTATTAGTACTTTAGCACAACGTAACTCGGGAACGGTCATTCTTAGAGCCAAATGCTATTCGGCTATTTTGTTCCTTGTTCGATTGTCTAATGGAATTTTTATCTTTATAATTTAAAATTCTGTTGGGCTTTTATCTTTCTCTTCTAATTATGTGATTTCAGTCTTCGTTAGTTCGGAAATAAAGACATACAAAAAAATTAAAAATATTGTTTCAAAGGGCTCTGGCTGTTTCTAGGCCTCTCAATACTTTTGAATGAATATGAGATAAGAAGTACGCCGAATTAAAATATTGTCAATACATTCTCTGTTTATTAATTATACGTCTGTTTTCTTTAAAGTCTAGGTCGAGACTGTTTTTGAGAATGTTGGTTGGCGCAGCAACCCTTAATTTCGACTTATTCCCATCATTTATTCCTGATCAGCTGTTTACCAAGCCCTCTGAATCTCTTGCTGTCAAAGTGACAGCTAACATCTGATGTGCTCAGTCTAACGGGTGTCCCCGTAACAACATATAATATCAAAACTAAAAAGACCATATTTCAACTATCCAATGGCGGTATTTGTTACTTAAAAAACATAACTAAAGAATACCGCCAATATATAGTCGCAGGAGGAAAAAAAAGTCAAATAGAATGCTGCTCTGAGAATGACCGTTTCGAAGTTACGTCGTGCTGAAGTACTAATTAACGGAGAAAGTCCGCTAGCATCAGTCTTGAAAAAAATATCGTCATTAGGTAATTGAAAATGGGCTAAAAAATTCTAATCCAAATTCGCTCTCAGAGTGAACCTTCAGAAGTTACGGCTTTCTAGAGTTCATTTTTGCAGATGCAGAAATCTTGAGGGTCATGAACCGCAAGATGCGGTAGCACTTTTGCTTGGCTATTTATTTTACGTTGTAATTTGAGTAATATAATTTTCAGAATGTAACCCAAAAGGTGGGAAATATAAGAAGGATCTTCGTGTTTCAATGATGAACACCTCCTGCAGACCACACCACAGACATGTCGTCCTTAGAGCCATGCCAGGGCAGATATTTACGCCCTCTATAGTTTCTGTGCCACGATGCGATGGCCTGTGCGATTCAGGTTCGATGTGCCAGCCCACTAGTTCTCGACCGATTAGAGTACCCGTAAACGTCGTAAATATGTATACGAAGATGATGAAGTTCGCGCATCAATGCACCTTTGTGGAGGTTGAGGAACATCTTACATGCACGTATGAATATTTGATATCTCTTTCCAAACCGTCGCGTCTGTTGGAAACATGTTGGAAACGGGGAAAATATTTGAACACATGGTAGCACTATTGTATGGCAATTATTCTCATACTACAGTAGCTAAACTCTTGTAGAGTTGTAGTAATACGACAAAGGCAGAATGCGCACTGAAGCTAAGTTTCTGTTTTTGGAACAAGTACAAATGTTACAATCTAGTCAAAAAAATCAACCATTTCTGTTCTCGCCATGACGACATTAACGGAATTCTTGAGCGTCGAGTATTAAACTCGTTCAATCGAATACTTCAGCTGGCAGGAACGATCAATCAGCAAGCGACTAAAACGAATGAGATTTCCGAGAGGTTTCGAGATTTAGAGATCTCAAGATTCTGGCTCACTTTTTGAATATTGGCAAATGTTTATCAGTGGAAACAATGTTCGGTAACCTTACATATTCAAGAACGCACTATGTAAAATTAAATAATATTGATTATTCTAATTCAGCTGTAAGTGCGATGTCAAAGAATCGGACTGCATTGAGGAGAAGCAAATGTACATGGAAAGTAATTGCAAATGCATGTGCAAGGATATCTCAGAGAAAAAAAAATGCGGAGGCGGATTATCGGGAATGCTGTGGAACGAGGAGAAATGCAGTTGCGATTGTATGATGCAGAACACGGACTGTACGAATGGTCAACGTTGGGACCAAGAAAAATGCATGTAAGTATCTATCCAGGTTTGAGCTTTCAACCCGGTCGAAGGGGTGCGATTTGTACTCGTAAAGTTTCGTGGAAATTCCTTTTGTAAAAAGTTGACATTTTGGTGAATGTAATGAAGACCTCTTTGGTAGTTGAACAGGCTTCGGTTCATAGAGATATAGCAAGGCCTTTACGTTAGTCTAATTTAATTAACGCTATTATTCCTACGATGTACCTAATTTGTAATTATTTGAATTTCCACAGGTGCATCATGGAGTGAGAAGACAAAGGAGACCTTAGATATTAATTACACCTATGCGTATTCATGTTTTGCCTATTGAAGGAGGTAAATTAAAACCAAATCAACATTATTCCGTCAACATATAATCACCAGCATCACCCTCCAACATGACCTATACTTGTTTTTCCCTGTATGTTCGTTCAAAAAATTGTAACAGAACAATATTCGCTCACAATAGTTCTGATAATTGCCCCGAGGCTAAATGTTACATTTTTATTAAATCCAGAAAATAGTCGATCAGGGCTTGTTCATTCAGTCAGCTGGCGTATAATTATAATAAATCTTGGATGATCTTCCGGATGACCTATGACAATCATACTTTCTATAAGATAATTGGATTACCATGTGAGCGAAAAACTCTGGTACAGGTGAGGTATTCCACGTCGAATCGAACGCGAAAACGAGACTTTTTCCCTGACCATTTTTTATGTTTCGGCCCTTTCCCCCAATTAAAGTACATATTAAAATCATCAACTGTGAATTTTTTCCAGATTTTTCTGACCAAGCATTTTCTCACTACAGTTGGTCAAATACCTAATCAGCTTTTATAGTATATTGTGCATCAAGGGAGGAAAGACGGTCTTTGCTTGCGAGCGCGGAGCATGCTGCCCAAGCCGACGTACGCTCACGAGGAGTATCGCATTGCTGCCCGAGCGGCGAGGGGAGAGCGAGCCGAAGGCTCGCCTCGTCCCCCTCCCGCGAGGGCAGCAAGATGCACCGAGGGACCGCAAGTCGGCGAGGGCAGCATGCACCGCCGAGGAAGCAAGACCTTCCTCCCGCGATACACACGATATTTTTTGTCACACATGAATGGAAGGCCTATTTAGCTCTGTGTCGGTAAGGGGGGAAGAGACGATATGCGTCGCTAGGTCGGGGAGGCGCGTGGAAAGTCTTTCTCCCTAGGGACGAAAGTCTTCGAGGAAAGTCTTTCCACAGTGCCTTCCCTACCTAGAGAGGCAAAGCGTCGTTTTCCTCTTTACCGACAGAGAGCGAAAGTAGGCCTTTCCATTCATGTGTGACGAAAATACGTTTTTTCGATTTTGCAAGTCAACATAGCGTGAAATCCAGATGACATGTGGAAAAAGTTCTCATTCAAAAGTTTCACGTCTTCCTTTGAAATTTCTGAAAATAATTTTTTGAGATTTTTCGTGGCTCGGTAAACTGAAGTTTTGGTGAAAAATGTTCGAAAATCTTCAGCAACAGAAAGGTCCCGTCATGGAATTGGCTGAAATTTCGATATAGCATGTCTTTTTTGATGCCAAAAGTTGTCTGAAAATTTCATAGTTGGCCGAGCAGTTTTTTAGAAGATACATCAACAAATATTCGCCCTGCAGTAGCGAGAATTCGGCGATTGTGAGCTCGCAAACCAGTTTTTTCGGCCACGATTCGGAAACTCACGGTCGTTCCCGGGTACGCAAACAAGAATATTGAATATCGAATATTGAATAACCATGAAATTTTCAGACAACTTTTGGCATAAAAAAAGACATGCTATGTAGAAATTTCAGCCAATTCCATGAGGGGACCTTTCTGTTACTGAAGATTTTCGAAGATTTTTCACCAAAACTACAGTTTACCGAGCCACGAAAAATCTCAAAAAATTATTTTCAGATATTTCAAAGAAAGACGCGAAAATTTTGTACAAGAACTTTGTTCATATGTCATCTGGATTTCACGATATGTTGACTTGAAAAATCTGAAAAAAAATCACAGTGATGGTTTCAACGTGTACTGGCCGCGGCCGGTTCCATCTCAAATCAGGCAGCCAGGTGGGGAAGAAAAATTCAAACAATTCGAAAAAAATGTATGTCATTCTTCAACGAATTTAAGGAGACCCGTATTTTTTTATTTTGCTGTAAAAAAATGTGTCCGTCTATACGGCCACTTTCATTTTTGACGAAAATGCCTTCCTACGAATCTCGAAAATTTCGTTTTTCGTTCAAACGGCCGTAACTTTCCAACCAATGGACGGATTTGAGTCATGTTTTTTTTCAAAATGTGCGTATTTCTGTCTTCTTTCAGGCGGTACCAAGATGATGATGATCGGTTAAAAAATGCCAAAGTGATTCCACATAAAGTAAAATAATGTGAAGAAATTCAACCACGATTTTCGGCAATTGCATATTTTTCGATTCGATCGGTGATTTTTTCTCGAATAGTCCACAAAAAGTCTCCTTGAAAAAAGTTATGATTTTTCAAATATCGCGAATTTTTATAGCATACGAGTTTCCTCCTGGACACGTACTCCTTAAATTCGTTGAAGAATGACATACATTTTTTTCGAATCGTTTGAATTTTTCGTCCCCACCTGGCTGCCTGATTTGAGATGGAACCGGCCACTAGAGATCAGTGGAACCGGCCTATAGACCACGGTCTTATATACAGGTCTGGGAACTCTCTCATCCATAGAGTCTCGCTTATCGAGGCAAAAATTCTCTATTTCACGAGTTGACCGCTAGGTTCGCTGCAACCCGAGAGTAAGCTCCGAGAGAGACAGAAGTAGGTGTTCGTCCTCTGTTTTACACACGTAATACGTCATACAGTTGCCGATCTGTCACGCTGTTTGGTGACATAACCTAACATCGTTGGTTTTCGGCCGTGCTCTTGTGTTCAAGATCCCCAAAATTTTCAATATTTTGATTCGAAGCCAATAGACCGTATGTCAAGGCCCGCTACGGTAACATCAAAATTGACAAACTTAGCGACCGACCGTTTCTAAACCAGAAGTCGGATCGGGAACACGAAGTCATTTGCACCTCTTCGGCGTAGAAACAGTATTCTCTGCGAATTTCTTTAAAATAGGTTCAGCGGTTTGGCTGAAACTTTGTTTATAAGAAACTTAAACCAGTTAGCTCCGAGATACAGGTGCTGGAAAAATCCTCGAAAATTCCGGAAATTCTGATAGGTGATGGAACTGTGTTTACAAGAAATTGGGGGGTCTGCGCATACGTCACTCTCAAAAATGCTTTAAAACGACTTCCCACGTGACAAAACGGGATTTTCGCGATAGCGAATGTATAAGGCACTATCCGTTTCCAACGATGGTGCCTAAAAACCACTAAACATACTTTTGTTATATGTATAGAGTATCGTGTGCATCAAGGAGGCAACGGTCTTTTCGCCTCGCGTATTCGTCATATGAAATTTATTGAAAAAGATCCGGAGTGATAAGATTTTGAAGAATGAGTGCGAACACACAGTGATGTGACTACCGATTCGTGTCAGACCGATCAATTTGAATTTATATTATTTCAGATTGATTCGAAATCATTTTTGTCAGATTATTCGATGCGATTTTATTCGTTTCGAGTCAAAATGATTCATCTAATACATGTTAATTCGCATACATTTACGTAATTATTCACAATGCCATTGACACGTCAGTTCAGCGAGTTATTTTCCCTGGGTTATTCTACATATTATATTACTTCATAATAAATTAATAAAATTCAATCTGCATCATCTTTTCCGTCCATGCCTTACCGGTATCACATATACATACATGTATACACGCCCACTTCTGCGAAAAAAAAGAAATTCCACAGCTTGGTACCTAAAGCTTCCGGTGGGCGTGTCCATAAATAAGAATGAGACGCACAAGATTTATCTTTTCTACGATTACAGTTGGAAACCTCGATTTGAGGCTCTTCTATTCAGCCCTACTGAAGATCATTCAATACTTCATATAAAAAATCACCTAGTAAACAACATGGTTAATCGTATGGTAAATTACAAAATATTATGACCGATTTCAGGATACGATTTACTATACAATTTGTTGTGTAGTTTTTCGCATAGTTAATTACAGTATTACACGCACATGATTTATTATAAAGATGATAATGCCATTTTTCCCTGTTCATAACTAACAAGTAAAGAAGAAGAAAAATCTTCCCCAGTGCAGGATTGAACCGACGACCTTTGGGAGCATTCAAATACTACGTCACGCTGTTAGGGGGTAAGCTTCACTGTGATGACCTATGACGAGGGGGCGGGGGGGATAAACTCGCAGCGTCACGTCACGCTTTGTTTACCGACAGGCATGGTGCGAGTTTCAAAATATTGACAAATTTTCAGACAAATTTCAAAATATACGAAGGTGAGGGGGGGGAATCGAGATCGAAGTCGTCACATCACGTCGAGAGGGGGGTAAAAAACTGCGTGACGATGTGTGATGTGGGGGAGGGGGGGTCCGAAATGGCCAAAAACAGCGTGACGTAGTATTTGAATGCCCCCTTTAGATTCGTAGTCATTCATACTACCACATGTGCCACACCGGTTGTTAGTAATATAAGACTGACGATTATGAAGCATAATGAATGTATCGAAGGATCAGCTATCGAACGGCTCAGGCGGTAGCATACGTGACCACGAATCCCAAGGCCGTCGGCTCAATCTCACACCGGACAAGATTTTCTTCTTCTTCCCTTACAATTAGTCATGCACAGGAAACAAGTGACATTGTGAACTAAATGATAAATCATGTGCTTCTGATAATTTAATTAATATAAAATGATGAATGGTATCGTTGATCGTACCCTGGGATCGGTCATAATATTTTATGTTGATGACTTTTTGGTGTCGTAGGTCGTGATAATGATAATGACATTATCACGACCTACGACACCAAAAAGTCATCAACATCGTATGGATGAGGTCGAAAATTCAAAAAACACAAGGTTATAATATTTCATGATTTATCTTATGACTCTCTATGCAGTTTGCTAGGGGATTTTGGATATGATTGATTAAAATGGTCGTTTTCAGTAGGAAGGAGCCAGTTCCGATTGAAACCGGAAACCGAAATTAATGAAAATACTTACAAACGGTTTATTGGGTGCCAAAACTTGCTCTCTAGGTGGTTTGAGAATGTATATATTCTACTTTTATTACTCTTTATCATTTAATTATAATCCAACGTCTCTCTTTATTTCGACTATCAGAAGTAATCCGATTACAAAGACCCATGCAGCCTTGTAAAATACGGAACGCAACTGTATATTTTATACGTACCTGCCATCCTCACTGGCTCTCTTACATATACCCTTATAGGGGAAAGCAAGTGCCTAGTAATCTTCTTGCCGGACGTGAGTCGGCGATCACATTAGCGTCAAACAACGATACGAGGGTGGAGTCCAGAGAGTTCTGACTTTCTGGTATCTACCTTACCAGTGCAGCCCTGAGGAAAATTGGAAGTACATACTTAATATGTAGTAACATCTCGGAATTCGTTCGATATTTAGGTGCTCTGAACGTGATCGAAAAAATATTGAAATTGATTAATTGGTAGAGACACTTATTTTTCCCATATTTGTAGTTTGTAATTGAAACATAATTTATAGCAAAAACGCCCAACTCTGCTTCTCAATTTCACGTATAATCGCAACTAAACATTTCCTGGTTGAGATTCTCCGGGGATTCCCAGCCGATAGCAGTATGGTTACGTACATCAAAGCCTTTTTTACATTGGAGCCCATTCAACGGAGTGCTCTCAAGAGTGTCAGATCGTCTCGACTCAATCGCGTGACTTCCCATTATACATTTTATACGAAATTCTAAGTCATGCACGGTTCCATACCCATATTTTATCTTGTCTTCGCGACGGCATTTGTTTTGGCCCAGTGTGATCATTTCCGTTCCAAGAGAAATGTCGAATTCACCCCGTACATGAAGATTGGTAAGTAATTATTAGTATCATAGATGACGATCACAGAATGGAAATAAAACAAAAGCCTTCAGCCGATTCCTTTATTCTACGTCGATCTGAAGTTTGCAACAAATATTGTTCGATTACGAGCGTAACTTTAATTATATTTTCTTATGATATTTAGATTGCCCGAATAAAAAGGAACAGAAAACATTAATCAGGGAGGTGGTAATGAATGTCACCTGCAAGCCACATTACACGCATGTTGCCCTGCAACCCAACCCAAGGGTGGATTTCCATCCCTCTATAGTTTCTGTACCACGATGCGCTGGTCTGTGCGGACCAGGCATCGTTTGTGTGCCACGCGCAACTAAAACCATTGACGTACCCGTTACCGCTACGGAATACAATCAATTTGGGGCGCCAATGCAGATCAAAGAGTGCATCGTAGTCAAAGTTGAGACACATACAAGTTGCGGGTATGAATGAATTATTATACAACTGAGAACACCACATTATACATTATCTAACTATACCATCGCATCACTACAATATCCTCTCTAAATTCTTCAAAGTGACTATCCACTCTTTTCCGACTGGCACGATCTCCACTTCTCAAAGAGTGACATACTCACTCTTATGAAGAAAATAGGCACTCTTCGATGTCACTCTTGGTCCTACTGACACTATATTTCCACTCTTATAATGGAGTCACTCCGAACAAGTTGGATAATCCCTTAATTAGAAAATACATCTACAGTGAAACCTCTCTTAATGTATACCTCTGAACAGTGATCTTTTCTTTATATAACGCGAGTATGATTCACGCGTTTTTCGATGGTAGTTTTCGGGACAGAAAGTGGCCGTTTCCATGATAGTTGGAGTTAGCTGCGAGTGCGCGCGCATACAGTACAGAAAAGTATAACTTTGACTCCTAGGTCTGAAAAGTGAATGTCCTAGGAATGAAAAGTGGTGGTCACCGTAGTCAGCGTGAGTCCGCGGATGCGCATTCGCAGTCAAATTTCAGATTCATCGACGGTTCCACCTAACCTCAAAACGCGTAGACCATACTCTTGTTACATAAAGTATCGTGTGTGACGACTCCACTTCGACTCTCGTACACGCTCGTCTGCGACTCGTATTGCAAGCTTACACTCGGCATGAAAAGACCGAGTTTGCCTCCTATTATCCTTGCTCCACAATATACTATCACAGTGGACAAGACTTCCGCTCCCAACGGTGTCCGCTATTGGGAGGTTACACTGTACTATGTATACGTCTTTTTATCTCATACTTTGCGCTGAACTAACTACATACCGTGACATCATGAATATAATTATACCGGAATCGTTGGTTGCGTCCGAGGTTTGATACCATGGTGGTGCAACCGCAGTACAGTCCGCGAGGTGCGTAAACATCTGCCAACTATGTTACACCATACTCGAAATCACAGAAGAGTTCGAGTAAAGTGTTGCGCCATTATCTTCCGGGTAGTTTTCTGTCAGGATGGAGTTATCGTACATGTATGCGTTAATTTTTATCATTTGAATTCAGATGCGAGTGCCCTCAAAACGAATCGGACTGCACTGATAAGCAAAACTATATAATGAGTAGCTGTAAATGTGAATGCAAAGATCGATCTATGCAGAAACAGAATTGCGAACTACAGACGGGAATGTTGTGGGAGGACGATGGCTGCACCTGCAAATGCATGATGAGACACATGGATTGTACAACTGGTTTGACCTGGAACGCAGAAACGTGCCAGTAAGTTGGACTTCGATTAAAGATGTGCAAATTAAACTTTGAAAAAAAATATTTACGAATCTCTACTGAAAACAATTTACTTTTCGGTGAAAATAATTATGAATTGTAGACCTCTCTGAGATTTTACCAATCTTCCCTTCCCCTCTGTTATTCTATAATCATTATATTCTTTTAGATGCGTCAAGCGTGTAAATGCTGATTAAAGCCGCGCGTGGACTCTTTCCGGAGCTACGAATGGACAATACCGATATTCTTGCGACTCAACGTAGATTTACATAAAGATACTTATCAGCTATACCTTTAAATCTATCCCTACGACGATTTTTAAGTTCTTCAATTACTTTGTCGTTGATATGCATGTATGTATATTTTCGTATGCTTATAAATAATAAACTTTGGATGATGTATATTTCGTTACAAATGCAAAGAGGCAGTACCCGCACAAGCCTGAATGCGAGTCGGAGGTAAACCGATGCTTTCCAACAAAGCGAAAAAAATATACACCGTTAGACACACAGACGGTGTCTGTTTTTTTGCCTTCTTGGAAAGCTCCCTATGCCTCTTGGCCTTTGGTGCAAGGTTTGCACGCTCAAACAGAGGAAGAATCTCTCCTTGGTGGGTACCAATAATTAATTTGTTCACATATTTGAATTTATCGGACGAGGCGAACCAAATTAATTAGTTATTGGTACCCACCAAGGAGAGATTCTTCCTCTATTCGAGCGTGCAAACCTTGGTGGGACCGAAAAAAACCTATAGAAAAATCAAATTTTTATTTTTAATTCTTCGAGTAAAAATTCCCCCGGCCCGGGTTTGAACCGGGACCTTCGCATTTGTACTGCGACGCCTTGTCCAATTAGACCACCGAGGGGCTGAAGGAATCTTTACTCGAAACTTGTATTATGGTATACTAGACACGTCATTGTCCCAGTGTCAGATGTTTGTTTTGGTGACTCTATCGTTCGCTATCTTATACATTCACATATTTGAATTTATCGGACGAGGCGAACCAAATTAATTAATTATTGGTACCCACCAAGGAGAGATTCTTCCTCTATTCGAGCGTGCAAAGCGTGCAACCATGCGAAGGTCCGGGTTCAAACCCAGACCGGGGGAATTTTTACTCGAAGAATTAAAAATAAAAATTTGATTTTTCTATAGGTTTTTTTCGGTCCCACCAAGGTTTGCACGCTCGAATAGAGGAAGAATCTCTCCTTGGTGGGTACCAATAACTAATTAATTTGGTTCGCCTCGTCCGATAAATTCAAATATGTGAATGTATAAGATAGCGAACGATAGAGTCACCAAAACAATAATTAATTTGGTTCGCCTCGTCCGATACATTCAAATATGTGAATTAAAACTAATTGTAAGTATATCGTTTCAGTTGTATGTTACTTAAATTACATTTGTTACGCGATGAAAATTTGAGTAAAAAGTTAACGATTCCTAATTTGTAATTTGTTACAATTATCCACGTATCGAGAAATGACAATCTAGCTTCTTCATCTGTACTGTTTGAACAAACATAAAGGCACATATGCGCGTCTATCCTTTTCACTGACACAACAGTGAACTGAGTTCTGTAACTTAAGTGAATCTTTTTTTACAGCAAAGAGTGCCAGGTAAAGGATTCTTTATGAAACCTAAATGGAAAACTCTATTTCGCGCACGGCTGAAAAGCAGCATGCACTGCACTGCCATATCGGTGGGCCGAAAAACAAAGTTCGATACACCGTAGAGTGTCTCGAGATTCACATCAAAAGTTAAGCATCTTTTGCGAATAATATAGGACATATATAAGAGGAAATTATAATGGTCTTCATTCAGTTTCGGATGGTTCAATTTTCGATCGAAAATATACATCAATGTAATGAAAATATACATGAGCCATTCCACCAAATCCTGTACGTAAATCCGGCCTCAAAATTTTTTACATTTTTTTAATGATTTATTTACATTATTTGGGGGTCAAACAAGAGATTTCTCGAGTATGAAAGATCCCCAACTCCACTAAAGAAGGGTTTTCGTGATTCTTCGATTTTGCTTCAAAACTTTCCGATCTAATTAAACGGTTAAAAATGTGAACATGTACGTACGTACGTATGTTTGCATGTACGTATGCATGTGATCAAATTTTATCGGGACGATATCTCTATTTGGCTTTGATCGTTTCAGTACTTTTCGAACTACAGTGAAACCTCTTTTATACGATTCGCACTTGTACGTTTTTCTCGCTTACACGTAACATTTCTTTGGTCCGGGAAGTATATTTGCAATACTAAAGTATTTCACTCCAACGTAATTCGCACTTATACGTATTTTTGGCCGTACCTTTTGAAACACCCACATACACCACTCTTAAAAATGCTGGAAAACGACTTACCAGGTGCCAAAACGTGCTGCCCATGTAGTTTCAGAATTTTTACTCGATCCGACGTTTTTTGCGGTAGCAATTGTATCAGGCACTCCGTTTTCAACGATCGTGCCTAAAAATAAGTGATGGATACGACTTTATACCATCAGTCGACACGATTTTTTTTACAGGTGGGGATGAAGGTACTCACGACCTTTTACCGTTAGTCGATCAATTTTGAGACTTCAACTTTTCTGAAGATATTTTGACATATTCCGCAGAAATACTCAAAGAAAACAAATTGATATGCCTTTCTACCTTTATGCGTGGTAATAATAAAATTTACGTGAGAGGAGAAGAGGAAAGGGCAAAGGGAAACTTATTGCGATACATGATGTTTCCGCACATGGTCAAATCAAGGTCGATGCAGGAATTGAATTTGTGATTGAATTTCTCAACATAAATCGAAGGGGAGTTTGCAAAGTTCCAAGCTTTCCGGATAATTCCTTGTTTCATCGATGGCGGAGATTTCCATCAATAATCCCAAGCTTTTTCTTATAGGTATTTTCAGATCAGAAACCCAGGAATTGTTATATACCATGTAAACCATATACGGCAGCTTTGAAAGCTTACAAGTATCCTATATAATGTAAATGTGGTCAGACAGTTGTTACCGCCGTGCAGGGCCCAGCTTACATGCATGGGTTGCGTTTCTGTGTTATTTATTGGTAAATAATAGATATAAGTAAGAAATGTCCCCACCAAATTCCCAGAACTTCCGTCTACTCACACTTACATGTACAATACTTCTGAAACGATCTTAAGTACATACATTCCGATGCACAATATAATGAAGAATGGCGGAGTAGCTGATTAGCACGGAAAAAATGACTTCAACACGGGATTCCGGTTTTTCTGCCATGAGCGAATTATCCTTATCGGAGAGATTCTTGCGGATTAAAGTTTTTCTCTGGATTCTTCGAATTGAATAATTATTCTCAGCATCGTGACCCAATACGGGAAAAGTAGATTTGACGAACCTCGACGTATTTCCGTAAACAGGCCGAGATAAGATATAAAAAATATACCACGATCAATTGTTCAGGACAGTAAACCGAGCGTGCACACCAAATTTCAGTTGTGAATATTAAGAATCGTAGAAGTTATTTAACCTTGAAATTCCGATATTGGAGGAAAATATACTATATTTGTGTGAAGGGGCTTTTTTTTTTTATTAATGTGCGCGTTGGACTAGCCTCGTTTTTGACGGAGGTAACACAGACAAGGTGTTTACAAGCTCGGCGAATTCCGCCGATTTATAATCATATTGAATAATTAGTTATAAAAAAATCTAACTCGATTGATTGTGGAGGATGGTCAACTGAGTGTGAACCCCAAATTTGGTCAGAAAATATTCAAAATTGTAAGAGTTATCTTACTCCACAGCTAAAGGTGTAAAAATCAGAATCTACAACTATTTGTGATCAAAACTTCTTGTATTTGATCGGTGGAGCACACCCCCCTTCCCCCTAAAAAGCACTACTCCGTCGACAAAACGGCAAATTGTAATCACGGAGGTAATCACATTATTTCGGTCGGTAAGGAAGAGCAATTCCGTCAACTGAAGATTTGTGCGATTAAATAATTGAACTCAATGTCACTCGAGCGATATGACACATACTTGATCAAAAAGAAGTACCAATAGAATAATGATGATAGATCAATAATAATAATAATAACAATAATAATAATAATAATAATGATAATAATAATAATAATAATAATAATAATAATAACACTACATTCGTATTTTAAAAAACTTTTTTTTACTTAGGATTTATAACTGCTGACCTCATTTTCAAACATAGTTACAGATTTTCAGTTGGCACATATGAACCGATTTCGCATTTCTAATTGGTTACATCCCAACATTTGAATCATTTGAATAAAATTGTACGTGACAGAGCCTCGTAACGGGATCTTTGGCTAATGCTACAATTGATTTGTTATTAGTATCAGTGAATGACTATCGATTACCAGTAACTAATTATTCGCAATTAGTCAGGACTAAATAATTCTAATATTAATTCAACCACATTCGAATCCACATCCTCTAGAGTCATATATGGCCCAACAACATGGTTCAACGAATTCGACCAGTACAAAATTTTCTTGCGGGTAATTTGTCCGTCTTATACCCAATACCTTAAATATGTATTCGACAATAAACGTGCTGTAATATAAATACATTAATGCTTGAAATAATGAATTTTTTAGTGCGTACAACAACGTAACCGCACTGATATATCTGAGTGCGTAATTCTGTGTGCACTATATCTTATCGTTAATTCAAATATGTTATGAGTTTCGCAATGAGAGTTTCCTGTTCAGTACAGCGGCGATTCAAGTCCGGTCGGAAGATCTCATAAAAATTACATTATCATGTCATCCGCGACAAAAGTCCGGCAGTGGATCGCGGTAACGAGGGAATAAAAACGAGTTTAAATATCAGTAAGTAAAAACAGTAAACTATAAACAATTCGATGTGGAGTTGTCTCCTACAGCTCGGTATGGTGCGAAGGAAACTTCTTTAGCACCGCATGATAAAGATTGTAGAACGCATAGAAGCTGACACTGAGTATGACCACAAGCGCGGATCCGAATACCCAGGAGAGAAAATTTCCGTCTATTATATCGGACGTTTCCTTCTTTTTTCGTGCACTAAGATCTCCCAGAGTTGTTCCTTTCCGAGCCTCCATGAGCTTCTTCATTCTGCTCAACTTCGCCCGTAACTCGTCCACGGATTCAGCGATGTTCTCGATACCTTCATCTCCTGGGAGGTCTCCTATGACTAAAGACAGAATATTTCACTCACAAATGAGTTAACGAAGATGGACGTGACAAACTCATTATTATAACCATAACAAAATTTTCATGCACTTCACTCTGCACGCCACAATAGAGCAGCGACACCAGTTTACTTCGTTTGGGTAGGTAATTCTTCATACCATATCGATTAATGTGAAATTATTACACGCACGAATCACCAAGTAATCATAACTCACCAGCAGTCTCGGATAAACAAGTATGCGAATCTGAGTTCATCTTGATTTTCTACACCGTTAGAGTTTCGTCGGCGATGCTGTGCAAAAATTGTATTGATCAGTCAAATGTCACGCTTGCGCGCATCCTCCATAAATTCAGAGTCAAATGTTCAACCCTTATCATTGAAACATGATGAAGTTCGTTATCGATCAAATATTTATGAATCTGATTGAAAACTTTTCGTCCATCGTTATCATGACACTAGCAATCTAACAATTAAGGACCATGTGGGACGAAATCAAAGGAATATTCGTGGGAATATTCCAGATTCTATATGGTACTTATTTTCACCGCCATACAGGCGGGAGCGCTGAGATGCAATTTTTAAAAGGAATTATGCAGAACAACTGGAAATCTTATATGTCCACTACAATCTGATATTCAGGATTGTCACAAATCGTTTATGATCCTCGCCAAAATAATTTGAAATGGAAAAAAAATTGAGATTCGGCCAATCCCTGGGTAAATTAATTTCTGGCGGAATTTCCATCTCTGTAAATGTCAGGAATTTGCTTTCAGCACAGACCAAAAATGATCGTAAGTGTTCGATTATTTATACCTACAGCCAATGATTAAACAATTACTCTTCTTGCCAATAAAAACAGATTTCAATCTTTCGCCGCATTTGATGGTTGTAAAATTTAACCGCACTCATTAGTGACTCGACGTAGCAATGTGTATAAACTACAACTCGAAGATAGACTGCTTCAAAATTTTACCAGAAACATTTCGGCTCCTTTCCAGTTTTTACAGAGCGGAGTGTCATTGCGCCTTTAGATAGACAACTCAAACGACAGCGCACAGTGGTCCGAAATCCCGACAAAGCGGACATGATTCGGAATTCGGGTGAAAGTCGGTACTCGGGGGTTTTCGGGGTCGCTGAATACGAATCCGAAGTCAAAATTTCCAAAGACAAAATGGAGGATCAAATACGGTAAAAAATTTCTTCAAAAACCTGTTGGATTCGGGTGAAAGTCTGTACTCGGGGGGTTTTCGGGGATGCTGAATACGAATCCGAAACTGAAATTTCGGAAAACAAAATGGCGGACATAATATGGACGGGTAGTTTTTGGAGAGGCGATTCGATTTGCACGAAATACATTTTTAGAAGTCTTCAAGGTTGCTGATCATAAATATAGAGTCTAATTTTCAGAATCATGATTGCAAATAAATTGAATAGAACATTTTTCAGACACTCGACATGTGAAGGTTTGGGAAGGAGAAGTTTGGGATGAAATAATTAATTGCTATTATAATGATACTGAACATTTATTTAGATATAATTTTACGATGTCTACTTCTACTCATGGAACTACTACTATACAACGTCTTACTCGCTATCAAACGCATGCGGTGGAAATCATTGTCATCTTCAGATTCATCGCTTTCCGTATTAATCGAACGAATCTGACTTGATTCCGCAACTGAAGGTGGAATCAATAGTTCAACCGCATCTGCGGTCAACGATTTCAGTTTCTTAGGAGGAACTTTACGTAAACTACATACTAGTGGATCTGACGCTATCAAAAGTCTGCAAAAAACGTCTTCCATGGTTTTAGCTCGATCACATTTTCGTGAAAAATCTCGCCGGAATTCTTTAATATATTTGTTACACGATTCCTGAGCTTCTTCGGACATTTGTCCGATAGGCAATATCAATGAATTTGATTTGGCGGCAAAGTTTATGGATGCTCCTGTTTTTTTGCAACCTGTGCTTCAATAATTTCAGTGAGCGCATGGATGTTCCCATTTAAGATCGGTTTCACGAATTCGAAAATTTCTCTCCTCGTGAAAGAAGTTTCTTTGGTATTATCCACATTATGGACGCAAAAAGTACGAAAAACTGCCGAAAGTGCACACATCTTCCCACAAAAATAATCATAAAAGCCAAAGGGGCAACTATGGGCAGCTCGTTTTTGGATATTTCTTGGAGAAATGTCTAAACAACAATGTCCATTTGAATTCAGAGCCCCACCCGACCCGACTTTTGACTTATTGCTTTTTTTAACACGAATTTTTAGAACGTGGCCAAGGAAAACACCACCACAGTTATTATTGATCAACTATCTCATATATTTTTATTAATATTTCCACGCAGGATATTAAAATTGTACTTACTTTCCAGAGAAGAATCCATTTTGTTTGATGCAAATCCGCTAACTTTTCGCTGCTGTAGACGCTTCTAAACTTTGATGTTATTTCGCCGCGCGACGAGCAAACAATGCGGCAGGTGCCCGACGCTCACGAATGAAATGCATTCCTGAGCCAGGTAGAGACGCACCCCTTTTCTTAAGGGTCGTAATACATAGTAGGGGTACTACTACAACTATTCTAACCATTAAAAGTCCCTCGAAAAAATAAAAATGAAATCGGTTTTTGTCCGCTTTTTCGGGATCTCGGACCACTGTGCAGCGGCGAGTAAGTAGTTGCGAGATAGTTGAGTGTGCAAAAGTAAAATGAGACAAATTAGCCAAGGTCTTTGCGTGACAAGGACGCAATAATTAAGAGCGAGATTAAGAGATATGGATCAGTCAGATCAGTTGTGGCTGACCACAAGTGAGAAAATAAGCAGATGAAATACGATAGAGAAATTAATGATTCAAACACAATTATGTTCAGATAATAATAGATATTTTTTCAGTATAACATTCATCTAAGCGGAATAAAAAAACACAGATTTTGATTTTAGATTGTCAACCAAGAAACTCACAAAATCAATTTTCAATTCAAAATCAAAAAAATCAAATTAACTTCATGTTACGAGAATATCCATTTTAAGGTGACGTAGACTAAGAGGAACACGCATCTATTTCTTGCTAAAATTTTCTCTGGTGTCAAGGGACCACTTCAAAGAAGAAAAACAAAAAAAAACGTATTTTTATGGCTGAGTCATGCGGTTTTCCAAGGTGTCCTAGTTACAGACTACTGCGTCGTCGAAAGTTCTCATAATATTTTTAGCATGAAAAAGGTTTATCTAGAATTGACTCGGCAAACAAAATCTCGAACGGATGAATTTAAATTCTGTGACGCTAAATTTAGTTCAGGGAATACGTATAACGATGTGCCCATGTAGGCAAACTAGGCAAATGTAGGCCAAAAACAGCGGCATCGATTGATTGCAAGAGTTACAAATTCTAGGATTAAACCTCGAATTAAACTCAAAATTCAAATCAATTCTCAACATACAAAACGAAAGAGTCATGAGCGAAGATAACCGAAATCGGAATTTCAAAATAGAAACTTCAGCAAATTCTTAACAGTATCGAAATCAATTAAATTCAAACGTTTTTTAATTGCTGATAATAGAATTTGCTAATACATTTATCAGTAGCTACCACTAAAATTGTTGTCACGAATGAATCAGTCCGAAACGAAATATGCAGTATTTGGATCCCAGAAATACTTCAGAATTTAAATTTTTCTATTTCGTCCTCAAATCATGGTACATCACAACTTCTCATACCATTTATGGATCAGGTGAGATACCTGCACCAATTCTTTCCTGCTAAATTTACTATAGCAATTCCTAATAAGGTGGGCCTGATGGCATAGCGCCAAAGCGGATGAAAACAACTGTCCTGACGGAAAAAAGGATAATCATCGAAAGCTTTGAACGCGACCTAAATTGTGGTGCTCCATAAATGAAAGACTTTCGGAAAGAGAACAGATTTAAAAGTGGTGAAAGAAATCCCCCACCGGTCCCGAGACGATAGTAAAACTATTCCGGTAGCACGGGAACGGCTACCACGAGTAAATATAGAGACGCCAGGTCAGTGAGTCATGATTTCGAGGGATATTTCCGTCCAGGTCCAGACACCGATGTCGTGACGTCGTTATCATTTTTTGTTCAAGTCTTAGGGTGCGTCTACCATCATTTCGGAGTTTGAATGTTTGATCTTTTGACCCGAATGACCCTGAAATTCAGGTGCGTTGTGCAATTTGAAGAAAAGATAGTGGAATCAGCAGGCGTGATTGATAAAAATTGGCGGGATTAAGAATTTCCTGGCGGTATAAGAATTTTTTTTTGTATTCTTGCCAGGCCGATTAGCGGCGTGGTTTAGTCATGCCACGCGGTTGATGACAAATGCCTTTTCGCGGTATGATCTTCGGCCGTTTTTGGCTCGCTCTCACGTGCCCGTGTTCCGTAAATAAGCAAAAGCATTCGACCTCAAGGACGCGATACAGCTCATCCCCGAGGAATCTTGGATCCTGGATCCGCATCTCCCACCACATTTTTCACGCCGCGGACGCCAACTCACGACGTATACTTACGTGAGTATATTTAGTATCGTAAGTGTTTTTCTTCTCGGAATTTCTACACATCTTCGGTCGACCGACCGTCTACTACTCCGTCTGATCACTGTCTGCTCGCTCTTCTTATTTCTCACATACGATTCGAAGCTGCACCACCTCGTCAATCAAATTATAAATGATTCCATGAAAACCTACCTAACCTACCTTTTATCGACAATGTGGGAATCGAGGAAAGATTGTTTCATCTTCCTGGTATTGAGATAACGTTTATCGTTCGAATGCACGTTTGAAGTCAGTCATCACATGACTGGTGTGATTGTTGATTCTACTGATATGAGTAGTCTACTATAATTGCGTCTGAATTGATGATAATTTTGAAAAAAATCCGAGTGTTTGGAGTATTTTATGTTTTATTAAATATACTTATTATTATACATTTACTAAGTATCCATATCTGGTTGATATCGCTGTTACTCATGTATGAGATGTAGAGATAGAGAATGTAATCGGTCTAACAAACGTGTACAAGTGAATGGAAAGAGTGACTCACGTGCTAGTGTGCCCCGCCACCCCCTCACATGTCATCCAATCATCACACCACGCGTCGCAAGGGACTAGCCGTTGCACTCGCAATCAATTCCCAACGACAGCTTGAGTCAATAAACACACATCTGTATTACGTGAACGTGAGCTTGCAGACAGTCATTTTCTGGCTTCGGGGCTTTACAATTTCCATCCGCTACTGAAGCAGCTGAAGAAACAGACCCCGTCTCTTTTAGATCCTGAAATGAAATCTTCTCGGGTCATTCGTCAACTTGTAACTAGTTCATCACAGATCATTCCATCAGTTTTGTCTCAAACACTGGAACCACGCCAACGCATTAGACAAGAATTAATCAGACATTATTTACGGCGCAAGATTCTGGGTGTCCCAAAGTGGGCTGGATCCAGTATTAGTACCGAGAGGCAACAAGTGACTTCCGAATTCCAATGACTCCAGATGACTTCTCAAAGATTCCAAAGACTATTGATGAGACTACCAAGTATTTTCCTATTGTTGAACTATTGTTAGACTTTCTTAGCTGAATCATTCCAAGGCATTCAAGAGATTTGCAGAGGATTCCAAGGGATTCCAAATATTTCCGGCAAGGACTTTAATTAACCGCCGATGGCTACCTATGATTTCTGATGACCTTCAATGACTTCGAAAGACTTTCAAGGCCTCCCTGGGTGGAACAAATCCAAGGGATTTCAGAGAATACTGAAGAGTTCCGAAGACCTACAGAATGAAGGAAAAATAGAGGGTTCCTATAGAAGTTCCAGTGTTTCCTCGATAAGTGTCTTTGTAAAAAAAGGCATAAAGAAGATATATGCTTGATTGAAATAAAACAGCAAGGAAGAAGTTTATATTCCTTTGAAAATTCTGTTTGTCGACCCTGACTATACCCTTCAGCTGAAGAACAGTGACCGATGGTTGAAAAATCCCGACTTTTACCTGAGAAGGGATTGTATTTCAAAAGACTATACAGTCACGACGATAAAGCGGGAGGGATATTGAAAAATTCTTTCGGGACACATTAGCCCTTAGAAAATGCTGCTGACCGTGAGTGGATGAAAAAAAAGTTTTTCATGATACCTCATATCCTATTCACCGTAACGGAATTCAGGGCCGATCACATATCCAGGATCATGAACAACTCTGTTGCACCTAGGAGCGATGAACGAGTACGAACACTAAAGGCTAGTATTGGAGTATTCGCGAGGGGTTGTTTACGTCGAACACGTCATCCCGTGACGAAGGCCCGGAGTGTTACGTCATCCGCCATTCAATCCCTCACGAACTGAACAGCCTACTCATTTGCTCATTCACCATCTCGCCTCGGCACCGACAATGAACATCCGTATATACTGGCTCCAGCTTCCCTGCGATATTTCGCCCTTTCGTTCCAGTGCGACATATGTGACTCTCGACGCACGCGCCTGCTACGCGCTGAACGCTTCCTCGTGCAGATACCTGATTGTTTCAAGCATAGCTGGTCTTAACGGCTTATTCATTGACACGTGCATCCACCAATTTTGGCGACGTCCGGTTGTTGTGGACGACAGAAAATTCGAAATATGGATCGAAAAGAATCCCTGGAACCCAAAACAACAGAACTGATCATGATCGGATTGAAGGTGCTGGAGAACATTCCGAAATCCATTTGCAATGACTTTCCAGAATCGAGAGAACTCAATAGATTAATCGCTCTTGCAGACGTACGACGATGTCCACTGAAAGTGTGTCAAATCCCAAGTCAAGTTCATAAAGTTCAGGGAATCCCTCGAAACCTTTCATCCCAAAACATTCCAAAGTCCCGTGTATAAAGTTTTTTTCGTCCAAAGCAATCTAATAATATATCTTTGAAATATAATCTGGCGTCTCAAAAGTCCCATAAATTCCCATAAAATTTCAGAAAAACCTATGAAGTAACATAGAGTCACATGAGGAACGGTGAAATCTTTGAAAGCCTTTCATCCCACACTGAGAGACAAAATTCGTTGGATTGACTAAATGTAGCGGTTACGGGTGGGAAAATGAATATTTATTTGTGGCAATTGAATATATGCTCATCGAACAAAATTTTCAAAAAATGTGTTGGATCAAACAAACATTTTGTGCGCCCAACTGCCATTAAATGGACACAACTAAATAATCATTTCGCCGCCCGTAACCGCTACATTTAATAGTCAATCCAACGAAATTTTTCTCTCAGTGCATGAATTTTCGTGAAGTCTTTTGAAGTCCATTAAGATCTTCTAAAGTCTTGAAAGTATGTGAAATCCCAAGGAGTCTCACGAAGTCCCATAAAGTTCCGTGAGGCCTCACGGAACCTCATGACATTTGCTGACATCTGCCAAAATCCCCGTGAAATCCACGGTATCCCGCAAAGCCTTTGAAATTTAGAAGTCTGGTATATGATTACATGATCTGGTACATGATTCTTTGAAGTGATCAATCCATCAGCACTCACACGTTTCCTAGCATCTCAGTGTCAGCACACTCAGTTGCATGGGTTGCATTTGCCGTATTGCATAGAAGAAACTCTCATAGCGTAAGTCCTGAAGGATCGACTTCTCCAAAGAATTTATTATTCTGCAAGATTCCAAATGCAAACAATAATGACAGGAGTCCGGGTCAGTAAAAGTAGGTATCCACGAACAGCTAGATTCGCTAGAATATGTTTAGAACAAAAACAAAAGAAAAAACTATGACAACTGAATTCATGAGTTGGATCAAACAAAATGTGAATTTTCCTTAAAAAAAATTATAAACCGTTTGAATTGGTTAGTCAATTTTATCCAGTCCCACCGTTTAATCTCCCGGGGCAATCGAATGGTCGCAGATATATACACGCACTGCACGTGCCTCGTCAGTTGTGTAAGATCTGGTGAAAGATCGAAGGGTGAAAAGAGAGAGAGTTCGAGATTATTCTCCGAATAACTTCCCCGTTTCCCCTCTGGCTAGTGCATCATAGCTTGAGTGTATGTGGGCACACTCACATTTGGCACGATGCCTTTGAGCGAGCGATGATTGATATTCAATCGTGAAGTTGATTATAACGCGTGTTCAACTCTCACCCCCTCGAGCACCACGATGCACTGTGACTCAGTTTAGATCGGTCTGCACGCTTCTGGCACAGGCTCCATCGCAGAGCTCAAAAACCCTCTGAACCCCAGCCCCATGCTTGGTCAGCCACGATTACTCACCCCCTATTCTTTTACAGTGCCCCCGCGCTTTACCGGGCATTAAGCTCTTGACGGCTTGATAGTGCGGGCTAGATAGACGGGAATTCGTACTAGATGTTATAGTAATCAAGGTCTGTGGTTGCCTATCGTAACTTTGCTTTACTCGATAAAAGGATGGTATGAATTTAATCAGAAATATGTAAGTGCTACCATATTTGGCGCCGCTTTTAGAACCCAAATTCGTGAAATCGTTATTTTGGTCATAGGATAGTGGCAAAAAAAAAAAAAAACATTTTCCGTTCCGATCGATTACTCGCCATATTTGACCCTAAAGTTATTATTTCATCAAGGGAATTTGGTGAGAACATTAAAATTTACGAAACAAACTAAAATTTCGCCAACTTGAAATGAAAAAAACAATTATTATTGTGGAATATAGTGATCGACTTGATAGATTTTTAACTTGATAGAAAAAAATGGTTCTAACAAATAACGGTTCGCTTGACCGTTTGGTTACCAACCACCATAAATGTGTTAACAAAGACATAAAACTCAACAACTATAACTATACTGTTGAAAATGAATTTAAATTTACGACACAAGTATAATTGTAAAGTTTTGCAGAATTACTAATGCAACGTGGTAAAGTGATTGCTAAGCATGTTCTTTGGATTTACAATTAGAGTACATCCAGGAATCATTTATATTGAAGCTGAACGATCAAAATTGAATCAATTCACTGATTCTCATTTTCAATGTATTATGTTACTCTGTTATCGTTATAACGTGGCATTCGTCGGTTTCTTTCCTTTGGATTAGAGCAAATTGAATATGTCGGGCCAAGTAAACCGTCGTTATATTTTTTCAATAAACCTGCAGTACACGGTCCAGTTACTACTTGTGCATATAATCTATAGACGAGGCATTGAAAAGATTTTTTTCCTTAAGGGAGTCATAAAATGATTATCGTTTCAGTGATATCACACAACAGATCAAATTTCCTTGTACGTCATTTGTCCTTGCGTTTATATCATGCTAATGCGATCAGAGTGAATTTAAATTCGTTGACCATAACCGATTCGCGGAAGGATTGAGTTGATTGCATTAAATTTAATCTGAAATTCTACCGTTTATCATACTTAAGTCAAATAAAAATAATTCGCATCAAGGTAAACATGAATCTCAAACGAACAAAATAATGCCATTCGAGGACAATGCCATTCGTTGATAAATAAATAAATCAATAACAGGCATGATATACATAACGATTTTTGAATTTCATTTTAGAAAGGTATTATCGCCAGAAACTCCGCGACAAACTTCACAGATTTGAATCTTCAGGAGCACAGATAGGATAGTACGAAACCTTGTACCAACAATAGATGGATGACATCATTACGCCAAAAAATTCTGACAAAAACATTTTATAAGAGATTGAAATTTATTAGGAGTAGATACGATCGGGTTAGGAAATGGTGGATGAAAAAAGAATATGTCATGATTAATTATTATTATTATTTTTTTTTTTATAATTAAAAACTGATAAAAACGTTGGTGGCTGATAAATTTAGTGATTCGTCAGATCATTGAAATGGGGAAACTTTGTACTTCAATATAGGACTGACAAAGTACAAGAATTTTTCTTCAAAAATCTATGTGTATTCGTTACGGAATGCTCTTACTTCGAGTTTACTTCTAGAAATTTGAACCGAACTCATTTCTGTTGAACTTCAAGTAAGTGTCAAGGTCGAAATTCTTGTCAAACTTTTTTACGAGAATTTATGAGTTGTTTAATATTCCTTGTGTTTCCCTCCCTAATTTCAGCTGTTAGACTACAATGTGGGGTATTGAGAACGCTTGTGATGTAGAGATTGCATTTTTATTCATAAAATAACTAAATAAATTTTGATATAATACAATGCTTATATGTATGTATCATGTATAACTGGTTATACAACGTTGACCTTAGAGTCTAAAATTATATTACAAAATCGTTGGGATCCGATCCGATCAGCAGATTACAGATTCAACTGTGAATCTCTCCATCACTACCCAGTACCGCGACATTATTCTTACTGACATTTCAACTTTTTAATTATATTCTCGTTCTTCTCTATTTTTCTGTCTTTTACTCGAGGCTGCACTAGACATTCGAGTCTCGCTGCGCGATTCGCGATACCATAAGCCATAAGGGATTTCGTTTCAGGGAAGAATCATACATACAATACACGATAAACCGATTTCCCCCAGTGAAAGTGCTTGGTTCACCACCCGATAGAGAAATCACGATCAACCACTAATTTCTAAAAAGCCATTTATTACATTCAAATTTTACCATCGAAAATTAATACAGCTAAAAAATAACACAGGAACAAGACATAAAACGTTCACCAATCACGAAACATTATTATCAAATAAAATGAAATTGATATGTGTATCGTTGGTCGACAAGATACCTTCTTCTTCTGTATTGTTACCAAATTACAAGCTAATAACCCGCCAGTAAGCCATAACAGAAAGCGTAGTGTTTTTGCTCGCTTTCTTTGTCATCCCGCCGCGAGGACAAGTAGTTTGATTTTTATTTTGACACATTTTATTTTACGAGTTCAATATCCACAATTTTTTTTTCAAACTGTAATTTCAGCATCGGAGTGTAATAGAAAATGATTCTCAATCGGGGGTACAGAAGGGGGAGATGCAGATGTGCAAGTGATGCAATCGCGATAATTAATGATTAACTTGCGTATGTTAATTACACACAGCCTTTTTGTTCATTTTCACCTCCAATAATTTCATTCAGTATCTCATTCTGTAATTTTTATTGTTTGTTTTATATATATTTTTTTTTTTTTCTATCGTTATCTTTTCTCATTTTTGTTTAATAATCGCTTCATGAAATTCCCTCTTCCTTCTTTTACATCTACACTCGTATTACATACATACATTACATCATTATACTTATGGATATAGTAAGTTAGAGTTATAATATTTACACTGAAAATAATAATAATAATAAAATAATAATAATAATAATAATAATAATAATAATTATTATTATAATTATAGTCCCAACAAACTAAACGACTAGATAATGGGGCGTCGCGACGACCCTTAAACCTCAATAATCCCGCGCGCTTAATCGTGACATTCAAGAACATTTCTGTTTCGCCTTCAAGAAAATTTGAAAAAATAAAATAAAATGAAAATAAAATCGAACTCGCACCATCAGCGATACACAATTCATACACATATATATGTACATATTATTCACTTCACATGCTCTCTAATTATCTAACGTACCTCTACATATTCATATACGTGTATATTTTGTCCCAATTTTTATTTTCTCTTGTTGTCTCATCTCTTTCAAATTCATCTGACTAAAATAATATATCTAGATATAGTCTATCTCCGTACATCCGAGGTATTTATAGTTATTACACCATACATGACTTTCGTTTTTTTTTTCCTTTTTTGTTTTTAGATGCCTATTCTTTTCTTTTTACACGATTATAATCGTTTCTATACACAATATCAGTTTCTTTCTTTTCCTCCAATTAACTAGTCAGGGCGATTTTATTTTATTTTATAACTAATCTTGATCAACTATGTATTGTCGTCGGATTCTTATTTCCACATTGTGCTAGACCAATCGATTTTCACTTATGTACAGAAGTCAAGAGCCAGATCAATGAACAGTTCATTTTTTGTCTTCTATTGGTATGGCGCGAGTAAAAATTCCGTCATGAAATCACTTCACAAACTTATGAAAACATTTGATAAGAAAAAGACTGAATGTAAGAAAAACAAAAATTGATAAGATTCCTATCGGTAGTTATGGATATCAGTTTGATCATCAAACACCATTTTTAAATAAGTACCTCGGCTTTCCGGCTACTTCACTTATTCTCTCACTTTACAAGGCTGTATTAATATACTAGTCGTGATTCTTGTCAAATAGCCGAGTCTAATCTATGACACTGTTTAAAAATATATTTTCTTATTTTCCTCATCGACTATATCGGTTCATCTCTTCTGGTTCATTTAAATATAAAATCGCAATGCGATTCTCTCTTTTCTCGCAGAGGCAAGCGGGTCGTTTCCATTTCTCGAATCATCATCTCAGTCCTCTTCTAGCTAATAAATAATAGTTATCAGCCTTTCGGGTTCTGTGAGGTGAACAAGGCACATTTAGCTCATAATGATACGACGTATTTTGTTTTCAATGTCGTTTTAGATATGTAGTTAAAGGTATATAGGTCGACGCTTATATCGCAGCTTATTTTCAATTCACCGCGTTTCTTCTCTCTTCTCTCTTCTCCCTTCTTCGGCTCGTCTTCATCTCCCCAAACCCCCATGTGTATCTTGTTTAAAGCGGCCATGTGTTGCAAGAGCTTTGTTTAGCGAAAAAAAAAACACGTGCGGTGTATTTCGATAGTATCGAAATTACCACACGTACGTTGTTCGGTTCGTCTCATACGCTACAACCGGACGTAACTTCTTCGCTGTTTTGCTGATGGCTCCATCTGCACTGATGGCAACTCTTGGGCTCCTCTTGAGGCGCACCAACACCACCTGCTGCCCTCAGGCCCTGTTCCAACTCAAGTAGCTGTCCCATGAAGTTCAAGTTAGGGCTTATTATCGGTCGAGCTATTTTGACCAACTTGTAAGCCTCGATCATCGAGAGCTGCTTGTGCCGCATTATGTAGGCTATCGCTATCGTCGCACTCCTAGATACTCCAGCCTGACAATGTACCAGCACACTGCTACCCGTCTTACGAGCTTCTTCTGCAACAAAATACGAAACAAATACGTAAGAAGCGATCATAAGTCACTTTCCTCTCCCCTCCATTTCTCGTACCAACAACGACTACGACTTTACAACGTACGGAACACAGTCACGTAACCCAAACAACCGATCCAGTTACATAATACAGGGGAACGCCGGTATCATATCGCCGTGATGATTCACTCTGCGCTTTTACTGCAATGCCCGCATCCTATGTCATTAGGATTGGAACCATACGGATTCCATGTATAACGCACTGTCGCAGGGAACGAATTTGATTAAATAAACTACGCATTCATTATATTTGAGAGTGATACACAAATAAGCGATCGGAATATTTTTCGTTTTTTCATCTTCAATTACTATAAGCAGGTAATACCACGGTGCAAACCATCGCGTCCAATCAACCAGAGAGTTTAAAGGGATGTTATTTAAGCACTCAGTGCACATACACAGTTTTACGTGACGTTTTTATGTATGTATACTTCTTATGTTCGTCAATTTATTATTATCATGATTATTTTAGCATCGACCATATTTTACTGCGTGATTACCTCCAATAATTAAGGCGCTTTAATTATTGATAAAATAATATTTCCGTAACTGCAGGAAAATATGACGCATCCAATTATAATTCATCTCTTCGCGGAAGCGACATACAGATATTGTGTATTGAATATTCATCACTTGATAAATCCGATGCGACGACACGTGATAATTGTACTAACGGATCTCAAACTAAACAAAATTTACTAATAATAAGTAGTGCGCACGGCGAAGTTTTGAGGGGCCGTAAATAACCCAGTCATGTTTGAATCCGCAATTGTAAACAAGACTCTAATTGTAAGTGTAAAGAGCAAATACGCCGTAAATACCAACAAGCCATGAACGACTCATGCTCAAATTACAGGAATGCGCAAAAGAAGAGGTCGAACCAAAAATGTAAAATTTATTAACAATAATGTTTTTGCGACTCGACTACGCACATGAGATACGTTCGCGCGCTCGTGTGCTCCACGTGCTCGTTGTTGCGAGGAGGCTAAGCCACCGGAAATGGGGTGTAACCATACGTTTCCGGTGAACCATTCACCGTGCGACGAACGATAGAGTGAGAAAGAGGAGTGTGTCTGAGCCCTCAGTAAACCGACGAACGTTGCGGATAGTGGATAAGAGCGACGGAGAGGACCGAGGTCTCCACACCACAGCGTATCGCAAACGTATCTGTATTACGGTCTCTCAACACTCTGAAGCGGGAAGCAGAAACCATTCACGAAACTCGTGACTCATTCGGGGCCTCGGGGCCTCAGGGGCCAGCGTTTTTACGCGCTTAGCTGCGTAGCGCCGAGTGCGTACAGGGGACCCCCGATACCCCAACATCCCGACCGGATTGTCAGAGGAAAGGGGCTGCGGGAGCGAGGGGCACGAACGCAACTGGTGGCAGTGCCCGGTGCACCTAAACCCGACGCTGTGTCTACGTGACCAACCGACAAGTCGAAAAGATTGCTAACGTAAGGACCGTTGACGCAATTCGTAACGTTCGTTCGATGATTCAAATGTTATTCTTGCAGGCAAGACTCATACCATTTTGAGAATAACGATCTTTGTATTATGAAAAAATACCCACCGATGAAGTCAAAGGCCTCTTCGAAGTACTGCTTGAGGTTTTGGTGGCCGGAATCTGAGGCGGGTATTTGTCGATAGGTGATACCGCGTTCTTCGTGATATCCTGGTAGCTGAGAGGTGACGTTCAGAACCCGGGTCGCGCCCAGTGCACGTAGGAGTTGGAGGTCGGCGGCGTCTCGCCCGTTTCCGAGGTATAGGAAAGGCAGCACCCTCGACGCCGGGTGGTTGTCGATGTCGGCGGGTTGCGGCGTCGGCGGTCCTCCCAACATCGGACATCCAGGTCCGGGACTCGGACACCCGCTAACGGCAGAAGACCCGGCCGCGGATCCGGTTGGCGGTAGTAACGTGTCTTCGCACAGTTCTCTGTGCCTTCTGTGAAACTCTTTGTGACCACCTGGAAACCGACAAGAAGATGCGAACATTAGTTTGCGGAATTTTGATATTTGGGGGTTTGGTTTGACGTTTGATTTCCTCGCACAGATGAAAAGCCGTTTGACCATTTACCGATTAGAATTGTATTGCGGGTCTGTTTACGAAAAGGATTGATTTAAATAACGTAATTTGCGAGTGAACTAGCGACCCTGAGAAATTATATTGTGAATTCCCTCGGCTGATGTCGTCGGTGAATCATACCGCTTACGCTTATAAGAGCAAATGCAAGTACATAATTAGTAAACCATCGGCGTAGACATATACACACATAAGTTTCGCTTTCGATTATATTAGTCGTATATTCGTATATGTGTATAGTTATTATCGCAGCTGTGGTTCTCGGTGTACCGTTTATTCGTATGTTGTAGCAGTAGCATTGATAAACCTATCGCGTCCCGGTCAACCCGTATGTGGAAGTCGGTATCGAATAATTACTTCTGTAGCTGTGTTTCGTCTTATCGTTTTCAGTTCTAGAAATAATGAAGAAAATAGAACAGCGTGACGAAGATAACGCCAACTTCAGCCTACACTAGGATAACGGTAATAATAGAAGATTTTTAATGGTAAAATGAATAACAAAAGAAATGTGGGCTAAATGCGTCCTATCTTGACCTGCAGCTTACAACCGCAAGGCCTGGCCTGGCTTGGGCCAGCGATGAGTCACTTTGACTCCCCCCACTCTTCGGCCAATCCGGCTGCTCACGGCAGGCATCGGCCAACTTTACTCTACACACTGCGTCGTGTCTTACTTTTTAGTCGCTACATCTCAACATACGTGAGAATGAATAAAAAATAATAGCGAAAAATTAGACACTAAAATATAGAAAAATTGGATGACGGAATTACGCTGTGAGTAATCAATGTGTCAAAGATGTCTGTACGGGTTTTCACGGTAAAATAAATTCCCCCTATTATGTTAAGAAACTCCTGTATATGTAACGGGGACTGAAATAACTCGTAATTTCATTAAGGAATTGTGCGTTCGCCTCAAGCACTATTAATCAGAATGGATAATTCTCGTCTTGATGACGCGTCAGAAAACCGGATGCTTGGGTTTCGAATAAAAGTCCATATAGGCACTGGCTCGACGGTTCGCCGTTTCTAATTCACCAACCGTTCGAATTTCGAGTGTCAGATACCAAGGTGAACGATAATTGTTCTAATCTTTCGAATCGCGCGGTTCAATCGACTAAGCGAAGTAGTTTCAAACATTGTTTTGATTTAGACAATATGACGAATCGCTGGCTCGTGTAGTTATTGTGAAATCATCGCCATCGCCTCCCGCGACTCATCGACTACCGTATCTCAATTCACGCTGTTGTAAACGTAAACGTGCGACTCTATCTAACTCATCGTAACTCTTGATTTACCACATCGTTTTTATTTAGTTCCATTTCGATCATTGGCCCAATAACGTTTTTTGTGTAGATGTTTAATGAACGTACCCCAAGGTCCGATGTTATCCAAGGGAACAAGGCGCAACACCAGACAAGGCGCTTCTTTTTTAATCCTCATCTTTGTAATAACTGTATTTCTGTTCGTCGTCTAGCTGTTTGGTGTTTCTTAACGTGTGTCGTAAAACCTCACAAAACTCGTTAGAAAAACTTCCACCTGCACGTCATGGATCACAAGGTTTCAATGAACTGTTTTTAAACGACACTAAAACTATTTCTTCCGAAATGAACACTCGACGCTTGACAAAAATTTGCGAACACGAAATTGCGATCTGATCGGACAGATGTTTCGCGCGTCTCGTGCTCTGAGTACTCTCTTGCTGTTGTGTGATCGTCGTTTGCGCTACTCTGTGCTAAGCGAACGAGAGGTTGTGCCGCGGTCGGCGGTCTCTCCCCGCGTGTACGGCAGGCCGTCGCGTGATGAGTCACAGCTCGCCTTTCCCATTGGTTCTCTGGCTCCGTGACGTCACGAGGCACCGTTCACACGCGCGCTCCAAAGGCCGCGTCAACGGCGCGACGCCCAAGCCACTATAGCTCTTCCCCAAGTTCCTATGTAGTCAACATTGCTGAATACCTACAACGCTTTGATTCTATATATTGTATACTATACCGACCTAGCTACCCACCCGAACGTAGCGTACCTAGTAGGGACGACGAACGCACAGCGTAACGAATAGAATAGTTTTCGCATTAAACGATAGAACCTTCGAGCACGTGCGAGAGAGAAGTAGAGAGAACAAAACTCGGCACAGTTTTTAGTCCTGCGCGAAACGACCTTGTTATGAAACTCGGTACTACGGTGTTTGGTAAACATAATCAATGCGTTCACAGTTTTACTAATTTGTGTTTTGAGGAATCTCCGTGACTCACACCGCGTTCCAATCAAATTATGAGAGCTACACCGATTCTTCGAGATCTTCACAAAGCGATGTCAATTGTATCGTCAACGTTATTTCCTTCTCCATTATTTGAACGACTCCCTGCAAGAAGCTGAATCACCGGTTGGAGAATATTAAATGCAATTTTGGAGAAGTTTGCATCAGTGGGAAATGGGGATGACAACCTTTACTGTATTGTACAATGCCCTTCCTACTCGCCTTCCTATTCCCTGCGACTGTTATTTTCCCCTGACTATGCAAGGGTAGTTTCAAATTATTTAGTCTCCAAACGCAGCTGCTACCGGTCTCTTAACACTGTAGTCCTCTGGCTGCTGACAGCAGCCCTTAGACGAGCTTGGCTGAAGGGTTCTTATTGATAATTATATGAGTCATGGAGCTTCCAGTGAATAAAATGCGCATATAAATCTACGTGTCAACGTTGAGGAGGTAAATATGTGGCGCTGTTTTTTCGTTTTTTTCAGATCTTTCCGGATCCTTATAGTTCGCAGAATACGTCTACGCAAATGTATGTGACGTCATATTGTATCCAGAAAATATTGACAAATTTTAATGTCTTTTTTATCGTCAATTTAAGATACTTTCATCATCATTATAAATTATTGTAATTGTAATATATTCCATAAACAAAAGTGTTCAATTCAACGAGGTCACGTGTCTTTGTTGTTGGTTGCACTTTTTTTTTTTTAATGCCTGAGTAACGGAAACGCGTCATTTGAATCTGCGTAGCTGCATATAAGACGTATGTTTGAAAACGGTTACGTCGATGCCTTATTTAAGCAGGAAATCGAGAAATTGCAAGAACGATGATGAGTAATTGGATTCGAAAGAAAATTCTTGAGCGTATATTTCACGTCAGTATAAGAATTACGCGCTACACTCTTTGGCGTTCTCAAGGCCTTATTCATCATCGTATATATTATGTACGTATGCAGTCTGGCGTAGAAGCGAATCAGCGTGTAAACGGACTTGTGGACAAGGATGACGTATCAAAACAATCGTAGATTTCTCAGACATCGGGATAAATGTTATTTCCGTGGCGTCATCTCCGGGTAATCGGTCGACATCAAACACGTGCAGGTTCGATCACATGGAGCATATCCCTCTGCACGTATATCGATGCATCTTCGACCCCTGAATCATCTTACTGCAGTGCTTTCACTTGTTTTTTCATGATACTCAATATTCGCAGGGTTTTTTTGAACTGAATATTTGTTGTTGTTTAGCGGAATGAGTGTATCTTTTTTACTTACGATTTTTCAGAAACGATTCAAGCGCCCTAGGCCTCGCTAGGCATGATATTTTGAACGTATAAGAATTTCGTGAGTAATCGATTCCTGGATCGTCAGATGCGGGCCTAAGATTTATTCGATGGCGTTATTGCGGTTGGCATAATGAATGATTGTTTATCTGGTCTTTTATACTAGAGATATTATAACCATTCCTATAAGAAATTAGGCGATACTAGCTTCAATTGTATTTTTACAAACGCTTCCAACATTACAGATAATTTTAGATTATTGCGCTAAAAATAATGTGATACAATTAAATCAGGCTTACGGTGACTCAAGTGTCAATAGAACTGTGTGATTCAGAAAACACATAGTCGGTTATGGGTCTGAGTTATGTGTTACACTTCGCACCTGTGCATCGGAATCTTGATGATTAAACACCTCCTCTAAAGATTATGAGTAATTTCTATGGGAATCAATATTTGCAAGTATAAACTGAACTTTGCTCTTTGAGAAAATTTTCGTTTGAAGGATGTAACTGTTTCAATCAAATCAGACAAAATTTATCGACGAAAACAGCAGCTCTCTTGCCCAAGCGCGCAGGTAGGTACATATAAAATAGTCAAAGAAGGAAGCTGCAGAAATATCCAAGAGATATTTTCTAAAGAGAAAGTAACTCAGGCTAGCTACGGCACTTTGAATGGTAAACAACGAGTTGAAACGAATGGCGTAAAATCTCGTCGATTAGGTAGTAACAATTTTTGTGCGCCTCATTTTTCTCATAATTATAAACCGCATGACTGCCATAGCTGTGGAACAAATCAAAGCCCAAAAATCAGTTTGCCAATCGATGGAACATTGTGAAATAAACTATCGATAGTAGAGGTACGAAGGCACGTCCACTGTCAACATTACACGGTATAGTCACCTCGTAACCGATAATCGATTATCGCTAATTCCATGCCCTATACACAATCAGTGAATCACCGGTGAACAGGCGCCACGTAACTGCAACAGCGCCACATTGCAATGAGTCAAGTGTCCATATGCGCACCGCGCTGTACTACACTTGGAATTATCGTGGACCAATACTGTCGTCACTTGTTACTTTTCCATCTGGCTATCTGTCTACCTGCCCAGAATGTCGCGCGCGCCTTCTTATTTCCATCGTCAGATACCAAATGCTGACTAATTGGATGACTGCAGCACGCAACATTCAAGGCATTTTTCCTGATGACGCATTAACGAATCCGAAAAATGGCTTCATTACTTACATCGAGAATAATTGTGCAAGAGAATTGAAAGAAATTATAATACTTTATTATAATTGTGAGTCTAGTTTCCTGTACTTATCTACGCTACCTGTTGATTGTATGACTATACGAGTAATGTACATACGTACGTTCGGACTTTAGAGACCCAACACCGAGGAGATAACACGTGGCAAGCTTGAGAATTAGGCGCCAAGTAGGCCGGGTCTGACGAGTCATTGACCCATTCGCAGGTCTAAGCCCTAAGGTACAGGTGCAGACTCAGGTATAGCCACAGCTTATACCAGGGCAGACCGATGACGTCGTACCAATTCTAGCATCGCTGACTAAATCTTACGAATTCATGTCCTCTATAAATGGTATACATAAATAAGACCACTAAGTAGCATGAAGACCCTACGAAAATAAGCAAGATTTTTAATGATCTGTCGAAATATGTTGTGCTCGATATACATGTGATTTCGTTAACAAATCAAATGCAACGCTTCAAATCCTAATTATAATTTGAGTGCGAAACTTTGGAATGCTTGATTGTCCAATTCGTAATAATCGTAGAACACTATTGTAGTCTAGTGATGAGCACCATAATGAGCCGTTCAGTATTTTAGTTTCGTTCAACGAATGTCAATCAACGGATCCATACTCGTCTCCATAAGAGATGGCATTGATATAACATACACTAGAGTTCTGAACCACCGGCGATTGTCAATGAATCCATGATACATAATCCCAGGGCGGAAAGGTGATGTCAGTGGACGGTCATGCGTGCCGTCCACAACCGTGCAATTTGCATCTCGTGGAGTCCGTTTGTCAACGAGATTATTATGCGGGTGGACACCTATGGGAGTATGCTAGTGCGTCTGCAGCAACAACGCGGCTGTGATATCATTGTTTCATATTTATTCTATGGAATTCGACCGACTGAATTTCAGACGAATTTATAGTCATGTTGTACCATGTCTTGATAAATTTTCATTCTTCGGAATAGGAATCGAATGGAATGACAGATGATTCCGGATACATAGGGAGTGAGAACACAAATCAGAAATCAGAGTAATTTTGCGGCGCATATCTGCTGGCGTGACTGAGTGCCTTCGCGGTGCTTCTCCGTGAGTCACCAGGAGAATCGTAGAAGAGATGTGTTTATTGTCGTGCGACTGAATGTTGGTCGAGTCTCTCCTTCTCCATCTCTTTGCATTACGGTGATGATACATATACATAGATTTCGTTGCTGAAGTTCTCTTTTATTTGTGCGTACGAAATAGCCCCACCCGCCCACACCCGTATTATTTATTTCGCTCACGTCCATCTCTCTTCATTCATACGGGCTTTGAGTCAGATACTGAATTTACGGGTATGCTATGGATCTAGTAGACACATATTCACACACGGATGAATTATAAAAAAAAAAAACTACTATGAAAAAACGAGCCAGGCGGTGTTAATCGCACTCAATGAACCACGCGATGTTGTGTGGGCCACAGTCCGTATGATCATGGTTAAGCTTATTGTTGTTGTCGTCATTTCGTTTCTCGAGTATGTCTCGTCTGCTTGGCGATATAGCGAGTGTAATGTTTCGATACATGAGCTGTGCTACACGCATGGATACCGTATATGATGGAAAAGGTGTGCCAATTTCGCTAGTCTAAGAACTAAGAAGCGATTCGATAACTTAATCAAATTAGGTACCTCTTCAACAGGGACAGAATATTTGTCGTATTTGAGATCCTACGTGCAAAACGTGTTTGAGTTCGTAACTGCAATATTATAGCCCCTGGCATTTGCGTCACTGAAATGAATCCGCCGAATCTTCGAATAACATAATCTTGATTTCAAAATATATTCACGTACAATAAGACAGCCTTGTCTTACGTGAATAGCCTAATGCACAGCAAGAATTCAAGGCCCGAGGTAATGGCCAAATACAAAAATCGTTAATCTGGTCGAAGCGCAAGGTTATTATACCACTTCCTTCCCAAACCCAATGATTACTTCATGGCACTTGTATTTGGAAAATAGGATCAACTCAAATATCTGACATCGCTGTTCAGCATCCATTATAGCCTCAGATAAGACAATGAATCGACGCCATATAAGGAACAAGGAGAAGAATGATACGAAGATAACCACGAGGATAAAATAAAGTAGAGTGGTAAGATTCCACGAGAATTCCGAGTCTGAGGAGCAGAATAACTTCAAATTTTTATCGTTCGTGACATAGTATATTTGCAACTGTATTTCACATTTCTGGTTTACGGGCAGATGAAGTGGGATGCTTTTAGCTCAACTAGTGATAAGGGGGCGTCCATAAAGGACGTCCACGCTTATGGTGGGGGAGGTTATAAAATGTGGCCATGTGTGACCAGGGGGGCGGGGGAGGTAATGCCAGGTGTGACGTCCACTTAAAAACCCCTTTTACAGTTTTGATAAAAAAAAGGTGCTCTAATTTTTTTTCGCGACATTTTGTCACAATTGTTGTGTTACATTTTTCATCCTGAATATCATGTTTTAGAGAATCAAAGAGGGATCTATGATTGTGACCATCGGACGTTTCCGAAGGGGAGGGGTTCGATTGTGATTGACTGTGACATGGGGGAGGGGAGGGTACAAAAATTGCAAAAAAACAAAAAAACGCGGACGTCCTTTATGGATGCCCCCAAGTTTATATCCAAATATCGAATCATTCCATTACGTTACGTAATCTCACCAATAAGATAGACATTATCTTCACACTCGATCTCGGGTTTTTGTCACCTGAGACTTCGAACTTGTACTCATTCTACATTTATTCTGTTGTCGCGGTAATACGTGATTTTTTGCGGATAAAGGGAGAGGAAGCGGACTGACCACACCACCATCTGCATGTCCATTTCTAGACCCCGTGATTTACAGGAAATATGTAGGAAAGAAAGACCTACCAAGAACTACCTACGCTTGGAATAAAAATGAAATGAAAAGTGTAGTTTCTCAAGTCCGCTTCGAAGTACAACGTGAAAACTTTGAGAGGAAAATTCAAGTTCGTGTGGTATTAAATACCGATTGAAATTTATCAATCACAATGAGCCATGGATGACGCCAGATGATCGATTAATAAGACACAGAAATACCATCGAGGTAAGCCCTTCCATCTTTTGTCAAACATATGATGCAGTACGTCAATCGATACAAATTATAAAAGATCACAGGGGCAACACGTGACGACAATCTTGCATAAATTTCGAACAGTCGCGACTATAATGACTGTTGACCGCTTACACAAGCTAGGAAAAAAGTCAGCTGGGTGAAAAGAGAACCAAAAATGTCTGCTTGATCAGCAATTAGAAGACCAACGTATATGGGGCATTCCATGCCAAATCGACCTGCCGGTGACCCTCGACCTCTCAGATCTAGTCCGTGATTTTTTGCGTCATTCTTCCGACTTTAAATAGCAACGAGATTTTTTTTCAGATTTTTCAAAATAAATTTGAGCATGTGGTGAATTTTCGACGTTTTTTTTTCAACACCTCGATGGCCGTAACCGAAAAATCTGGAAAAATTCTCAATAAAGCCTCTGTCCAAAATGAAAATTTTGTGCAATTGCTGCGTACGCGAATGATTCTACAAACTCCATCGTCTCAAATAGATTTCAAAGAATATTATAATTTCATTAAAACGCGCGGTCATTACTCTAGGTTATTCGTAATTAGTTACTTGGTGGATATCCGATAATCCCCGAGTGCGGGAGCAGAAAAGGTATAATATGCGAATAACGTCCATCTCGCAATTGTCGTACCTGATACGTAGTGTTAATGTAATTGATAAAGCTGCTTATCAATACTTTGTCACGATCAGATGAATCACTATTTCAATCTCGTTATACCCGATAGACTAACCGACGTGTTAGTTTTCACATATCTTTTTCAATGCGGGTCCCAAGCAGTGTTGGGCAGCATCCAATTACATTGTGTAATTAATTACATTTCAATTACAAATTACAGTAGTAATTTATAGTATAAATTACAGTAGTAATTTGTAATCGAAAAAAATTCAATTACCAATTACATTTTTAATTTGTAATTGAAAAAAATTCAATTATCAATTACTTTTGGAATTTGTAATTGGGAGAAATTCAATTGCCAATTACATTTTTAATTTGTAATTGAAAAAAATTCAATTACCAATTACATTTTTAATTTGTAATTGAAAAAAATTCAATTATCAATTACTTTTGTAATTTGTAATTGAAAAAAATGCAATTACTTTTTCAATTTGTAATTGAGAAGAAATCAATCACCAATTACGATTTAATTTCTGTAAGCACTTTACGCCCGCTTTTGAAAACTGTATGTACGACTGTGTCCAGGTCGCCCGGACCGTAGGTCTCGGTGTCCAGGTCGCCCAGACCATAGGTTTGGGTGTCCAGATCACCCGGACCGTAGGTCTAGGCGTACAGGTAGCTCGGACCGTAGGTCTCGGTGTCCAGGTCTACCGGACCGTAGGTCTCAGTGTCCAGGTCGCCCGGACCGTAGGGCTCGGTGTCCAGGTCTACCGGTCCGTAGTTAATGGTGTCCAGGTCGAGCGAATCGCAGATCTTGGTGTCCAGGTCGACAGGTCCGTATTTCTTCAAATGCAGGTCGACCGATCGACTTGGACACGAAGAGCTACGCTCCGCTCGACCTCGATACCAAAAACTACGGTCCGCTCGACCTGGACACCATGAACTACGGACCGGTTGACACGAACACTGAGACCTACGGTCCGGTAAACCTGGACACCGAGATCTACGGTCCGAGCTACCTGGACAACTAGACCTACGGTCCGGGTGACCTGGACACCCAGACCTACGGTCTGGGCGACCTGGACACTGAGACCTACGGTCCGGTAGACCTGGACACCGAGACCTACGGTCCGGGCAACCTGGACACCGAGACCTATGGTCCGGACGACCTGGACTCAGTCGTATATACACGAAATTAGTCTTATATATATATACAATATATATCACTATAGAAATTAAAATGTAATTGGTGATTGATTTTTTTTCAATTACAAATTAAAAATATAATTGTTTATTAAATTTCTTCCAATTACAAATTACAAAAGTAATTGATAATTGAATTTTTTTCAATTACAAATTACAATTGTAATTGGTAATTGAATTTCTTCAAATTACAAATTACAAAAGTAATTGATAATGAATTTTTTTCAATTACAAATTACAATTGTAATTGGTAATTGAATTTCTTCCAATTACAAATTACAAAAGTAATTGATAATTATATTTTTATCAATTACAAATTACAATTGTAATTGGTAATTGAATTTCTTCCAATTACAAATTACAAAAGTAATTGATAATTGAATTTTTTCAATTACAAATTACAAAAGTAATTGATAATTATATTTTTTTCAATTAAAAATTACAATTGTAATTGGTAATTGAATTTCTTCAAATTACAAATTACAAAAGTAATTGATAATTGAATTTTTTTAATTACAAATTACAATTGTAATTGGTAATTGAATTTCTTCCAATTACACATTACAAAAGTAATTGATAATTGGATTTTTTCCAATTACAAATTAAAAATGTAATTGGCAATTGAATTTCTCCCAATTACAAATTACAATTGTAATTGGTAATGGATTTTCTGCCAATTACAAATTACAATTGTAATTGATAATGGATTTAGGTTCAATTACGAATTAAAAATGTAATTGGTATTTGATTTTTTATCCAATTACAAATTACATTATTACAATTACAAATTACATTTGTAATTTGTAATTTGTATTCAATTAATTACAAATTCGCCCAACTCTGGTCCCAAGCCCGCAATATCGTACGATCCATTTTCCAATTTCACTTCAAAAATAAATCTCTTATTAATATTGCAAAACTGGTCATAACTTTTTTAGCATTTTATTTATTGAAATACTTGAGTAACCTTATTCTTCCCAGGACATAGACACGGCTCAATTTTTATTTCATACAATTTACTCAATTCGAGAATAAATTCCTTGACCCAGTAACCACTCGCAGTTAGTAGCAAGTATCGTATCGTATCGTATCGTATAATACACGTTACACCCGAAACGTAGTGCATAAGCAGCATGCAAAATATGCATTTTATTCATGGTTGAAAGAGAATTGTCTGCACAATGCAATACAATAAATGGAAAAGAAATTGTGGTACAATTATCAAGAGTATATTTCCCCGGCTAATTAAACAGCCTCAGCCAATGAAATATTGAACATCCTTTTCGGACCGGTCCAAGAACGAATCAGAAAACACGGTTCAACTTTTTAGACACAAGCTTAATTGATGAATGTAGAAAGTATATACCCCGAATCGATCATCAAAGAGGTTCGATCTTTCGCAAAGTAGAACTCGAGGCTGAACCTTTCCATCTAGCTCGCATTTTTATCAGCCATAAAATCGGTTATATCGGTTCGATTATCAGTTCAAACAATGACGCGACATCGGCCAATGATGTAGTCGATATTCGCCTCTTCTATATGTATACCTTATATGGTAAAGTTCTTCAATTGAATGGCACAAGTGTGACCGACGTTAGGGCGGGGGTATATGCCCTGATCGACATAGGTGAGTACGATAGCACTTCCGATTACAATCAATACACGTACAAACATACGTATTGCGACTGTCGCAGGATATACTTGTGCATGATAGATATGTATCTTAAATTTCAGGATATCTCCATAGGTTGCTCACACTGAACATCCTCTGCAGTCTGATGTACAACGTGACTCACCTCGTGAGTGTGTTTGTCCACTGCTGCAGTAACTCGAATTCAAAGCTATAAGGGCCCCTCTTATTCATTCATTGAAAGCCCCTTTTCGGAGTTTTGGGTTTTCGTACCGAATGAAATATGAGGGAGAGTAGCGATGATCTAGTCATAAAGCCTATATTGCCCATGTCTTGCGAGTGTGAGTCTAATACTAAAAGGTTTTATTTTTTTGGAATGGACTTTGATCGAGATATAATTGGCCTTTCAGCTGGTCTTATCATTTTGTTGTGTAGTCCTCCAACTTGAATCTGGATTTTATCTCGGGGTTTTGGATAGGTATAGAATATTTGGGAATAAATGGGCAAGTGATATTGATTTTCATTTTCAAACGGTGTACGAGGATGTATAGATGTAAGTGTGTAATGAAATGTATTTATGCGTAGTAGAATATGTTTGCTGAAGTTCGTATATCTATACATCTTTATTTTCTATTCACTCACAATCAATGAATTTTTCATCGACATATCCGTTCAACAAAAGTGCAATGTTACCGAGAAGTTTAATGTGTTAGCTACTAACTAATAACGCAACACAACCACATACACGAAGTTCTATACATATAATCGCTCTTGTATGTAAAAACAAAATCGAACACTGTTGATAGCACGTTGTCGATAGCACGACGTATATGCGATACAGTAGCTATACAGGCATGATCCCTGCCATCGTGACTCACTCCCTGTGCCTAATAATAGATTCTTTTTCATCCAACCTCAAACCTCGCACGGCACGGCATATAAATAACAGCACAAAAAATATCAATAGGCCAAAAATAAGACACCCGAATGTCTAAAAAAGGAAGGTTATTTTCACGCTCGATTACAATAATCCAGTTTGTACATGATGAGATCAAAATGAGCTCAAATGCTGAGTTACTCAAAATGAAATGGAATACAATAAATAAATCAGTCAATTTTTGCTCAGTTATAGTCGAGACCATGGGAACGATCAGCACACACACCTTCGGTCGTCATTAAAAGTCATTGGTACGTACTTCTTTGAGGTAATCTTGTCGAATGTTTCCATTACCCTCTCCCCGAGTTTAATACCGTATAGTGAGTCACCTTTTGACGTAGTACGTACGGCTCTAATCAAACGTACTATTCAACCTCCCGAGACTAGAGGTCGTCGTCCATTTTCAATTAGATATACCAGAGATCCGAAACCACGGAGTCAGCAGTTACCCTCAATTACTTAAAACTTTTTACTCGGTTCATACCAACATATACAACCTCAACATCCGTGAACTGCTGCTCTCCACGCACAGCGTCGCCACAAAGGTTATCAATCGATGTCTCAACCTAACTCAAGCATCGGTTGTGGAAAACTTTTGAAGGTTTCCACTCGGGATTAATGAAATCGATTTCAGAGTCTTCACACATCGTTAGAATTTAGCGAGACTGGCCGCCACTCGGCAATGATATAGCAGATTAATTGGCCAGGTTCACGGAATACATTCATTATCGGCGATTTCGGGTCTCGAGTGTATGATCTGATCTATAGACCTGAATGAAGTAAATCTGTTCCTTCAAAGTGATCAAGGAAGAGTGAGAGAGATATGCAGAGAAAGAGAGGGATGTTAAACTGGAAATAGAGAGGCAGGGAGAGGAAGGTGTGAAGGCCGTGCGAGGTGAGCAAGACACAGCCGCTTGCTCAGTGTCTCCTTCCTCTTCTCCGCCCTACAACGACCTCCGGCTTCGAGTTGCCGTTCAACTGCATTCCAACGAGCTCTTGTGAGCCTGCTGTAGTATCATTGGAGGCAGAGGAGGGGTAATAAAGTAACGAGTTAGCCGATGGGATCATAGTTTTAGGAAGAAGCAGTGTCACGGGCTATAAATTATACGACGTCGGCATCTAGGTATTTCGGAGTCTTACCTGGGGATTCCCCGAGGTCTTAAATTCTGCGAATGTACTCTTATGATATGCGTTCGTACCGGAAGTAAGACAAATGTCACGATGCGAGAAGATGTTGAACCATCTGAATTAAGTAATTCCGTTCTCACTCTGTAACTTAACGATATTATCGCGCTTACGTTTGTTTAAGCAACCGAGGAGTGGCTCTGGAGCCACGGAGAATGGATCGACCGATCGATGACCCCCAGGGTACAGAGTACGGACGCTTTCGTTATGCTCCGTTTCGCGCACTTTCACTTGTAAACTGCTTATCAGTTGGGGAAATTAAGGAAATAATATACGATTCAAGTATTACGTATACCTCGTATTCACAAGGACGTTTGGACAAGGTGCCCCGTCCTCATTCACTTCGATGGCTCTTCTAACACCTGACACACTTTTGGACCTCGTGGAAGCCAATATCTTCAGATGAACATGTTTCTTCCAATCAACGTGTTTCCGCAACTTTAAATTCGACTGAATATAAGACAAAAGTCGAGCGGAAACTGCACACTGTGCGCTATCGTGTTCGCGCGATGTAAGTCGAGCTCCGTCCACGTCCGGCGTCTTCTGGAACCAGTCCAGGTTACCGCGTCGACAGCAGAATAGAATAGTGCGGGATTCAACGGACACGTGCTAAGGAAGAGCATTCATAGCACGTGTCGAAATTTCATCAAATTCCTCGGTTGTCTTACTAATAATGCAGCGCTTCGCTTTCTCGGGATAATGCAACCAGTTTGAAGGGAGTTCCTCGATCCCGGAGAAGAATTTTTCTCGAACGGTTTGATGCGTTCTTACAATCGTATCGATCATGCAGAGCTCGAGACTTGGCGGTGTAAAGTGGAATCGAATCTACGAACTCGGCGAGGCCGTTGGCGCTCGCGGTGACTCAAAGAGAAAGTTCGTCCAGTCTGAAAGAGCACCGCGCTCGACGACCCTTCTAGGCCTCTACCTGACTACCGATCTGCACTGGCGTCTGTCTCTGCGACATATGCGAGGCCGTTGATGTTTTCTTGTGGTTTTTTCCACCTTTCTTTATTTCTAGTTTCGTAATACAGGAAGGAAAATTTATTCCACGATTAGATAAACGAGCTCTGGCATCTCGTATGACTGAAAATAATTGGTTGAATGAATGAATTGAACGACTGAATGAACTCACGCTTTTCCATGACGCGATACCCGCGAAACGGAAATGAGATTCGTAACGGTTCAGCTGTGTAATAATTGTTTTAATTTAACCATTTTCTATCGTGGTACACACAACGTAGGCGTTCTATCCTCACGCTTACACTGCCTCGACGATCGAGTGTCCTCACTCCGACCGCTCTATGACCGTATTAAATGGAATAGGTTCATACTCCGGATCTTGAAGGCGAATGTTAATTTAAAAAGGTGGACATTTTGGCCCAGTATCACTTTCATCTCCTACCGTGAGTGTTTCTTGAATCTGGCCTCTTGTTCACTGCTGTCAGATCTGAATGATCATTGCGGTTTAAAGAGTTGGTCGATTAGCAGCTTCCCTTATCAAGTTTAGTTGCGGGACATGGAGATACTGGGGGAAGGGGAAGTCCCCCCTTGTCTAGTAATGAATTAGTCATCGGTCTAGCCCTTGACGCGCGCGAACGACTCTCATCTCTCCCCTTTCGCCCCTTTATTCCATAGCCCCCCTCCTTTGTCCCTTATTCCTATAGTCTACGGCGTTGCGTCATCATAATTCCTGCATGTGTTGCATCGGCAACGGTGGTGGTGGTTTTTGTAGTTGTGGACAACACATCTGGATCAGCTGTCGATGACAATTATTGTGAGTCACCCGTACAGTTTAAACCGTATCAATGACGACCCACCAACCCTCTTCAGACATATTATAGAACCGGCCCAGATTCCCACCGAACTTCTTCCCCGCACCCCTATGTAACGGCTCGTTCGCATGACGTATGCGACCAGTCGACATCATGTCGGTGATGTTATACGTACTGTTCGTATATAGGTGCACGAAAAATCTCCAATAGGTTTAATTGAAAATAGCCCCTATGAAAAGACTGTCGAGTTGTGACTCTTTCTCTTATTTCATTGAACTGTACACTGTTAGAAAAAAAGTGTTAAATTCAACATTTTTCGCGTGTCCCAGTAGGTCCACTATAAAAAATATGTTAATCTGACACAAGCCGTTAATGTCAAGCGATGACACAACGAAATGGTTGTAAAAATTAACACAAATTCAACATATTGTTTTGTAATTTTAACACTGCACTTTTGAGTTAATTGAACAGAACGATAATGTCAAATCGTATGTTGTTTCAACTTTCAATATGCGTGGAAAATGCATAAGTAAATGGCTGGAACTAAAATTGAAATTAAAAAAACAGATTGTTTTCGATGCTCACGCTGTTAGATATTAGTAGTAAAGGATATTTTAATGCACATTTAAACATACATGTGAAGAAAAACGCATTTCGAGTTCGCAGTGATAAATTTCGCAATTCCTAATCCTAGCCGGGGTTTGAACCGGGACGCTCACCGGTGTTCGCATTACGAGTCGCACGCCTTAACCACTACGCTATACGATCGCTTAATAAAAGAAACAACTTTTTCCTTTATATCATTTCTGCAGATGTACAGTTAATGAAATCGCGTTAGCGTAGCACATTTTTCACAGATTTTCGCAGAAAATCGAATTGTCGAGTCTAGAAGACCGTGCACGACACGTAATAACAGGCAAAATCCGACGACGGTGGCCATTTTTGTTCTACTATCATTTCAACATTTGTCAGTAGTACATTTCTACATAAAATGGTGTGTTGTGTTGACGAAACAACACAAATTTAACATTTTTCATATCCATTAAGGAGCGAACGAGATTTTTGTGTTAAAATGAGCGGCTTTTGTGTTACATTTGGCTTTAACACTTTTTGATGCATTGACATAATTCGCGAATGTTGAAACGACTCAAAAGGATAGTTAAACATGACACAAAAATTTTAACACGCAAAAAATTTAACATTTACACAGATTATTTCCAACAGTGTAATTGTGATCATACTTCCTTGCCCCCAAAGCATAAACGGCATCATCAAACAAACTATCCAAATTCTTGGGAGTGTCTTTTTCAGTCCTATGGAGTGAATGGTCTTTCCAAAGGATTTTGGAGAGAAAAGTGATATGCATGATTCTTGACAGCTCGGAGGCATCATTTTCTATTTCGATATCGCCATTTTCTTATTTACAGTTGAAATTACCAAGAGCATAAATCAGACACTATAAGAACGTAATTGACTTTAGTGCCGTCTCAGTTCGCACATCGCATATACTTTTGCGTCAGGTGAAATTTTCAGATTCGTGGAAAGGTGAGGCAAAAGGTATATCAGGATCAAAGGCTCACCAAGTCCCATTGTTCAAAGCTATCACCGAAATCTTGTATTTCAATTAATTAATTTGGTGTAATTTAATCAACAGGACTTCTCCGAAATCTGGGAAAACTGTGTTGATATGATTGATGAGAGAATTCTTTGATAACAGGAAATACGAACTTCCGTTCTCTTTGATTCACTTCCAAAGTTATAAGTCACGATATAAGTACACCGTAATCATACTTAGCAGTTATTCCAAGAAATTTCCTATGAATTTAATATAGCAGGATAAAAGTTATCGTGTAATTGATAATAATTGTAAGCTCAGCGAACAAAGAAATATTTCTGAAATTTTGCGTGGCTAGTCGAAAGATAATTTGGCTTATGCGAGGCAGGTATTACCGCGGAGGCAACTTTTGCCTCCGACAAAAGTTGATCCCCCTCCTTGCCTCGCATGCCTCTCCGTCTCATTATCTTTAGAGTGAAAACCACTACATAGGTAGTATAGGTATACAAAGTTCCTCGTTCTTATGCAAAACTCCTGCTTCCACCGGAAGCAACGCACGGAAAGGGAAACCGGAGGCGTGACTCTATCCTATCTCGTCGCCGGGTTTTAACCCAACAAAGATATGATTCCCGTTCATCTTTCCAACGATACGGCTCATGTTTGGCCTTTACGCGTCCCTGTCTCATCCATCCCCTAATCCCCTTCACTATTCCGAACTATTTCCCCACATTTCCTACTCTCTTTGATATAACATTGGGCGAGGGGTGGCACAAGAATCGTAATAATGAGAGCTGAACTAACTCAATCAACTCGTCTTAGCGCGCGCGCCGTCCTACTGGAGCAAAGTAATTACAGTTTGCGAAGAGTAGTTACATACATATCTATACCCTGCCGTTTCCATTCTATCCTATTCCTATCCTATCCGTCCCTCTCATTCAGCGGGGGACCAAAGCTGGTGAAGTATCTGGCGCGATCCGAACTGAGATCTGTAATCAGTCGTACGAAACGGGAGCACTATCCATTGTTCCGAAAATATCGTCTGAATGGCTGTGCAAACATGACGGCCGTCCGGAGCCGCGTGACTTGCCTCAACAAACCGTTTCCCTGTAGCGGCCTTTCCTTATACCTTCGGGTTATCAGCACAAGCAAAACACTTGTCGATTATTTGCTTCATCCTTCGACACGGTCATGCGCCTTTATCGTCCTCGTTCCTTCCATCCTTCGTGTATCTGATGTTGTCACTAATTGATACCCTCGACCCGTGTGTCTTCTCGATGAATTGTTAAAT